>JBAJHW010000003.1:17239532-17909889 GCA_037013535.1 Intellagama lesueurii | reverse complement strand
TGTACTGTACTACAAAACTTAAAAAACAGACATCAGTACTGCTGTGTCAGCATTAAGACAGGGTCCTTTGTGCTCATGGGCTCCTACATATGCTAATTTAAGGGCTGGTTGTGTGTTAAAACACATTAGTGTTATTATACCTGATTACAATAATCATAAGAGCTCCCAACTACAAACTCTACCAAAATGTCCTTAAGAAGAACCAGACACAGGTCCTGGGAGACTCGGGTCATGAAGTAATTAACATATTGTTAGACTGCACATCCCATCACCCCTCGCTAGCATATTGTGGAGAACAATGGAAGCTGCAGTTCAAAACACTTGGAGGGCCAAACATTTTGTATCACTGTGCTGGGTGATGTAATATCCGTTTCTTAGATATACCTGGGATCTGATTGGGACCAGCTGACTGCCTAAAGCTCTTCAATTAAAAACTATGTCAGACTTGGATTTGTTTCTGAAATAGCTGAACCTTGATGCACTGAACAAAAAACAAACAAAACAAAAAAGCAAAAAAAAGCACACAATCATGTTGAATTCGAGGTTGTTCATTCCCAAGAAGTAAGTATGGAATTTCATCCTCCGTATCACTCTTGCTGTTGGCTGGCTTGTTCTAAAGACAACTGAGACAACCCTCAACAGCACATTTTGGAAAGGTCACATTGTAAACAGAGAAAGGGGGTCATTTAAAGGCTTTTGATTGAATGTTATTATGAAGTCTGATCACCTCCTGAGGTGAGGATACAGATTACACGTAGATGCAATGAGGTCAAAATGATTCCAAATATATGAATGAATAAATATTATCAAGCAGGAACTATGCAAATAGCTTTGACAAAATAGTTTTGCTGAATCACAAGACAGGTCACAAGACAGGTGGAGCTGTTTTTAAATTTATAATTTTGTTAAAAGGATTTCTAAACAAGTGCTATTGACCCCTAAAACCATTTGCACTCATATTAAGAAAATTGGATCATTTATCTATTATGTAAATAAACAACATATTGTGATTTCATTCTTTATTTTTCTCACACACAAAAAAAATAAAACAGAAACAAACTCCTGATTCAAGTCTCTAAAGAAATTAGACTTGATCCAGGCTTAGTCATACATAAGAGCAGATGTACTGATATTAAAGTGACATGTATAGTACTGTTTAATGGCTTTTCAAGGATGGTTGAACTCTTCCTTTTTAGTAATATTTTCATGCTATAAGCTCTTCTCAGGACATGGATTCAATGTACGAAAACCTATCATTAAATTATTTTTGACAGCTGTACTTTTCACATTTTTTCACTGTGCTGTTTCACTGTCTCATTTTGCTTTCAGTAATAGATTACCATTATTGCATAATTCTTAGTATTTTACTTTTCTTGTAATTTATTGTTGTTAACAGACTTGTGCCCATTTAAGAAAATGCAAGGTGTAAATGATTAAATAAATAGCAGATGCATCACCCCCCCCTTCTTCAAATCTGTCTCCAAATCTGTGATTTTTCACAGGTTTCTGCTTATTGAATCCTATTAAATACAATGCCTTCTATTCAGACATCAATCAATGTTAAATTGCAAAGGAATACTAGCAGGAGTTTAGCAGAGCACCACAACAGATATATAACATAGGACTTAAGGAATCTAATGTTACATAAGTATATTCTATTTCAGTTTGTCTAGACTGGTGAACCCTATACACTTCTTGATTGCAGCACAGCAGGTTCAAAGAGCAGTGCAATAAGCTACTAACAAGACATCTTATGATCCAGCCATGACTTCATTTACCTTTTTCCCCCAAAAGGTCACAAACGTGTGTTAAGCTTGATTACCACAATCCTCAATGTCTTTTACCCTTATTCTTATGCTTATACTTGTTGAAATCAATGGGACTAACACGGCCAGCAAGTCCCACTGATTACAATGGGTCTACTCTAAATTTCACTAAGGCTGAAATTCATTAGTAAATCACAACTAGAGTAGGCCCATTGAATCAATTGAACTTACAGAGGAACTGATTCATGAAATCACCACTAATTTAATAGGCTTACTCTAGTTGCAGCTTACTCCTAGACTTCAGCCTAACTCATTGGCTGTCCTTACTAAAATCCTGAAATACATAACTATTGTTCTTTAAATCACACTACTAGTTAACTTCTGAAGTTGCACTGCAACTCATATAAGCAGAGGACCAACAACTAATCTGCATCTTTTTATGCATTTAAAAAAAAACTTCTGAATAAATATATACTTAATATTAAAATTAAATAGTATATAGGTACATACCTCCTTCTTTTATTTGTTTCTATGGAATGTTTTCGTGCTTGATTACGATATAATCGTTGATCTTTTAGCAACTCATGACGCTCTTTTGATAAATCCCTCTCAAGAAAAACCTTTAGATTTCTGATCATGATATTAAAGATAATGGAAATTGTAGCAAAAATCCTGGAAAACCAGACTACATTCTTGGTTGTGACACTGATTAGAAACTAAACTATAGTCCATTAATGCCAAATATGTGGTTAAAGAGAGCAAGCTTACACACATATAGCATTTCATCAATTCACCACATCAAGATAAGCAATCATGAATACAATTCCATCCATATTCATTTTAGCCACTGGTTTTACTGCCTCTGGTTTCATTGTAAACCACTATTAGTTTTTTTTATGAAAAAAACTAATGATATAGAAATATTAATGATACAGAAATATTCTAAAAATATAATAAATGCATCTTTTTGTTAATATAGCCATTAGTAAAGAATTGAAGCTGCACTCATCTTAAAGTTATTACTAAACATACTTCACGTGCTTCTAAGCACACTTATTTAGAATTAATACCATTGAAATTTACTGGGAATTTCATAAATACTATACAACTAAGTGGCTTGCCATTCAAAACAATAAAGCAGAGCTATCTCACTCTTCTCTCTTGTCCCTAATTAGACTGTCCAACTGAAGTTTTTTTTTCTAGATGCAAAAATATAGCTTTAACACAGTCCAGTACAAAGATTATAAGAATGCAATTCCACTTATCTGAAGAGTAAGCCTCGCTGAACTCAATGAGACTTTTCTGTGGGGAGACTGGTATAGATTTTCACAGATATTAATTAAAGAAGGCATTAAAAGTATAAGGATAATAATGGTGGACTAAGCAGGCAATCAAGCACAGGGGTTATGTTAGTAGGAGTATACTTCAGAGGAAAGCCTCACTAATTTTCAGTATAATATTCGTCCAGGTATTTACGCCTAGAATGGCTCTTTGTGCTTCAAAGCAATTTGGTTCAGGTTCTTCGGGGTGGTTAAATGTATATACAGATTAAGTTCTAATATCCTGTCCCACTCTGCCAATTTAATATACAGTACTGTGGCAGGGATCATTCAATGTTGGTTGACACTTTAAAAGAGTGTTAGTTGGCCTTGCAAAATTCAGGTTACGGACTGGAAATAAAACATAGATCCAGTGACTAAAACACGGATTCCCACAAGACTGTACCAAGCTTTAGATGGCAATAAAATCTGAATTAGAAATCAAGTGCTCCCTTGACAAGGAGCTCAACATATTCTTGGCTTTCTCAAATATTTCAAACACTACATGAAATGTACACCTATGGTATTTTCAGTGTTCATGAAAAGATTAAAGTAAGACTACAAGAAACATAGGTTTACAGATTCATGGAACATACAGGTATACACCGCAAAGTTCCATGTTCCATTAATAACCTTTTTTCTGCCCCACAAGATGTGGATGTATCTCATGTGAGCAGTCAGAATGTCTGATTGACATTTTGTTGTTGTTTAGTCGTTAAGTCGTGTCCGACTCTTCGTGACCCCATGGACCAGAGCACGCCAGGTCCTGATTGACACAGAAGAAAACTTGGGAAGGAGAATTACAGCTGCATTGTCCTCTCTACAGGGTGAACCCCTGCTTTCAGGGGATGAATGACAATTACGTTATTACCCTAGTCATCTTTATCTAAACGTTTACCCAGGGAGTTGAGGGCAGCAACACATGGCCACCCATTTTATCTACCCAACAACCCTATGAGGTAGGCTATCGAAAGGCCTAAGGCCCTGCTTGGCTTGAACTGAACGTGGGTCTCCTGAAATTCCAGTCTAACACTTTCAACCCCTACAATATTAGTCTTTCTCTCCCCCTCATTCTTTACATAAAGATCTGTTACTTTATGGCCAGCGAATCAAGGAATTAAACAATCAAGAACGAAGGCACCCTGCATCTGATGAGACCTAGAAAGAAAACAGATCTTGGTGAAGTTCCTTTTTTTAGGATTATAACTCCCAGATGCAAATGGGTTCCCCACTGTGCCCTCCTTGGCAGGGGCTGGCCCCCGTGATCCACAGGGTCCCTTCCTGCTCTGCAGTCCTAAGATTTATTATTATCCCCCTGACAACATAACCACATGTTGGGGGGGCGGCGGCGGCGGCGGCTCTCTGTGAGGTAACTTCCAAAGTAACTTCTTCACCAAGCTCTGACAAAAAGCCTGATGATTACAGATGAGTATCTGGATACCTCATCCAGAGGACTGGCGCTTGCTGTCGTTTCCCGCCCTTCCCCTGCTTCCTTCCCTGTCACCTCCAAGCCTATATTATAGGCAAAGGGGAAGGATACGAGCAGGGCCCGAGGGCGCTCACCGGGCGGTGGCCGAGGCCCCGCGGCGGTGCACCTCCCGAGAAGCCCTTCTTCCAGCATCCGGGAGCAGCAGCAGCAGCAGCAGCAGCAGCAGCGGCGGCGGCGGCGGGTTCGGATCCGGCTTCCCCTTCTCCGCCCGCAACCGCGACGGCCTTGCCTTCGCCTTGGCTCCTGCCTCCCGTCAACCGGCCGTAGTAGGAGTAGCCGCCGCTTCCGACAGGCTCCATCCAGCCCGCTTAACCCTCCGCGGCGGCGGCCGCCATCCTCCCTCGCAGGCCCGGCGGTCAGGGGTGGAGGGATGGGTGGCTAGTCTGAGAATAGTTAGAAGGGAAGCGCTTGTGCGTGTCTGACGGAGGGGCTGGCCCGCCGGCCCCCCTCTTTCAGCAGCCAGCGGCGGAGCGGGCGGGCGGGCGGGTGGAGGCGCAGCGGCTCCAGGGAGCCCTTGCGGCCGCCTCAGGAGCGCCTTCCGAAGCCCCTCCGCTGCCTCCAGGGCACCGGCGACGGCGAGACGCCATCATAGCAACCGGCGACGCTGCTTCCTTCGCAACGGAAACCAAGGGCGACGGCGGCGCTGGCGGGTGGGAGGGGCCGGAGAAACTGAGGGGGGGCGGGGAAAATGGCGGCGCGCGGGAGGGGGGCGGTCGGTGGGTGGAGCCGTTTTCGGGTCTGAGGAGGAGGTTTTCGGGGAGTGTTTAGTGCGCCTCACGCTCCTGACGGAGCGGGCCTCCGAGGGTGTGGTTCTTATCTAGCAGTTCCCCAAATATTTCGGAAGTTCGGTTTTCGTTGCCTTTTGTACATAGTCACCCCTGCCACCCTCTCTCTTGAAATAAAAGGGAGCCGTGTGGTCATTCCGAAATACCAGTGCAAGAGAAGGTGATGCCTTTATAGACCACACACACATACAAAATCCCCATCATCTTACCTTCCGGATTCTGCCTTCTTCAGTTGCTTTTTTTCGGTTCCTTTGTTCTTCCCAGATTAAAAAACAGCATCCTTTTATCAACGCAACTGAAGAAGGAGGAAGCCAAAAAAACCCTAGGTTGCTTGACCCAAGGAAAAAGTGTGGAAATTGGAAAGTAACTTTCTAGTCCGCATTATTTTATGGCAACATCATTTTATCCGAGAGGCTGAAGGGTGTGTATGTTTCTCCATTGTGTGTGTTGTACCTGCTCACACCCTTTGCTTCACCGTTTCATAAAATCCAAAAGCAGTCCTTCAATATATTTTGGCACAGAGGGACTACAGCCACACGTCCCAGCAGTTCTCACTTCTGTCTTCTCCCAGTCGCTATAGTACAGACCATGTCCTGTGCTCATCTTCTGGGATCCTCTAACATGGGGGAACTTTATGTTGGAATTTGTCTAGTGGATGTATACTTAAGCTTCTGTTTTAAAAAGCCAGGAAATTCAATTCATTCCTTACTGACTTTTTTGAGTACAGTTTTCCCTTCACTTTCTAAAACTGCAGGTTCCTCCTCAAAATATTTTTCTGTGAGTAAATCTCACATCTTTAACTCTCTTCTGTAGAGTCTTCAATGTATTATTTGAATTTATCTTAATTTTACTTTGATCAGATAATATATTGCCAGGTCAATCTAAGCTTATTTTATTTGTTTACTATGCACAGGTTTCCTTGCTCTAAACAAGCTAATAATATCCATTTGAGACTTTATATAATACATGACTAGATGTCTCTTGTAAGTAAACTGTTCTTGAATGAATAAATACTGTATGGTTTTTTTTAATTCTTGCATGTTAAATAAATGTTTCATTGAAAAAGAGAACTGATGAGTGTAAGTTACTGGATCAAATCTGCTAAGAAGCACTGCTGCCAAGATCAAGAGCTCTAAAGAGTATTTGTTGCAGAATGTATACAAAAGGATACACATTTCTGAATACTTTGCCTAAAAGCCTCATTCCATGCATCCTGTCATTATTCATGAGAGAGAGTCCTTGAGAGTAACTGTGTACTTTATGGAACATCAGGGAGAATGCATATGCCATAAAATGTGTTTGTATATATGGGCTGGACAAAGTGCAGGCATGGAGCTGCGTATGAAGACCCCATGGCTGTTTTTGCTCCTTCTAACTTCTCCAGACCTCACAAAAAAATAAAATAAACCTCTAGCAAAAAAGTAAATTGCCACTCCAAAAAGCCTCCAGGAAGTATGATTCACCTTCCAAATAGCAGGGGCCTCCTAAAACATTTAACAACTCCAAAATGACAGTTTTTCAAAACTGAAAGTAGATGTCTGTCATTTCTGAGGTTTTTATTTTCTTTTTGGATTCAAGAACATCCCTGTGGCCTCAGATATCACTAAGAGCAGAGCTTTGGCTCCTGGAGTTGTCAATTTGCCTGCCTCTGGTGCATATAGTGCTTTTATTTTCTGTTTCTGTAATGGGATTGTGAAATATTTCTTATGACTATGTAAACTCTCAATATCTGAAAAAGAAAATAGATTACATTACATACATATTCTTAGCGAACTCTAAGCTTTGTTTGCGTAAGTTCCTATGTGCTGAACTGTAGATTATTGTTTCCAGATGGTCCGTCTCTGAAATCAGCAGTTCAAATCTGTGTTGTTTTGTTCACAAGAAAAAATGTCCCTGGATTCAAATATGCCATTGGCACTTGGCATCATGTCCTATAGGCTGCATTTGTCTGTGCCCCCCACTTGCCAACTTTCTCATTCACTTCCCTCTGCACGACTTGAAACAGTTAAAAGAAGGGGAATAAGAAGAACCTGAACATGTTAAGAGATGGAACCATTTTTATGCCAATACGTTCTTACTCGAAGGCAAGACAGAGAGAATGAAGGAAGGACCTCCAGAACATGGTAAATCAGTAAAAGGAGAATCATTTCTCTTCCTTTCTCTTAGTAGCCCCTCCTCATCCCAAAGAGTGTGAAGGGGAGGGTTAAGAAGTATGGGATAATGGTGTCTGGATTTACTGACATACCATTTTAGGGCTGCAGGTTTGAAACAGTGGTCTGCTTCAGGGGTTTGGAAACTGTATCTGGGAAATATGATACTTGTAATTTGTCCTGCTGAATATTGGCACTATTTTTAAAAAAATGATTTAATTTTACATATTAAGAATCAGCAACTGTTAAATTAAACTGATAATTGTTTGGGGGATTGAGTTATTTTACAGTTTATAATTACTTTGTGGCGTAACCCTTGTATGGGTTACGTGAACTCATTTATGTAAGTTTTCTGAAGTTCAGACATAAAAGGGTTGGCTTTCTGGCTCATGTTTGTGCTGTACGCATTCCTGAATTCTTAACTCAAGACTTCATCAGCTAGTGGACAGTGTTTTCCGAGGCAGTTCAAAACTCAAAGGAACATTTTCATTTCTTCAGCTCTGAGATGATCTACCCCCGTACATCTTCACTGATCTTCCTAAATATCATATTTGTCATTTGGGCCGATACTGTATTTGATAATGTCAAGCCATGCTCTGCAATGGTAAGGTTTGCCGTGTACTGCCTTGCTAAATGATAGAATCATAAACTTGAGACAGCAGATCTTGCTTTTAACATATTTTTGTTGGGGAAGGCTATTGTTTATACAAAGTAGTTTTGCTTAGACACGCTAAAACTTTATTAAACCTACAAGTAAAGCAACTAAAGTTTTTGTTAGTTACAAAGCTAGATTTAAAAAAAAATTAAATTATTGGAAGTTTTACCATTTAAAGACGGGGTTTTCAGCAGGTCATTAATAAAAGATACACACTTCTTAACAAATGGTATATGGGCTTTATAATATTGGATGAGCTCCTAGACAAGTTTATGCCAGTGTAAATTTATATTACAGAGTGTTTTTCTGCACATTTTAATTGTAAAAGAGGGGGAAATCCTGAACTTTTTAAGCCAACATGGTTTTGCAGTTCTTTTATATTAACTCTGGATGTTCTGGAAGACTGTTCTGTATACAGGATTCCATCTGAGTTTAAATATTTTTCTGACTTCTATGTTTTGAGGTTTTTAAAATAAAAATGGAAGGTCTGGCAGAGGTTCAGAGTATTTTCCTCCTTTTTTTATATAATCTGTCAGGGACTTGATCTAAAATAAAGATAATTTCTTAAGTATCATTCTTATCCACTATTAAGTTCTCCACTTAACTTACATTCACTTTAAATCTGTACTAAAGCCAGCATTCCATTTTTCTCCCTACTTTATTCTTAAGGAGTAAATTGTCTATTACACTGTACCACATTACCAACGTCAGTAATGTAAGATTCAACAACAAATTTCAATAGAGACAGTCAAATATGTTGCCTTCCCCAGCCAAGGTTTTCCATCAAGATCCTTCAGACACTTCCTGAGATGTAACTCCTAATGTACTGCAGGAGACTTGCTTCCTAAGTAAATGTATTGAGGACTGGAACCTTAAAGTTCTAAACAAGTTGGTGTTCATTTGGGATTTCAGCTGTAATGGACTAAATAGGTTAATGCTGCGAGTGGTGGGTGGGGTAAGAATAGTTTAATGTGAACTGTCTAACAGAATATTTATCTGAACTGGAAAGTAGGGGTTGTTTTATCATGTTTTAATGGAAATTCTATAATTCTGCCTGATTTTACGAAACTACAATTATATGTATGTATTTTATATTGATTTGGTTTTACTGGTCCTTGACCGTAATAAAGTATTCATTCATTTAATATTTCTCTGTACAGAAAAGGAAGAAGAATGTGAAAGAAATATTTGGAAAGTTGATGGGATTTCCCCCTTTGTTCCAGAAATCTGGAAAGCTCACGATTTTCATGAGCACACTTTCTCTTTCTCTTTAGTTAAGATTTAAACAGTAATAAAGCAATCCTCTACTGTAGAACTCTGTACACCTTATCCAACAAATCTAGGAACTAGTTGGGTTTTTACCTATCATTCAGTGATGATAGGAAACCCCTTTTGACATTCGGAGAGTTATGATGTCCTGTGTCCCTGTGGCCAAGCCCTGGAATTCAAAACAATCTAGGGACATACCACATGTTTGGTAAACATGGTGAAACAGTGAGACAATCCTTTCCCTACAAAGCTTTGAAATGTTTATTTTTTACAAGTTGGCTGGGAGATTCTGGGAGCTGTAGTACAAAAGGTACATTTTCAAAGATCTGTCCAAGTAGTGGGTATGTGCATGGATTTCTACACATGCATGTTCAGCAACAGCAAGGCAACATGTCAGCATAGCATGGGTACAAAATGTTTGACATCTGAAAATAGCACATCATAGGGAAATTGTATGTTCATGCTATTAAACAACTGGTGCATCACATGCAAGAAACAGACCGCTCGCCTCTCTATGCACTGAATTTACCCGTCATAGAAAGTCAATGTACTTGTTGTGGCTTGTGGAAAATAAACCATTTTAAAAGTAGGTGGACCAATATTACTTATTTTAAAAAATTGGTAATACTTCTTTGACCACTCTTCAGCGAAAGCTCTCAGAGCAACTTATAATGCAGAATGCTAACCTGATCTGAACTATGCTAAAACTTCAGCAAATGTGTTTCTTCTTGGCCCGTGTTATTTCAATCACCAGCAGTGTTGTCAGCAATAGCTTTTCACTATCCTGCTACCTGCCTTTCCTGAAGTTGTATGTTATGTGCTGTCAAGTCCAGAAATGATTTATAGTGACCCTAATAAGGCTTTCAAGGTAAGTTAGATATTTAAGGAGTGGCTTTACCTTTCCCAACCCTGTGAGTTTTCATGGCCAAGGGAGGATTTGAACCCTTTCTAGAATATAAATAAGCCAGCCCTCCCAGTTTCCAAATGTTAGGAGAAACTGTGGTTTGGTTAAAAAATTAAGTTGAATGTTCTGATCTCCTCCTCTGGTGTGCAAAAATGAAGAAAAAAAAGGAGGGGAGGAGAAATGAGTGCACAAGCCTAAGGCTTGTTTCCGATCATTCACAGAAAAAATGTTTGCATTACATCCAAATTAGGCTGGTATTTGGCAGCAAGAATTAATTTCCACCACATAGTTCTACAAAATACGGTTATAAAGCAAACTTGTGCTTTTCAGTTTTATAATATACGTGTTCACTCTCAGATATATACAAAAAATGTATGAAGTTAGCTATTTGCTTTGCATTTCTCTGTGATGACCAATCTTTGCTGCCTTTTTATCATCATCATCATCATCTTAGAACTTGCAGAGCTGGAAGAGACCCTACAGATAATTGAGTCCAACCCCTATCAGGGAGACACGGGGGGTGGGGGGGGAGTCAACCTCTGGCTCTGCAGCCAGATACCTTAACCATTGAGTTATCCAGCAGTTCATTTTTAAGAATCAAGAGCTAGTTTATGTACATTCTGTGCAATTTTTTAAAGTTTTCTATTGTTTGGTTGTAACAGGATGGTACCACAGCAACCACTGGAGAAAAGGCAGCCAGTCCTGGAACAAAAAATCAATCTGCAGATAATTTGCAAGAGAAGAAAAAATGTTATGCACCCTGTGATTTTCAAGCTAAAATATTAAAAGAAGAAAAGCATCACATGTGTCGTATGTACATTTTTAATTTTTTCTAATCTTCACTGATGAATCATACCATGTCATACACTGCCAACAGAATTTACTTTGCATTTAGCCTCAGTTCATATATGTACATATTAGAGCTGAGCATGAAGCTAACAATGAACAAGGAAGTTTGTCAAAACTGCTAACGTATTTTTCCGTGTATAAGACACCCCATGTATAAGACACCCCCCCAACTTTTCTAACCCAAAATTAAGAAATCTAACCGGGGCTTAGCAAGTGGAGGGGGAAAGGGATCAAAGCACTGCACGATCGCTTCGATCCCTGCTTTCCCCTCCACTTGTTTTTCTTCCCTCCTCAGTTTACTTCCGTGTATAAGATGACCCTCAATTTTTAGTCTAAAGATTTTAGACAAAAGTATCATCTTATACACGGAAAAACACAGTAATTTGTTGATTCAGCTCGGTTTGGGTTCATCCAAACTGGAGAACCTGAACTTTCCTGAACCAACGAATTTTGGGGCAATGTCCAAACTTGTTTATGCAAATATGTGGATGTGCGGTTTAATCACTGGTTTTTAAAAAAGGAATCAGACATCTACATGTGCAAATAAAGGTGCAAAGGAAAAAAAATGAAGATCTGGCAATTGAGGGACAGCAAGATGGTAGTAAACAGAAGAGGTGGGGAAGGGACAGACAGATGACTGGCAGGAAAAAAGAGGTGGTCCTGTATCACCTGAAACTGCAGAATATCTGTAAAATACAAAGGAGAAAAAATGGAGCAGGCACCATTTTAAACAACAGCTGTACTTGATGTTGTGTGATACGACTGGAGTCACTGCAGATTCAGTCCTGTTTTTGCAGACAGTTTAATTGCAGTCATGATTGGTGGCGTCGTGGCTGGGGGAATTATGGGAGGTATAAATGTGAAAAGTAAAATTTCCAAGCTCTGATAATTGTAGCAATGCTTAAAACAACTCAGGTGGGTCAATACTACTAGGACTGCTCATGAATAGGGTGGGGCAGGCCACTTTCTCCTGAAATTTTGGGATGAAATGCCCCCCCCCATCCCAGCCCACAAGCTGCTCCTGATTAGGACTATATTACAGATGAGGAAGATGAAGATGACAGAATAAAATAGTGCTCTGTGAACTGGTGCCTGAACCTATCACTTTAGTGCTTCAGATGTCACTTTTCTGAGGATGATGCCCACAGTGCTGCCAGAACATTTAATAGCTCATAACTTTGTTTAAACAATTTCCACACAATGCCCATCTTTTGTTTGTTGCTCAAGAAAGCTTTATTGTGGCTCATCGCAATACTTTAAAAATGACTGACTATTTGTATGTTTACAGGGAATTTGCAGAACTCGCTGGTTGAATATGCAAGAAGTACTAAGAAAATGATACGAAACATGATGGATGATCATCAGTCTTCTTTGGATTATCTTTCCAATCAGGTACTGCCAGTTATTACTGGGGGGGGGGGGGGGGGAAGGATGCTACCAAATATTATTGAATAATTTTCTTTAGCCAAATTCAGTGTCAAAATCTAAATTACAAATTTAAAACAAATAAACCCAGCTTGTACTGTTAGTCTTCAGTCACTGGTATTTAGTCACTTGTCATGGCTATGGAGAGCAAAGAGCAAAACTAACCATTGTATCCCTTAGTTAGGACTGGCCCTACCATCAGATAAAACGAGGCATCTCACCCAAGCATCAGATCTGTGGTCTTAGGAACAGGTAGAGAATTGTTGTTTTTTTAATTGGCAGTTATATTTTTACTGCTGTTGATGGTCTGCAGTATATGCGCTGCACTTTGAGCTAGGTGGTGGAAAGCAGCATTTTCTGCTCTGACTCAGGAAGCAAAATGTCTTAGACTTATACCTGCTTATAGTGTTGGAAAATATTGTTATGAGTAGTTACCAGAAAGCAGTTAAGGTCAGTGGAGATCTAGATGAGAAGCTCCAAGTATCCTAGTAGGTTCTGGTCTAGAATGGCTGATTGTAAATAGTAGTTTTCAGTAAAGGCCACACAATGCTTCTGTTTTCTTTTCTTTTTAATTTTGTTTTTTGCTGGGACTATAGAGAGTTGGAGATATACATTGATATTGCATGCATGCCCTACTTCTGGGCTTCCTGCAGCCATCTTGGTTGGGCACAGTGGAAATGAATGCTGGATTAGAATGGCTCTTGGTGAAAGTAGTCCAGCAAACAATATCCAGCAAACTTAACCTCTTATGCAAAATTTAAATTAGGACTGGGCAAAATGTGGGTTTCCAGGTGGACTGGACTGCAGCTCCAATAATCTCTTGCTAGTATATCAATGCTAAGGAATGCAGGAATTTGCAATACACCATTATCTGGAGGGCTGCAGATTGCCCAGTCCTGATGTAAAACAACAAGTACAGAGGTAGGGAAAACCAGTTTTAAAAATTTATCTCTACCTAAGTCGTGCTCAGTGGGGAGAAGTCACCTAGTGGAGCTTTCCAATGCTGCCTGGAAGTGTTGTGAAGGGAAAGGGTTAAAGTGCTTGTGCCCACACCACCATAGTCCTGATCTGTCCCAACCACTTTAACACACACACATGCTGTACAGTACGGAGAAATCAATAACTCATGACCAAGCCATATGAATTATGTCAGGTATAGGTTGGTTCTTGAACTGCAGTTTTGAACAGAATTACTACACAGTCACTAAGCTCCATTGTTGAATAAACATGCTTTGGATTGCCCTGTATGGCACATCATTCTGTTACCAAACCTAGATATATGGATAGACAGTTGTTTTGTATGTTTATTTAGAATTAAGTCCAATTCAGTGCAGTGGGGCTTATTCCTAAATAGGATTGCCTAGAATGGCAGTCCCATAAGTACTTAGATCTGGATCACATCCTGGAACAACATTTTGTGGCCATGGGCTAAATAATGTAGTTAAATATTAAATAATGCAGACACATATTAAAGATATTTAAACGTTTTTCTTCTTGTAAACCTACAGGTGAATGAGCTTATGAGTCGGGTTATGCTTTTAAATGCAGACATGTCTAAAAAACCAATTGATGTATTTCCTCATCGGGCTGTTCAGTCTCATGGTAAAGACTTCTTCCATAACTTTTACAATTTCTCTTTTAGGTTTATAATATTCCTGGAAAGGCAGTGGAAAAAAAATAATAAGGTGGAGGAGTGTTTTGTCATTCCTGTTCTTTCAAAAACTACTTAAATCTTTGCATTCTCTACCATTAGTATAAAACAGTGATGCTCTTGTGTGCTGTGTGTAAATTTGCTGTACAGAGTCTGATTTTCCTTTTTGGCTAATTTGTGGCTGCTTCTTGACCAAGTTTCCTGTGGATAAAATTCAGCCAAAGCATTACATATTCTACCTTGTAATGTTCCTACTGTTAATACAGTACAAATAATGTCTATACTATTTAACACCATGTTTTTTCAGAGTTAAGTCTCACTATGTTCTCTGTGACTTATTCCTTGGTACGTACAGTAGAACCCCCCGTATCCATGGGGAATCAGCCCCCCGCGGATGCTGGAAAACATGTATTATAGTGACTGCTATTATAATAGCAAATGTCTTCCTCTTGTGGCCAGCTATGGTAACTTCATAGTTAAAAATATTTGGGGGGGGGGGTTACTTTTAATATTTTTAATATTTTCAGACCATGGATAAGTGAATCAGCGGATACTGATCCCATGGATAAGGGAGGACTACTGTACACTGAGAATTACAAATGTAAGAATACTGGATTGTTTCCCACTTTTAATCTGCCATTTTATTGACTTATTTTGATTTTGCTCTGGAATCTACCGTGTTTCCCTGAAAATAAGACAGGGTCTTATATTAATTTTTGCTCCAAAAAAACGCATTAGGGCTTATTTTCAGGGGATGTTTTATTTTTTTCATGTACAACAATCTACGTTTATTGAAATACAGTCATGTCTCTTATGGTTGCTGCACAGTGGTGGAGGGCAGGCTTTCACTTAGCTAGGGCTTATTTTTGGGGTAGGGCTTATATTACGAGCATCCTGAAAAATCATACTAGGGCTTATTTTCAGGTTATGTCTTATTTTCAGGGAAACAGGGTATGTTAACTTTTAAATAAACAAGTAAATAAATAAATACACAACCCTTAATTAAACAGTGAGGCTTTGGAAATTTTACAAAGCACCTGAACAGCAATGGAATCTCCAGAACCTAAGCCTTTGCTTAAATCCTCCATACGTACCCCTGTTTATATCATACATGCAGATCTGAAACACTGATGAAATCACAACCAGATAGGTGGGTGGTTAGGTAGTTCAGAAGAAATATGGCTGGTAGAGAAAACAGCTCCGTGTCTCCTGGTTTTTTTTATTTATTTATTTTTTGCTTGTTTGTTTTAATTTGCCTACAAAGCTGAACCTGAGCTTCCTCTGGTAATATTGCCCTGCAGGTTTGGATTGCAGTGATATTAAAGACACAATTGGCTCTGTTACAAAAACTCCAAGTGGTCTTTACATAATCCATCCAGAAGGATCAAGTTACCCCTTTGAGGTAAAACACATTTTTCATGTTCACTATTTGTTTGGAAACTTTAAAAAAAAAAAAAATCTCAGCATCAGAGCAATCCCAGGGATAACATTTTGACACACTTTAAACAACCACCATTCGGCTCTTACTGTGATGTCCTGTAGGAAATACTTTGGAGGAAAACATAGTTAAAAATGTATGCATTTGGCTAAATCCAAAGAAACAAAACAAAACAAGACAAAAACATGTGGCACCTTAAAGACTAACTATTATATGTGAATGTGAGCTTTCGTGGACAAGTCCACTTTGTCAGACATATGGGGAAAAATGAAATACTGGATGAAATACATTTGGCCAGTGGCTAATACTTTTTCTCATTGTTTGTTACCTGGTGGAGTATTGTAGCCACTGGACATTTGCATAAAACATTGGAAACGAGGTGAGCCACCATTGCAGAGATTTTCAGTTTTTTATTGATGTTTTTAAAGACTTTCTAATTTTAATGGATTTGGGGAAACCACTGCTCTTGCTATACCTAGGGCTACTGAGGACTGGATCATAGTGTTTTACTACTTGGTATATGTCCACTCAACACAATGCCTAGAAGCAGGAATGGACTGATAATTGAAAGTACTTCCATATTGGAGATGGTAAAGCAACCGCCAAACATGTGAGGCAGCAGGCTACCCTTCAGTACCCAGACCAGATTGTGATGCATACACAGCTTTGGCCTTAAACAGAGGGGGGAGACCATGAAGTTGAGGAAGAACAGCTAAGAAACTATCACTATTGTCCAGGCATCTGTCTGTGGCAGTAGCAGTTATCCATTTGCCTACTGGTAGAGCTGGACCTGGTGTATAGTGTACACACATTATACTTGCGATTATAACAGTTATAACAGTTACAATACCAGCCACAATATTGTGGCTGGTATTGTATGCCTGGTGTGTACGGCTGTTATATAACATTGCCTGCAGTATAAGTTATGGCAGAGGGGAGGAAGAGAGCAGAAAATTTGTTTCTGTTATTGTTTAATAATTCAGAAATCCTTGGCTATTTACCCGAAATCACTGAAGAGAGGCATCAGTAATTCTTGATCTACCATATATCTCTGCTCTAGAACATCCCTCTTCTGGAACATGGGTCATGCCAAATTATTTAAAGTGGTCTCAGGACTGGATTTAAAGTAGAGAAGCAAATGGATAGCAGTGGCTGGTAAACCCATCAATTGCTCTTTGTCCGCAGCCTCTCTCCCTACCATTATGCTCCAGATACCATTAACCTCCAATCTTTAAGACCCACTACGTGAAGACTGCTGCTTTTGGAGTTAATTGTAAGAAAGCTTTGGCAGGTAGGGGGGTTCTTCCCTTGCCCACCAGTCTGAACCTTTCCCCATCTTGCTTTATACAAATTCATTGGATGGTAACCCGTATTCTGACTCATAGCCCTGTTACCATTGTGCATAATTAATCCTCCCAATCTATGAGGAAAAAAGGGTTTTAATATTGACAGCCGTTGAGCAATGCCCACACCTAGCTTGAGTAAACCATTCTAGTGATATTTCAGAATGAAAGAAAATTGAAAAGAACTACTCTGCAAACTAAAAAGTCAAGCTTTGTAGAAATCCACATTGTTCAGATGGCATTATATCTTCTGTTCCATATGGAAGAATACAACCAAAAGACACTTTCCTTCCTGTGGGCTTTTATCAATGGATCCCCTCACTCTCCTTTATCCGTTTTAGGTATTGTGCGAGATGGAGTTCAGAGGAGGGGGTTGGACAGTGATCCAGAAGAGAACTGAAGGGATAGTTGAATTTCAAAGGACCTGGTCTGACTATTTGGATGGTTTTGGTGATCTTTCAGGTACCAATATATCATATGCTTGGTAGAGTTTTATTTTATTTTATTTTATTAAATTGTCATTCTAGCCTAGCTAGACTGCACATATTTTTTTATTTTTATTTATTTTATTTAACTTATATTCCGCCCACACTACCCAAAGGTCTCTGGGCGGCTTACAACAGTTAAAATACAATACAAAGACAAAACAATTAAAATGCAATTAAAATATATACTCTAAAAATTGCCATCAGGACCCACAGTTGATATTATTTCAGTTAAAAGCCTTCTGGAACAGGAAGGTTTTGACCTGGCACCGAAATGTCATCAGCGTCGGCGCCAGACGAATCTCAGTCGGGAGGGCATTCCATAGTCTGGGGGCAGCTGCCGAAAAGGCCCTTTGTCTACAAGCCATCCCTCTTACCTCCTTGAGGGACGGCTCTTTCAAAAGGGCCCCCTGGCTAGATCTTAACTGCCGGGTAGGTTCATATGGAAGGAGGCGGTCCTTCAGGTATCCAGGGCCCAAGCCGTTTAGGGCTTTATACATCAAAACAAGCACTTTGAATTGGGCCCGGGCAGCAACTGGTAGCCAATGTAATTTAAACAGAATCGGCTTGATGTGTTCCCTAGCGGCCCCACCACTCACCAGCCACACAGCTCGATTCTGGACCAGTTGCAGTCGCCGGACCGTCTTCAAAGGCAGCCCCACGTAGAGCGCATTGCAGTAATCTATGCGAGATGTTACCAGTGCATGTGTAACTGTCATGAGACTCTGCTCGTCCAGGTAGGGCCGTAGCTGGTATAATTTCCGCAGCTGAAGGAAGGCGCCCCTGGCCACCGAGTCCACCTGGGCTTCCAGAGTTAGACTGGGGTTAGACTAATGTGAATGTGTTGTGATGCCAGCTGAAGAGAAATTGCATGGCTGGCCTGTCTAGGAAGTGGAGCAGACAGTCCTGGGTCAAGTGGAAAGAAAGGAATGGTGAAGAGAGTTGAGATGCCAATCTGGGTGTAGAAATGGAGAAGAAGGGCATAGTTTCAGAAAGGACAGGAGGTGAAGCAAGGAATAAGTGGCGGAGTCATATCAAGAGAAGATCAGTAGGGAAATATTAAGAGTCTCCTTGTTCATAAATATTCATCAGACATATGCACACACGTGCAATTGCTCCTGCCTGTCAGATGTCATGGTCTTTTCACCTTGTGCAATAACATGGCCCTAAATTAGAGCATGCATTTCCTCTTTTAAGTAGGATACATGACTGTTTCTTACTTCTAATAGCGATTAAGGCTGATGGTGGGAAGCAGGGTGCTGTTTAGCTGAACCAGAGCTTAGAAATGTTACTTTTTTTTACTGTAGTTCCCAAAATGTTCCAAGCAACCTAGCCTCTGGAAATGCTGGTGAAGATTCTTTGAGCACTTTTTTCAAGCCCTTAGCTGAACTTGCATTCACAAACCTTTAGATCCTTAGTCTTTTGCAGATGACTTCATTACAAACAGACTGAAGGTAGCATGAAAGGGGATAAGTCTTTGCTTCTGTTAAAGTTTATTTTCATTCCGTTTATAGGGGAATTTTGGCTTGGGCTCCGAAAGATTTTCCACATGACAAACCAGAAAACAGCCAGCTTCATGCTTTACGTGGGCTTGGAATCGGAAGATGACACATACGCCTATGCATCATATGATACCTTTTGGTTAGAAGATGAAGCGTGTTCCTTTAAAATACATTTAGGACATTATTCTGGAAATGCTGGTAAGAGTTGAATGCCCAAAGCTGTCTCTCTTTAAAATGAAGATTTCTATAAATGGAAATTTTAGGTGGCAAATAACATCCATGTGTGTTGTGAATTCTAAAAGGAAATTGCTAAGATGTTCCCAGGTCCCTTTTGAAAACCCTTTCATATCCCATTGGTTTTGTGATGACCAGACTACATTCTGTCTTAATTTTTCTTGTAATAGAAGTTGAGGGCCTGGCATATAATGGTTAGATGGATATTTTAAAAGAGAAAATTGGAGATGTGGGAATCTGGATCTGGACCCCAACATGGAAGTCTAGGAGGACAGTAATCCGTTGTCCCCTGCTGTGGTCCTTGTCTGAATTGATAAACTGTTTTCATTGAGGAAAAAAACTGTTGGAAGGAAAAGGTTCCCCTTGTGAAGAAACTGAGGAAATGGGGAATATGGAATATGAAATTCAGTTCTTGGAAGCTTTGATGCTTCTTTGTGGGTGCCTGGGAAGCTGTCCGAACAGACGGAGGTCAGTATGTACCCAGAACAAAAGGACAATTGACACCTTCCAATTAGCTCTTGTTAATGAAAACTTCAAAGAAAGGACTGAGAGGGGAACTGACGCTTCTTTTTTGTGATCTTTGTAAATCACATATATGGGTGTTTCTGCACCAACACAAAACTTTTTGGAACATTCTAGAGCTTAAATAAATAACTGTCAGCATAACCACCACCACCCCCGCACATGTCCATGCACCTAATGGTTATCCCTTGGTTCCCTTTAGCCGGGACATTCCTAGGAACATTCACTAAGAGCTATTTTTCTTGTTTCCCCTCTGAAAACCTTACCTGTTGTTGTCCCTTCCTATCTTTTATTAGAGGCCATATCAAAGCACTGCCAAAAGGGAATCTAACACTTTCACTTGATTGACAACGCCAGTCTGCCTCCTTCCCCAGGAGTCATGCAGATTGCAGCTTTGAGAAAAGAATAAGAGAGGGAAGATCTTTTTGTTTTGAGGGAACATGAAAGGCAATTAAGATGTTTGTTGTGACAGGGGTGTAATAGCTCATTTATTTGTATACAAGTGATTAGGACAACTAGTTAAATAGCTTAGCTTGCCTCTAAAGAGGGAGCTTTTGCTTACCTACAAAACTGTACCGAGAAAGGATGTATTCTGTGTATGTCCAAGCCACCTCCTGCTAAGTTATTAGCATTAGATAGATAAGTTTATCTATCTAATGGAACCTCTAATGGAACCGCCAACCTAGCGGTTCGAAAGCATGCAAATGCGAGTAGATAAATAGGGACCACCTCGGTGGGAAGGTAACAGCGTTCCGTGTCTAAGTCGCACTGGCCATGTGACCACGGAAGATTGTCTTCGGACAAACGCTGGCTCTATGGCTTGGAAACGGGGATGAGCACCGCCCCCTAGAGTCGAACACGACTGGACAAATTGTCAAGGGGAACCTTTACCTTTACCTTTAGATAAGTTTAACCTTTGTTGTTTTCTGGTGTGTTTTCTCTTGAATTGCCAAAGACTTGTCTTTCTATTTTTCTACAAGTATCGTTTGCATCCTTTTGTAATATTTTGGAACTTTTTCAGCTTTTCCCCTCTTTAATAAAATACAAAAATCCTTTCAAGCAGCTGTCTGGATTTTTGGCTGATAGGGTTTGTGGCACTAAAACCATGTATTTCGTTGACCAAGCTACCAAGATTTTGGTGTTTGTTAGTGGATCTGGCGGCAGCTCTCTACTTTGCAAGGTTGGAACATGTTTTAAGTGCCTGACCTTGTGGATTTTTCCAACTCCCTGGAGACACTGCCAGAATATGGTAAACTGGAGTGTGTGGGAGTAATACAGTCTCCATTAGGTTCCATAGTCTCCTCTCAAGCTAGCTCTTCCCTGGGCTCACCCACCTCAAGATAAGAATGGCAGTATGGCTGAATGGTTATAGCGAGAGGCCTAGACCAGTGGTCCCCAAACCTGGGCCTCCAGATGTTCTTGGACTTCAATTCCCAGAAATCCTGGCCAGCAGAGGTGGTGGTGAAGGCTTCTGGGAGTTGTAGTCCAAGAACATCTGGAGGCCCAAGGTTGGGGACCACTGGCCTAGACCGAGTACTGTCACACCTCTCCAAATAAATGATACGCTTTAGTTCACCGATTTGGATTGAGACCATATTGTAGAGAAAAGAACCCGATTGCCTCCTCAGTCTTTAACAGTGACTATAGAAATAGTTTTGAAAGTCACACACTGGAAAAGGAGTACATTTATCAGTCATTCAGTTGTGTGAGTGCCTTTGCGCCCCATTCCATTGAGACACCAGAAGTATGTGCAGGAACCACCTCTTTTATTAGGAAAATGGGAACAGAAACAAATCCAACATGGCTCAATGAAAAACTCAAGTTTTCTAACGTGCACCAAGGAGTTTAACGTTCTCCCAAACAGTCTTGTTCTCAGGGAACAGTCCTTCAGAGTCCTTATAGCAGGGGGGAGTGGAGCCCTGCCTCCTCGACCAGCTCAAGCACACCCCTCAGGTGCACCAAGCATGGGGGGCTGCAGCAAGGGTACAGGATGCCTGCCTGCAATTGTCCTTGCAGCAGAATAGCTCGAGCACCTTCCCCAACTACTCCTGAGTGGTTGCCACCTGCAGCTGTGGGACCATACAGGTGGACTCCTCTCGCAAGACTCACCCAAAGTCTCAATGGAACTGGGGCAAGGGGTTGCTCGGTTGGTGGGCAGTAGGAGGGTTACGGTTACGCTGAACAGGAGGCAAACCAGCTGTGCTGCTTGGAGAACTCCCCTTGAATTAGCTGGGTGGTGGGGCTGTTCACCCTTGCAGTTTCCTCTGTGAGTGATGTGCTCTGTGCTGGTTCTCCAAGCACGTCGGCTCTTGCTATCTTGTCTCATCCCAATGCACCCGGGCCACTTCCTCCGGGGGGGGGGGGGGGGATGACAAAGAATCTTTCCCAGTGCCCAGTGTCAGGCTCTCAATGGAGAATCATTTCCCAGCCAGCAGTGGAACATCCTGGAAGCACTGGCTTCTCCTGATCTTGAAATCAGTGTATTTGCCCAGCAATCATCCCCTTCTTTTCTTCCTCACTTTCCACCTTAAATCCCCAGCCCTCCATGCTCATAAATGTGGCCTCCAGGGTGTCGTCTGCAGCACCGCCCCAGTCCACAGGCGAGCTGCAGGTTGGGAAATCATATCCTTACTCCTGATGAGGTGGTAGACCCATACTCCCCGACAGGGGAAGAGAAACTGGTCTCACAAGTTGCAGTTGCAAAATTACGTATTTTCATTCTTGGGAAAAGGAATTAATTACAAATAACTAGTTATTAGAATAATTGCCTCTAAGCTCTGGTGAAAGGGCACCAGAAAAAAAAGCTTACTTTTAAAAATATTGACAGTAATAAGCAGTTTATTCTTGGTAACTTTGTCATAGGATTTCAGTAAGCTCTTAATTTTATTGTATAAACTGTTCAGTCTTCACCATTCAGACAGTCCACAGTTGCACTTGTGTGTTGATTCATAATACTGATTTTCCAATCTACACTTTTTCATATTTTTGCAACACCTTTGTTATTCACTGCAGATGTTAAATCTATCTGGAGCATTAACAGTGTGACTAACATCTGAAGGCATTTCACAAATCATGGCTGGTTTATGGCCAGACATTTCCAAATGTCTGTGCCTCGCCATAGCTCTATAGCACAGCCAAAGAAGATGAGTCACCATTCATATAATTGGTAACTGCATGGACTGAGGGACTGGGGAGAGGATAGTTCAGATGATTACATGGCATAGCGGAGTAAGAGGGATTTAAAATATCAGCCATTTAATTTTATTTCTATGTGCTGTGTGGATTGTTATAAGACTTGAATTTTTTAAAATAGATCTAGAAAGTTCTAGTTAAATACTCAGAATTTTCTGGAGGATGCTCATGCTCATGTTTTGCCAGTTCTTCAGTAGATACGAATAATGTAGTTGTGAG
Organism: Intellagama lesueurii; assembly: GCA_037013535.1. Classification (NCBI taxonomy): domain Eukaryota; kingdom Metazoa; phylum Chordata; class Lepidosauria; order Squamata; family Agamidae; genus Intellagama; species Intellagama lesueurii. The sequence continues at coordinate 17,886,692 of JBAJHW010000003.1, read as the reverse complement.
ATGGTCACCAAAAACATGTGTGCACCCAGAAACGGAAGTCAATGACTATGGGAAGCAGGGTACTCCTTAAGCTTGCTTCCTAAGAAGGATAGCAACAGAAAGACAGCTCCCTGAAAATAAATATGAACAAAACACTTATTATTATGGAGATTTTGAGCAATCATCACTGTTCACAAGTGACATTCCCAAGCAGAGGGAGAGAGTAGACAGCTATTTATTCTACTTTTCCTTTCGATATTTATTCTATCAAACTATACAGTATTAGTGGTAATCACAGGTAGGTCTGATCTTTTGGCATCAGTATGCAATATGTTATGTTCGGCAGACAAAGCATTTGTTTTTTGCAGCATTTCTATTTGCACATTTCTGTCTTGTTTTGGCTTGTGTGACCCCCTATCTTGGGTGTTTAGGGCAATTGTTGGGCCTGTCCAGATGGCATCACTGATAATGTACAAGAGTGTGGCATGGTGTGGGAATGAGCCTTACTCCTTTTGTTCACACTGGTAAGGACTGCAACTGGAATGCAGTTTTTTGTCCTACTTGGTCCTGTGTTGCACTGTGGGGTGGTATATAAGAACACACACACACACACACACAGTACATACATACATATATCTTGGTGCTATAGCTACAGTGCTAAACTGATACAGCACTATTTCAAATGCTTACCATGTTTTGTCAATTCAGTGCTATTTCACCTGCTAAATATTTTTTTAAAGGGATTTGAAGGCCAACAAATGGAGTAGGCAAGAGGGTGGAGATAATGGCACTTCAAATGGACATTCGAGGTTAATTAAAAAATTCTGTGTGCTTTGCAGCAGTAAGGTTTGTCATAGGTTTGTCATCCTATGACAACCTATGACAAACCTTTGTATAGTCTCACCCAGAGGCTGTTTTCTTTCTCTTTGTAGTGTAGCAGTTTACACACAGTTGAAGCTTAGATTCATATACCCCGGCTTGCACCCTGAATTGTTGGCTAGATTAGTATGATAACTTTTTTCTGTTCTTTTTGTTGTTGTTGCTATAACTTAGGTGATGCATTTCGAGGATATCAAAAAGAAGACAACCAGAATACGTTACCTTTTAGTACATATGACATGGACAATGATGGTTGCAACCCATTGTGCTCTGTCCAAGAGCAGCCTATAAAGAGCTGCAGTAACTTCAGTGGGAAAACAGGATGGTGGTTCAGCCAGTGTGGGCTTGCCAATCTGAACGGCGTTCATCGGGTCACAAGGAGGATGCTGTCGACTAGGATTCGTTGGGATACCTGGACTATAGATGGCAAACCTGTCAAAATTAAATCTGTTTCAATGAAAATCAGGAGAACATATTTTTAATAAGAGAATGATGTCATCGAAGAGTATCTTCCAAAATTAGGCTGTCAGATACCTCCTCCAAGATTGACACTTAGCAAATTATAGTGTTGCAGTTTGTTTATAGAATTATTAGAAGCATTTTGGATTCCGCATTACTCTGCAATTGCACTTTTTAGTACAAGATGTTTCTGTTTTCACCATGATGATGTAGCTTCGTTTGTAATACGTTTTTTTCCATAATACTGCTGGATATCAGAATTGCTTGTTCTTATTAGGACTCTCAATTGCACTGATCACTGCCTTAAATACAGTTTGTTATAATTCTAGCTAGTTTGCTGTTGGCCATTGCCTCTTCTTACACTTAAAATGGTGCAGAAGGTTTAACAAAAACCTATAGTTATATCAATTTGAAATATTGATTTGAACTTTATGGAGGGAACTTTCACCCAGTCAAAACTGAACACAGACTAAACAGGAGCTATTGTAGTAAATGTCACATTTTGCAAACTGAAGACAAGGCAGCAATTTTACCAGAAAGAATGTTCTCTAAAGCAAAAATGGGCCTCTTCCCTAGCTTTTTATTTATGTATCCCCCACAGGGAATAGGATAGCCAGTGTAGTATAGTGGATAGAATGACGGACTAGGACTTGGGAGGCCTGGGTTCGAATCCCCACTCAGCCATGGAAACTCGCTGGGGGTGTGTAACTGGTAAAACCACTCCTTAAACATTTCACTTACCTTGAAAACCCTGTTGGGGTCACTTTAAGTCAATTCTGATTTGAAGGCACATAGCAACACATTGGGAATGGGCGAGAATTTCATTTCTATATATATTTTACAATTTACCAAAAATTAGCAAATTTCAAATGTGGGACAACTAATATCCCTACTCCCAACAGGCTTACTTTTCACGTATAGCTCTTGCAAGTTTACAGTGTACTCGCTGACCATTTCTTGTGAGTGGCCACCAACTGGAATGGACCTATGTACCATATGGTTTGCACAGTTGAGTGGTGATCTAAATGGGGGAAAGAGCTGCATGTGCCCAGAGCAGAGACCTACATAGTGGTACATCTCCATGCAAAGAAGCAGTCATGGGAGTCCCTACCATTAGGGAGACTGAGGCAACCACCTCTGGTGACAGATGTTGGAGGACAGAACTGGCAGCCTCATAGCTCTTCCCCTTGAGCCACTTGGCCATTCTTTCTCCCACCACAGCCTTTCATGCAACCCCCAAACTAGATTGCTTCCCTGAGCTGTGATGTAGGATCCTATCCCTTTGGAGTAAAACTACAACCAGGCTAATTGGCTTTTCTAGAAGGAAGTAGAGGTAACATTTTGTTCTATGCCTCAGGCATCCAAATATCACATCATGATACCTCACACAAACACTCAGGTTGTGGCCTCCTTGGAGATCAAGGTGAAACTCCCAAAGATTTCTAAAATCCTGTGTCATCTTAGACTGACTGCTTCCCTTCCCCCACAACATGCCATAGGATTATGGAGGTGAAATTTCACCTTGATCTCCAAGAAGACCAGAACCTGAGTGATTGGTGTGATGTCAACATCTGTCCTTTAGACATCGACAGTGAGTAACACTTTGACCATATTTTTTCACTTTGGCAATATTTTCAACATCCATTCTATCTTCTTGCAAGCCATTTCACTGTTAGCATCACTTTGTAGTACAAAGTCTAGCACTAAGCCCTATTTGTTGGAATCTGTTCCCTTGGGTTGATAGGCAGGGCAGTCCAATGAGCACCGTCCAATCACGCCAAGATCCAGTCACTCCATCTTGCTGGCAGAATGGTAGAGTGAGAAAATAGTGTTTGTTTTCAAGCAATTTCAGAGCTGTTCTTAGTTGGCCATCTAGTCAGGGTGGTGGTCAGTATCCTTCACTCCACCTGATGCTTCTTTCCTTTCCCACAACATCAGAGAGATGAGTGGCATGGATCCTAAAGGACCACGGGATTGCACTAACGTAACTGATGATGGCAGTTGATGGAGATGCTACCTATATATCCTTGATAAGCAGGCATGTCTGCTTTCCTTTCTGGAGCACTTGGATCCACAAAATGTTGACTTTGACAATTTCCCGAAAGACACAATTGATTTACTTAATACGTATGCACATCCTTGGAACACATGCATAAAACAGATACATTAAAAAAAGATCCAGAATAAAATGAATCACTTTTTATACCGTTGTTTACTGAAGCATGAGAAAAACTTCATGCTCTCTCTGCTTTGACTAAATGTTTTCCTGCACCTCGCAGTGTCATTTTTATTCCCAGAACCTTTTAAAAATAAATGGTCTTATCTGCTGATACTTTGAACTATAGTCATGCGGGAATCTGAATTTTTTTAAGTAATGTAACATCTGTTCCTGGCTATTCCTTTCACGTCAAGGTAGTGAACACATATTTTGAGAGAAATTGTTTATCTATAATAAATGTTGATAAGCAACTTCCTGTGTGGGCTTAACTATCAAAATAACACACTACTATGCTGGTAGATACACTTTTTCTTGCCTGGGAGAAAGACAAGATGTGCTGTATTGTTTGCTCTATTGTTGAGCACCTGAAGGCAAAAATCTGTTAAAATGTTCCATGAGTGCAAACAAAGTTGCATTCAAGATTCTGACCTTACTTGACTGAAGAAACACTTGAAATTGTAAATAGGCAAAAAGCAAAATTCTCTGAATTGTTTACAACCCCCAGCCTAGAGGACACTTCATGTTTCACGAACAAGTAATGGGATGGGGGGGCAGACAGAGAGTAATTAGAAAACTGTTGGTTGGCGTCTGGGAGGGAAAATCCCAACCACACTCACAAGGGAGGATGCTTGAGACCATACCTCCCAACTGACTTTGCAACCTGAGTCTGGATTCTCCTCATGCAAGCAGACTCAGCACAGACATCTGCCATGAATTTTTGGGACAATAATTTCTTCACTATCCATAAAAGGGTGATGCACAGCCTGAGGAAGTGGGGTTTTACCCACGAAAGCTTGTAATGTGTGTGATAGTTTTTCTAGTAGTTTAGTAAAGGTATTACCTAACTCTTGCATCTGTATAATCCTGAAACACACAGCCTTTTCCTAATTCTGCATGTATTTTAGTGTGACCGAGCAGCTGGTAAAAGAAAAGTTTATTCAGCAAGTGCGAAAGGGTACAGCCAGACTCCATCTGACGTGGCAACAGACACTCAGTGTTTTCAACATCTGGAAAGAACAGAGCATTTCAGTCCAAGAAGTTTCCTTTTTTGACAAAAAGCCTGTCGTCTGGCTTGCACCGTCTCTGCAAATGTACTTAGATGACTCGTGTCAGGGTCCATCTGTGTTATAAATAGAGTTAGTTGAATTCTCAGAAAAGGGCATGTGCTTATTCTTCTTAATTGCTCACATAATTGTGCTGCTCCAGATTAAAGAGGAGATATTTAATGTACTGCAGTGCAAGACCGGAAATAAGAGTGGATTTTCATTTGTAAATATTGCTTCCCCCAATCCTGAATTAGTGCATGGCCAGAAATGCAGAAGTATCCTTCAAAGGGGTGTGTGTGGAATATACATGGGGGAAGGAATCAGAGATGGGGAAAAACCCTATTTTCTTGGAGTACATTTGCCTGAATTCTCCAGCCATCATGGCTAGTAATGAGTCAGAATAATGGGAACCTGAGTTACAGAGAAATACAATTTTGAGAAGGAAGACCGATGAGGGCACAGCACTTAGCATTGTCTTTCTCTTGCTGCTGTATACAACTCCTCCTTCCCTTACCCCTGCAATAGGACTTAAAGAGAAAAGGCGGTCTTGGGAGCCTCGACTGCAGCGCGGATAAAATGTAGTGACAAGGGCCCCTGAAAAATGTAGTGTTTAGAAAGTCTGGCAAAGATGCTGCACCTTGAAGAATGACAAGGGCTGAGGCAATTTTTTCAGAAGCCACTGCGATCATAGCCACCAGAACGCCCTACAGGGTCACTTCGGCGAAGGACAGTGTGGAGAAAGCAAGATTTTGATCCACTCTAGTTCACACTAAAATAAACGTGTGAATCTTTAAATTGACACAATGTTTTCCTCCCCCTCCCCCCCGCCTTTCTCCTTTTGCTTTGCCAACATGTTGAGACAGACTAATGTGGCTACTTTTTTGGAAAACAGGATTTCATGGCTTCCATGACAACCATGGGTCTGTCCCAAGTGCTGGGATCTGGTACCATTACTCATGCTGTAAGACACATTCTGGACTCTTCCTTCCTTCCTTCCTTCCTTCCTTCCTTCCTTCCTTCCTTCCTTCCTTCCTTCCTTCCTTCCTTCCTTCCTTCCTTCCTTCCTTCCTTCCTTCCTTCCTTCGATGGCATTATTTATTTATGTATTTAAAACATTTTTACCCTGCCTTTCTCCTTAAAAGGACCCAAGGCGGCTTATATCATTAAAAAAAAAACACCAAAATTTAAAAGCCAAATACAGTAAGTACATAAATATTTTTTAAAAAACAAGTCTTTTATTAGAAATGGTAAATAAAATCCATACTAAAAACACATTTAAAAGCAACAGAGCACAACAACCAATTTTTAAAAACCCTCACGGCCACTAAGGAAAGGCCTGGCTGAAGAGAAAGGTCTTTGCCAGCTAAGATGGGGACAACCTAGCTTCCTGTGGGAGTGAGTTCCAGCGCCTAGGAGCAACAATAGACAAGGCCCTCTCCCATGTCCCCAGCAAGCACGCCTGTGAGGGTAGTGGGACCAAGAGAAAGGCCTTTCCTGGTGATATTAATGCTCAGATGCTGACAGTCTGGGTGTGGAAGAATACCATAGTTCTGTTGTCATAAATGGATCATCCTTTGAACATTATTTCTGAGTAGAAGGGATATGTGAAAAGGCATCTTTGGAAATGAGATGGTATCACTAGATGGAATGAAAAATCTGTATATAGAAAGAGTGCTCCCTCAAGTGGTGAAAAAGGTGTAATTTTGAAAGCATATTGAAAAGAGAAGCATATGGGTCATCAGCCTTACTTCTGAAATGTAAACAACAGCTTCTCTTGCATGTTTAATTCCAGAGTGTCACAAAACAAAATACACCACACACTGCTGAAAATAAATAATTATAAAAAACAAAGCAGACTTTTTTTTCCTGAATGTGTATGTTAAAAATTAGCAACTAGTTAGAGCTGTTACAAGTTGAAAAGAGAGGGGAAAGCATAGGGAGGGAGATAGAAGTATGCTGGACATGTATTGTTAGCAGAAATTCTTTCTTTGGGTGGATTAGAACATGACTAGTAGCCTAGCCAATGGACTCAACTTTTCTTGGGTTAAAATCCAAGGAGTACAATTCCAGGAATTTTCCTATTAGCATTTATGAACAACTGGAGCACACACTCTCATCCACAAAATTATAGCATAATTCAAAACATGCAAATTTCTGAAACCCAGTTGTTGGAATCTTTAAAATAACGTGTTTCTGCAAACAATGCAAAAAATAAGTGGGGTGTCCCTGAAAGGCCCACAATATGATTGTTACATGCACCATGCAGCCTATATATTGTTAGGTAAAGGTAAAGGTTCCCCTTGACATTTAGTTCAGTCATGTCCAACTTTAGGGGGCGGGGCTCATCCCCATTTCCAAGCCGTAGAGCCAGCGTTTGTCCGAAGACAGTTTCCGTGGTCACGTGGCCAGCGCAACTAGACACGGAACGCCGTTACCTTCCCACCGAGGTGGTACCTATTTATCTACTCGCATTTTTTTTTTACATGCTTTCAAACTGCTAGGTTGGCAGGAGCTGGGACAAGCGACGGGAGCTCACTCCATCGCGTGGATTTGATCTTACAACTGCTGGTCTTCTGACCTTGCAGCACAGAGGCTTCTGCGGTTTAACCCGCAGCGCCACCACGTCCCATTTGTTATATTGTTATACCCCCCCCCAAAAAAACCCTCCCAAATATAACAAAAATCCAACCATTCATTTCAGATGAGAAAACTGGAGTTATTTTCCATGAGGGCCCCACCAAGTGATTTTAGCGTATGTCACATCACCTGTATTTCAAGTCAGACCACCCCCAAACCTAACCCCAAAATTTGGTGAAAAACCAACCAGCCATTTTCATTAATGTGATACCGTAACAAATGTACAGAAAAGCAGAAGCTTAATTTTATTTATATAGATTATCTCATGACATATAGTGATCTTGATTGATTCATACTCATCTCCTGAACTCCAGCGATCTTGGGACATTTATTATTTGGTGTTTTATATTGCACTCGCTCCCTTAACCATGTACTTTATGTGTACAAACCTGTTGGTTAAATGTTATTGAGATTGATGCGGAAACTACAAATGGTCCAGAATATGGCCGCCAGACTATTAACCGGGGTGAAAAAATATCATCACATTTCCCCCACTCTGGCAGCCTTACACTGGTTGCCCATTCGTTTCCGTGTTGACTTCAAGGTATTAATGCTTACATATAAAGCCTTAAACAGTTTAGGACCTTGATATCTAGCAGAGCGCCTGCTCCCACCTAGCTCTACTCCTGTCACTCGATCTACCCAGGCTGGGCGGCTGAGGGGCCCGGAAGGAGCCCCGAGAGAGGTCCGGAAGGAGAGAACTAGAAACTGGGCCTTCTCGGTGGTGGCCCCTCGCCTCTGGAACATCTTACCCCCTGAGATTCGCCTGGCACCCTCACTGGGAGTTTTCAAGAACAAGCTGAAGACTTGGTTCTTCAAGCAGGCCTTCCCCCCTTCCATCACTTAGTTTCTTGTGTTTTACCTTGACTTTGCTCATCTCTCTTTTCTGTTTTGATATTGTTTGTTTTTATTCTTGGTTGTATATTGCTCGGACTGTAAGCCGCCCAGAGTAGATTCGTTTAGAATCTAGATGGGCGGGGTAAAATATAAATAAATAAATAAATAAATAAATAATGTTGCATTTGCCTGAGAAAGTGGATTATAATCTACATAAAATCAAGTAGAAGTTGATCTTGATCTTGATCTTTAATAGCAATAATAATTGTGTGCCTTCAAGTTGATTCTCAGTTATGGTGACCCTTTCCAGGGTTTTCTAGATAGAGAGTCCTCAGAAGTGGCTTTTCTGTTCCTTCTTATGGGCACTGCCCTGAATCTGAGCAACAGCTTCTCTTGTGCCCAAAGCTACACAGGCTGGTTCTTCTCCTGCAAGGCACAGTGGGAAATATAACTCTCAACCTCTGGCTCTGCAGCTAAATTACTACAATATTGCTGTGTGGCGGTTGTTTGTAACTATTTAACCAGCAGGTGGCAGAATAAGCAAAGGAATTATGTGTTCTAGATTAGAATGCATTAAGAGATGGGTGGGGATTTTGGTTATTTTAAAAAAAATTCCTCAGTTTTAAACTTTCTGAATAAAATCCATTGAAGGTACTTGAGATTTTTTTTTAAAACCTCCAAAAATAAAGACATTTGCCAATGCAGATAGAGATGGTTGAATACTTAGTTTTTAGAAGTATTCTGGTTTGGTGTATTCAACTGTGTTTGCAGTGCTGGATTAGATTTTCCACTTTTCATTTTCTTTTTAAAGAAGCTCTTCATCTTTCACAGCTCCATGGCAGGCAGGTTTAATGTGAGATAAAAAACTGTGACCCTATTCAACCCAAAGGAGACAATGTCTTGATAGATTCTTTAGTTTCCCTTAATAATCTGTCTTCATAGGCCTTTTCAATCAGTTAGAGGCTCCTTCTATAGAGTCTAATAGGTAGCGAGACTTTCCATAGACTAGTGGAGCAATTCCGAGGAACCAGTGTGACTAGGCAGTTCTAGGCAGTTTATGGGACTGAAAGTCCTAGAATTATGAAAATCCCACTGCTAATGGCCATTGGGGGGGGGGGGGAGGAGAGAGAATTCCTGAAGACCACGATGTTTCTCCCACTGGTGTCTAAACCTTTACCATGGCTCCTCGTCATGGGTGGGTCCATGCTAGCAGGGTAGAACAATGTTGGCCGGCTCTCTCTGCCTCTGTGGGTGCCGATCAGCTGATCGGTGCCCACAGAAGCAGAAAGATCAGGCCATCCTGCCAGAACGGCAGTTTCCTTTCCGGCAGCCTAGCTTGCTCTTTGGGCCCAGACCCAATGAAGGGCCGAATAAAAAGGGTAAATATTCATCACTTTGTATTTGTCAGGGCCTCCAGAATTGATGAATATAAAGTGATGAATATTACACGAATCAGCGATTTCTGATGAATATCGCGATTCATTTTTTATTCGTCCCCATGTCTAATCGGCACACGTGGGAGAGAACAGAGGAATGGGGAGTAATGCTTGGGTTTCAGTGCCTGACAGCCATATAGGTCCCACTCTGAGCCCTGCCTGATTGAGTGAGTCTTTCCTTCTACCCAGGGGGAGTGGCTGAGCTCACTGCCATTCTCAATGGGGGCCATAGGGTCCTCCTGGGGGGCCCTGACACATTTGAAGGGGGCCACAGATTGGGAAACAATTATTCACACACCATCTTATAAGGTTCATTATGTGACTTATACAATCCTGATTTGGCCTATATTTCTTTCATATTGTATTCATGACCATGTCCAAAAAAGGCTGAGAATGGCTGCGGGACACATACGTGCTTGGAATGCACCTTTGTAGCAGCACATCCTAGTTACAGCTCTGCCTCTTGTGAAGTCTAAGGATCTCCTTGAGAGACTATTCCACTTACCAGGAGGAATGTTTTAATATTGTTTTTAACCATAGTTTAAAAAAAACCTTAATATAGGTGTGATTGTTTTTTAATTTGATATTTATGTACTATTTTAAAACTGTGTTTGTTTTATAGTTTATCTGCGGTGAGCCACCTATGAGGAGAAAGGCAGCAAATAAGTAAGTAAGTTAGTAAGTAAGTAAAAATAATTTTTAAAAGATGTAATTGTGCCCACTTTAAATAGGACTTTTGAAACCTCTCAACTGAAATTTTCAAACTGCTTTGCTCAGCAAGGCAGAATGGCAGAAATGTTTTCTTGAATGGGTTTGGGATCATTATGGGGTGAGTGAGCTGAGTATCCATTATGTCTTGGCCAATCTGTGTTGGGCCCTCAGCTGGATGTTCTACTCTTCTTAAGTCAATATTGAAATGTGCGTTTGATGGCTGTGTTGGTAGCTCAGTGGCTTTGAGAGTTTGGAGGAGTGAAAACGAGGCAGGCACAGGTTAGCATTTCTCTAAATGATTTTTTAAAAAGAGAATAATAAGATGTGACAGAATGACGGCACCTATTGCCTTTTTGTTTGTCCACAACAGATGTTAAATTGCCCTTTCATGTATTTTTTAAATTAGAAATCCAATATTTTTCCATCACAGAACTGAGAAATTTATTATCACAGTAAAGACTTCCAATGTTTTAAATGAGACTTTCTGGGTATAAACATTCAAGTAAAGCAAAAAAGAGAGCCTTTCTCCATTTGAACTTCTGTAATTCACGGCAAACCACTTCTGAATATTTTATCCCTAGAAAACCCTGAAAAGGGTTGCCATGACGTCAGAACTGACTTAATGGCATATCATTTAATTCATGATTAGTTTTTACACTGCAACATCATTAATGTTTACTTGGAAGTAAGTCTCACTGTAGCCAAAGCCGTGTATTTATTCCTAATGAGCTTATTTAGGACTGCAGCCTCACTTTTTCTGGAGGAATAAACCAAGACATTCAGAATGAATTTTGCTATGTTAAAAACAATCTTCAGATGCTATTTATGGAATGCTAGAAATAGAAATATGTTTTGCATGTTGCCATTTTAGATTTTATCAAGTGGTGGAAATCTTTATATCTTAATTTGAGTCAGGAGTTAAGATAGTTTTAATTCTGAAAAGTTCAAGGGGACTAGGAAAAATATGAAGTGCACTTAGGTTTCATTCTAAAAGTTCAAGGTAAAGCCTTCAATGTGTTCTGAGTCAGTTCTCTAATTAGGAAAAAAACCTCCCCATTTTTGTTGTTATTAAGGGCTTTCCATATTCACAAAGGCCGATTCAAATGAGTTTGGCCCTTTTTGTTCCTGATATGGAGTTTTATCTCTCTCTCTCTCTCTCTCTCTCTGCTCGGGGCCCCTTCTTTTTTCAAGCTGGAATGATTCAAACCGACTTTTCTCCGTGTGATAAAATAGTTTTGCTCTCCGAAAGGAAGGGTTGGTGGGGTGTAACTGGGGGTGGTGTTCTGGTGATGTACTAACCTGGTTGCGATGTTTTTGACAGCAGGAACACCCACTCCCACGATCTTTCTCCCTAGTTGCTCCTGAGTATTTTCTAATTTTAAAAAAATGAAAATTAAAAAACAGTATTGAGTTGCAAGAGCAACTTATCACTACATTGGTATACTAGTTTAGCACTAGGTCACCTTTGCACAGACAAAAATGAAAAGGTAACATTTGGTATGAAATAGAAACAACTCTGACAAACTATGACAGACTACTGTGTTTCCATAGTATGGTGTGTTTGTACTTTATAGAGAACTTTGGAAAATGGTCCCTTTCTTCCCCAGCACTGTGCAACACTTTAAACAGTCCACCGGCTTTATAATGCACCATAAAAGGAGAGCCAGAGATCAGCAGGGGGGTGAGATCAAAGGAAGGAGGGCTGGGGCATGGATCAAACCACATCAGATTGAGTGGCCAGTGTGGACACTGGCACTGAAACAATCTGCCATCTCTGTGTGATCATCTAATTGAAAGAAAACATAAAATAGGCTATGAATCAAACCGCAGCAAAGCCGAATTGCTTCGATTCAGCTTGCCAAGATTGTATCTTCCTAACAGGGACAATGTGTTTGTGAAGTCATGTATATGTAAATCCATGAAATCTGATGCTCTTGTGATTGAAATTGTCCATTTGTTTTACTCGGTTTTCCAGGCTTCCCAGTGCTTGTTATGTTTGTTTTCGTATGTTGTCATAAGATCATAAACTTCTGAAATTTAACTTTTTGCCAGACTAAATGACGTTTCCTGTTCTCTCTGTTCATTTTTCCACCTTCCTTCTTGGACAGGGTTGGTGGAGAAATTGTGTTTCTGGTTAAAATGGAAAGATGCAAGGGATATGAGTCAGCCTTTATACCCAGATGATCGGGTAGTCCCATATATGAGCCATTTTGGGTCCCTTGCTGGGAGAAATGTGGCATATAAATAAAAATACTACTACTACTACTAATAATAATAATATATTTTAATGGGGAGATGTTGTGCAAAGTTTCACCAGTTTTGACGCACTCAGTGCAAGCATATTAATAACTAAAATAACTTAAGGTTTTGGGCTAGGGCAAGCTCATAACTTCCAGCCAAGCAGGATGTAAAAACTCTAGGGAATCCATTTATTTTCCCAGATAATTAACAGAGCTCTTGTGTCACAGTCCTCATGAGGAAAGGAGCCATTTGAAAAATAGATGAATACATTTACCTTGATACGATCTGCCAGTTGGGTCTGAAACATTACACCGGAAAACTGCACACAGAATATTGATGATGAAAGTGAAACAAACCCAGCCTTGTTCCTGGAATGTATTGCTACTCTTGAGGCAGAGTGGATAGCAGGGATGGGGACGTCAGTTGCGGGATTAGCTGTCAAGTCAGACTTAAGTCACACTGATGACTCAACTCAGAGTACCTGGGTGTGTGTGTGTCAATGACTTGGATGCGACTTGTGACTCAGAACCCACCCACCCTTCCTTTTTTTCTTGTTTTTAATAGGGATTCAGACTTGGGACTCGGGACTTGGTACCAAAAACTCAGACTCAGACTTAGGACTTGGGACCAAAGACTTGGGCTTGAGCTTGAGACTCAGATCCAAAGACTTGCCAACATCCCTGGTGGATAGGATGCAATCTAGCCTTAAATCTATGTTAAACAAAAAGTAACCACGAATCTTTGAACATTTCCATTCCCTGGACAAATATCCAATATCTTAACCCTAACTATAAGGACCAGTGTTAACCACCCTCCTTCAGAAATATGTGGCTATTGTAACACGGAAAAAAGCAAATTTTGGAATAAGAGGAAGCTTAGATTCTGATTAATAGTAGGAACCACACTTTGTACCCTCTTAGGGAGCTTGGCTCAATGGAGATGTGTAGCTTACTGTGTCACAGCATTTGGCTGCTGGTGCAGTATGAAATGACGGGTTCCTCCCTTCTTAACCAGTCAGGTACCAGATGGGGCAGAACTTCCCTTCACTGAGCAAAATTGCTCACCTCTGGTCTCTTTGAAAGATAGCTCCTCCAGAAACTCTCCCATTGTCTTTCTCCTTCATCTAGCCCTACGTATCAGATTTGACATACTAGGGTTACCATGCATTCTTCTTCTGGTGTTACAATTCAAAGTGCTGTTTGACTTGTAACACTAGAAGCCTTATATGGCTTGGGTCCTATAAAGCCCTATATGGCTTGGGTCCAGGGTATTTGAAGGATTGTATCCCGTCATATGAGCCTTCTTGACTTTTAAGGAATTTTAAAATGTGATATTTATATAGTGTTTCTAAATTTCTTATTTTACCTATTGTGAGCTGCCTTGGGCCCCCTATGGGAAGAAAAGTGGAATAGACATAACTTAAATAAATAATAAAGTATTTCCACTGAATTAGTGGGCTTTCTGTAGTTGAGGAGAAGGGGACGACAGAGGATGAGATGGTTGGACAGTGTCATCGAAGCGACCAACATGAATTTGACCCAACTCCGGGAGGCAGTGGAAGACAGGAGGGCTTGGCATGCTCTGGTCCATGGGGTCACGAAGAGTCGGACACGACTTAATGACTAAACAACAACTGTAGTTGAACTCACTATGCTACACAACAGGAGTTCAGCCAGAGTGTTTGCTGGTGCCAGTGCTCTGCCGTCTGAAGCACCTGCCCAATCAGATTTCATTGCCACAATGGCCCTGTTTAGTGAGGACTTGAATGGGACACTCCCAAATCTCAATTAAACACTCTAACTACTCTGCCCCGCTGCCTTTTCTCACCTCTCCTCGTAGCTGAATCACATACTGGCTAATTTTGTGTGCCTCTTTCTTTTTCATTAACTCTATAACATATTTTTTTTCCCAGGGTAGCATATCTTCACATCTCTGGTGGATGCACCAAAAAACTCATTCCCTCACAGTTGTTGCTAGTAGAGATGTGCATAGCAGACACTTTCGTTTCTGTTTTGTTTCATTTTCCTGTGGCAGGCGTCTCTTTCACTTTTTGTACTTTTGTGCAACACTTTTTTCATTTTGCCTGAAAGGTGGCATCTCTTTTGGGTCATTTTGTTTTGTTTTTCTCCATTAGGTAGTGGTTCCAGTGGTGTTGAGACCAAATCTGAGGGAAAGGAAAGAGCAGAGTAGGCAGGATATTTTTTGGAATATCAATGAATGTGAGGCGATTTTACGTACATGAGGTAAATGAAGACAATGAATGAGAGAAACATGGATGAGTGTGGAAGATTAATGTCCTGTAATTCATTCAAACAGATGATTTGTATTTCTGAGGTTCTCTTTTGGAACACAATGGAGGAAAATGAAATGAAAGTATTGTTTCCCATTCATCCTAACCTGAAACTCCCATCCTAAGCTGCCAGTGATAAGCCTTAGATCAGAGATATTGTTTGTCCCCTTTTTATTTTTCTCTTCTAATTTCCCACAGAAATTAGGTCTTCCAGTCAGATTTTTTCCTTTCTCTTCTTCAAAATGTAAACTGAAAGAACGGACAGGCCAAAGACTGAAGACTGATGATGTGTTAAACCCGCAGCATCATAACTCTTCACAGAAAAACCTTGAAGTCTATAAATCTGCATTGGGATGATGAATCATCCTAAAATATGATAGACAGTTCATGTTTCAACAGAGCAATTTAAAGATTTTAGGCATATTATGAAAGCTGAATGCATATATCAAGCAAGTTCTTGTGAATGCTAGTTTAATAGCCCCACCACCTAACTCCAAGATAACCGTTTGGACAGAAAAAAAATAATAAATGTAAGAATTAACTGCAGATGTGGACAAGCCATAATATGTTAACTTTATGTCTTCTTAATCCAGAATATGATTATCTGTCTCTCACTATCCATCATGCGTGGAAGTATGTGTGTGTTGGAGGGGTAATGTGTGACCCTCCAGTTGTTGTCAGTACGGTAAATAGTGAGAAATTATGGGATTATAATTCAACAACACCTCAGAGGGTCAAACATTCCCTGCTTCTTTTATATATAAGGCTATCTCCAGACAGGCAATGCAGTCTGACATGCTAACTCTAATGAGTTTGTGTAACACTTTAAGGTTATATGAGGCTGTTTGTTTACTTAGATACCCATTGATGAACATTGAAAACACAATTTCACAAAACCAGTCTCTTCTTATTCACAATTATATAACAGACAACATGAACAATTATAACAACAGCCAAATGCCACAATTTATGCATCTAAGTCCTTGGCAATAGCACCAATGCAGAAGTAGCTTGTAGAAATTGCAAACTTCAAGTGTCCTTTTGAATTCAAATTCAGACAAAAATCCAATATTTCTTCCTCAACTGGGTTGGATATCTATAACATAGAAGAATCAGCTCCATATGCAGAGTCTTCATAACCCTAGAATAAAATATTAGTTCAATTGCCTATACATGAATTCACGGTGTGGATTCATGTCTCCAACACAACATATAGGAATTATGCCTAGATAAAGTTGGCAAGGGCCTCAGCGGTCTAAGTGGCAACAGAAGCTCTGTCCTCTTCAGCTCTACCTCTTTTTCTGAGTCAAACCTCTTACTCACAGCCCTGCTTTTTCTTAGTCCCACCCCTTTAGGCTGAACCAATATTTCATAGGGAAATATTTGGAATGGGCAGAAGCCCCTTGTCCCAGAACCACTGTCCTTGTGCTGACTGATCTCAGATATAGTGGTGCGACTGGATCTGCCAGCAGAATTGCTGTGCTGGCTAAGATTAGCTGGCAGAAGAGCAAAAAAAAAAAAAAAAAAAAAAAAAAAAAAAAAAAAAAAAAAGGTTGGAAAAGGGTAGGAGTGAGGTAAAGCAGAGTAACACCCAGTGTAAGTCTCTTCTAGCACAGACTCACAGCTATGAGCACAAAGTTAGGCCAGGGGCAAGGTAGTCCTAAGTAATTCCCAATATCCTATTGCTATTAGGCTGATCTTAGTTATATTCACGATCAACCTGGTGAACTCCAGATTTTTTTAACTAGAGCATTCCTAAGTAGAGATGGGCACAAACTGGCAGTTTGGCAGTTTGTGCCAGTTAAGCCGTTAGCCCAACAGGTGTTTCATGGTTCTGAGCCTTGCCTCCTCCAGCAGGTGCCTACCGAGGGGCAGTACCCAGAGGAGGCAGGGCAGGGAAGCCAGAACGCTGCTTCTGAGTTGGCACCTGCCATAAGAGGCAAGGCTTGGAACTGCAGAACACCTGTTGGGACAATGGCCCAACTGGAGCGAACTGTCAAATTGGTGATTCGTGCCCATCTCTGTTCCTAAGCACTGGCTGTACTGACTTGATTTCATGAAAATGGATCTAAAATATAGCAGGTTAAAAATAATGATTGGGTGGTCACCATGGTTAATATGGGTTGGTGGAGCCTCCAACAGTTTTATGGAGGATTATTACACATCCCTCAAGTTGACCATTCCTGAACTAGAAGCTAAGGACTGAATGGGAATTTTTAGCATGCTAAGCTGACAGTGCACTAAAGCTCAGAGTTGGACCATAGCTTCTGGAATCCTCCAGCGTGCATAGACATACTCGGAGATGTATGGGCATACCTGGAGAAGTTTCTTTTTCCAGGCTGAACCAGTAGAGGCTGATGTGGTGATTATGTGTGCTGTGCATCCATTGGCACACGCATTATCATTCACAATACATAGACATCACTAAGGATGGGACAAATGGAAAAATTCTCAATTCCCAACATTTCTGAATGTTTGTTTTGGCTTCTCTTAGCGAATCTACTTCCCTCCTATGCTCATGAATAAGTTCTACTTAGTTTGCTTTGGGGGAAAAATTGGCCCCTAAAACAAAAACCTTCCTGCATGCCAAGTGATGACCAGTTCCATGTTATTTGTATGCAAACAAAGTATTATTAAGAGGAGTCACAGAATCCACTTTAGCTTCTGCAGGCTATGGTTGATGTGACAACCCAGTGATTCAGGAGCAGGAGAGATTGGTCTGGAGGGAAGGAGACATCAATCAAGTGGCCTTCTTTTCCTTTCTACCGCTTTAAAACATTTATTCATTTTTGTTGGAAGGAATAAAGTATTGCCATTCAAGGGCTAAATAGCATTTCTTGGAATTGCATGTAATAAACTATCTCCCCCGTAGTGTTTAGTGTTATGCTCAATTTCTTCCATGCACATGTCAAGCACATGCATTTAATTTCAATGTGACAAAGGCAGAGACAGAACTTTGCAGGAGGAGTTCTCAGAAGGAAAGGAGATGGGTTCACAGCTAGCATGTTCACACCTAAAGGGAAAAAAAAGATGAATTAGCTGAAAAATTTATTTGTCATTAAATATGTTTTCCCATCTGTAGTCATCATGGTGCACACTTGTATACAATATTAAAATTGTAACTACCACTTGTCTGCCTGTGACAGTGAATAGCAAATCAATGTGCATACAGACTAACAACAAGCAAGGAGTGAGCTAAATACAGTGTTTCCCAACCTTGGGTCCCCAGAAGTTCTTGGACTTCTATTCCCAGATATCCTGCCACAGCTAGTGGCAAAGGCTTCTGGGAGTTTTAGTCCAAGAACATCTAGGGACCCAAGGTTGGGAACTATTGAGTTAGAATACTTGGGCACTGCATCCCCCGGTTTGGCAATAGTTAGGCGAACAGGGTACAACTCAGAGAAGACAATTCCACCTGAGCAGTGACCCCGCTATCTCTCACAAAGCAATGCTATTGTCCATGAAATGTTGCATTCCTGGCTCTAGAATTCTATTGGTAAGAATAACTCCTTCTTTTTAAAGCACAATGTAGAGGCAATATTAGTAGTGCCTAATGGGAAATTCATTGTCACTAATTAATAATTATATGTCATCAAGTGAATTCTGACTTATGGCAACCCTTTTCAGGGTTTTCTATGTATAGATTACTCAGAAGTGGTTTACCTTTCAATTTTTCTGAGATCACCCTGAAACTGGACAGCTTCTCCTGGAACAGAGAGTGGGGAGTTGAACTCCCAACCTTTAGCTCTGCAGCCAGGTATCTAGCTCACTGAGCTATCCAGCCAGCCATTTCATTATTGCTACCAATGAAAAATGAATTGCTTTCATAAGCAGAGTTTATCCAGCATTCAGTCAACTATAGTATTTTGCATGTTGAAAGATATCAATCTCCACTGTTTTTTAATGTGGAGATTGCCATGTCTAAAATTATCCATGCTGGGAAAATTCATGTTTCTTATTTAAATCTCAGCATGTTTCCTTTGTAGCTAAATGGTCTTCTTTTTCCCATGGGATTCTCTGACCCTTTCCACCAACTTTCTGTGGAAGGGTGAGTAAAGGAAGCTACACAAAGACTTAAAAAAAAACAATAGACAGACCATGGGAATTAAATATGACTGTTCCTATCAGTTTTGATTTCAAAGCCGAATTAATTTTTTTAAGAAGTATTTTCCACTTCAAAATTTGTAAAATGAGGCCAAAGGACCCTGAAATGTGGAACAAATCAACTTGCACGTAATGTAATGCAATTGGTCTCAGAGAGTGTCTTGATTTCAAGTCTCTGCTGGTGTTTTCTAGAACTTCTTCCTTCATACACCATACCCATGGAAGACACTGGGTCTTACAATCACTATGTATTTGATGTTTTAGAAGAGGTAGCCATGTTAGTCTGTGCTAGCATATCTGGCCAAAAAATAAAAAATAAAAAAAATAAAGTAGACAAAACATTGCAACACCTTAAAGACTAACTGCTTTATTTAAATGTGAGCTTTCATGGACCAGTCCACTTCCTCAGACCTGATTTTAATTTTTTTTATTTAATTTATGTTGTTTTTGGCCTGATATATATTTGATGATGGTCATATGGTGGACTGAGAATAGCAGATTGGTAGATGTTCAGGCCTGTTTAATTTCTCCTCTAGCTTCTGGGATACAAAAGGGGGCTTGGTAAGGATCCAGAAGCTAGCAGCAGATGAACCAGGAGAACTCAAAGATGGAACAAATTTGACAGCATTTGTCCAAAGAGTCTATATAAACTAGGCTCTTTCAAGGGTATGTGTCAGAGACAGGATCTGAGCTTACATCAGAACCCAGTATCAGAATATCGCAGGATGTTCTGCCACTGATGTCAAAGGGGATGTGGTAGAATAGAGAGGTTTCAAGCACAGATTTGATAGGGAGTTGAACAGAGATCGACATATGTAAATTCTACTCTATAGTCAATGACTTGTAACAAGATAATAGATTTTCAGTACACTACATATATTAACAGATCAAGGGAAGGGTTTGCAACACTATACACCACAAAATTTCCAAAAGGACTTGGGGAGAGAGAGAACAGCTCTTTTTGTAAAAGTAAGGAACTGGATTCAAGCCTAATATACAAAAAGTTTTTATAAAACATAGCTAACAAAAGTGCAATATTCATGTCCTTGAAGAAGGCTGAAAATGCCAAGCTGAAGCACATCAGACTTTTACTTTGCACACTACAGCTTTTACATCCTGGGACTATAGTCTCTCCTTGCCTACAGCTTTGGAAGATGCACCAGTTCCTTTTTGCTATTGAGAATTTAAATAAGGCATTTCTAAGACTGCAATACTCACCACAACAAAGTAGGGAAAAATAGATAAACAGAGCTAAAGTGGTATCTAGGATCATCACTGTTTTACAAGACAAATCCAGAACAGTTTAACTTCTCTATCTCATTTGAGTTGAGCAAAGACAGGGGCTTTAAATCTCACTATATATATTCACCCAGCACCTCAACTGTAGAGGTTTGCCTACGTTACAGCTCAAATGAGTGAATTATTTTTCCAAAAGGACTATGAGGTAAAACAGTCAAAAGAGGAGCCCTGTTCAGTCAGTTGCTACCAATGCACTTTAGAGAAGAGCAAGTAGCCTCTTCCCTTTCCGTTGTAGCTTTCTCCACATGGAAAACACTTTGTCTGAAAAGGACATCCCCCCACTCATATGTAGACTCTACATGTGAGCAGCAACCCTGGAAAAGTGGGGGTCTTGCTTGCATGTACGGCCATGAGCTGGAGTTTCTTTTCCAACATATCACTCTCCATGTGGAGAAAGAGAGAGCAGAGGGGGAAGAGATTGTTGTTTAGTCGTTAAGTCGTGTCTGACTCTTTGTGACCCCATGGACCAGAGCACGCCAAGCCCTCCTGTCTTCCACTGCCTCCCGGAGTTGGGTCAAATTCATGTTGGTAGCTTTGATGACACTGTCCAACCATCTCGTCCTCTGTCGTCTCCTTCTCCTCTTGCCCTCACACTTTCCCAACATCAGGGTCTTTTCCAGGGAGTCTTCTCTTCTCATGAGATGGCCAAAGTATTGGAGCCTCAGCTTCAGGATCTGTCCTTCCAGTGAGATTAGGCACTGCTTTCTCAGCAAGTTTATAAGGTAAGGGCTGAACACAATAGACAATCTCTTGGCAGCAGAAACCATTGGTTTAAAATTTCAGATGATAAGTGATTTGTGTAACTGAACTTATTGGTGGCAGGGAATTTATACTAACCAGCCCCTTGAATGTTTATGGCCAGTGTTAGTACAACTGTTATCTTCTTTATCACAGTTCATTTTGTATTACCTCCAATTAACATAACCAAAGTGCATATAAACCTATGGCTTTCAATACAGGACAGTAATCTTTGCATGCACAGAAGTGAAATACATCCACAAAAGCTTATGACAAATAAAACTTGTTAGTATGAAAGGTTCTATAAGACTACAGCTTTTCAGGAAAGCAGAAAATGTTACTGTAACACCTTGGAGAGCCATTGACAACAGAGCTGACTCATGCAATGACCTTATTGTTGTCAGGATGTTTGCAAGAACCAGCCCTTTGAGTAAATTGCTTGTGCTTTTCTATTGACACAGCCTGGTGAGTATGTGGATGTATCCATATTCATATAGTCACTAAGAACAGACGGCAAAGGTGTGGAGAGTAATGGATTGTCACAGTCTTCCACTTCAGGTTGAAGAATCCATGGCTTGGAACAACCAATAGTATGAAGATGAAGTTGGCCCCTCTTTTTCTCCCACACGGAGGTAAGGATGGTGGTGGCAAAAGGCATCTAACTAATAAGTGGAAAACTCACATTCTTAAAATTAGGATAGCAAGAAGATAGGCATGTTGTAGGATTTTTATGAGCAAGAATATGAATCCTTATCACATTGTATTATGTTCTCTGTTTAAAAGGTTCTTTCCATTCACACTTACTTTTCCTTTCTGGCAATTCCATTCACAGGTTATTCTCCTGAGTTGTTCATTTATCACTATATGGGTTTAATTTAATATACCTTATTGCTCCCTCTCTCTTTTGCTTTATTGTGGTCCTCAAAACTTTCTAAGACACAACAGATATGTTTTTTTTTTACATTTCCTTCCTTCCTTCCTTCCTCATCTCACTTAATGGGTAAGGAACTTCCAGAGATTTAAGAACTGTTGCACTATTGGGATTCAAGCAAGTCAGTCTAAAGCGATGTTTGATTAACTTGTCCACTTGTATCTTTCAGCTCAGAGGATGAATGCATACCACAAAGACAGAAACTAGTTTGGATATTTGTGACGTGACATCAGATGATGCAGCATTCACTGTGCCATGAAAATGAGGAATTTGCTTCCTTTGTACATGAAAGCTGATGAGTACAGTCTTCAAAGAGAAAAATTCCACATATGTTCATAATGTTGGGGGAATGGGAACATTCCTTCACCCACCAATTCCTGTATTGTGTGTGGGCTGCCTTCACATGGACATATTTCCCTTGATGATAAAGTGAAAAACATCAGAGCGTACCATTCTCTGAAATCTATTTAAGGAGTTTCTCAGGACTAGAGGTCACAGGTTACAAAACAGGAAGCAGAGAAACATGCTGTGGGAAATAGCATCATGGTACATGGTTTTAAAATACTGACACATCATTAAAAATAAGATAATTAAGGGAACATATGATTCATTGGGTAGATACAGCATTATGTTAAAACAGGCATGGGGAAAAGGGTACTTGTTTACATATTATGGAATGAATTAAGAGAACTGGTGCGATGGCAACTGGCCACCATGATTTCATAAGACAATTAAATAAATTCATTAAAGTGTTTGGGGATCAGAGCTGGGTATTTGTCAGGGTGAGCCTGCAGGATCCCTCCCAGTTCTGTGTTTTTTGATGTAGGCTTCTATTACAGTTATGGCTGGATAGCTCAGTGATTTAGTTACCTGGCTGCTGAACAAGAGGTTGGGAGTTTGATTCCCCAGTGTGCCTCCTGCGAATAGAGCCAGCCTGTGTGGCCTTGCGCAACTGCACAGTCCCAGGACACCCCCAGAAGAAGGGAATGGTAAGCCACTTCTGAGTATCAGCCCTACACAAGATAGAGTATGCAGCTACATTCTTGTCTGACTGGTGAACTTTCCATAAGCAACTGGCTGGCCATTGTATGAATAAAATGTTGGACTAGATCAGGGGTTCCTAAATTTGGACCCTTAAATGTTCATGGACTACAGCTCCCAAGAGTCCCTGCCGTTGGCTGTGCTGGCTAGGGCAACTCAGAATTGTAGTCTGAGAATGTCTGGGGCCCAATGTTTCAGAGCCACTGGACACCATAGACCTTTGGTCTCATTCAGCACAGATGGTCTTCTCTTCTTTCATCATTCATATCCTGTGTATGAACTCTTGAGAAGCATCTACTAGGCAACTGTAGGAGTCAAATTACTCTTTGTCATGACCAAAAGAGATGTACTTATGACTGAATCATCCTGATATTTATGTCAATCATATTCATTTAGATTTGTGGCCCAACCTACAACTTACCTTGATTAGCTCCCTGTCAGTTTCTGAACTCAATTCAAGGTGCAGGTCATCACCTTAAATCTCTAAACTGCTTAGGACCTTGATACTCATCAGAACATCCTCCCTACAAAACAGCTATCTATCTCACCCATTTTTTGCAGTCCAGGATGTTAAAAACAATAATACCAAGGAATGCCAAAAGAGCTAACACCAGAAACTGGGCTTTCTTAGTTGTGACCCCACACTTCTGGAATAAACTTCCAGCTGAAGTTCACCAGGATTTAAGAAGTCAGTAAAAACAGAACTGTTTAAAACTGTCTTTTATTAATTATCATACCTGTGATGCCCAATTTCATTTTAAATGGTTTATATATTTAAATATAGGTTAGCTAATCAGTGGTTTTATTGACTGATTGATTGATTTGTTTGTCAATTTGTATCTGTATATTGTTCTATATTTATATTTTCTTTGTTGTATGTTTTGCCCAGAGAGTATGCTGTACTATAGGACAGTATATAAGTTTAAACAAACAAACAAACAAACAAACAAACAAACAAACAAACAAACTTTAGACAGACTGTGTAACTTTCACAGCAGGTGTGTGGGTTACCTCAGCAGGTCCAACAACCATTTTTCACTTTTGATGGCAGCTCAAGAGGTGCAGTCACTAAATCCCATGTTTTAATTTTTAATTAAAAATAAATAAATAAACACACTCATTATATATAGCAAAGGCTGCTCTGGTGAAATTATTATAATGTACAAATCAATGGATACAAAGATCAAAGACCACCTTGAAAACTGACAACTTAGAAGAACAAAGTGTATCTGAATGTCTGATATTAAGGAAACTGTTATTAATAGTACTGCATGCATTATTAATTATGGAAAATAGAGTGAGACATCTAAACTAGAAAAATCTAGTATAATGCTATGTTCTTGCATAGGGTGTTTGGGGGGGGGATGGTTTTGCTCCAGATTGCTTCTATTGAAAAAAAGAAGAGTAAAAAAGTGAAGTTTACTTATTAAAGAAAACATAACAAATTCAGTTTCTTAGCAGCGTAGTTCAATACATGTCTGTTTAGAATAAATGCCATTGAATTGAAAGAGATCAGTGTGTATAGGACTACAGCCTAAGAACATGTGAACGCAGCATTAATGACTACATATCGATGACATATTGCCTGAATATAAATCTTAATCTCTGATTTGAGAGCCCAGCCAAGAAAAAACTGTTCTATCTCAGGAATACGTAGGGCTAATGACATGGAACCATATCCCCTTTGTCAGAGCTTGAAAAAAGTTCCTTTTTTCTATGACCTCCCAGAATCTTCCAGAAAGCACAGACACTAGCTGAGAGGTTTGTAGTCCAGAAAACGCATGCTTTCATGATCTGTCCTTTCAGCATGCACTGAGAGAGAGAGAGAGAGAGAGAGAGAGAGAGAGAGAGAGAGAGAGCTGCCAACAGGACAGAACATTTGCCTATCAAGATGTTACTTTGTTAATCATTAACAAAGCCTCTTGAATTTATAGGGCAGTCCGGAAAGTGAATCTGAAGTGGTTCTCTCAGATCCTGCCCATATCTGTGCTGAGGCAAATGACATCAGATAGGATGTAAGTCAGCCTCTCTTGACCTTGAAATAATATGAAAAAGATCCTGGATCTCTCCTTTGAATTGATAAAGCAGATGCAGGATTGATGCTCCTCAATACTTGGTAAAAAAAAAAAGGTTTCTAGTCAAAAGTAGAGTGCTCAGCTGCAAAAGCAAAATTAAACAAGTGCAGAAAACAGCAATGAAAGGAGAGCATATGGAGAGGATATTTTGCCTAGGCCAAATATAATGAGATACTTGGGGCACACAAAATGAAACACTTTCAAGATCCTCTGACGTCAGTAGGAGAAAATAATATTGCAGTCACATCTGTCAACATAAATGTGGTCCTTGGCATGCTTGTCCTATGAGTTCTTTGGGATGTTCCCAACTAAGGGAGAGCAGCAAGAATGGGCAATTTGTTGCTTTGCTGAAATTGTTAAACTGCAACATGCCTCATTATTGGCTATGCAGGTTGATGGGAACTGAGCCCAAGAACCACTAGGTGGCCTCAAGTTGACCACTGTAGTGTGTAGAATGATTGGGACTGTGAGTAAATCCCTTTTGTCTAAATGGGAGTGACACCTGAACAGACATGGCTGGCATTGTACATTGTAGCACTCGCTCATGCTTGCAAGCTGAAGAATCAATGGAGTAGAGCAGTGGTTCCCAACCTTGGTGTTTTTGGACTGCAGCTCCCAGAAGTCTTCACCACTAGCTATGCTGGTCATGGATTCTGGGAGTTGCAGTCTAAGGACACCTGAGCTACCTATGGTTGGGAACCACTGGAACAGAGGATCTCAAGGCCTAGAAGGTTGCTTATGTAAATTAATATTTGAAGCCCACCATTATATGGATTGACGTAACCATCGCATCATTTGGAAAAGTCTAATGCAATCTTCTAGATCTTAAATAATGTGAAATATCACCAGAGGGCCTTTGTGATGAACTAAAAGGACCCTTCCTTTTCATTTCTGCATTTGCAGGCAGCAGAATGGGAGTGGTTTGGCATCATTTTGAGGGCAGGCTGGCTGGGACTTGAAATCCAAAAGGAAAGATACATCATGGTCGGGCAATAGCAGCAGAACCCTTCTTTGAGAAGCATTTTTCGTAGTTATCACTTCTCATCCCATATGCCTCCCTCCATATGATTTTGTATTGGGGAACATTGTTCTCTGAAGGGATTTTGGGAGAAAAGAAATATATGTCAGGAGACTTCCATTGGCTGACACCCCCCCCCCCCTCCAATGAAGAGCATTGTTGCCATGACTGTAAAATAGAACTAGCCTGATTTCATCTCCTTTTCTGGATTGCAAGCCTTTCACTTGGTTTGTTGTTCTCACTTAAGAACAACTACGCAGGAGTAAGCAGGGAGTGGTCTAAGACTCAGTTCATTCACACTTCTTGTTTTGGTGATATCTCAGCAATGTGAGTGGCAAAGTAGTTTAGGTGGATGCAGTTATGAATTACTTTCATAACAATTATTAAGAATTTACTAACTCTCAGTCTCTGTATCCTCCTACATATTTGATCTGCATTCCCCTGCTCACTTCCCTACTAGATATTATCCATCTGCAGCCTTTTGATATGCTAGTTGCAACCTTGACAATCAAAGTTGCTTGTCTCCTGTTGCCTCTCATAATAATTCTGCTCCATCAAGTTGATTCTGACTTATGGTGATCCTTTCCAGGGTTTTCTATGTACAGAAAACACAGAAGTGGTTTGCCATGCGCTTCTTCTGAGGGCATCCTGGGACTGTACAGCTTGACCATGACTACACAGGCTGGCCAGGAGGCACAGTGGAGAACTGAACTCCCAACCTCTGGCTCTGCAGCCAGATACCTAAACCACTGGACTATCCAGCCAGCTTGTTATCTCTACCCTCCACTTTATTGTAAATGGTAACAGAATGCCTTTAAACATGTGTCTAGGTTTCTTGAAAAAAGTGGGCTTTTTGTTCCTATCAAGTTGGAAGTCAAATTCTTTGACACAATGGTTGGTGGGAGTGAGATTCAATAAACTGAAGGCTTAGAATTACATCCCAAAAGAGACAAGTCTGCTAAGCAGTAGAATCTCTGTTGACCCATAGTTGTATATGAAGGAGATGTAGCCACAGGTTCTCCCTGATGGAAGTATCTGGGACCAGGAAGGAGCTGTTGATATAACCCTTATGGGCCACTTGGTTCAATCCAGTGGGTGGGAAAATCCTTAGGAAGGGGTTGTTGTGATGGTAACATTTCACTTGAGGTTGAGAGAGAGAGACCAGAAAGGAGCGTTTATTCCCTTAGACAGCAAGTAAGCCATTCTTACCTTGATTTAGAGTGAATATCAACACCTGCGTCCTGGAGGAGCCATGGAATAGCAATCCTTTTAGGGATACTCAGTATTTGTACCTGTCTTGGTATTTTATTTTACCTCCTTGAAGATTTGTAGTCTGCAGGAACTGCTCTCTCAGAGTCTTGGATTTGTCCATGAGGGGAAGATTTTGAAAGATAGACCTGCCTTGAGATTTAGTTCATGACTTGCTTGCATTAGAGGCTTATGGGGGCCTTATTTTCTTCAGCTGACTCCTGCTCTGGCACAATTTTTGTACTTGGAACTCATGGGCACTTGGGGTGGGGTGGGAGTGAGTGAGATCTGCTTTGAGTTTTGTTGTTCTTATTGTTATGACATGGTTTGATGTTTCAAATCTTCATGGAGCTTCATGTGTTTGCAGTGTTCATTTAGAAAACGACCCTGAAGAATCAAGAGAACAGCACATATTCACTATAAAAGGAAGCAACAGTGTAGAAATTGGAGAAAGAACATGGATAGGATGGATTCTTTTAACTTGTAATAGCAAGAGTATCTTTGTTTGGCTAGTAGTGACCTAATGGTTTTGTTTTGCTGCTTTTGTACTTCCTTTGGAGTAACCACTTCTATATCACCAAAGCAAAATGAAAAAAAGAGGTCAGAGATCTGTGTAAAATGTATATGTGCTTATTTATATGTTCATATGTTATTTATATGTTTTTTTACAAAAAACACCCCCCCCCCCCACTATTCTTACAATGTATAGGTACATTCAATACATCTCCCCATAAGGGGGAAGCCAGTTACTGGGTGACCTGTGTGCTACCCTGCTGCTCCCTATGAGTGGGAAACATCAAAGCCTCTGCTTCCCTTTCATAGATTTAACAATCCTTTATCTTTCACAAATAGAGGGCTCTGTCTTGCCTGAAAGACTGGATGTGTATATGCACAGAAATAATCACTTTTATCTTCAGAACAACCAATTGCTAAAAGCCAGTCGGCTTGTGCTAGATGGACCACAGTTATACTGGGTCTGAAATAAGCCAGAATTTACCATGGTCACCTAAGAGTAAAGATTACAACAGCCCAGAGGTACTCATCCTTGTATGACTTTTGCTGGTTTAGGGTCAAATTAAACATTACAAGTAATGTGTATTCTACCCACTTGAGTTAGTTGTTTTATGTTACTGTTAGCTGCCCAGAGTAGTGCCTGGTCACTAGATGGGTGAGATAGAAATGTAGTAAGTAGGTAAGTAAGTAAGTAAGTAAGTAAGTGTCACGTTCCTGCCTGTCCCTTGGTTGTTTCACCAATCCCAGGGCACAAGCTACGTGTTGTTTTGCTGCCATCAGTTGACTACATCAACACTCTTTATTATTAATCACAGAGGTACAGGCAATGTGTCATTTTAAAAAGAACCAAATAGAAGTTGTTTATTGTTACAGGTGATGAAGGTACAATCAATGTCTTTAACTCTTAACCAAACATCCCACTTCATCCACCTTCAACCACCAACTCTCTCTCTATCCACCCCCAAACTCCAAACTCCCGATCTCAAACTCTCCAATCTCTCAAAACTCCAAAACTAATCTCCTCCTCCTCCTGCAGAGACTCTTATATCTCGTGACTCCGCCTCTCCAGCACTCTCATTGGTCCATGCAGACAATACATCAATATTCATGACCTGGACGGACGCCACACTAAGTAAGTAAGTAAGTAAGTAAGTAAGTAAGTAAGTAAGTAAGTAAAAGAACAATTAGACCAATAACACTGATTGTTTATTACTATCTGCCTCCCATCATTTTTCATTCTTCCACTTACTGGTGCTGCCAGGCCCTCCCATTCCCTTGTTATGCTAAAACAAACCGCTTGTTTACTTTTAAGTTGCTCCCATTAAAAGTCAGTTGAACTCAAATGCGCAAGTTGTGGATTTCAGCTTTCAGCCATGATCATGTGCTTGCTTTCCAGGAGCTTTTTAACAGCTTCTCAAACAGTTCTTGGAGTTCCAAAGGGTCTCTCGCCAGCTCCCTTAGAAGGACAGAATTCTTCAAACGGTTTTTGGGTCTGTTCTGTTCTCTTTGCCAAAGGGTTGATTGCGTCTGGGTGCTAAAAGTCAGAATATCCATAATTTTTTTTCCACTCACTCTTTTGGGGCAGTACTAATATTTCTTCTTAGTCTCCTCCCGAAAGTCCATTGCTTCCTGGCTGAAGCCCACAAATGCTGGAGCCAGGTAATTTATATCAAAATCCACTAGCAGCCAAATCCTGACCTTTGCAAACCAATGATAAAGTACCAAGTGCCATTGCGTGTGCAAGTGCATCCAACAAAATGCCTGCGGGTAGGAGAAAGTGGAGGTAGTTTGGCTTCATCACTTCAGCAACCGTAATGTATTATAACTTGTTTCATAAGAGAACAAAAATACCTTCCCAGTCAGCTCTACCATTTCCAATTATGCACAATGCGCATTCAGTTTGGCCCCTCTCATTCTTTTTCCGGATTCCATCTTGCATATTCCCATCTTGTTTATTTTTATTGTATTGTTTGTTTATATCCCACTATGGTGAAGTGCACAGCTTTCCTTCTCCTTACTTTCTCCTTACGACAACCAGATAAGGTTGCTCAGGCTGAGGGACTGATGGGCTCAACTAGAACCAGGTTTCTCTTTCTGGTGCTGCACCCATTATGCCACACTGTTTCCAACTTACAATATGAAGCAACAGGTGGCACTGTAAGCAAATGTTTCCAAGAGGAACGATCTTGTTTATAATTCTAACCAATGGCACCATCCTCCAAGATATTTCACTACCCTGCCTTTCTGTCTTTCTTTCGCAGTGGACAGTCAACCTATTGAAACCAATGACTATGTCAATTGACTTTGTCATCCCCACTCCTGGCCTTTGCAATTTTTTAAAAACTTACCAATACTTTCCTTTTCTTTCTCAGAGGCCAGATTTCCTGTTGATTTCAAGGGATGTGTATGTTGAAAACCTTCATTTTTGTTCAGTTTTGGGGTCTTTTGGGGGTTGCTTCTTTAGTTTTGGGGTCTTTCTAAACGACAAGGTCTACCTCTATGCTCCCCCTCCAAAGATCAATGCCAGATTACTTTTAATGTTTCAGTCCCTGTGCGTGTGTGTGCACAGAGATTGTAGGGGTGGGAAAATCTGTCAGTTTCTTTTTCCTTTTCTATAAAATGAACTGCTGTCGTTTGAATGACAGGGCTGGATGCAACTTTAGCCCTACATTCAATGGTTACTTACTCAGTTCTCTTGAACATGCTTTCATAAAGAGTGTGATGCCCATCATTTCTTTCCTATTGTTTTTTCCATGCAGAGAACCATGGGTAGGAAGAGGATGGACTCCTGATCATATGTAGGTTCTCCATGTGAGCAAAAAAACTGGGAAAGACTTCTGCAGGCACATCACTCTCCATGTGGAGAAAGCAACAATAGTTGAGTTTGTCTAGTTGCTTCTCTGTGCTGATATCCTGTCTTGAGCCTTTAGGTGTGTTAAGCCTGGGATTTTTTTGCTTTTTTCTGAGCATGTGTTGATTGCTAGGTGTGGTCAGAAGAAAAGGTGAGTATTAGAGCCTTTGTGACACAGTGGTTAAACTGCAATGCTGCTCATGACCTAGATTTAATCCCAGGTAGCTGGGTCGAGGTTCACTCAGTTTTCCCTCCTTCTGAGGTCAGTTAATTTATTTAATTTTTATTTATTTATTTATTTATTATTGGATTTTTATCCTGCCCTTCTAGACAAGAGTCTACTCAGGGCGGCTCACAAAATATTACAAACCAATAAAAACAACAATTAAAATCTACAATAATGCTATAATCAAGATGGAAGGATAAACTTCAAACCAAGAAAAGTAAAATCAAGTATTGGCAGTAGGGAAGGCCTGCCTAAAGAGCCAAGTTTTTAATTGGCTCTTGAAAACACCCAGCGAGGGTGCCAGGCGGATCTCTGGCGGCAAGCTGTTCCAAAGTCGAGGGGCCACCGCCGAGAAGGCCCGATTTCTTGTTCTTTCTTTTCGGGCCTCTCTCGGCGTCAGCCCCTCAGCCGTCCTTCCTGACTATGGTGAGTGACTTGAGTAGATCTAGGTGGGAGAAAGCGTTCTGCCAAGTATCGAGGTCCTAAACCGTTTAGGGCTTTGTATGTCATCATTAGCACTTTGAAATCAATGCGGAAACGAATGGGAAGCCAATGCAAAGCAGCCAGAGTAGGAGAGATATGTTGGAATTTTCTCGTTCCACTAAGTAATCTGGCTGCCGCATTCTGCACCATTTGAAGCTTCCGCATCAATCTCAAAGGAAGCCCCACGTAGAGCGCATTACAGTGGTCTAATCTCGAGATTACAAGCAATCATTTATCATTTATTTAAAATATTTCTATCCCTCCTTTTCCCATGGTTCAAAGGGACCCATGGCTCACTGGAGGGGAGGGGGAAAGAAATGTGTAGCTCACATAATTAACTTGTAAACCACCCAGAGAGTACTTTAAGCACTATGGAGGGGTATATAAGCAGCATGCTTTGCTTTTTGCTTTTGCTTTAGAGGGGCCTGACTGCTGAAACCTTCCCATATTGGAGGAAAGCGACATTATGCTGTTCCCTTATGTTTGGGCCTTTAAAAAGATCTAGTACCATTTTGCTTCTTTTTTTCTCTTCCCTTTCTCTGTCCCCCTCCTGCTTCCCAAGCCTGGCAACACCATGCTGGGGTAGTAGCAGACCATGCCCTGAGATTTCAGAACTAAAACATGAGACCAGGGGCAGGCCTCTGTGATGTCAGAGAAATGGGGGCAGGCAAGAGCTGGGAAGGAGAATTATTCTTTAACCTGCTGATTGTGGTGCAAGGCACTATCCTCCCTGTGTTGTCCAAAACTGCATGACGGACCCATGTGAACACAACCAGAAGCTCTCTCCCTGGCTTTTATTTATTTTATTTTTATTATATTTCTATACCACTCCATCTAGTGGCCTTGTCATTACTCTGGGTCCAACAGTAAAATAAACATCAAGAACACGACCACACCCCACTCAACCCACAGATATATAAAATATAAAATGAACTACACAGCTATACATTCAAGATGGCGACAAACTACAAAATATAAATTCCTCCCTGAAAAGCAAAGTTTTATGTGCTTTCTGAATGTTAGGAGGGAAGGGCCTGATGCACCTCAACAGGCAGAGCATTCCACAAAGAGGTGGCCACCACAGAGAAGGCCCAGTTCCTAGTAGAAAACTAGGAA
The DNA here is from genome assembly GCA_037013535.1 of Intellagama lesueurii. Taxonomy (NCBI): domain Eukaryota; kingdom Metazoa; phylum Chordata; class Lepidosauria; order Squamata; family Agamidae; genus Intellagama; species Intellagama lesueurii. Next base: position 17,854,316 of record JBAJHW010000003.1, on the reverse strand, counting down.
GTCTGTTGGGGAACTATCTGTCCCAGCCTGCGGAACCCGATGGGGAAGCCAACCGATCGAGAACGTTTTGGGATGAACCCCCGTTGGTAAACCCTTTTGTTACACCCGAGTTGAAAAACAGTTATGTTAAATGCAATGTGTTAGAAGGACCTGTTGGTCCTACCGAAGTTATCATTCATGATTCTCCTTGTTCAGACAATAAAGAGATTGTGCATCCAAAAGAGTCATCACCACTTTTTGGGAAGCATAAGGGAGAATGGAGAGTGCCCAAGCTTGAACCCACTCACAGACCCAAAGGATATTACTCTAGAAGCATACTGCTTGTTGAAATGTCATTATACATTTACACGGCTCCCTTGGACACAGGAGATTATCATTAAGTTTATTTGAAAATGACTTGAAGACAGTTTCAAAACTTTTGTGGGTTTTTTGGTCAAGAATGTTGATTAGATATTATTCTAACACTGGAGGCATTCAAGAGAAAATTGGACAACCATCTGTCAAATCTGCTCTTATTTGGATTCCTGCGTTGAGCAGGAGGTTGGACTTGATGGTCTTATAGGCTCCTTCCAACTCAATTATTCTATGAGTCTATGATTCTAATGGTCCATGAGATAATAAAGAAGACAATAGATATTAATGAAGTACTGTTTCTTCACTAGTTAAGTGAGCAGCCATGGTTTAATTAAATCATCCCAATGTTTATGGTTCTCCACGGCATGCTGTGATTTCATCAATTATTTACAAAGCCAGAATAAATAGAGTTTTTAAAAAGGGGGGCTTTGGTACTGTTGGGCTTTTTTTATTATCATTTTGAAACAATAAATTCTTGTGGTTAAGTATATGTTGAAACCTGTGCTGAATCTCAAACACAGAAAGTAAGTCCCCTAGTTCAGTATCCAGTAAATATGTTTGAAATTAAAGTACTTTTCATTCTGTGTTTATCCTAGGAAATCTCCACCAGCAGAATTATAATGTCTGACATGTAGTAGCAAGTGGAACATAAAGTTCTCTCAAGAAACAGAGTGACCTGTGAATGACCCAGTATCAGACTGAATGATCTGAATTATATATGGAACATCTATGAATGGGTTTCCAAAGTATTTTCTTAAAAATCCTTTAATAAAGCATGTGGGCAGTGCACAGATAGAGGATTTCTACGATGGTCAAGTGTAGAGATGGGGGTATTCGTATACAAATACAAATATCCCCGCACAAGTGGCGATAATGAGGGTCCAGCCCCATGGGGCCGGACAGTCCACTCACCGATCTGCCGCTGCTGCAGACATCGTGATTTTTCCAATGGCTCCGCAGATCACGATTGGCTAGCCACACCTGGTAGGAGGCAGGAGGACAAGCCTCGCTCCAAGGTCGAAGAGTGGCTCACAGATTGCAATCTGCAGAGCCATTGGAAGAATTGCAGCGTCCGTGGCAGCACTGGATCAGTGAGTGGACCGTCTGGCCCCATCGTTATCTCCACCTGTGCGGGGATATTCATATACGAATATGAATACCCCCATCTCTAGTCAAGTGTACTGGAGAAAGCTTTCCATTCAAGTGAAGAAAGGCTGTGGATAGTTAACTTTTAGACACTCATTGGGTGTATCTACACAACATGGTTGTATCATTTCTATACAGCTTTAATTGTTATGGCTTCACGCAATGGAAGCTTTGAATTTATGGTTCGGTAAAGTAAGTAGCAATGTGCACAGTGACATTTTTTATTTATTTTTGTTTTGTTTCAGGTTCTTAGGGGAGAGGACGTATTTCATGTTCATTTTGTATCTGTGTGTACCAGTCTTTTCATTTAACATTAAAAGGATGGTTCTTTTGGGTCATTTTGTTTTGGTTTTCCTTGTTCATGTTTTGTGGTACTAGTCCAGAAAAGTTGTAAAGGACACATAAAAACTACCCCAGGTAAGCAGAGGCAAGGCGACAGAGAATCAATCTAACCGAAAAGTGGTATAACCAACAACAATCACTACTAAACAAAACAGTACCCCCCAAAAAACATTTAAAGCACACTTTTTACACAATAAATAAAAATATACACTAAAAATCTATGAAACAGAGCCTCCTCTCTCAAAACCAAGGAAAACAAAAAAGCAAATAAAGGCAAAGAATACAATCAAGTCTCTCCTCAACAAAAATGACTAGAATATGGAGAAATTTCTCCCCCCCATCTCATCTCATCTCATTTCATCTCTCCTCTCCTCTCCTCCATTGTTCAGCACATCAGCAGACAGGCAGCAGAAATAAACAAAGGAAAAGACCAAATAGCTGGGGGGGGGGGGGAAATCCCACAATAAATTGGAGAGTCGAAATAAAATATAATTCCAAGGAGGCAAGGAAGAAATCAAAGATAGAGTGAAGTAGAAGCAGGCAACTAGGATGCACAAGATGGAGGGTGCCAGGAGCTCGCACACCACAAGGAATGAGTGAAACAAAGGAAGAACACTCCTGCTGGATTCCAACTAATCCTGGCCCTTTTACAGCATCAAAAATCCTGCTCTGGACATTCTGACTGGCTATTGACAGCAGTCTTCATGATACCATTGGATGAAAAATGCCCTTGGTGATTTGGCAAAGGGGGAGGAGAAAGGTTAAACTAAAGGGAGAACATGAAAGAACATGAAACCTTTATGTCCCTCTCCTTTAACACAAAGCATTCTTGTTTAATTGACTTCCTCTTGGGAGTCAATAAAACAGGACAATGAAAACAAGAGCCTCCTCTGTGTTTTTTCCTTTTATATTAACATGAAAGTCTCATCCCTAGTACTTAGACATGTTTGCTAGAGAGTGACAGGGCACTCTGAACTAAATCATTAGAACTCTGTAGCAGGCAACTCTAAATATCTCACCAAACTACAGATCCCAGAATTTCTCAGAATGGAGTTGCTGTGGTGCCAGATTTATGGATGCACACCTAGAGTGACAGGCCAGTTGTCCTACAGATCAAGTAGTGTTAGGACTGCCATCCATCCATCTGCATAAAAATATACCAACACCCTATTCCAGCAATCACAAATTTATCTATTAAAAATGTAATAAATAAAGAAAAATTAGTGACTGCCTGAACAGGGTATTTAAAAATATTTAAACCAATATTTAAGGTACACTAGTGTCACCCCCTCCATCATCTCATGTGAGTGATCAGAACAGCATCTTCTATGTGTGGAGCTATGTGTCTCTACACATAGTGGAGGTCTCATTTCCATATGGCAACTCTTATGTGCAGAACAACAGTGGAAAGGATGGGGCTAGCACACTTCTCTTCCTAGTGCTTCTCAGTTAGACTGTCTAGGGGGTTCTTAGGCTTTATTGGGGGTTCCTTTGTCACTCACCTTTTCCTCAGGTGCCAGCAGCTCTGTCTGCTCTACATTGCTTTCACCTTCCCTCAATTCAAATCACTGGCCATCTTTTTAATGCTACAAATGGTGAATGGGACACCAAGTGTCCGTTGTGGTGTTCCTCCATCCCAGTAGTGAACGGCTGCTCCTTGCTCTGCCCTGTAGTTGTCCCAAAATTGCACAAATATCCCAGTCCAATCCAGTTCTGAACATTTGCCCAAAGAGAAATCCTGAATGGTCTGCTATGTATGTCCCCGACTAGACTCAGAACTGCTTAGATGCATAGTTTCTTCTTCATCAGGTCGCTTCCAGCTCTGCAGTACTATGATGATGATGATGATGATGATGATGATGATTCATAAGCACTTACGCCAGGGGTTGGCAATGTGCTGGAAGCAAGGGTATGTTTGGCAGTGGCTGCCAATTCTGCTGCCATCATTATTGTCACTGAATATGTTGGCAACCATGGCAGCTCTCTATAGTTTCACAGTGTGACAGAGTGTCTTCCCACACCATAGAGCTGGAAATTTTCACCTACAGAAAGGGAAGGGAAGAATTTTCTTATTTTACTTGCCAGTGGCAGGGTTGCCACGTTTTTTTTTTTTTTTTTTTTTTGGCAGCAGTTTTTCCCCTGGGATTTTTTGTAAATTGCAAATTCAAAAAGTATTTGAACTAAAAAAAAAAACATAAGGATGGTCTGTAGCAGCCATTCTCAACCATTTTTTTTTTTTTTTTTTGGCCACAGCCATAAACGCAATATAAAAGATATATAGACTGAATCCATATTGCATAAGTCACATAACAAACCTTATAAGACGGCGTTAGAAGAACTGTTTCCAGTCTGTGGCCCCCTTCAAATATGCCAGGACCCCCCACGGGGACATAGGGTCCCCAATCGAGAATGGCTGGTGTGTAGGATATTGTGATTCATTATGGCTATGTAATATGAGAGAACCATATGCCTAAAAAAAAAAAAGCTAGTCAACACTGGCAGTTCAAAGATACATATTAAAGTGTGGATGATGAATGTTCTGTTTGCAGCCTTGGAATAAAAGTCTCCTTGCTATAGCAACCACATCCAGGATCCACAGTTGTTATTCATCATTTAACGGTGACACAGTTTGTTCGTGGTATCAGCAACAATGGGGATTACAAAGATAGCCTGGGCCCCATGTGTGGTCTTTCAGCTCCATGTTACCCACCCCTATTTTTAAGCCAGACCCTTGGCTCTTTTATCCACGAAGAGTCTAAAGCCCATAGCTTTGTTCCTGGGATTTATTACTGCTCAAGATGTGGATAACTTTGGACCCCAGGAAACTTATCCAACTATACATCATCAAGTGGCCTGCTAATCATGTGATGTATGGACGTGGGAATCCATGCCAACTTTTCTTGGAGTCTGCAAAATTTATACAAATTTGGCCACTGCATAGCTATTTAATATTTCCATGTAATTTATGTTCTAGCACATTGTTTATAACGGGAAGACGCTTGGTCTGAGTATAGGTAGGTTCAGCGGGCAGTGGTCAGAAAGCAAAGGAGTCTGTAATATTGTCCTTGCAATAAATGTTTATGGATGTAAATTATGGAAACAGTTAAGACATTCGGAAGGTAGCTAGCTGTGGGTTCCACACAAAGAGAATGATTATGTAGGAGGAGAATGAGAGGATATTATGAAGTAAGATGATAGGTACAAATGTTACTATGGAAAGGGTGGTGGGTTGTTTTTTGTTTTTCTTCTGCTAGTTTAATTACTGGAATCAGCGAAATCTGAACAATGTTAGGGCCTCACACTTTAATTTGAATTGCAGATCAAAATTATAGCATGAATTCTCCCAAACTTTGCCAGACTTGTTTTGAACAAGGAAGGAGGAACAGATGGAGAAGGAACTTGGGTGGGTCTGCAGCAAAATTAAACTTTATTTAAATTAAGTGATTTCTGTATTCTATCTTTTTCTAAAAGGTAGTGCTTAATATTCAGTTGCACTTTGAACAAAACTCAGGATCGTGTGAAGCATACGAAGAGAAAGGATTGCCTAGGTACTTTCAGTTTGATTTCTGGAGGCTGGAAACAGGATGGAAACAGGAAACCAGTTAAGATTCACCTTTTCTTGTATGGTTGCTGTTGTCTTCTGCTACAGGTTGAAGCTCCTGCATTTGGAAACATTGCTCTGATAACAGCAATCAGAAGATATTTTGTTGATATTCAAAGTGCTTAGGCATGGAACAATTAATCTGAACTGCAATCAGAGGGGGACAACAGAAGAACAGGCAAGTGTTTCCTATTGTCTTCCCTAAGTGAGCTCTTTAATCTGCATTGCTCATTGACTTGGTAACATGCTTGTAGAGCCAGAAGTTGGAAGTTTGATTCCCCACCATGATTCCCAGGAGAAGAGTGACTTTGTGCAATCCTGGGAAAGATGCACAGTCCCAGAGCATGCCCAGAAGGGACTCGTAAACAAATTCTGAGTATTCTTTAACTAGAAAACCTTAGAAAAGTTTTCCATACGTCAGAATCAACTTCACAACATGTAGTTATTATTATCTATTTGCTTCACTTCTTCTTTCCAAAGGGAAGCCAATTAATTGTTTTTCACTTTGTCAGAAGGAGGTAGCTGCTCATGGAGTCTCTTTCATGATAGTTACCATTAGAATTGGAAACTGGGGGCTTCTGCAACAAATTTTGTTTATTTATCTATTTGAAGGATCATATCACCTCATATGAGCCTTCTTGGCTTTTAAGGTCTTCTGAGGAGGCCCTTCTATCAGATGTTCTTGGACTAAAGCTCCCAGATGCCTTCACCACTAGCTGTGCTGGCCAGGATTTCTGGGAGCTGTAGTCCAAGAACATCTGGGGACCAAAGGTTGGGAACCACTGTACTAGGAGGGAAGTCTAAGTACCTGACCAAATGACAGATCTCAGGATTCCATAGATCTCAGAAACCATGGTAGATCTCAGGAACCATGGGAGTTAAACTGGCATTAAACTGTAATAGCTACACAATATAGATGGCATGCATTGTAGAACATATCTGGACACCTGGTGAAGAAATTGTGGCACTTTGCCTTCATGGAGACAGGCTGAAGCAAAGATGAGAAAAGATTTATCTCTGATCCAAAGGAGTCAGCTGGCCACTGGCTAAATTTGTTGATAGGCCAGCTCAATTTCTTTAATGGTTCTGAACTTCAATCACAAAAGAACTACCCAGTTTTGGCCATTAGTTCTGGTTTTGGTTTTTTTAAAGATATGTACCTGAGAGAATGCCAGCTATTTTTCTATACAGGGCTTTACCACAAGGCTGTTCCACCTAAGATTCTTTAGATGGTGCTGTAGGTCTATGTCATAATATACGGTACTGTCAAATTAATTAAATATTTTGATCAGTGAAGACAATTGACTATAATATATCACTTACATAACAGTCAAAATGACAAACTCTGGCTGTCACATCCATCATGTTAAAAACATAAACCCTCCCAATACAAACTTGTAAAACATAATATAACCAACTGAACATCATCAGCATTGCTAGCATTTAATCTGTGAAGTCTGACCATGCAAGCCTATACAGTGGAAGCTCTCCTAGGTGTGCATAGTTATTTAATTATGTTTTGGTGATTTACTATATGGGACAAATTCATAATTTTTCTTTGGAAATACTATGTGATAGATGCGGCACCCACTGTTTGTCAATGCCGTTGAATGCAGAGAAGAGGCACAGTAATAAATGTCTTCACTTTATTATTATTATTATTATTATTATTATTATTATTATTATTATTATTATTATTATTATTATTATTATTATTATTATTATTATTATTATTATTATTATTATTATTATTATAGAAATGGAGAGTCATTGTAAGTTGGCTTTATTTATATACCTAGCTGGAGTGTGTAAGGTGAAAAGAAGACTACCTTTGAAGGTGGGACACAGAGCACATATGAGTACAGGTAAATGGGTTTCTAAGTTGTGAAAAACTGGGTACTTCTGCTGGTCTTGTATAAATTATAACTGCTTTTTAAGTCAATGTGCAAAAAACATAACAAAACAACAACAAAACCACCACCAAAAAAACAAACAAAAACAGATTACAGTCTGTACATGGAAAATTGATTTCAAAGCTGATTGTTTAATTTGTTGTATCAGCAAAGAAAATACATAAGAAAATGTAAAACATTTTCCCCAGCTCTCATAATGTAATATGATATACTATGACTCAGATAGCTCACACTGGGATAGATTTGCTTGACTTAAAGGTGCTGCAATACTTCTTATTATTTTTGCTCTTTTATTGTTGATGATATCCAATAGACTCATTTAATTATGGTTTGATTTTATTTTATTTTTTCATAATAAGATAAAATATATCTAACTTCTGTAAACGTATTGTATACAATAAACTATATGAACAGAATGCTGTCACATTTGCACAGCAGCAATAGACAGATGGATACCACAGACCACAGATAGACAAATAAGTGGGTTCTGGATCAAACAAATCCTGAATTGTTGTTGTGGGTTTTCCGGGCTGTTTTCCAAATCCTGAATTCTAATTAGAAGCTAAAATAATACTTTGGGCATCCAATGAAAAGACAGGACTTACTGGAAAAGCCAACAGTGCTAGTTTAAGTGGAAAGGAGGAAGCTTTGCTATGAGATGGATAAACTCAAGGAAGCCATGAGCTTTAGTCTGCAAGGCCTGCAAAGGTTTATTTAATCGGTATTTTCATATAGTAATTTATTGTGCATTTCAGGTCTGTGTCTTTTTCTTTTAATAAACACTGTAAGTTACTTTGGGTACTATGAGAGAGAAAGGCAGGCAAATAAATAAATAAATAAGAAAAACTCATGTTAGGACAAACAGATGTGTTTTATGCATTAAGGGAGTTCTACTTTTAAATGTGTAGGGTGATCTTCAGTGTTCTCTTTGGGATTGAGAAGAATGGACTGAGCCTTCCTGATCATGTGTCAATGGCCAACCATGCAAACATATGAAGTTATCTCAGGCTGTCTTACAAATCCAGAAAGACCCAGTCCACTTCCAGTTATGGAGACCCCAGCACTAATTTTTTTTTTAAAAAAGCTGACCCATGAAAATAAAATAAGATCCCTTGAAGAGTGAGGAGTAACATAATGTTTTTTTAAAAATGTATTTCTAACTTTTTCCTTCTTGCTTAAGATTACAGTTCCAAGTTGTGAGCCTATGTGAAATGTTGGTACAATCGGGATGCACAATAAAACAACCTACAAAACATAACTTTCCGAAAATTAATCACCGTCTCTACTGGAGGTCCCCTTTGAGTTTGAGGCTGAAGACATGTAACTAGCTTTTCCTTAATGACGGGTGGTCTGAGAGGGGTTTTAGATGGATTGTGGTGCTCTGATGTTTTAAATGTCTTTTAATATTGATTTTATTTACCATTTTAATATAATACTTGTTTAATTCTATTTTACTATTTGTATACTTACTGTTTTTAGCTTTTAAATATTGATTTTTTTAATGATGTAAGTTGCCTTGGGTCCTTTTAAGGGGAAAGGCAGGATAGAAATATTTTAAATAAAGAAATAAATTCGGTTTCCTTCTGAACTATACAGCTCTTCTGACTGGAACAAGTTCTCTGAAATCTCAGAGTCAACCTAAACATTAAATGGAATGCATATTTCCTACAATGAAACCCCCTTCCCTTGTAGCAAGTCAGCAATAAGACTCTCAAAATAAGTTATTTTTATGTTCCTAACAAAAGGTTCCAGTCACAAAAGCAAGATGCATAAGTGAAGAAAATCATGTGCTGTGAGAAACAGACCTTTTCACCACATGGGGGAGCACCTCTGTAAAAAATGTGATAGCATCTAAATTGAGGATTGAGGGGTGTGTGACCCATGGTCCACATTGTTCACTCAGAGGCACAAGCACAGCCCTACAGTGCCCTTGTGTCCTTACCCCCAATTTCCATTTACTAAAAAGTTGCTTTATGCCTTCTACCATGGCTTCTGCTCTCTTTTGGTTTAGAAACATGATGCTTCTGTACCTAAAACAACTTAAGGGAGTCATGCCAAATTTTGCTTAGCGCTTAGGACAGCCACACTAGCTGGGGCCACGTCTGGGAATTATAGTCCAAAGAAGTAATTTTTCACAGCTCTTGTTTTTTGAGCCCACAAAGCAGTTTTCCTGTTCTCACTCAGTAATTGCAACAGCAACCCCAAACCTGAGGCAAGTTACTATGATGGTTCCACTTTGCAGTTGTGGTATGAGGCATAGTTGCATGCTTAGGTTCCTTCAGATGTCTCAAGCAGGATACAAAACACTGTGCAGTCCTCATCTTTGGGGGAACTATTCCTGTTGAACAGCTGCCTCACTTGCAACTCTTAAAGGAACAGGAGCTGCACGAAGAGAAAAGGAGATCATGGAGGGCTGCACTAAATACCTTGGTACCTTGGGCTCCAGATTGTACATCCCTGCATTATATGTAAAGAATTAAAGGTAACCCAATTTTCTGTTTCTTATCTACATAACAACATTGAAAAAGGTGGAAACTGAGAGAATTCGCAATAATAATAAAAATACTTTGATACCAGAAAATAGAATTTCACACAAAACCTAAAGCAAAATTCACAAAAGACAGAACAGTAGAGGAATGTTCTAAAAATGAAAGAGTTTAATAAAACTTAATTAATAAAAGATGGGTGGAACAATATAGTTTTTACCAGCCATTTACAGGCCAATAATGAAGAAGACAACTTAATCCCTCTGGGAAGGGAGTTTTTCACAACTTGGATGCTGCTACGTATTAGGGTCTTTCTCACATAGAATGACAGAGTTGGAAGAGACCACAGGGGCCATCGAGTCCAACCCCCTGCCATGCAGGAACTCCATCAAAGCACCTCCGACAGATGGCCATCCAGCCTCTGCTTAAAAACCTCCAAAGAAGGAGACTCCATCACACTCCGAGGCAGCACATCCCACTGCCGACCAGCTCTGACTGTCAGGAAGTTCTTGACATCTCCACCAACTTCACTGAAGCGTAATGAGGCTTCAGAAGAACAGTGTAAACTCCAGGGCAGATTCATAGGTAAAGGAAGAGTCACTCAGATCCCTTTACCAAAGCCATCTGAGAATGTTACCTGTAAACCAGGGCTCCACTGTACCAAAGCGGTTTTCACACTGGTGCTCATGTCATGTAAAAAAGACCAATATTTTCTCTCAGGACATCTAAGATATTGTCTGCCTGAGGCACTGACCTGTCTATTGGGCTTCCTTTTTGTTTCATGTCTTTGGTGGTTGGGAACTGGATTCATTCTCTTTGGGTCACCAAAATCTCTTCTAAAAATCAATGTGCTTTGTTAGAGTATGAACACCTTCCTTAATTTGCATTGCGAATGGGTGAGGACCGATTTTGCAGTTCTTACCTCATCAAGAGAACCCTCTGGAATTTCAGCACAGCTCATGTCCTTACTCTTCTAGCTTTGGCTGTTGTTATTTTCTATTTCCTTCTCTGTTTGTATATTATTGTTGCCTTTGTGTGTTTTTAATTTTATTTGTAATGACATAACTGTATCTGTTTGTTTCAATATCACAACAACCAAAAATACGAGTTTTCTGACACCTTTAAGCCTAGTAGATTTATTTTAGCCTGAGCACCCATGGATTGCAGTCTACTTCTTCAGATGTATAAAGTATTCAGAATTATATTGTACCATGGTACAGTGAGATGGTTGGACAGTGTCATCGAAGCTACCGACATGGATTTGACCAAACTCCGGGAGGCAGTGGAAGACAGGAGGGCCTGGCGTGCTCTGGTCCATGGGGTCACGAAGAGTCGGACACGACTTAACGACTAAACAACAACAACATGGTTACAATTATGGGGGTGAGATCAAAGTAAAGTAGAAAGCACGAGATGCCAACTGGATTATTAGCCTTGCTTAAAATAACAATAACAAACCTTCCGAAGGATTGTTGAACATGCACATTATGGCTAGCACCCTACTGAGCTTTTGCTGAGCTGAAAGTCCTGGCAAATGTAGTGACAGGTCATTGTGCCAATTGCACAACAGCTGCCATTGTGCGGGTGGAGAGTGGACTTTTTGGGGGGAAGATCATTGTTTGCAAAACAGGATTGCTTATGGAAGTAGCTTGATTCTGCATTACATAGTTGTTTGGACTTTATGCACAGCAGAAACTGAACAGGATGCTGGCCTAATTTTCATATACAGCTAGAGCATTGGCTGTTTCTTTGTTTTTAAGGGATAAACTGGAATTCTCCTAGGCTTCCCATGAACGCAAAGTCTGTTTGTTTGTATGTCTCCCTCTGTGCTTTAGTCATCTTACTGCAATGTACGTTTGGGGCTTCCTTAGTGGTGGCACCAAGGTGATGTGTTTTATGCTATTTCAATGGACACTTCAAATTTGTCCATTTATCTGTTTGTTTGTTTATTTAAAATATTTTTATCCTGCCTTTCTTCTTAAAAGGACCAAACAGCTATTTTTAAATGGTTAAAAAACCCTAGGGCTTTTTTTTTTGCAGTGTGAAAGGCAGAGTAGACATACAGTAATTTTTACAAACCAATGTATGAAAGTGGCATTTGCTTTTGTTACAGAATAATCTTTTGATAGGAGCTGTGCCATCGGTGTGGCAAAATGAGAAACCTGCTTCATGGGGTTCAAGACCAGCAAATTCTGCCACTTTCTTCCCAAGAGAGGATGCTGCCGATGTACCTCCCTCCTTTCCCGCCTCCCTGCCTTGCCTCCTTGTCTTTGTTCTCTTACTACAACTGGTATTGCAGCAGCTGCCTGCTAACCCACCCACCCAGCCTCTCTACATATAAAGCGGAGCTGGCTGTGCAAGGTGGTGATGCTGGTGCAACTCTCACAACAAGGCGTAGCTCAGTTTAAGTGTGGCATACTGCAAGGAGAGGTGCGGCAGGGGAAAAAAGACAAGGTAAGATGCAATGGGTAGAGGGAGGGAGTTGAGCCAGCAGGGATAATGAGAGAAGCATCACTGACAACACTGCTTCTCTCACCTCCATCAGCTGGAGACCTTGGGCCTTTGACCCAGAGACTCATGTGTGCAGTAATGCAAATATGGCTCTCTTGCAGACTTCCATATTAATGTACCCATGCTCCTCAGGTAGTTGAGGAGCAATGGCACATGGGCTCTCAGCTTCTGTGTCTCTCCCCACTCCAGGGATAAGTCAGATCCTAAACCCATGTTCCTCATTGAAATAAATGGAATAATATATATTCAGCCTCAGTTGGGTTGATGCCTCCATCCACCCTTTCCTTGAATCTAGGTTATTGATGACATGCTGAAAATGTACAACACCAGAATTAATTTCCTGTGTTTATGCTGTTCATTAACTTAACTTTACAATACTCATCGGAGGAAGGAGAATTCCTGGAAACAAACATGGATGGTTTTTATAGCTGACAATATTTGTCAAGCACAGACTCACTCAGAAACAAGGTCTTGAAGAGCATGGTAACCTGAATTAACTAAAATAGAGAGATGGCTGCGTCAAGCGCCAAAATATCTCTGCCGCAGCTCTTAACCTGAAATAGTTTTCCATTTGACAATTTATTTACTGATGTTTGGCATGCAGGGAATGAAGAGTTTCAGGTCTGTAAACACATAAAAAGAAGGCACAGCAGATGATCCCACATAAAATACAGTACACCGTACTTCCCATCTCATCCAAATCCTTTTAAAAACCTGTAATGGAATATGTTGCAAGCATCAGAAATATGAAAACCATATAGTTTGTATGAGATACTTGGAACAAGACACTCCCGGTCTTACACTTTAGCCTCCTGGTGCAGTTTTCAGAGACTTCGTTTCTCATGTTCGGTTTTTCATTTCAATGTAAATCTTAGATCCTAACCTTCTGGATCTGATTTTTATTCCGATTTGGGATCACCTGCTAGTTATTTCTGACAGAGCTTGTAAAAGTTACTATTTGGGGCAAAAACATCCAAGTACCCCAAAGAGCCTGGCTAGTGGCCATGCTAGCTGAGATATTCTCAAGTTGAAATCCAAAACCAACCAACCAACCAACCGACCAACCGACCAACCGACCAACCAAAACGTTTTCTCATTTCTGATCCCTAAATGCATATCTCAGTAGTTGAATCTACAGCCCAGCATAGGCCTCCCATTTTGGTGTGATAAATAAATTGTTAATAGTAAATTGTGCATGTGTTACTTAATCCTGACGTTCCCAGAACTGGAAACTTACACATGATGAGATTGGTAAGTATTGTTTATCATAGTCATTTACATTATGAATTTCTTTCTTTTTTTAAATGCCAGATTGATCACGATGGTGTTCCTTAAAAAATGCTGACACTGTAACTTTCCAAAGATGCGGAGACTTTTGTGAGATATCCCAAGTCTTCCTCATGAACCTACAGCCTTCAGGGATAGGGCCAGCCCTGCCATTAGACAGAGTGAGGGAACTTCCTCAGGTAGTATATTTGGGGTATCAGAAAATCCTCCCCATCATGTCAAATTGACTCCATCAATTTACAGGTTGTGAGTGCCCTCCTGTTTGCCCAAAGGAATAAAGGGGGGGGGGGGGAGAAAACAAAATATTTACCAGTGTGCGCGCAAAGTAATTTTGGATGTTTTAAATATGTTCCTGTACCTTGAACATAAGATGGACAATATGTATCTCTTTTCCTTTTTGCCATTAGAAAGTGTGAAGGGGCTGTTCCAGTAAAAAGAAGAGCAACTGACTTCACCTCTTAGAAGCAGACTGAGCACAAGCATCTGCCATGAATATTTGGGACTCTCCTTTATCATTCTCCTGCACTATCCACAAAACATTGGCACATAACCTGAAAAAATGCACTTGACTTGCTGTTTGCTCAGTTTTTTAGTGGTCTAGTAAAGGGATTGCCTTCTCTTGCATTTGTGTAACTTCTATAAGAAATTTGTAGGATGAAGGGAGGGTTTTTGAGAATAAGTGTGGTCTAGGATAGGGCATGTGTAGACTCTGGACCTTTATAGGCTGCCCATTTTATTGGATATGCAGAAGAAAGAATTTCAGCAGTTATAGCTTGTCATGCATCATGGAATGTAGCAAGGAAGCCAACCACCATCTTGGAAAGACAAAACAGAAAAACAATCTTCCCTTTCTTAGGACTGAACCATCAATTATTTACTTGATCAATGAAAACGAATTTTGCTACAAAAAACACCGAGGCATCAGTTGTGCAATAGTTGTGCAGTCAAACACAGACTGGCTGGCCATAAATTCCTACACTAAGTCCAATACGATTTCAGCCATAGTATGGTGTGGATTAACTGTTTCTGCTACTATTCAGGACTTTTGAAGAATTAGCCATATTATGAATGTATTTGTGAATAATAGATGAAGAGTTCTTATACTGAAAACCAAGCGTGTTATGCAATATTGTCTATGTATGTTTTTATTATATTCCTCAGTGTATTGAAACTAACTGGTAGTCTCTATAGCTGGATTTTATGAGTTCTTACTGAAAGTCTAATACTTGAGGTTGGAAAGATAATTATACAGCATCCATCATTCAGTGGTCAGAAGATCTTACTACTTTAGCTGTGCATGAGTATTTATTCCAACATGGCCAACTCCATGGCAATTCATTTTTCAGACATACTATCAGCTTATGTTAACATATACACCCACATATACACCCACCTATCCCATAATCGTATCTTGTATGCTTCACCCTTCCCTCCTCTTTTTCTCCCTTTTTCCTTTCCCCCAATGTAGGTATAATTTAAACATCTAATACTTTATTTAAAATGTAAAGTTATTAATATTCAATAATATTATTGTTATTGTAAGGAAAAAAAATAGACAAATCTATTATGAACTGAGCTGGCTGGATATCTCAATAGTTTAGATATCTGGCTACAGAGCCAGATGTTGGTAGTTTAATTCCCCACTGTGTCTCCTGTGAGTAGAGCCACCTGTGTGGCCTTGGACAAACAGCACAGTCCCAGGGTGCCCCCAGAAGAAGGGGATGGTAAACCACTTCTGAGTATTCTCTACCTAGACATCTCTGGAAAGAGTCACTTTAAGTCAGAATTGACTTGATGGCACACATTTATTATTATTATATTATTATGAACTGAAGTCGTATTACCAAGTGTCTGAAAACTATTCTTAGGTTCCCTCTGTACCATTCTTTCAAAACATTGAAGAGGACTAGAGACTTAGGATTTGATCAATCAAAGACAGGCTTATGATAATAGAAGTATTTTTCTGTGTTTAGGCTGGTGGCTGCAACACTCACAAACCCGGCTTAAAATGGTCAGCATATCTTTTCAGTAAACTTCTGATCCTATTTCTTATTTTAACTTTATCTTAAATGGAAAGTATGGAAATAATAGCAGACTAATAACTGAAAGAAATTTGATATAGCAACTAATATATCATAGAAGCTTTTTAAACAAACACATTGCAGTATGACTTCAGAAGTTACCATATCTAGCCAAAAGAAATGTAGAGACAGCCTGGCGGAATAAGAGTAACAAATGCAAGCTTGCTCCTTCTATCCATCAAAAGCTGCATGAAGCTGGATTGTCTGCATAAACGGTAGATACAGGACTGCACAAACAGCAGCCACTCTTTGTGATAGCTGAGTTAAAAACAATTTAGGAGCAATTATGGACATTTATATAAATCAACCTTCACACAATATAAAAAGGGTATATAAACATTGGAGGGCAAGAGAGAGAAAACATAATCTCGATCCAAACTGTCAATAAGATTTAAAGCCCAAGACTCTTCGCAATTCACTTAACATGCTACTAGCCTTTATCTAAATGACGAAATAGAGCTAATTAACAACAATGCCTGGTCTATCTAGTTTTAAAACTACAAAGCATGTCTCCCTAAGGAATCTCAGAATACTAGTCTGTCACTCCCAATATTGTCATGTTGGACTGGGAACAATGGCAATCCAGAATTTCAGACAGGATTCTTGTTTAACACTCCCAGATGTTCCCTTATATGTGGTGATCTCCCTACCCAAGGACTGTTGGATGTGACTGCCTGCAACTCACTTTACACTTAAGAAGGTGCATATCTTTGCATGGGAATGGGCACAGATGGAGGCCCTCCTTAGGTTTCCTAGAATGTCCTTTGTCTGTTTGATCTGTGCTGATCTTCCTCCAACCTTAGATGGATATTCTTAGGGTTTCTAATGTCACTTCCTTCCTTTGCACACCTCTCTCTTGTCCCTTCAAGGAGGAGACATGTTGTTTTTGTTTTCTAGAGAAGACAGGGACAGCCATTGCTTCTGACATCCTCAACTTAGTGAGCAAGAAGGATCACTTTTCTTATCACAAGTGCCCTTCCGTGATAAATATTAGCATTCTTATTTTCTTAGACGTGTGGATGTGGTTCCCTTACAAAGGGAGAATTTGCTCAGGTAATGGTTGGGGAATATTTAGCCGTTGGAGAACATTTAATCTTTTTAATTCATATGCCTTTTATATCTCTTTGTCTTACTGCATTATGACTTGTCACCCACACACTGAGGTTCAAACTGACGGGAGTAACCAGTCCAGCTTGTGATAAAGTTGAGTCAACGACTTGTTTAAATTTTCCATGATGGAAGGTCTGGTTACTTCCATTCCCCAAGGTTTGGATTACTGTGTTGCACAATTCTTCATTCCATGACCTTTCCCTCATTCTATGGCTCAAGAGTTGAGGAACTGTTTTGTACATGTTTCATGCAACCACTTCCCCTTTCCATTGCCTTAGTCTCAGAAACCTTTCATTGCCTGCAGGTCTAAATCCAACCCATCAGCACATCTCTGCCTTGCAAAACAACTATTTGAACACAGCTTGCTGATTGATAGGGACATGGTGGCGCTGTGGGTTAAACCGCAGAAGCCTCTGTGCTGCAGGGTCAGAAGACCAGCAGTCGTAAGATCGAATCCACGCGACAGAGTGAGCTCCCGTCGCTTGTCCCAGCTCCTGCCAACCTAGCAGTTCGAAAGCATGCAAATGCAAGTAGATAAATAGGTACCACCTCGGTGGGAAGGTAACGGCGTTCCGTGTCTAGTCGCGCTGGCCACGTGACCACGGAAACTGTCTTCGGACAAATGCTGGCTCTATGGCTTGGAAACGGGGATGAGCACCGCCCCCTAGAGTCGGACACGACTGGACTAAATGTCAAGGGGAACCTTTACCTTTACCTTTACCTGCTGATTGATAAAGAGATGAAACACCTCTAACTTCATGATTGATAGAAATAGTTACTAGCCTCCTGCCTCCTGTTCAGATATAGTGTAGACCCCAGTATCTGAGGGGGATTGGTTCCAAGACATGCCTCCTATGGATACTGAAAATTGCAGATGATAGTGAGCACTATTTCAATAGTGAACTCTATACCTAGCATGGCCTCTAGCTCCCTCTAGTGGCCAGTTCTGGTAATGACATAGTGGAAATATATTTCTCTAGCAAATGCTACACAAAGCATGGTCTCTGACTCCCTCTAGGGACCAGTTCAGGTAACTTGATATTTAGATATATTTTTAGGATTTTTCTTTTAATATTTTTAATATTTTCAGACTGTTGGTGAGTAAATCAGTGGATACTGATCCAGATAAGGGGGTTCTATTGTAGTATAAAACCTGTATGCCAATTTCCTTTGTGTACCTTGGTATTTTATACTCAGTACACCTCCACCAGTTGGAATAAATTGCTTTGGCTGCCTCACTCACTGTTTACTTGTTTTGCCTCCGAAATCCCACTGAGAGAGAACAGACCTCTAGGTGTGATTAGACTGCACCCACAACATAATCATTCTGCTTTTCAAATAGCTGAGCCCACATTCTGTATCTGTAGCTCTATGCCAGATTGCTTCAGTTTGTTGGCATTTTTACACCCTTGTATACTGCCTCTAGTCCAGTGCTTCCTAACCTTGAGTTCCCAAATGTTCTTCGACTACAACTCCCAGAAATCCTGGCCAGTACAGCTAGTAGTGAATGCTTCTGGGAGTTTTAGTCCAAGAACACCTGGGGACCGAACGGTGGGAACCAATGCTTTAGTAGGTGTAGCTGGGAGGGACATTTCTGGGCTAGGTTGACGGTCAGTCTATCCAGCACTAACCAATTATTCCTTCCTGCCTCTGAGTTCAAAGAGAACCAGCCTCTCTGCTATGAGTTTTTTCTCTCTCAGTCTGTTGGAAGTTGTTAGTCTGTTGAGGCCTGTTGCCGCAAGCAGTCATGTTTGTCAGTCTGCTGTTTCTCTGTTCAGTGTAAATAAAGAAAATGTTTTTTATAGTTTCTACTGTTGATGTCTCAGAGTGAGTTACTGGGACTGTAAGGGCCAGTTAATGTGAGGAAAGGTGGACTAAACCAGGGAACTTGAAGCTATTCTGCTCTGTGAATCCCTGCACTTCTGCTACATAGAGGAATTTTACGAAAATTCAACACTCGGCAACACTGTCTGCATTGTCTTTCTTTTAATAATATTACCTGATTATCTGGATGAAAATTTACATTTGCATCCGTGTCCATATTGTGGTGTTCAGTAGGTCTCATACTATTCATTTTTATACACAGTTAGGATGGCATCAGGGTGGGTATGCATTAACTCTGCATAGTTCTGTGCCTTACAGAAGTTTTGAGATAGTGTATCACAATAGAATGACTTGACACATGAAGTTTTATTGGGCTTGCAATACAGGAAGTGCACCGCACTTTCCAGAAATCCCCTGGCAACATCTCCCACGCAAACCACTTTGAAATAAATGGGACCTCCATAAGAACACAGCAGTATGGCTGCACAGGTCAAAGTTTTTTGTGTGAGAGAAATCCTCAGTGCATTGTTACACACTGAAGCTGCCATTTTCCAAAGTAAATAAAACATTTAACTAAGCTGACTGTGAAAATGACATGCTTTCTCATTTCAATGTGAAACTAAGACGTATGGCATCAGCAGCATATGAATACTGCCCTTCTAATGGTTCCAAATTGTTGGGAATTCGTTATTGCCCTAATATCTTTATAAGTCTGCTTACCGGGCTGTCAGCAGTGTTGCATGTGAAGGTGTGAGGTGGAGCCCAGAGCAATCGAATGCCACAGCAACCGTTCTGAGAGAGAAAGAAGAGGGGTGTGTATGTGACTGAATTCTGTCGATATACTTGACTCACATTTATTTATAATTATATGGACTTTACAGCAGGGGAAGGACGCCTTTGTTCATTGGTTTAAACGTCAGATGGAAAGTATAAATGAAATAGTCATAAAAGAGCCAAATTATAGAACCTATTGTGACAGAAGGCAGCCCCATTATTTTCTTTGGAGTTAAGTAAATATGTAGGCCATGATTAACACACACACAATACCAACAGCCTTTTATGTAGGTGCACCACAAATTCAATTTTTCCAAAAAGGAAAGGGGGATCAAGTTTTTAAAACAGAGAGAATTTTACCTTTTACTTCCAGGTGAACACTCTCCCAACAAGCAACTTTAAAATATTGAACATGTGAAGAAGTTAATAAAGGCTACACAATTTTGTTTCTCAAAGCAGTTAAGAAAATAATCCAAATCTCTTTTTTTGCGGGTGCTGCTGCTGCATTGATAAACTATCCATAGCAACCTCATACCGTGTTTCCCCGAAAATAAGACAGGGTCTTATATTAATTTTTGCTCCAAAAAACGCATTGCGGCTTATTTTCAGGGGATGTTTTATTTTACAGTCATGTCATCTTCTTCTGGTTGCTGCACAATGCTGCACAATGGTGGAAAGCAGGGTTTAACTTAACTGGGGCTTATTTTAGGGCTTATATTACGAGCATTCTGAAAAATCATACTAAGGCTTATTTTCAGGTTAGGTCTTATTTTCAGGGAAACAGGGTAGAGACAAATAATGGTTTTGGTTTCAAGCCCAAAGTCTTCAAATCAGCACAGACTTTGGATATTAAGCATCATTTTTGGCTTTTTTCAAAACCGTCATGCAACAGGATAGGATATTTTCATCCCTCAGTGTTTTGTTGCAGAATCCATACAGAAATATACCTTCAATATAAATCACTGTTTGACAGAGGAATCTGCACGGAATATCCCTAGATTTCTGCCATTTATAAAATTTATTTATAAAAACATATACATAGTTCTCTCTCTCTCTCTCTCTCTCAAACACACACACACACACACGCAAAACAGCTGAAAAAATTGCCCCTCCAATTTGGTTTTATAGGAGCCTCATGGCACAGTGGTTAAACTGTGGTACTGCAGCCAAAACTCTGCTCATGACTAGAGATGGGGGTATTCGTATACAAATACGAATATCCCCGCACAGGTGGCGTTCACGAGGGTCCAGCCCCATGGGGCCAGACGGTCCACTCACCGATCTGCCACAGACGCAGACACAGGTGCCATTCTACGAATGGCTCTGCGGCACGCGATCTGCTCACCACTCTTCGACCTTGCAGCGAGGCTTGTCCTCTTGCCTCCTGCCAGGAGCATCCATGGTGGATCAGTGAGTGAACCATCCGGCCCCGTGGGGCTGGACCCTCATTAACGTCACCTGTGCGGGGATATTCATATTTGTATATGAATACAAATACCCTCATCTCTACTCATGACCTGGAGTTCCATCCCAGGTAGCCGGCTTGAGGTTCACTCAACCTTCCATCCTTCTGAGGTCAGTAAATTACATACCCGGTTTGCTGTGGGAGAGCAACGTGTAGCCTGCATAATTAAAACTGTAAACTGAGAGTGCTTTAAGCACTATGAGGTGGTATATAAGCAATACACTTTGCTTTTTAGCACACTTTTTATATTTTCTATAGATCCACCTTTGGGGGTCTGCTACAGGCATGGCATTGCCAGTACACGCCTACAAGTTCATTCTTTTGATGAGGTATTGGAGGAAAAATAATTGGGCAGAGAATGAGGCAGCTGAAGTAATTTATTACTAACCTGTGGTGGTACTCTCAGTGGGATGAGACTGTACAAAGACATGGACCACTCACACACCTTTTATAGTATCTTTGAGCAAGAAGGAGGAGGGTTGCTACTGATCCCACCAATCAGCAAGTTAGAGATGTTGCACCAATCAGCAGCCTGCTCTTAATCCATTCTTTTGCAAGGCCGGTAGGTCCTGATGGTTTCAGACCCACAGGCAATAGAAAGAGGAAGGCCAAGGAATCAGGAAATGTTTCTTGAGGAAATGAAGCTTTATTATTATTTTCAATATTTAAGGATGGAAATGAAAAATTATTTAATAAAGACCTAATTGCACATATTATTCGTATAGCAAGAGCTGAAATTGCACAAAATTGGAGAAATGCTCAAGATCTTTCAGTACAAAAATTTGAGAACAGAATCTGGCAAATGGTCCTGATGGAAAAGTTGACCAATCAAATTAAAATATATAGAGGGGAAATAAAACAAGATAAATGTATGAAACCTGGCAACCATTATTAACATATGGAATTAGCTCAAGAAAAGAAGAATGTGAAATGGGAAGTAATTTGGATTGCTGGCATGTAATATTTTAAAATAATGAATTAAGTATGTTAAAATATGAACTAGTAGATGTGTAAAGAAAGATAATGTGCTGATAGACTATGTAAGTAATGTGATAGTTGTTGTTGTTTGTTGTTGTTTAGTCGTTTAGTCGTGTCCGACTCTTCGTGGCCCCATGGACCAGAGCACGCCAGGCCCTCCTGTCTTCCACTGCCTCCCGGAGTTGGGTCTAATTCATGTTGGTAGCTTCGATGATACTGTCCAACCATCTCATCCTCTGTCGTCCCCTTCTCATCTTGCCTTCACACTTTCCCAACATCAGGGTCTTTTCCAGGGAGTCTTCTCTTCTCATGAGATGGCCAAAGTATTGGAGCCTCAGCTTCAGGATCTGTCCTTCCAGTGAACACTCAGGGTTGATTTCCTTCAAAATGGATAGGTTTGTTCTCCTTGCAGTCCAGGGGACTCTCAAGAGTCTCCTCCAGCACCACAATTCAAAAGTATCAATTCTTCGGCGGTCAGCCTGCTGTCTAGGTTTCTCATCGCTTTCCTCCCAAGAAGCAGGAGTCTTTTAATATCGTGGCTGCTGTCACCATCTGCAGTGATCGTGGAGCCCAGGAAGGTAAACTCTGTCACTGCCTCCATATCTTCCCCTTCTATTTGCCAGGAGGTGATGGGGCCCGTGGCCATGATCTTAGTTTTTTTGATGTTGAGCTTCAGACCATTTTTTGCGCTCTCCTCTTTCACTCTCATTAAGAGGTTCTTTAATTCCTCCTCACTTTCTGCCATCAGAGTGGTATCATCTGCATATCGGAGGTTGTTGATATTTCTTCCAGCAATCTTAATTCCGGCTTGGGATTCCTCCAGTCCTGCCTTCCGCATGATGTATTCTGCATATAAGTTAAATAAGCAGGGAGACAATAAACAGCCTTGTCGTACTCCTTTCCCAATTTTGAACCAATCAATTGTTCCATATCCAGTTCTAACTGTTGCTTCCTGTCCCACATATAGATTTCTCAGGAGATGGATAAGGTGGTCAGGCACTCCCATTTCTTTAAGAACTTGCCATAGTTTGCTGTGGTCCACACAGTCAAAGGCTTTTGCGTAGTCAATGAAGCAGAAGTAGATGTTTTTCTGGAACTCTCTGGCTTTCTCCATAATCCAGCGCATATTAGCAATTTGGTCTCTAGTTCCTCTGCCCCTTCGAAATCCAGCTTTTACTTCTGGGAGTTCTCGGTCCACATACTGCTGAAGCCTACCTTGGAGGATTTTGAGCATAACCTTGCTAGCGTGTGAAATGAGTGCAATTGTATGGTAGTTGGAGCATTCTTTGGCACTGCCCTTCTTTGGGATTGGGATGTAGACTGATCTTTTCCAATCCTCTGGCCACTGCTGAGTTTTCCAAACTTGCTGGCATATGGAGTGTAGCACCTTAACAGCGTCAGCTTTTAAGATTTTAAATAGTTCCACTGGAATGCCATCTCCTCCACTGGCCTTGTTGTTAGCCATGCTTTCTAAGGCCCACTTGACTTCGCTCTCCAGGATGTCTGGCTCACGGTCAGCAACCACACTCTCTGGGTTGTCCGGGACATCCAGATCTTTCTGGTATAATTCCTCTGTGTATTCTTGCCACCTCTTCTTGATGTCTTCTGCTTCTGTAAGGTCCCTACCATTTTTGTCCTTTATCATGTCCATCTTTGCACAAAATGTTCCTTTAATGGCTCCAATTTTCTTGAACACATCTCTGGTTTTTCCCTTTCTATTATTTTCCTCTATTTCTTTGCACTGTTCATTTAAGAAGGCCCTCTTGTCTCTCCTTGCTATTCTTTGGAAGTCTGCATTCCATTTTCTGTAACTTTCCCTTGCATTCTGTTTCCCTTCTCTTCTCTGCTATTTGTAAGGCCTCGTTGGACAGCCACTTTGCTTTCTTGCCTTTCCTTTTCTTTGGGATGGTTTTTGTTGCTGCCTCCTGTACAATGTTACGAGCCTCCATCCATAGTTCTTCAGGCACTCTGTCCACCCAATCTAGTTCCTTAAATCTGTTCTTCACTTCCACTGTGTACTCATAAGGGATTTGGTTTAGATTATACCTGGCTAGCCCAGTGGTTTTTCCTACTTTCTTCAGTTTAAGCTTGAATTTTGCTATAAGAAGCTGATGGTCAGAGCCACAATCAGCTCCAGGTCTTGTTTTTGCTTCTCCATAGAGCTTCTCCATCTTTTGCTGCAGAGAATATAATCAATCTGATTTCGGTATTGCCCATTTGGTGATGTCCATGTGTAGAGTCGCCTCTTGTGTTGTTGGAAAAGAGTGTTTGTGATGACCAGCTTGTTCTCTTGACAGAACTCTATTAGCCTTTGCCCTGCTTCGTTCTGAACTCCAATGCCAAACTTACCTGTTGTTCCTTTTATCTCTTGACTCCCTACTTTAGCATTCCAGTCCCCTAGAATGAGAAGAACATCTTTCTTTGGTGTCAGTTCTAGAAGGTGTTGTAAGTCTTCATAGAATTGGTCAATTTCAGCCTCTTCAGCATCGGTGGTTGGTGCATAAACTTGGATTACTGTGATGTTGAGAGGTCTGCCTTGGATTCGTATTGAAATCATTCTATCATTTTTGAGATTGTATCCCAGTACAGCTTTCCCCACTCTTTTGTTGACTATGAGGGCTACTCCATTTCTTCTATGGGATTCTTGCCCACAATAGTAGATATGAGAATCGTCTGAATTGAATTCGCCCATTCCCGTCCATTTTAGTTCACTGACGCCCAGGATGTTAATGTTTATTCTTGCCATCTCCTGTTTGACCACATCCAACTTACCAAGGTTCATAGATCTTACATTCCAGGTTCCTATGCAGTATTCTTCTTTGCAGCATCGGACTTTCCTTTCACAATGTGATAGTATTGTAGTACAATTCTAACATGCATTGTCATACTATGGAGATTAATAAAAAATAAAAGAAAGAAATAAAAAAGAAGAAGCAGGTTTTGTGGGGGGGGGGGATGCTCTATACAACCCAATGGGCATTGAGGCTACTCCAAGGGAGCACAGGAGCAGGTTCCTTGTATTTCAAAGGAGAAGCACGTGGAAGGGAGGAATGGATGAATGGAAATCTCCTCTGTCATTTTCTGTTTTTGAATTCCATCTTCCGGAATTCTGCCTGGGAGCTTCTTGGTGTGGGACTCCAAAAATATCCCAAAGTCTAGTCATCATAAATCAGAAATGACTTGAAAGCACGTAACAACAACACAGTCATAAATAAGTGTAAATAGCACCAAAACCAAAATTTGAACCATTGGGTTTCTCCAATTCCTTTTCATGGAAGTTGCTTGTTTTGTTAACAGAAGCCCTTATTTGATATTTCTAAACCACCACTTGTGATTTCACCTGTTGTTGTTACAGTATGTGCCGTCAAGTCACTTCCAACTTATGATGACCCCATGAATGAGCAATCTGCAACATGTCCTCAACAGCCTGTTCAGCTCCTGAAGACTCAACCCTGTAGCTTCCTTTAGGGAGTCAGCCCATCTCATATTTGGTCTCCCTCTTTTCCGGCTGCCTTCCCCCTTTCCCTGCATTATTACCTTTTCCAGAGAATCCTGCCTTTTCATGATGTGCCCAAAGTAGGGCAGCCTCAGTTTCAACATTTTTGCCTCCAGAGACAGTTCAGAGTTGATTTGCTCTAGGACCTACTTGTCCATCTTTCTTGCAGTTCAGGGGATCCGCAAAGCAATCCCCCAGCACCACATTTCAGACAAATCAATGTTTTCCCTGTCATCTTTCTTCACTGTCCAGCTTTCACACCCATACAAGGTGATCAGAAATTTCACTTACTCTGGACTAAAATCCCTATAGGTTTCTAGCCATTGATCCAACTAATACTTAGAAATTACTCTCCAAGGGTAGGAGATAAAGTTCCATATATTCCAGCTCATGATAGCTTTTAAGATGAATTGCATTTAACTGGAGAAGCAGAATGCCCTGTGGATCTGTATTAACACAGCTGGTGACAAATGATAGCAGCATGTCAGGTGACACCCCAGAATTAATAGTTGTAAGTGCATGCTGAATTTTAATAAAGTTGCTTAGAAGCTTAGCAATATTTAAGTTTCTCTCCAACATAAGGAGGAAAACAAGGGTCACTCTGTTAGTCCTGTTAACACAGCCAATATGGCCAATGGCCTGAGTGATGGGATTGGTAGTGAAAAACATCTGGCTGGATTGCAGAAGGCAGTGCCAAATGGACATATGGTTTGACCCATTATAAGGCTGCTTTCTGTGTTCCAAACTATATTTCTCTAGAAATAAATGTGTGTCATATGCTTGATATACACCAGCACAGAGGAGCGGTTAAGAATCTTGATCTAGGTTTCGGGGGACACGAATTCAAATCCCATGGAAGTCACTGGGTGTCTTTGTGCCAGTTGCTCAACCTGACTTACCTACCTCACAGAGTTCTTTTGAGGATAAAGTAGAGAGGAATAGAACCTCAAGCTCACCTGGAGGAAAAGTATGACATAAATATAATAAATCCCTTCTGGAATCAGAAATCCTGTAACTTTTAACATGGTAACTGGTTTCTTGCTAGTGGTTGTTCTCCTATATCAGGATGAAAGGAAGAACCCCATGCATGCCCTTTGCAGTATTTTAAAAGGAAAGGCCTTTAAACTGGTAAGTTCTGCCGTTTCATTTTCAAAAGGTTGCATTCAAAGGGCAATGAGTTGTGAGGCTCTGGGAAGCTTGTTTCTGAGCTTCCTGCAAACAAGAGTGGGAGGGACTCATCGGAGTGCTCGGCGGCGATGCTGTTTATCATCATTTCAATAAGTGCCTTCATCACAATATTTCAAGGAGTGTTCAGAATAAGAATGAACTTCAGTGCACATAAATATAATAATAACAGAAGAAATAGACTACAGGGTTCTGTAGTAATAGCTTTGTTCCTCCAGGGAATCTACAGAATATTGGAGTTCCATCTCAGGGTCTTTATATAAAATATAGGTAAAAATGGAAACAAATTAAAAATGTTAAAATAATTACCGTATCTTTCTGTTTATAACACGCCCCCGTTTATAAGATGCCCTCCACTTTTCTAACCCAAAAATTAAGAAAACTTAGCTTTGAGTATTCAGCCTCTGGGCTCAGAACGTCAGACATTACGAGTCCCTGTTGCATCTGAGCCTACAGGCTCCACCTCCAACAAGGTGTGTTTCTATTGGTTTGTACAGCATCAGCTGACGATAGTTCCATAAGGCTCGTGATTGGAGGAAGCTAAGTCTCCTGACTGTAGGAAGCTAAGCCTTGTGACTGTTGGAAGCCTGTTTACAGAGGCAAAGTACGGGCCATTTTGTTCTCAGCTATCTCAGCTTACTTCCATGTAAAAGACGCCCCTCAATTTTTAGTGTAATGATTTTAGGAAAAAGTAGCATCTTATACATGGAAAAATACAGTAGACTGTTTTTGACCAGAAGCAGGCTACTTTAATAGCATCTCAGCCATTTGCTAGATCTTCTTTTGTACATGTGGTGGGACATAAATTGCATGCACATAAGTGCTGCACTGATTGAATTTCTCTACAGAAAAGTTGTCCTATATCCGGGTAGCCCTAATTTAGATTATTCTTTGATCTTCCTACTTTGCCTCAAAGTCTGTTAAGTGACTTCCAGATGGTCCAGCCAGAGTCTTATCCTCGTGGGAGACACCCCTTGGCATTAATCTATTTGACAAGGTGTGTTGTTTATGCTCTCCATAGGTTTAGTCTAGGAAACACAGAAGGAGCCTCTCCGTAGAATGGAAAACATTGCGAGTACACTCAGGCATCCCCTGGGCAATGGCGTACAGCCGGCCAGTCCTTAACTTCCAGTATCTTTGTCCATCTGATGGTGTTCAGTAGCATCAGTGTCCTAGGTGCTCCTCTAATGTTATTGTGCTTGTATCTTCACCCTGTATCCTTGTCACTTCCCTTGTCATGTTGGTAGAGCATGGGAGGATGACCCACCAAATCCAGATGCTGTGCTGCAACTCCATGCCCCTCATACGTCGAGCTATCCTGGCTTTCGCTGTTAGAAATTGCAGCCCAATGACTCCTGGGTTGTTGCCATCTGTGAGGCAGCAAGCAAGAAAGGTAGGTTTTCAATTGTGTTGGATTCAGAGCTGTAACTAGCAATGTTGGCACCTGGTGAATGGTCTCCCACCTACTCTGCCCCCAATGCACAGGTGTGAGCATCCCCCCCCCCAAGAAAAAGGAGTGGGAGAATGTCTATAGTTTCCAAAAAAGAAAAAGAAAAAAAAGAGGGAGGGACGTAAATGTAGCCAGGAGGCTTTGCCACTTATTTTCCTAACGTTCCCCAGTAGATTCAGCTCTGGACAGTTGTGCTGTTAACATTTTGGTGCCCTGGGGCAAAGCCCCAGTTGTTCCTCCCTGGTTGCATTGCATCTTTGGTGTTAACCAGACATAGGTTACTTGTATTCATATCCCTGGGGATACAAATACAAAGAGTGGCACCACAGATGCCAGGGAGGCCCTTTCCCTCCTCCCAGAACCAGCTGGTCAACTCACCACAGCACGGCACTCGGCTCCATTGTTGTCATCACGCCAATTGCAGAAGGAGTCCAGCTGGCTCTTCCCTGCTTCCCCGTGCAGCCAACTACTGATTGGCTGAGCAGGGAGACTCCCCACCTCACCTCCATGCTGCAGTGGTTGGCTGCACAGGGAGGTGGGGAAGAGAGAGCCGGACTCCTTCCATAATTGGCATTGCCACAATGGAGCTGCAGTGCCACACTGTGAATGGTGAGTGGACCAGCTGGTTCTGGGGGTTGGGAATGGGCCTCCGTAACACCTCTGGTGGCGCCATTCATATTTGTATGTCCAGGGATACGAATATGAAGAGCCCATGTCTAGTGTTAACCTTCAGAGCTTCACACAGCACAGATGGATGTCTTGCAAGTTATTCTAGGAGTTACAGTAAAAAAACCACTACCATTTCTGAGATCTTATCTTGACATGAATCTTTACAATAGATTATTTATTTATTTATTTATTTAGTATACCACCTTTCTGGCTGCAAAGGCCACTCAGGGCAGTTTACAACAAAATAAGAAAATAATAACAACATTAAATAATGGCAACATAAACATCACAATAATATAAAAATAGTCAACAAACATAAAATCATTAAACTTGAAAAATACAACACAAAAGACATTTAATAAAAGCCATTTAATAAAAGTATTGAAGATATTTTAAAACAAGAGATAATCTGCCTAATTACTTAATTTATATAAAAAATAAAATATTTATAGGTAAAGGTAAAGGTTCCCCTTGACATTTAGTCCAGTCGTGTCCGACTCTAGGGCGCGGTGCTCATCCCCGTTTCCAAGCCATAGAGCCAGCGTTTGTCCAAAGACAGTTTCCGTGGTCACGTGGCCAGCGCGACTAGACACGGAACACCGTTACCTTCCCACCGAGGTGGTACCTATTTATCTACTTGCATTTGCATGCTTTCGAACTGCTAGGTTGGCAGGAGCTGGGACAAGCGACGGGAGCTCACTCCGTCGCGTGGATTCGATCTTACGACTGCTGGTCTTCTGACTTTGCAGCACAGAGGCTTCTGCGGTTTAACCCACAGCACCACCATGTCCCTCTAAAATATTTATAGCCTGCCCTATATCACAGGATCTCAGAGCTGATTACAAAGCTGTATGAAACAATGTTGAAACATAAGATATTTAAAGCAATTCAAAATCAAACAATTTTAAACAGAAAGTTAACACATTCAAACATTAAAAATATAATTTCACCTTTGTCTTTCTGGTTGGATTGTCTGGCCATTGTGGCCAGACCAGAATATCCTGCCAAGTCAAGGCATTGATGTGTTGAAAATACCACTTCGACAGTTTGTGCTGGTTTGTTTATCAGCTGAAACAAGTAGGTGTTCAGTGTTTCAAAGCCCCACCTCCTCTGGCCGGCATCCACTCAGAGGCAGCATCTGGAGGAGGTGGGGCAGGGAAGCCAGGACGCTGCCTCTTAATGGCCACCTCATGGAGGGGGTGAGGCCTTGTTCGATCGCTAAATGAACCAGCACAAACTGCCAAATCAGTGGTTCGTGCCCATCTCTAGCTGAAAGACCGTAGAAAATTTGCATATTTCTGATAAAACATATGGCCTGTCAGAGAAAGAAGCTCTTTACACTCAATGGGGCCTGGCAAAAAAAAAAAAAAAAAAAAAAAACCCTGCTTAGTTCATCATGATAGAGTTCCTGCTATAGAAATGGGTCAATTGTCACCCTATCAGAAAAAGCTAAAAGTTCTGCTTCAGAAAAATAATTTAATTTGTTAAGTATTGATAAGCTTGTGTAAGCAGCAGTGAGAGAAAAAGCTTATTTCAGAGAAAAACTCTTTCTTTTAAAAGGAAGCATTTGGTGAAATTGTCAGTTCAAGTGGCAAATTTTGCATGATCGTAAAATACAGGCATAAGTGAAAGAAGGCTGTTATACTGTTACTTGAAAATCCACTTCTGTAAAAGATCAATAATACATCTGAATAAGCCTGCCTTCTGTTTAATAAAGGCAAAAAAGCAAAAATTATAGGTGCACTTTGCCTTTTTAGAATCTTAACACCCAGTTGTCCAAGGATGAAAATGTCTATCGTTCTGATACCACTCCAGCTCACAATACCAACAGGACTCTTGGGTCCCCTATGACTTATTTTGAGAATGTTTGAAAGGATATTCATTAATGATTGATCCTAAACTTTATGGGCAAGATTCTTTTTATTTTCCTTTTCCATGTGCAAAAGTGAAGTTGCAGGAAACAGCAGCAGCAAATTGAGGCTAATTAAGAAGCATGTTAATGGAATCATAGAATAGTGAAGTTGGAAGGGGGCTATAAGGCCATCAAGTCCAATCCCCTACTCAATGCAGGAATAAAAATCAAAGGATATCTGTCAGGTGGTTGTCTAAGTTTCTCTTGAATATCTCCAGTGTTGGACCACTCACCACCTCTCGGGGTAATTGGTTCCACTGTCTTACTTCTCTAGCAGTTAGGAAGTTTTTCCTGATATTCAATCAAAATCTGGCTTCCTGTACCTTGAGCCCATTGTTGCATGTCCTCCACCCAGCGATGATCAAGAACAGATCCTGCCCCTCTGAATGACAGCCTTTCAAGTATTTGAAAAGTGTTATCATATCCCCCCCTCTGTCTTCTTTTCTCAAGGCTAAACATGCCCAGTTCTTTCAGTCTTTCCTCATAAGGCTTGGTTTTCAGCCCCTGGATCATCCTTGTTGCCGTCCTCTGAACTTGTTCCAATTTATCAGCATCCTTCTTGAAGGGCGGTGTCCAAAACTGTACACAGTACTCACCATGAGACCTAACCAGTGCCAAATGGAGGGGAACTTGTACCTCACAGGATTTGAAAACTAAACTTTTGTTAATGCAGCCTAAAAGAGCATTTGCCTTTTTTGTAGCCACATCACACTCTTGGCTCATAGTCAGCTTGTGATCTGCAACAATTCCAAGATCCTTCTCACTCATAGTATTGCTGAGCCAGGTACCCCCCATCTTGTAACTCTGTGTTTGGTTTCTTTTTCTGAGGTTCAGTACTTTGCCCTTATCCCTGTTGAATTTCATTCTGTTGCTTTCAGCCCAGTGCTCCAGCCGATTCAGATCATTTTGAATTTCGTTTCTATCTTCCAGGGTATTAGCTGGAAGCTAATTCCACCCAATTTTGGTGTCATCCGCAAATTTGACAAGAATTCCCTGCACTCCCTCATCCAAGTCATTAATAATAATGTTGAAGAGCACAGGACCCAGGCCTTGGGGTACCCCACTTGTTACCTCCACCCAGCTGGAGAAGGACCACCCTCTGAGTACGATTCTGTAGCCAATTGTGTATCCACCTGAGACTTGATCAATCCAGCCCACACCTAGTTAGCTTACTAATCATGGGGCACTTTGTCAAAAGCTTTGCTGAAGTCAAGAGATACGATGCCTACAGCATTCCCTCTGTCTATCAAGGAGGTTATTCGATCAAAACATGAGATCAGATTACTCTGGCAGGATTTGTTCTTGACAAACCCATGTTGGCCTCTAGTTATTACTGCATTTATTTTCTAGGTGCTTGCATAGTGACCGTTTTATAATTTGTTCCAGAATTTTGCCTGGCATTGATGTCTTGCTGGCTGGCCTGCAGTTCCCAGGTTCCTCTTTTTTGTCCTTTTTGTATATAGGGACAACATTAGCCCTCCTCCAATCCTCTGGCACCTCACCCATTTCCCATGATTTCAAGAAAACAATGGACAGCGGTTCTGAGAGTTTTTCAGCCAATTCCTTCATTACTCTCGGATGCAGTTTATCCGCCCCTGGAGATTTGAACTCGTTCAAGGTAATAAGATATTCCTTGAGTATTTATTTATCAATCTCCAGCTGCAATCCTGTCCCTCCCACTTGCACTTCACATTTCTCTGGAGGTTCGTAGTCTGTCCTATGGGAAAAGACTGAGCTAAAATAGGAATTGAGTCTTTTGTACATTAAAGCTATGATTTCTGCCATAACAAAGATGCCATGGGGGCAAGGCTGGGTCCAGAAGAATTGTTACAGCACAATGTACTTCTCTACTTAGAAGTAAAAAACATTCTTCACAATGGTAGTTACTTCCAAATAAGTATGTTTGAGATTGCAGCCTTGGGCCAGTATCCTATTATGATATATATGACTGAGGAAGAGCCATAATGCAACCACCCCCCTGTTCTGGTAGGCACCCCTTTGCATGTCTTGCTTCACACTGCTTGTGAGATTGATTGTGCATCCAGTAATATGACGGCCCGCACAACAGGAGACCTGCCAGAGAGGGGAAAGAATTATTCAATTGTTCTTTTGCGCTGAAGAGGAGTACGTACTTTGTTCTTTAAGAAATAGCTTAATGATGAGATTTTCAATTCTAACTGGATCAGAATTTGGTAATTAGGCTAATAAAAAACACTGCAATTCAGACCCTGTCCTCTATAACAATTGAGTGCTGTCAAGTCACTTCCAACTTATGACCACCATTTCCAGGGTTTCCTAGGTTGACCATTCCCTTCTTCTGGGGGCGCCCTGGGATTGTGTAGCTTGCCCAAGATCACACAGGCTGGCTCTTCTCCTTCAAGACATGGTGAGGAATCGGACTCCTGACCCTTGGTCCCGGTGCTCCATTTCACTGAGCTATTCAACCAGTAGTCTAAAAAGGTAAATTTCCTCATCTCGGACGCAATGTACTTATCATCCCCGTTTCCCCCAGATTGCCCTTCCATTGCAGCTTTTGCTTCATCATCTTTTGCTCCATTTGTGATTTAGGTGATTAATGTGGAGAAAAAGGTTACAAAAAATAATCAGCCAGTTTAAATTGAAATGCGAGATCCATCTTCCCTTGGTACGTGTTTTAATTTTGCAGACTTGAGTCGTTAATGCTGAGCTGCGGTAACGTACACACAGACTAAATACTTTTAAAAAGTCATGAAGCATTAATACAAAAAATAAACACATAATTCAGCTCAGCAGAGTGGTCTGAAGTATTTGATTTCTGCCAGGGGGGATCAATATTGGAGAGTCACTTTTTCTATATGCTTCGCTGTGCAGTCTTGTTAAGGTGGCTGCTGCTAATTTCTGTGATGTTTTGCATGCGGAGCTGAGATGGACTTTGAATATGCAGACTTGCAGGGCAAAATTAATACTTATGGTTTGCCAGTTGTGCCAGTGAAGTCCAGACACTGATTTCAATATTAGGCTGGTGTCATGTAGTTTGATTTAAGAAAAGTAGCTGTGTGGAGCAAAATAGAGATTCTTTGAAGCATCTGGCCTAGATGCCTTTAAAAGGGGATTGGACAGATTTCTGGAGGAAAAGTCTATCGCAGGTTACAAGCCATGATGGGGATGTATAATCTCCAGGCTTAAAAGGAAGGTACTTCGAAATGCCAGATGCAGAAGAGTGGTATCAAGAGACAGGTATCTAGTTGTCTCATGTGCTCCTAGAGGCATCTGGTGGGGCCACTGTGAGATACAGGAAGCTGGACTAGATGGGCTCTTGGCCTGATCCAGCAGGGCTCTTCTTATGTTCAAGGGAAACTGGAGAACCCATTGCCCTCCAAAATATCAGGCTAGAGCTCCTATCATTTCTGGCCATGGTTATGCTGGCTGTGGCTGATGGGAGCTGGAAGGTCACACTGCCAATTTGAACCAATTTCTGTCCATCCTTTTTAAAAATGAGGTTCAAGTCACGTGGTATTTAAACCGGTGACCATGTTCACATACACCAAATGGAAATCAATATATTTCCAGTGATTTAAACTGGTTTTGGCATCTACACTGCTGAAATTGATTCACTTCCTTTCTGTTTTAGGAGCATGCTGTTCTTAAAAATGCCACCTGATGTCTTAATAGTCGTTAGAAACCATGGGGGAAACACCAGATGGGTGACTCCAGCTGATTAATGATGAAAAAATGACAATGGGGTCTAGGGCTTGAGCTCCTTTGTGGGATGATGCTCCTGGCACATGGATTGTCCTTCATGTCCAAGCACACCGGCTCTGCACCCACTCTGCACCCACTGGTCTTCTCCTGCTCTGCCAGCTCCTTCATTGGTCCAATGGAGAGAACAGGGTATGTAGTTGTAATGCCGAATGTATTGATAAAGTGATGCAGCAATAAACATTTTAAGAAAGAAATCTTACAAATTTAAAAGGAAAAACAGTGGTAATCCTACCTAAAATCCACATAGGCACAAATTAAAATGACAGCAATATTCACATCCACAAAACCACATTGAATTGAATCAATTTTAGAAGTGAGATATTTTTAAAAGCCCCTGCTGGCTAGTTGAAAAAAACTTACTTTGCAGCCCATATAATCGATTTCAACCTTGCGTCATGTGAACGATAAAATCTAAATCGATTTAAATGAAGCTTAAATGTGGTTTTCATTGCTAGTATGACTGCAGCCTTAGACAATGAGTTCTCTGTCTTTAATTGAATTGCCTGCTTCCTGTGAAGTGTCTCTGCTTTCAATATGCCCAGTATTTTTTTAACAATCACCTTACAATTCAGCTTCTTTCTGTGTGTATGTGTGTAAGAAGAGGGTTATGTGTCTGGGGGTGCAATTCAGATGCATAGTCAGGAGCATGATTGCAACTTGGCGAGTTTCTCATCATTAGCCACTGCATGTAATGCAAATCTGATTCAAACACCAGTATGATATTGGCCACTGTCTCATAGTACATACATACAGCCCCCCAAAAGCACAATAATAGCACAACCTCATAAGTTGAGAGGAAGGTGAAAAATTAATTAATTTTTATCTACTAAAGTCTACACTTCTGCATACCTAGCCTGGATACCTGGCCAAATCTATTATTTTCTGCTCATGTCTTTTTATCTTATGCTGCAGTTTTGTACAGTGCAGACCACCTCTTCTTTTCCCCTGCTAGTTGGCTGCCCACCCTTCATCACCCTTCCTTTGCCACCCCTCCTTGCTCCTCCTTCAACGGCCCTATATGTCTGTCTCTGCTGTCAGGTCTTCAATATTCTTCCTCCTTTGAGCCTCCGTTTGTACATGCAGATGTGCAATTCCTGTTTTTTAAAAAAATACTTTAACAAAACCTTGTGATTAAAACTGCGCATCGGAAGATTTGTGACCATGGAAGAGAGTGATTTCATCATGGAGGGTATCTCTTCCAGGGACCGCAGATCAGTGGGGGTGTGAGGGGGGAGAGAGTGCAAGAACTGAAGAACCACTACAATCAATTTATCTCCCAAGCAATGTATCCTTTGTGTAACATGTCTATTTTCTGTGTATACATGGGTTTCTGCTGTGACTGGAAAGGAGATGCTGCCCTTCTTCACCCTATATAGAGATGGGCACGGATCACCAGTTTGGTGGTTTGTGCCGGTTCGTTTATAAGATGAACAGATGTTCACCACTTCAAAGCCCTGCCTCCTCTGGCAGGCGCCCATTCAGAGGCAGCAGCCTGGCTTCCCTGCCCCACCTCCTTTGGGCGCTGCCTCTGAGTGGGTGTTCACCAGAGGAGGTGGCGCTGGGAAGCACCAAACACCTGTTTGGCTGCTATACAAACTGGTACAAACCAACAAACTGACAGTTTGTGCCCATTTCTAATTGTTCTAATGTACACAGGCTTGGCTAATTAAAGAGAAGTGGCAATTGAACATCCACCCATGCGCATAAACATTTAAAAAAAATAAAAGGGGCTTGGAGCTGGGCACAATAGCACAAGAATGGGAACATCATGATCGGGCCAGCCCCGAACATGCTCACACTAACAGTGTGCAGCACACCCAATTAAAGCAAAGAAAAACCACTACAATTTGAGTGTATGTTACAAGTTGGGTCACACCTGCTTGCAGCTAATCTGCAGCAACTACTCTTTCCCTAGTTTATTGCCATGGTTCAGTTCCAGCCCTGTGGTGCCCCAGTGCGGAGAGAATAAACGATAGGCTGGGACTCAGGAGGCCCGGGTTCAATTCCCCAACTCTTCCATGGAAACCCATGGGTGTGTGTGGAACTGGTAAAAGCAGTCCTTAAATACCTCAGTTACTTTGAAAACCTCATTGAGGTAGCTATAAATCAGTTCTGACTTGATAGCACATAACAACAACAGTTGCAGTCCTGAAATGTTATCCAAATATGTGCAAAAACTGCTTTAGATTATATGGATTGGTACTTAATAACTTGAGTTCACTCTCAGAAGGAATGATGGAAGATTAGTATAGTAAAGAGTTGAGTTGCAGCACTAGTGCCCAAAATTATCTTGTTTTTAGCAACACCTTGTAATATTCTTAAAATATAGGGAAAGGAGTACAGTATGTGATTTTCTTTTTACTACTCTAGAAAAGTTACTATCCTAGCTTACTGTGCTTGATCAAACAGGACCAGATGCTGTACATCATCTTTTTTTTTTTAATCTATGGCAAGGGATAAGTCAGCAGTGAAGCATCTGTGCTCCATTATTATCAGTTGTACAAAGTTGATTAACGACATTATGTTCCAGATTAGCTATAAAGATTCCAGCTTGTTGTAACAGTCACTTCCCAAGCATCCTTTACTAGGAGAAACTGATCCTTCACACAAAAATGGGCAAAGATCTGGTATATGCTAAAATGTTCCAAACATCCAAGCTTTTTCTTCTATAGAAGGTGTTTCAATACTTGATCACCCATTTTGTTACCTTTTACAGATCTGTAATAGCCTTCTTTGTTAAAAGAAAAATAGAACAGGAATCCATAGTCTATTCCAATTATTTGAAGACTCACAATGTGGCTGTTGTTGGGTGCTTTCAAGTCATTTCTGACTTGTGGCAACTCTAACAGGGTCTTTGGGTATGTGAGATGTCTCAAGAGTACTACACCATTGCTAAGCCCCCATGAGTTTCCATGACCACACAGAGATTCAAACTTAAGTCTCTGGAATGGTCCTAGTACAACTCTCTGTACTAGGCCAGTGCAAATGGTTGCACAAATGGTGCAATTTGTCATGATTCCACATGGCCCCTGCTTGTTTCACCAACCAAAGAGCTCACGCTATGTGCCCCTCAGCTGCTACCAGTTGATTTCATCAACAATACCTATTATTAATGATAGATGTCCAGGCCATATGTCATTTTAAAAAGAACCAAATAGAAATTGTTTATTGATACAGGTGTTGACAGAACAAGCAATGTTGTTAACTCTTAAACAAACATTCTTCTTTATCCACCCTCAACCACCATTCTCCCGCCCAAACTCCACAACTCTCTCAACTCTCTAACACTCTAATTCTCCATCTCAAAACCCTATCTAAACCTTATCTATATCTATCTATCTCCTTCTCCTCCTGCTGAGTCTCTTATACCTTGTGACTCCGCCCCTCCAGCACTCCCATTGGTCTATGCAAATAGCATATGAATATTCATGACCTGGGCGAACGCCACAATGTCTGTCTTTCAAAAGTATTCTAAGACATCAGTTGATTGTGCATGATGCATTGACACCTCCATTGGACCCCACACTGAGCATTTGTTCAACTTTCTTTATAACCATGATATTGGTACTGCATCCCAGTGTCCACACCATGCAGGGTTAGAATTATAACCAGCAGAGTTCAAGCAGGACAAAAACCTTGCTTTTTTGGGGGGGGGGGGTTATACCAGCCTGTGTATTTATTTCTGTTCCACTTTGCTCCATTTTGCTCTACTTTGCTCCAGTACACTATCTGTTCATGTGGATGCATGCTGATCTATGTACTTGGTGGGTGGGTATCATTTGATGATGTTTCCGTATGGGTGTGATTTTGCTGGTCAGTCTCCACCCCTCCATCTCTTACTGTCATTCCTGTTTAGTTTTCTTGGGATACTGGCTGTTCCTGCATTCTGCTTTTTTGCGTGTGTGTGTTATAATTTTTGTACCCTTAGAAAGGATGATGGCAAAAACATGAAGATTTGAGTGGAGAAGATAGGCAAAAGGGGAGAACCATCTGTGTTGGGAGTGAAACTGCAGAAAGAAATTCTGGATGTGTGTGGACAGGTAATACTGAGGTGACTGAGGGCATCAAGAGACAAACACCCTCTGAATGTGTAGATGCCAATACCAGGATGAGCTGATCAAACCTCAGCAGCAACAACAAAAATACCGGAACAACCCAGAGCTACCACAGAACACCTAGGGACAAATCACAGTGTGGACAAGCCCTTAATTTCTAGTCACTATTCAGTAGCATATTATATTTATTTATATTAAGTTTATTTTTCCTAGGCTAAATCAGTATTCACATTTGCCTTGATGAAAAGCCTTGCTTGGAAGGTCGACAGTCCAGCTGCTTTATAGATGTTCATTATTTATTTTTGTACACTCATAAAATGGAAGCAGTTTAACATAAAATGGTCTGGTTAAAAAAAAAACTGCTGTGAAAAACCAAAAGAAAAAAATAACTGCAGTGTAATGTCTTCAAACTGTTGAGTGCAGGCTTTTTATTGCTGGAGCACTGCACTGCAACAGTTTTAACTGGGCTAACTTCCCCAAATCTCTTCTTAACTGGCAAGGAGAATTTAAAAAAAATACTTCTAGTGAAGACTTCTTCTTAACTTATTACAGAGCAAATTACCTTACTGGTTCTTTCCCACTTTGCAGTTGCTGAGCAGCTGTCCTTTACAGCATGATCATTCATGTTCCTCCTATTTCATATTCCCCAATTTCTCTTTAAAAATCATTAAAACTAATTACATTGTTTATAGTTTGAGGTACAAGTTCTTGGCTTCAGTAAGTAGATTTCAGCACAGATAATGAATTTCACCACTACTGGAAGTGGAAGACAAATTGATGTTGAAATGGCATTTCCTTTTTTGAAAAATAAAATATTATTGTTGTTCTTGCTATTATTGTTTTGATAATGACCTGAAGGATTAGATCACAGCTTAGGGAACCCCTGGATCCAACAATCTCTATGGAGGGCCAAATGTTGGCTATGGCCAGAAGTGCATTTTATCAACTATGGTTGATTGCCCAGTTGCACACCTACTTGGATAGGAAATGCCTAGTAACAGTGGTTCATGTATTGGTAATCTTAAAAAAAAAAAGACTACTGTAATGCTCTCTATGTAGAGCTGCCCTGGGAAACAGTACAGAAATTTCAACAATTTTGAATTTTCAATTCAAAATATGGTGGCCAGACTGATTTCTGGGACGAGTAAATTCTATCATATATCTCCTGTCTTGGCTCACCTTCATTGGCTTCTTGTCAGTTTCCATGCTCAATTCAAGGTGCTGGTTATGACGTATAAAGTCCTTAAAGTTTAGGGCCTCAATACTTGTTGGAAGGTCTTTCTCATAAATCAACTACTTATTTCACCCACTTCTCTCAATCCACATTGCCAAAGTCGGCCACACTGAGGGAGGTCAAAAAGGTGACAACAAAGAATTGGACCTTCTCGGTGGTAGCTCCCAATCTTTGGAATAAGCTTCCAATTGAGGTTCACCAAGCTCCTTCTCTCCAGATATCCAGGATATTGGTGAAGACAGAATTATATAAAGCTGTCTTCAGTAACTTTTTCCCAGATTAATGTGATTTTTTTCTTTTTCTTTTTATATGTATTTTGGATCTATATCAGTGAACCTCCATGTTGATTGTATTGTTATGTGGGATCGTGTGGGGCTCTGAGTTTTAATTTGTAAACTGCCCAGAATAGTGTTTTCACTAAAGGGACAGTATATATATATATGAAGCAAGCAAGCAAGCAAATAAAATTTGGTGCTGGTAACCATGCAACTGTCAATGTTGCTGCTGTAACTGATTACATTCATGGTGGTCAGATGCTGGACCTCTAGTACTATCAGTGTTTTCTCTTACTGGCTTTTGTAGAGAAAGACCTTTCTCTTCAGACAGACTTTCCCTTAGTGACTGGCAGCCTGAGAGGTTGGATTTTTTTTTTAATGGATTGTTGTGCTCTGTTGTTTTAAAATGTGTTTTAGTACTGATTTCATTGACCACTTTTAATATAATATTTGTTTAATTCTTTTTCAGTATTTGTACAACCATTGTACAACAACCATTGGATCCAGGCCGTGAAAGCCTTCGAGAATAAAAAAAAACCTATTGTGTCACCTTTAAGACTCATAAATATGTTTCACTGTGAGCTTTCTTGAATACAAGCCACTGCTTCTGTCTGCTTGTAGGTATAGAAGGTAACACTGCAATAAATTTGTGAATCTTAAAGAGTTCCACAATACTCTCACTTTGTTTTTGCTTTTGGTGTTGTGGAAACAACCAAACATGGTTACCTCTCTGAAAATGGAATAGGGTGAGCCTAGTGTTTACTCCGTCTCCATATGTTTAAACCAGAAACGGAATGCTAAATTCTCAAGCTTTTCAGACTTCTGAAGCAGGCTTTGTTGGTGTGTGTGTGTGTGGCTGTGGGAATGAGAAAATCCAACTCCCCATCTTATGTTGGATGATACTACTGCACAGTTGAATGTCCAGCATGGGATAACAGCTCAATGAAAGCAAATACCATCCTATAATTGTACGTACTTCTTGAATGATTTGAGTCATGGTGATCTGAGCCAATTGGGAACCACATCGTGGACAAGATGAGCATCTTGTTCACTGCTGCTATTACTGAGAGAAAACATAGCACATTCAGAGTGAGGGCAATGATTTCAAAACAGGTAAAGGGCAGGCTTTCCTTTAAATGACTGGTTGACTGAGGAGATTTTTTTTGAAAGGGTCTATTTTATTCTGTTGTTTTACTTGTGTTTTTAGTATTACTCTTATTCGCGAGTTTTAATATATCTGTTTAATGCTGTTAAACTATAGTAATAATTTATTATTTAGCTTTTAACATTGTTTTTTTAATAACATGAGCCATCTTCGATCCATTAGAAGAAAAGTGATGAATACATAAGAACATAAGAAGAGCCCTTCTGGATCAGGCCAAGAGCCCATCTAGTCCAGCTTCCTGTATCTCACAATGGCCCCACCAGATGACTCTGGGAGCACACGAGACAACTAAGTACCTGTCTCCTGATACCCCTCCCCTGCATCTGGGATTTGGAGGTACCTTCCTTCTAAGCCTGGAGATTGTATTTTAAATAAATAAATAAATGCTTTCAAATATTTTTGGAGCAATACAATAGTAACCAAGGAGGAAGGAGGAGATATTTCAATGCTGCAATAAATATTCATGAAAAGCACTGAATATTTTTTGGCCAGCTTACAATAACAAACACTCTCCATTGGATGCCATTCTATGCTGACAGAAGGAGGCAACACATCTATTTTAGACACAATCAATGGTAAAATCTTCACATTACCCAAACGGTGAAGGGAACGGTCTGACACATCATGACACAGGAATGTTTCAGCTCTCTCCACGTTCCAGGCAGTCAGTGTGCCATTAGACCTAAGAGCTCAGTACTACCAGAGTGCCCTTTGCTGTGTGCGACTTGGCAAACAGTTAGGCAAAGCTCTGCCAAGATCGGGAAACATTGCTACTGGTAAATTTCTCTGGGTATATATGGTCACAAGCCTGGAGATATATAAAACAGGATTAAACAGACACACTCAGTAAACAGTAAGTTAGGAGAAACATTTTTGATAGTCAAGGATCACTTTACTGGAAGAATGTAAAACCAAAGATGCTTGAATGTTCCTATGAGTCAATAGTGAAACTAGAAGAGTGGCTTGAAGAAGAACAGGGCTGGGATGTTGGCAAGTCTTTGGGTCCAAGTCCGAGTTTTTGGTACCAAAACCTGAGTCCAAGCCCCAAGTTTCAGTCCCTACTAAAAGCAAGCTTTTCCCCCCAGAAAAAAGGGTGGGTTCTGAGTCATAAGTGAAGTCTGAGTAATGGGGGAGGGAGTCAAGTCTGAGTCGAGTCACCAGTGTGACTTAAGTCTGTCTTGACAGCGAGTCTCGCAAATCAAGTTCCCAGCCCTGGAACAGAGGTATATAAACCATTTTGTGGGCAATATAATTGATACATGGCCACCTTTGAAAGCTAATTATTTTCACTGGACAAAGTAGATAAGACTTGGGATTTCAAGTTTAGGATTGCAAACACACAGAAGCTTTGGGAGAGTCATTGTTAATTCTATAGCTGGCAAATGCAAGTCCTATGAGCTTTCAGCAGGATCTACTCGCTTCCAGATGCTAGAAGTTGGTGGAATCAGTAGCGTCATCCAGAATTTCCATTGATAGAACTGGGCTATGTGCCACTGCCCACTTTTTCAAAAAATCCTGTGCAGCAGTAAGAACAACTCCTTACATTGTGCATATTGTGTGGTATTTTTTCATCCCATTGAAAATTTTAAAGCCACACCTGTGATGGAATGGTTGTGTGTGTAGGAATCACATGTATTCAACACAAACATCCAGAGACAGAAAACACAAGATGGAATGAGGGAAAAATAAAACTAAATAAAATATGCACTTCTTATATTGTAGAGCACTTCTGGACCCTAGTGAATTACAGTGTCTTTCCAGTGGAAGAAACTGAGTTTCACGTAAACAGGGCTAGATTATTGACAACTAGAGTACATCATTTCTGCTTTCATGGTTCACAAAAATGTAGAATGGAAATAAAATACAACAAAATTAAAATAAATGGCATCAGGGCTCCTTCTCCTTCTCTACCACCTCCTTTTTCTTTCTCTTTGGTCAGAATATGGCATATTTGCTAGCAGAAAAAGAAATAGCCCAAGGGCAAAGAACAGTAGATTTGTTGTAACATTTTTGTCTCTGCTCTTTTGTAATGAAGAGGGTGATGTCTACTGGCCAAAATCCTGTTGCACTACTCTTCCTGCACAATGGGAATGATGTCATTGTCAGTGACAGACTGCCTCTGATTAGAGACTTCCTTTTTTCATTTCAGCATGTGCGTGGCTCACATGCAATGAGACAAAGTAGCAAATACCCCAAAGCCGGAAAAGGAAGTCTTTAATCAGTGGCAATCTGCCATCAAGGTTGGCATAATTCCTGTTACTCAGGCAGAACCTGCCCAATAGGATTTTGATCTGTATGTGGCAAGTGGCCTAAAACAGGACTCATTGTTTACAATGACAATGTTATATGATGTTCTATATTGTAGATCAAATCCTGTGTGCATTCTGCAATGCAACAGTACACCTGCAAAAATAAAAAGGTCCATGATAAGTGCATAGTTTTTATTATAAAAGAAAGAAACTAAAAATACAAGTAATTCTCTCTCTCTCTCTCTCTCTCTCTCTCTCTCTCTCTCTCTCTCTCTCTCTGCCTCACCCACAGATGGGACAATGCCCCACTTACTGTAATGGATAAATTGTTGCTGAATCAGGATTAGACCTGGTGAGACTTACCATCTGCCCAATCAGTTTTGATAAATGGTGAGATCAATGTAACCATTTCATGTTTTCAGTGTGTTGAGCTTCTTTGTAACTGAGTTTCCTTAGGGCTGCATCAGGACCTTCAAGTTCATACAAAGTACTAAACTTTTTTCCCCATTTTGAATTGCAGATTCTTTTCTCTTGCTTTTTGTTCTGTGAACAATTTCTACCTCTTCTATGCTCTGCATTTAATTCTG
This sequence comes from Intellagama lesueurii, assembly GCA_037013535.1. Taxonomy (NCBI): domain Eukaryota; kingdom Metazoa; phylum Chordata; class Lepidosauria; order Squamata; family Agamidae; genus Intellagama; species Intellagama lesueurii. The sequence goes on along the minus strand of JBAJHW010000003.1, from coordinate 17,810,426 downwards.
CTATTGTATCTGTCCCCACTTCTCGGTCCTTAGATTATTGCCTACAAATTATTGTCATGTAAATAAGTCCTTCACACTGGCAAAAATGAAACCTATTTGATTCCTCTTATTTGAAATTCTGATTTCAAAATGGGTTTTAAATTTTATCTTGGAAAAGAACAGAGCAGCACTTTATGCTTTAACTGTTGTCTTCCTGTATTCATGTGATTGGGCAGTAACAGGGATCATAAAATGTACATAATAGTCAATGGCCCAAGGAACGTGGAACACAGCTGGTGGCTGCCTCCTTACTCTAGAGCCAGCCCATCTTCCACATATAGATGTAGTGAGGATGCAATGGGAAAATGAAGTGTCTGCTAGCATGAGCCTGAACAATGGACAGCATGCACGTATGAACAATGAATGGTTCTCAGGTAATTCAAATTCCCATATCTATTTCAATATCACATTATTTCTTAACATTAGATTACCTTTAAAAAGAAAGCATAGTTTCATAACAAAACTCAAGGATGGCTGAACACAAAATAATAATAATTGTGTGCTGTCAAGTCAATTCTGACTTAAGGCAACCCTTTCCAGGGATTTCTAGGTAGAGAATACTCTGAAGTGGTTTCCCAGTCCCTTCTTCTGGGAGCATCTTGGAAATGTGCATATTGCTCATGGCCAACAGGGTAGCTGTTCTAGGAAGCACAGTGGGGAATCGAACATCCAACCTTGGGTTCTACAGCAAGATACCTAACTCACTGAGTATTATTTACTTGTTTTATTATTATTATTATTTTATATTCTGTTGAATTGGTATTTTAATTATGCTACTATTTGTCTTTATTGTAAGCTGCCCCAAGTGGCTCTTGGCTAGATGGTCAGTATAAAAATGAAATAAATAACTAAATATATAGATATCAAGCCAGCCACACACTGAACACATACTGGTGCCTTTTTATTAATATTTTGGACAGATGAGAAAAACGTACCAGTACACAAAAACTTGAACTACTCTCTTAGCACTCTATTTCTTAAAAGCGTGAAGTCTCCAAAGTAAATTTTCCCCTTACATTTCCTGCATAACTTAATAGAGCATTAGTGACTAAAGCAGCTGGCTAGGAAGGAAGGGGTTTGTAATCAAAGAAAGCTGGGATATATAACACTTTTCTAAACTTTTCAGTTCTTAGAATATACTTCTGTGAAAGTATGAAACTCTGTTTCCCCCCCCCCCCGTCCCTTTTAATGGATAAAAATTCAGTACAATCTAATTATACTGCACCACATACTCTCATGAACTGAAGAGTCAACAACTGTTGCTTATTAACAATAAGCTCTGCGGGAGTCCTTTTGATCAAAGCTAGAGAGAATGCATACAGCTTTCCTTTGCACCATTCCAGATGTGTTCATTCTGCCATAGCCCTGTGTATTTTCCTTAAAAAAACAACAACCCACCAACCTTTAATTTTATGATATTCCTTTAAATGGGCAAGTAATACTTTTGATCAGTGAACAGATAGCTGAGACCCAAGAGACAATAAACTCTGGAAAATAGCTATGTGGATGAAGCCAAATTTCATGATCAGAGGTTGCATTACCCACCAGCTATAACACCATTACATTTTACAGCATTTGTTAGATACGAAAAACTATAAAACCCACCCCCACACTATTTTCCTCTGGCATACAATACGAGTGTCAAGGAATAAGTTATGCATACAGACTGTCTCAAAAATATTCAAAAACCCAAGAAACAAAAGGCCAAATTACCCAGAGGTTGTAGAATATATCAGCATGTATCAGAGTGAGTAGATATTCTAAAGGATTGTTCTTCTAAATATACAGGCCTGGGGGATATGACTGTCAGTGAACCGAATTTATGTCACTTCTGAGGGAAAAGGATGGTGGGGGGAGATAAGCTGATGTAATATGATTCAAATATTATGAAAACAAAAGAAGGTCACATCCTTGCACCAATAAAGCCTGTGCCTATTTTTCATTAGGTTCCCCCTTCCTCTCATCACTACTGGTAACCGTTGAGGGCTCGATCCCAACAATGTTTTGGCTTGTTGTTATGTGATATGAAATTGCACAACTTATGGTGACACAAATGGGTTTTTAAAATATTTTTAACATATAGGGGATATTCGAGGAGTAATTTACCATTTTAACTTCCGCCTCTGGCTGAGCAGGGATTTGAACCCTGTTCCTCCTGAGTCGTAGTCTGACCCCTATCCACTGCACCCCACTGGATTTCAAGTCTTAATGAAAGTCAGAAAGCCTCTTTTTTTATCTGACACTGAGGGGTATACACTGTTGGGACTAGAGCTCATGTAAGATGGTTCCTCCTGTGGTAAGCCTTTCCAAAGTTGGGGCTAGCACAGTGAAGACCCTTTGTTATATGTGACCTTCTGTTACAGAAGTCGCATAGGTTAGGACCTCTTCTAACATCTTTAACAGTCACGTATGTCAAGTTGATATGGGAAAAAGTGCTCTTTCTAATACTTAGATGCTAAAGTATTTAGGATTTTAAAGGTAAATCTTAGAATCTTAGAACTGCAGAACTGGAAGAACCCTATGGATCATGGAGTCCAGTCCCTGTCAAGGAGGCACAGTGAGGAATTGAACCCCCAACTTTGCAGCCAGAGACCTAAACTAGTGAGCTATCCAGCATTAGCATCTTGAATGAGGCTCCACAGCCAATAGGCAGCCAAGGTAGCTTTTTATTAAAGACAGGAGCATTCAGAAAACTACAGCTCAAATGCCATATAGCAGAGCAACAGTTTGTCAAGGTATTAAAAAATTTACAGGCCTGAACAGAGCAGAGCAGAAGTACTAATGAACTGCCATGTCATGCAGGTGTGTAAGTATAAAAGTGCTGAGTCACAGTGACTATAGAAAGGATGATGCAACATCTGGGTGAAGACTGGATGATGCAACATCTGCCCTGATTGGGCAAGGGCAGATGCTTATGTGTATATAGTTGAGTTGTACAGAACACCACCACCACTTCTACAAATGTTGATTTCATGCTGTCACGCTGCCGCTTTGTATATTTGCTGTAAATACACGTGTCGGGCTGGAAGAGAACGTGTCTGTGTGAGTTATTTTTACCATCAGGACCAGAATCAACTCTCAGCTAGCGGCCAGCAGGATTCCGCGTTAACAAAGGTTATGGGCCCAGCGACGCGCCCTGCGCAGACCGTCTACTGCTGAGAACGTTGGTGAGTACCAGTGGGTGCCACTATAATAGAAGGAGGAAGAAATAGAGGTCCTGAAAGAAAGCAGTTCTGCTGTTGTGTGCCCAGGAGGGGAAGGAAAACAGAGGACTGAGAGAAGAGCAGGCAGCATGGCGTTTGGGGGAACAAGCCTGGGAGGTTTTCCCTTAACGAAGTTAAATGACCATAATTACCAGACGTGGTCCGTCAAAGCTGAGATGCTATTAAGGAGGGAAGATCTGTGGCAGATTGTTACCAACCTCCCAGCACAGCTTGATGAAGAGGAGGAACGTAAAAATGAAAAAGCTCTGAGTACTTTGATACTTTGCTTGGAAGACAACCAATTAATCCACGTGCGTGGCTTGGCTACGGCGAGAGAAGTTTGGCAATGTCTCAAGAGAATTTACGTGAGAGATTCAGCAGGATCTAAAGTATCCTTAACAAGAAAGCTCTACAGGTGCAGATTACAGCCCGGTGAGAGCGTGTCTAAACATTTGCAAGAGATAAAATGTCTCTTTAATGAACTGGAGCAAAGGAATGTGCAGTTTCCAGAAATCCAGAAAGTGTACCTCATTCTAAGCAGTTTATCTGATGAATACGACACTCTGGTCACCAGTTTAGAGTCTATGCCTGAGGCGAATTTGACCCTGGAATACCTGACGGGCAGATTGCTGGAACAGGAACGACGTAAGAGTGAAATGTCTGGTGACGGAGAGAAACAAAACATCCAGCGTCAAAGGAACCAAGACGGCTGGAGGAAAAAGACAGATTACAGCCTACACAGAGAAACAACTCCTAGGAGGAGAGAAGATAGTGGTCGTGCTATGACCGTGAGACGCTGTTTTGGCTGTGGATCTGTAAATCATCTTCTGAGAGACTGTAGCAGAGACGACAGAAAAGCTGGCTGCAAAAGTGAAAGAAGCACCGAAAAGAGAAAAGGGAGGATTTCTCTTGTCCAGGCAGCAAGAGATAAATCCAAGGTCGTTCAGCAAGCTTGCTGGATAATTGACAGTGGGGCCGTTACACATTTAACTAATGAAAGAGATTTGTTTCTTTCTCTAGGTGCTTCGGAACAAAGCAGCGTGAGCCTGGCGAGCGGACAGAAGTTGCCTGTTGCTGCAGAAGGGACAGTTTTTGTGTCAGGTTTGGAACAAGAACTCAAAGGTGTTCTTCATGTACCACAGTTAGACTGTAGCATCTTAAGTGTGTCTGCTTTAGTAAAACAGGGCTTTGTAGTCATATTTGAAAATGATGAGTGTAAAATTAAGAAAGGAAAATGTGTTTGCGCAAGGGCAAAACAAGAAAATAATTTGTACATTTTGAGGTGTAAAATACAAAGTGACACACATGTAACAGTGAAAAACGCACCTCAGCATGATAAATGTGCACACCTGTTACACAGGAGGTTGGGTCATGCAAATTTTAGAACAATTCAGAGAATGCAAGCAGTGGCAAAAGATGTACAGTTGAAAGAGTGTAAAAATTATTTAGATTGCAACGTGTGTAAAATGGCAAAATCTAAAGTAAGCCCCAGAAACAAGGAACGAACCAGTCAAACACAAAGGCCCTTTCAACTGGTACATGCAGACTTGATTGGTCCTTTTGCATCATCTTTGGGTGGAGCAAAATATGTCCTGGTAATTGTAGATGATTATTCAAGGTATTCTTTTTGCTACTTATTGAAAACAAAGGCAGAGGTGTTTAGCAACTTCAGAAATTGGCTAAGCTTCATTGAGAGACGTTATGGCCACAAGGTGGCGCAAATCCAGACGGATAGAGGGTCTGAGTTCCTATCTAACAAATTTCAAAGCTGGTTGAAGGAAAATGGGATATATCATAGAAAAACTAGTCCATATTCACCCTTCCAAAATGGCGTGGCAGAAAGAAGAAACGGGGTGTTGCAGACAATGAAAGACGCATTGTTAGCTGACACTAACATGAGTCATGGCTTGTGGGGAGAAGCCCTGCTTACATCGAACTACATAAATAACAGATTGTTATCTTCTGCAATAGGGCAGACTCCTTATTTTATGTTATATGGGAGAGAGCCATCTTTAAAACACATGAGGGTGTTTGGGTGCAGTGCGTGGGTGCACATCCCAAAAGAGACAAGAAGGAAGGGACAACCAAAGGCAAAGAAAATGAAATTCATAGGTTATGAAAGAGGTTCAAAGGCATACCGCTTCCTTGATGGAAACAGCAATGTAGTGATTTCGAGGTCTGCCAATTTTTGTGAGCATGAGAATTGGGATAGGGTTCATGCTAATTCCCAAGTTTTCATACCATTCACAAGCACAAGAGAGTGTGAGAATAGGCAGTTAGAGACAAAAGAAGAAGAAACAGAAGAGAGCCAGTCCAAGACAAAAGATGAAGAAGACGATGGGCAGTGTAGTGATCAAGAAAGTGAGATAGGAATTAAGCAAGAACCAAAAATTGAGGATGAGCCACAAATCCCCAGGAGGTCAGAGAGAGTTAACAAAGGGGTTCTGCCTGCAAGGTTTGGTGTAGGAGAAATAAGGGTGTGCCATGTGTATCAGGAACCAAAATGTTATGAAGAGGTCATGTTACTTCCTGAAGTAGAAAAGAAAAGATGGCAGGAAGCCATGATTGAGGAAATGAAGTCTATGGACGACCACAAGGTCTTCACAGAGACTAGGCTGCCACAGGAGCATAAAGTGATTGGCAGTAAGTGGGTTTTCAAAAGAAAGTTACAAAACAATGGGGACTTTAGGTATAAAGCAAGGTTGGTGGCTCAGGGATTTACTCAAAAGAAACATTTGCACTATGATGAAGTATTTTCCCCTACAGTGAAAGCAGAAACCATGAGGGTAGCTTTGACTCTAGCGGCATCTAGAGGGTATTTGATAAATCATTATGATATAACGACTGCATACTTAAATGCTGACTTAAAGGAAGAATTATACATGGCAAAAGCACCTGGCTTTGAAGGGTCAAGACCAGGAATGGTTTACAGGTTAAATAAGGCCATTTACGGGCTGCGACAATCAGCCCGAAACTGGAACCAATGTTTACATACAGTGTTAGAAAAAATGAATTTTAAGAATAGTCTGGCTGATCCATGCTTATACATACAAGAATGTGGAAGTGAGCTAAATATTTTGTTGGCATATGTGGATGACATTTGTTTTATGACAAAAAAGTCAGAGCCAGATGAATTTATTTGAAAAACAGCTGAAAAAGGAATTTAAACTGAAAAATTTGGGTCCAATACAAAATTATTTAGGGGTACAAATACAGAGAAAAAATGAAGGTTTTGTATTAAACCAAAAGTTAAAAATTGAACAAATGTTGGAGAGATACAATATGCAAGATTGTAAAGATGTACAAACCCCCATGGTAATAGATTTTCAAAAGTGTGATGAAGAAAACAAAGAGTTTGAGAGTCAAGAAATTTATCATTCTGCAATTGGCAGTTTGATGTATTTAGCAAATTGGACTAGGCCTGACATTTCAGCAGCAGTGAACATTCTTAGTAGACATGTGTCGAAGCCCACTGTGAAACACTGGCAGGGTGTAAAAAGAGTTTTTAGATACTTAAAAGGAACAAGTGACAAGTGTTTGATCATAAATCCTTCAAAAGAGTTAAATTTACAGGCCTACGTTGACAGTGATTAGGCAAATGATGAAAGTGACAGGAAGTCAATGTCCGGATTCGTTGTAATGTTTGCAAATGTTTTAGTAGGGTGGAAGTCCAGAAAACAGAGTTCTGTGGCTACTTCGACAGCAGAAGCTGAATTCGCAGCTTTGTCGGAAGTATGCTCAGAATTAATCTGGTATAGACAATTAATTAAGGATTTAAAGATAGAAACACATAAACCAATAAAGGTCTTAGAAGATAATACAACCTGCTTACAAATGGCTGTAACAGAAAAAATGCGAAATAGGAGTAAACATGTTGACATCAAATATCATAACGTAAGAGAAGCCATAAAAGAAAAATTAATAGAGTTACAATACTGCAAAACGGATAAAAATGTTGCTGATATTTTTACAAAACCTTTGAGTGTTCAAAGACACAGTGAAATAATCAAAGAGTTGGGTTTGAATTTTGTTCAGGTGTAAATTAGGAGGGGTGTCAAGGTATTAAAAAATTTACAGGCCTGAACAGAGCAGAGCAGAAGTACTAATGAACTGCCATGTCATGCAGGTGTGTAAGTATAAAAGTGCTGAGTCACAGTGACTATAGAAAGGATGATGCAACATCTGGGTGAAGACTGGATGATGCAACATCTGCCCTGATTGGGCAAGGGCAGATGCTTATGTGTATATAGTTGAGTTGTACAGAACACCACCACCACTTCTACAAATGTTGATTTCATGCTGTCACGCTGCCGCTTTGTATATTTGCTGTAAATACACGTGTCGGGCTGGAAGAGAACGTGTCTGTGTGAGTTATTTTTACCATCAGGACCAGAATCAACTCTCAGCTAGCGGCCAGCAGGATTCCGCGTTAACACAGTTTCCCAGTGTTAAATGCAGGAGTGGGACCAGTACATCACTATGGTCCCAAATCTATGCCCCATAATTGTGCTCTTTTGGCCACAGATTAACCCTATCTGATTTGCACAGGCAATTAAAAATAATTTTAAATACATAATACCGTTAAAAGGATTAAAATGGTTAGATTGCATTGAAAGATAAAAATGTAGAGAACCATATGTGTAGGAAAAGGAACCAACAAAACTCAGGCTCCTTCTTGTGCATAGAAGGCTTTCTTACTTGCGGAAGGTGGAATCAGCCGTAGCTTTTTTGCTGTCTGCAGCAACAGAGAAAATCTTGACCCTTCCTTGTTCCATGTGTAGAAGCTAGACTGGCCATCCTTTAGTCATGCTTCAACACTGGCAATGGAAGAGTGTCCTTCAGTGCACCTGAGGCAGCAGATTCAGAGACCCATGACATGACAAGTTACATAGCATTGGGGAACAGCTGTGGAATCCCGAGAACTAACGACTTGCTCTATGAGAGCTTCTCAGGTAATCAAAGAAAAACCCATGCAGACTAACTAAACATGAATTATTCACAGTAACTTCATGTTCTTAAGGTGGCCATATCACTTTAAATATTGACAAAGTTTCAGTCAATACAGAGTACATTCAATACAAACACTCGAATCCACCAGGAAGCCAATATATCTTGTTCAAACATGTCCAGCTTGTATGATCTTATGCTTTAGAAGACACCAGTCAAGTCCCACACTTTCCTTCATAACAAAATTTCCTTGGATAATAGCTTCAGTTCCTTTGTTGAAACTTTAGATTGTCCCAGCATATAACCAGGCTGCTTGCATGAATACCCAGTTTCACTTCCTTTATCAAAGCTGTGGGAGCTTCCAGCAAAGCCACTTCTCTTACTCTGTGTAATAATGGTGCTTGTCCTGCCCCTTGGTTGAATTGTAATTGAGTTGCCACCATACTAACACATTCAACCATGTATGATTTTGGAAGCTAAACAGAGATGAGGTTTGTTAGTATATAGATGGGAGACCATTGGGCAATAACCATGGATCTCCAGTTAGGGTTAATAAAGAATCCTGTCTGAAACCCTGCCAATCAGAATTGACAATACCGGGCTAGACAGATAAATAGTCTGATTTGGTGTATGGCATCTTCTTGTTAGCCTTGAGAAAAGAAGACTGAGGGGAGATATGATTGCACTTTTCAAGAATTTGAAAGGTAATCATACAGAGGAGGGGCAGGATGTGTTCTTGTTCATCCTAGAATGTGGGACACATAATAATGGGCTCAAGCTACAGGAATCCAGGTTTAGGCTAAATGTCAGGAAATTTTCTTAACTGTTAGAGCAGTACGACAATGGAACCAAGGATCTCAGGAGGTGGCGAGTGCTCCAATGCTGCAGGTATTCAAGAGAAAATTGGACAACCATCTGTCAGATCTGCTTTGATTTCGATTCCTGCCCTGAGCAGAGGGTTGGACTGAATGGCTTTATAGGCCCCTTCCAACTTGGTTATTCTATAATACTATGATTCTGAGTAGGTATCATTTGCACATTCTTGAAAAATGCCTTTTTGTTTTAGAGCTTTAAATTGGCAGGCATCTCTCTCTCTCTCTCTCTTTACACACAGGCATTCTCACATTAATGTTTCAGAACTGCAGTGCAGAAAAAAGGAGGCAGTAGCAGCATCACTGTTTTTGGTGAGAATGAGGAAGAGGTTCAGCAATGGCATTTGCCAGATGGGTGGCAGTGACTGCTTAAAAAGAATTGCCTGTCACTGTGGTTTAGCTCCTAAAGGTTGCACCCAGCCCACCCCAGGATTAAAGGTAGCCCAATCCTGTTGACAGCCAGTTTCCCAGCTGTGCATGAGTTATCAGGGTGGTTAATAGAAAAGCTTAGGAAGAGCATAATTAATTGGCTGCTATGTTGTTTGTGAAGCAGTCCCATATGATCAGGCTTTTTGTTTGTTTTCAAGCAGCCTCTCTGGCTTGACTTGCTTTTCGAAAAGCAAATTTACACACTTTTAGTGTATGTGTGAAGAAACTGCACCCAGATAAAATAAACACTTAAGTTTATTTTATAAACACTTTTGTTGGTTTGAGATGCTGTGTGGTGTAGAGCACAGAATGCCAGACTAAAACTCAGGAGACATGGGTTCAAGTCCCTTTGCAGCCATGAAAACTCACTAGAGAAGTGGTAATGGCAAACCACTCTTTGAACACCTCAGTTACCTGCAAAATATTTTTAAGATAACTATAAATTGGAGGCGACTTAAAGCTACACCACCACCACCACCACAACTCTTGGTTTAAAGGATGAAAGGAAGGCCATGCTGGAGATCATATATATATAAAAATCTATGAGTTTGATGACAGTAAGTTGTACTATTTTGATCTGTGCATCTCAAAAAGGATATTGTACAGCTAAAAAAGAACCAAAAAAAGAAAGAAAAAAAGGCAGCCAAAATGATCACGCAAAAGGAATAACTCTCCTGTAAGGAGCTTTTACAATGTTTGGGATTATTGGTTCAGAAAAAAAGTCAAGTAAGGGAGGAACACGTTAGACGCATTTGAAATTCTAATGGTGTGGAGAACATGAATTCTTCCTTTTCCTCTTCTACTGTTGGAGCGGCACGATTGTAGTTATTCTGGCTTTGAATGTGGCAGCTCTAATTAATGATGTTGTGTTGCATCCAAAGTAGTCTGTCGCTATCCCTAATCAATAAGTAATTCATGCATTTCTTTCTCCACTGATTTTATCTTGTACGACCAGCTGCAATAATCTGTATTTTTCGCTTGTTAAATAAACAAAGTATTTTAGATTTCTGCATATTCTGTGTTTCAGGATTTCTTGGTCTTTATTTGCTCACTTTAGGCATGTCTTTGTTCGTCATCCTTTTGATCCAGAGCATTCTTTGTTTCTTTGGATAAATTCACATCTCAGATGCTTCTAGCAGGCTTTGTTAAATGATGATTCCATTTCATACAGTAGCACTGAGGGCTCATCCAGTTATTCCTCCCTCTCCACTCCACTTTGTACTATTCTATGCCAAAGAATAAAGATTTTACTGGGATTCCTCTCCTCTCTTCCCTTCTCTAGGACATCAGCATCTTTTGAAAGGAATTAATAAAAATATTTAATAAATCTTCAATAAATGCTTTAAATGTGATTCTCTGTGCTAGGTTCTGTTTTGTTTATGGTCGTGTTTAATAAATTAGCACTAACATCAAAAGGTTCCAGTTAGTACTCTTTTAAGCAGATATCCATTCCATTCCTAGACTCCTTTCAAAGTCAGCTGTCTTTCAACTCTTTGAAAAACTCTTGAACCCTTTAGAAAGAATTTCTGTGCTGGATTCTGTGTTTGTTGTTGTTTATTTGTTTGTTGATGGATTAACAGTAACACTGAAACCTTCCAATTAAAGAAGGATTTTCTATCTGAACCTCAACCTAGTACTCAGTGAAAAAGGAAGAGAAGGAACCCCTTTTCCTGGAAGTGGTTTAAAGTCCTCTGTAAAGCAAGGTCTCACTTTTTGTCACTGTTAATACTGATACGAGTCTTGGGTCATTTGGATGAAAAACAAAATCATCAGTGTACAGTCAGGTACATGTAGGGGAATAAATGCTCTGCTTGGATGAGAATACATAGCATCATGCTATATGCATTATCAACATTAATTTTCCTTTTTGGTTGCACACTACATCCTAAATCGGAAGGATCTGCTGTATGCCATCTTTATTCTATCTTCTGTTGCAGTGGTTCCCAAATTTGGGTCCCCAGACATTATTGGACTGTAATTCCAAGAAGTCCTTGCCAGCACAGCTGGTGGCAAAGACTTCTGGGAGTTGCAGTTCAAGAACGTCTGGGGGACCCAAGGTTGGGAACCACTGTTCTGTTGCATGGTTATGATTCTACCATTCATTCAACCAGATTCCAAGGAAAGGGAAGAGGTACGTCACCATAACTAGATTCTTGAAACGTCCAATGATGGCAAAAAATGGGACATTCAGGATAGACAAAATGCTTCTCCTTAATACCACACACAGATAAACTACAGAAATTATCACCAAAAAAGGACAGAATTAAACTATGGCATCTACTCTCTCAACAGGTAAAGATGACTACCAAGACAGTTTTAGAAGGAAGTTAGACAAATTCATGGAGGATGGGTATGGATCATGATGGTTATATATGACTTTCAGGGGTTGCATGCTTCTCGATACAAGCTGCTGCTGCTGGGGAACAGGAAGAAGAGGGTACAACTATATTCAAAGTTCCCCAATCCAGCATGCAGAAGAACTCAAAAGCATGCACAAGATGACCCTAGGAAAGGTACTGCACAGCAGTGGATTTTGAACTTTGCTTTGTCCTCCTTGTGTGATTCCCATAGCCATCTACTCAGCTGCTGTGGGAAAAAGATGCTGGACATGTTAAGCTTTGGTCTGATCAAACATGGCTTGTTTTACTGAACATGTTGTTGTGTTCATTGTCATGAGCAAGAGAGAACAATGGTGTCACTTGGAAATATATTCACATACTACAGGTTGCATAAGTCACTTGCAGGTCAGATGCTCTTAAATGTGGATAGACAATTTATACCTGCCGTTGTTCATAGCTAGCTGAAAGCAAAATTGGAATCTCTCTTTTCTCTTTTCTTTTTCTGTGATCAAATCTTCCATTAAATAAAATTAGTAACTGTGGTTTGTGGTCACCTGTTGCGCTGGCGACGTGAATGTCTGGTAAATTCTATTCATTGGCAAAATGAAAGGTTTTGTATGTATGTTTGTTTTGTTTTTTGGAGAGGGCAAGTCCTTGAAGTGTTGATTTACTCTCTCAAACACATCTCAGTTGAAGATAGAATTCTTTGGAACTAGCCACTTAAGGAAAAGAAATAGCTTTGTGAGATGAAATCTGCAGGGTGGTTGATAACAAATATTTGCTACAGGGATGAAAAATAACCACAACAGCTGTAAATAATAGTTAGTAACAAACACCTGTTGGGGCTTCCAGAGCATTGCAAAGTCTTATACATATAGCCTTTGTGTAAATAATAAGGAATCTAGAAAGAGGATTCAGAAGAATTTTAATGAACATCAAACTGGCCCTTAATGGGAAGGCTTTCTGAAACCATTGGGTGTGAACACCATAGCTGAAGTTATGTCATACATGCTCCTATATACATGAATGCATACATCCTTACCCATACCACTGAAAATTGCCATCTGGAATAAAATAAATGTAGTTATTTAAGAAGTAACAAATCAGATCTACTTAATGAGAGGTAAATGCTGGATTAGGCTGGCTGAATAGCTTAGTGAAGCAGGCATCTGGTTGTGGAGCCAGTTATTCTATCAGTCTATGAAGAGAACGGTAAACCACTTATGTGTATTCTCTACCTAGAAAACCCTGAAAAGGGTTGCCATAAATAAGAATTGACTTGACAGCAGCAAATAATGGATTACAGAAGCAGCCACTTTGCACAAGATGATAGGGTAGAAAGGACAACAGAAATGTTATGAAATAGCTGTGTAGATTGAAATTAAACTATTGGTTTTATTTCAGTCTAGGTTTTATTTCAATCTTGGTTTTATTTCAATCTACAACAAAAACTATTGGTTGTTGGCAGCTTGACTTCCTATATCCTCAGTCTTCAGTCCTGACATGTCCCGTAATCCTAGCTGATAATTCACTTTGATTTTGATTAGGAGAAATAAGCATGTGCTTAAGCAACCCACTGAAGTCAGTGGAACCAAAAACTTTTTAACCTATGCCATATTGTGTCCAGTGTACTCTATGATATAAGGAATATTTCATAGAAAATGTGGAATCTGACATGCCTTTAAAAAAAAACTACCCAAAACTCTATGAGATGTAGGTCTCATAGCTACTGTTACTTTTGTACAAGGGAAGTAATTTGAAGTGTGATGTTACACATGAAGCCTTGGATTAACAGACCTTGTTATGAAATGTTATGACTTACAAATCAATCAATAGCTGTTCTCTCGGATGCAGTAAGATTTATATAGAAGAAAAATGTGAAATAGATAAGGCAGTATTTTGTTTCAGGCTTCCTTTCTCATTGTAGGAGTACACAGTCTGCTTGCCATTTATTCAGAATTTTTCTCTAGTCTTCTGAAGATTTTTTCATAATCCAAAACAAGCAACACTCTTACAGCAATTGGCATTCATCCAATCAATGTGATCACCTCCTTTCTTTTGGTTTTTGTTTATACTGAACTATAGAGCCGAGCAATCTCTCAGTGCACCTGAGGGGTCTTCGCAGAATCCCAACTGCATACAAATGTAGTAGATGGAAGAATACTCCACTACTCTGTTAAAGCACAGTCATCAGCTAGCTCTGCAAGTTGTATGGGATTGCTTTGAACTGCAGTGATGGGGAAAGCCAGGAAGAAGACACACTCTTGTATAAAAACATAGTGCATTCACAAGCGCACAAGGTTCCTGGAAGCCAGGCAGAAAAGGCTAATGGAAAACCACTCTGAAGTTGCAATCCATGCTGAAAACATTCTCCGAAAGACAGTTTGTCTACTACTATTGTTATTCTCTGCAAGCGTAGAGTAACTATGTTTTGGGACTCTGTATAGTGGGACAAGGTTTAAGATTAACATGCAGGGGACACAGATGTAGCCAGCAGCTTCAGCACCCAGAGCTTCAGTACCCTATTGGCTAAACATGGGTCATGTGAGACTGGCATATGCAGGAAGAGGACAGAAGAATGGGGCTGCATACTTGGATCTGAGTCCATGATGGACATATTGATTCCACTCTGAGTCCCCAATTTTCATTCCCATCTGCCCAGGCTTCCTTCCGGTCAAATATACCAATAGGCAGGTGCACATCCTTCCAACAGCAACATTTGTTGTGCCTTCTAAATGTTGATGCCATGGGTTACCATTCTCTACTTACAGTTCTATGCAGGGGCAATAAGATGTTCCATAGCAAATGAGAATGCCTCACAGAATGCTGTCACACACCTTTCTGGTCCAGTGGTTGGGCATGCATTCTTTTTAGCATGCTCGTTGTTTAGCCTGTTAAGCCGGGAGATAGCAGCCTCCAGCAGCTCAGCTTCCGAGAGAGAAGAAGGAGGAAAGGGAAGCAGGGAGGGGGGAGGGAGAAAATGGAACTGCACAGAAAACATGAGTCTACATATTTCCACTCCCTGAGGCAAAAAGGTCTGAAAAACCCCAAACTCCTGCATAATATATTTCTTTGAGTAAACATGAGGAAGAACTTGACAGTAAGAGACAGTAAGATGGACTATCTTGGAAAGCTCCTTCGTTGTTGAAGGTTTGTAAACAAAGCTTGGATGAGTTTAGTTATGGATTTCCTGCTTTGGCAGGAGGTTGGATTCAACCTTGGGTTCCCTTCCAGCAATACCATTATATGAGCCTAGATGCTATATACTAGTTGCATATCTTGTAATGTGTTGCTATGTTTCTCTCACAGTGACAGCATTAAGAAAAGCACGTATTAGTAGCAACTGAATGCCTTTTTTAATCTCCCGAAGATTAGATATAGAATGCACGAGAAATCTGGTTAAACAAATAAAAAGATAACCAAGTCTAAGCACTTGCAAGATTGTTTTTATTATGTGTTTTATCCAGGATAATGAATGTTTGGCTCCTGGCTTTGAGGCATTACTGCTAACGTTTAATAAGAAGTTAAAATTCCAGTCTTTGTACAGAAAGCCGTTAAGGGCTTTTAGCAAGCACTAGTGAGTCTTGCAAAAAGCTCTTTAAAATTCTTTTTGAGCAAGCTGTTGAAAGGTAGCCTAAAGCAAAACTGAACACCTCGATTTCTTGGGGCTGGTGTGGGAAGCCATATGCCGAGAGAATGCATTATAAAATATTGTGTTGCATAAAGCTGAGCTCTGAAGTGAAACCTGTGAAAACAGTTGTGCTTAGCAGCTGTGTGAGAGCTCATAAACGTCTTTGAGCCATTTAGCAGATGCATATAATGTGGCCTTCATTTAACACAGTTGATCTGATAAGATGGGTACTATAGATAAAGGTGGTGGTGGGTGGGAAGAGAAATAAGTGATTTCTCTTCAGAAATCACAGATAATAAATTACAGATAATATCAAAGAGGGACATAAAATATGGGAAGATCGTGAGGAAAACTATGAGTCTTATAGAACGTAAAAAGAAACTAAAGGTGTTGAACACTATATTTCAATTTGTCAGTTATATAATGCCCTGTGGGAAATGTCCATCATACCACTTCTCATTACTTAATGAGTGAATCAAATTTATTCGTAGTCCAGGTTATTGTCTATAAGTCTACTTCAGTAAGAATCTGAAACTGTTCTCACAAGTTACACAACTGATCTGTAATACAGCACTGAGATATTTAAATGTGTTTTGCTTTCAGTGAGGAGGAAGCATTGTATGAAAAGACACATTACAAAGTGTCATACTTAACAGGTCCTGTGTTTACTTTATAAAACAGTGTTGCCAGAGCTGGGGGATCAGGACCTTAGCCTGTGGGTAGCCTATACCAGCTACATTTCATCCATGATATTCAGTAATACTATAGGTTGATGTGAGTTACAGTATAGTTATACTCTTTCCAGACCATCTTTTCAAGAACTTTGAAAAGTTGCAACTGTGGAAAACTAGCAACAGGATGGCAGATGAGACCTTTTTGTGAGGGAAATATTTTTAAACAGCTAATTAGCATGGCAATGGTGATAATGCCACAGAATCATAGAATCATAGAAAAGTGAAGTTGGAAGGGGCCTGCAAGGCCATCAAGTCCAACCCCCTCCTCAATGCAGGAATACAATCAAAGCATATCTGCCAGATGATTATCTAAGTTTTTCTTGAATGCCTCCAGTGTTGGAGCACTCATCAACTCCCAAGGTAACTGGTTCCACTGTCATACTGCTTTAACAGTTAGGAAGTTTTTCCTGATATTCAACCAAAATCTGGCTTCCTTTAACTTGAGCCCATTGTTGCGTGTCCTGCACTCTGGGATGATTGAGAACAGATCTTGCCCCTCCTCTGTAGGACAGTCTTCTTTTCTCAAGGCTAAACATGCCAAATTCTTTCAGCCTTTCCTCATAAGGCTTGGTTTCTAGCCCCCTGATCATCCTTGTCACCTTCCTCTGAACTTGTTCCAATTTCTTAGGATCTTTCTTGAAGTGTGGTGTCCAGAACTGGACACAATACTCAAGGTGAGGCCTAACCATTGCTGAATAGAGGGGTACTAGCACCTCGCAGGATTTGGAAACTATACTTCTATTAATGCAGCCTAAAATAGCATTTGCCTTTTTTGTAGCCACATCACACTGTTGGCTCATATTTAGCTTGTGATCTATAACAATTCCAAGATCCTTCTTGCTCGTGGTTTTGCTGAGCCAGGTATCCCCCATCTTGTAACTCTGCAATTGGTTTCTTTTTCCGAGGTGCAGTACTTTGCCCTTATCCCTGTTGAATTTCATTCTGTTGCTTTCCGCCCAGTGCTCCATCCTATCAAGGTCATTTTGAATTTTGTTTCTGTCTTCTAGGATATTAGCTATTCTGCCCAATTTGGTATCATCTGCAAATTTGACAAACATTCCCTGCACTCCTTCATCCAAGTCATTAATAAAAATATTGAAGAGCACCGGGCCCAGGACTGAGCCTCGAGGTACCCCACTTGTTACCTCCTCCCAGTTCAAGAAGGACCCATTAATCATCATCCTCTGAGTACGATTCTGTAGCCAGTTGTGTATCCACCTGACACTTGATCTATCCAGCCCACACCTAGTTAGCTTGCTAATCAGGATATCATGGGGCACTTTGTAAAAAACTTTGCTGAAGTCAAGATATACTACGTCTACAGCATTCCCTCTGTCTATCAGGGAGGTGACCTGATCAAAAAACGAGATCAATTTGTTCCTGACAAATCCATGTTGGCTTCTAGCTATTACTGCATTGTTTTCTAGATGATTGTACAATGACCGCTTTATGATCTGTTCCAGAATTTTGCCTGGGATTGATGTCAGGCTGACTGGCCTGTAGTTCCCAGGTTCCTCTATTTCGCCCTTTTTGAAGATAGGGACAGCATTGGTTGATTTAAGGAAAATAATGGATAGCTGTTCTGAGAGTTCTTCAGTCAGTTTCTTCAGTACTCTCGGATGCAGGTCATCCGGCCCTGGAGATTTGAACTCGTTCAAGTAGGTAAGGTATTCCTTGACTATTTGTTTATCTATATCCAGCTGCAATCCTGTCTCTCCCACTTTCACTTCCAATTTGTTTGGAAGTTCATAGTCTGTCTTATGGGAAAAGACTGAACTAAAATAGGAATTGAGCACCTTTGCCTTTTCTTTGTCCTCTGTTATCATTTTTCCATCTCCATTGCAGAGCTGTGCCACTATGTCTTTTGCTACTCACATACCTGAAGAATGCTTTTTATTGCTTTTAGTGTCTCTAGCTAACCTCAGCTCATTCTCAGCTTTTGCCCTCCTAATGCCATCCCTGCATTTCCTTGCTACTTGTCTATACTCTTCCTTGGTGGCCTAGCCTTCTTTCCATTTTCTGTACATGTCTTTTTTGGTTTTTAGGTCCTCCCTGAGCTTTTTATGAAGCCACACTGGCCTTTTTTGCTGCCTCCCACCTTTTTTTCTTGTTGGAATTGTTTGTAGTTGTGCCTTTAGAATTTCTTTTTTTAGAAGCTCCCACCTTTCTTGGACTCTTTTTCTTGTTAGGATCTCCTGCCATGGGACCTTACTTATCCTTGTTCTGAGATTATTAAAATTGGCTTTTTTTGAAATCCAGCAGACGTGTGTGGCTACACTCTGGTTTCTTTTCCTTTGAAATCAAGAATTCTAGAAGGACATGGTCACTCTTGCCTAGAGTTCCCCTTACTGCTACTTCCCCCACCAAGTCATCTTTGTTGGTCAGAATCAAGTCAAGGATAGCAAATCCACTAGTTTCTTTCTCCACTTTTTGTAGGAGAAAATTATCAGCCACACAAGCCAGGAATTTCTTGGAAGGGCCATACTTGGCAGAATTTGCAACCCCAACATATATCTGGATAATTGAAATCTCCCATCACTACTATGTCGTGTCTCTTTGAAAACCCTGCAATTTGTTTTTCAAAAGTTTCGTCTGCTTCCTCTCTTTGATTGGGCAGTTGGTAGTAGACTTTTTTTTTGTTTTTTGCCCCAACTAGATTGATCCAAATGCTCTCGATGGGACAGCCACTCTCCTCCTCCTGTATTTCTGTGCAGGAATGTGTATTTTTGACATATACTGCAACTCCACCTCCCTTTTTATTCTCTCAGTGTTTTTTGATCAGTTTATATCCCTCAATTGCTGTATTCCAGTCATGGGAGTCATCCCACCAAGTTTCAGTTATTCCTATCAAGTCATACTTACCCTCCTGAATTAAAATTTCTAGTTCTTCTTGTTTGTTTCCCATACTCCTGGCACTTGTATACAGACACCGGAGGTTGTGTGATTTGTGGCCTGTTTGTCTTTGTACATTTTTATAAATATTATGATTATTATTATTATGTTTATTGTTATGTTTATTATTGTGATTATTATTATTCATGTTATTATTGTTGCCATTTTGATCAGTTTGGTCCATTCCTCTTATTGTGTGTAAGGCTTCATCTACCCTTAACTCTGTGCTTGCGTCTGCCTCCCCTTCCAATTCAGTTTAAAGCCCTCCTGATGAAGTTCCTCATGCTGTGGGCAAACACATTCTTCCCAGTCCTTGTTAGATGCAAGCCGTCTCCTGCTAGCAGTCCTTCTTCCAGGAAGCTTAACCCATGGTCCCAAAAACCAAACCCGTCTCGTCAACACCACCTTCGTAGCCAGTCATTCACCCAGAGGATCTTCCTTTCTCTTTCGATTCCTCTTCCAAGCTGGAAGAAAAAACTATCTGGGCCCCAAAGTCCTTAAGTTTCCTTCCCAAAGCTTCAAAGTCAGATGTGATTTCTCGGTAGCTCCTCTTGGCTGTGTTGTTTGTTCCCATGTGGACAAGAAGGAAGGGATATGTATCTGTAGGTTTTATGAGTGATGGCAATCCTTCCATCACATCCCTTATCCGCCCTCCAGGGAAACAGCATACCTGGTGAGTCCATGGATCCCCTTGGCAAATTTTGGTCTCAATTCCACGTAGCAAGGAGTCCCCTACTACAACTACTCTCCTCTTCTTCTTTTTGTAGGGTGTGGGTTCAGCGACTGTATTCTGCTGTGCTTCAGCCCTACTCATGTCCTCCTGTGGGGTCTCCTCTGCGTCCTGTCTGACAGACTCTTCTTCAAGTAACTGAAAGCGGTTTTGTAGTTGCACCAGGAAAGAGTGTCTTCTCCTTTTTTTGCTCCTAACTGTGATTCTTTTCCATGGTGGTTCCTCCACTATGTTTGTAGCCTCTACAGCATTTTCCTCCACTGCAATGTTTTGGTTTTCTTCCATCAGCAGTGCCCCCTCTGACAGCTGCTGCTGCTCAAGAGTTTTATCAATGTATTTATTTATTTATTATATTTATATCCCGCCCAACTAGTCATTGACTACTCTGGATGGCTAACAGGCTAATGTAGGCTTCATCTTCCCTTAGAACCTTGAGTGTGGCTACTCGCTGCTCCAGGTCTCTGACTTTCTCTTCTAACAGTGCCATCAGTTTACACTTGTTACATGTATATAGAATTTTGCACTCAGGAAGAAAGAAAACATAGCACAAACTTTGCAGGTAACCACAACTGAGTTGTCTCCACCCTCCATAATCCCTTCTAGTTTTTTTTTACTTTCAACTGTTTGTTAGGATACCTTGTTTTGTTAGTTTAAATGTAGTTGTACGTATACCCAAGGAACCAAAAAATTTGTTAGGGGCCTCCCCCTTGGCCTCCCGTGGCAAACTCCCGCGGCAAACTCCCTGTTTGCTCTCCTGTTCGCGAGCTCCCTGGGTCTGCCTTTAGCTTTATTTGTCAGCTGTGCTATGCCTGGAGTCAGGAATCAAAAAAGAACAGCTGGTAATATGTATGGAAATACCTGGGTACCGCCACACCAGTAACAAAAAAATTTAAAATGGAACTCGAATCTCAAATAAGAATGTGGTTGTGTCATGGGAAAAATAAATTGTTTCCAAAAGTGGTACGCATCCATGGAACTCTTATGCATACTAAACAAAGCTATTTGATTTATTTAACGTAATCTGCTTGAGCCAGCTGCTAGCTACTGGATATGTCAACATTCCTACAGCTATTCTGTGCTTCTTAAGTGACATTCAAAGAGCCATGAGACTAGCCTTGGTAGCCCCAGTTGCTTCTTGTTTCCTTCATCTCTTTAGTCTTAGGGTGGGGAAAGGATTAAACAAACCAGTCTTGACTCCAATGCACAGCAGAAGGGGAGCACTAAATGGACTAGAAGTAAGTAAGTAAGTAAGTAAGTAAGTAAGTAAGTAAGTAAGTAAGTAAGTAAGTAAGTAAGTAAGTAAGTAAGTAAAAAGTTTATTGCGGTCAAAGACCAGTAAAACTAAACAAAGTATACAGAGATACGATACGCATTTTAAAAAGGAAATACTCCAATGAGTTGGAAACATTTACAATAAAACTGAATTAATCCTTGCTGTGTGACCGTTGATTGGCTCATCACCCTTAGCATCTCTTTTCAAGACTTAAAAGGGCTTTGCGTGTTTTACAGGCTGCTGCCAGAAAACTGGCACACTGCTTCGTTGTCTGTGGGTTGGATCCTATAAACAGCAGCTTGGCCCTTTCTACATCCGTAGGGCCCGACATTTTCCTGGTTAGGGGTAAGATATATTTTTCCCATATGCCTTGGTAGTATGGGCACTGGAGAGCACTAAATGGCCCAGAAGACACTATTATTTCACACCCAACAGTCCTTCCCATCAGTGGTGGCCCTTACATTTGGTAAAGCGATCCGGCTATACCAGGCAGCACATTTTGAGTGAGATGAAAGGCTAGCACGTTGTTATTCATTTAATTTGTTATTAACGCCTGTTTTCATCATGAGGTGGGAAGAAGACGTATCTTGCCTCATGTGTCAAACTAACTTGGCTAGTTTAAAGTACAGTAGGACTCCCATATCTGTGCAGAATCAATTCCACCCCCTGCCCCCATAGATACAGGAAAACACGGATTATAGGAAACACTATTTTAACAGTGAACACTATACATAGCATGGTCTCTGTCTCCCTCTAGTGGCCAATTATGGTATTTTCATCTTTAGAAACAAATATTTCTAGGATTTTTCTTTTCATATTTTTAATATTTTCAGGCCATGGATAAGTGAATCAGTGGATAGTGATCCCATGGATAATGGGGTCCTATTGTACTATGTAGTTTGAGTATTTGGTGCAGAGGTGATGTCATTTGCTAGTCTGCCATGGGCAGTAAACAGCTTGGACTGGCCCCGAGGGCATCAAATAAAGGCTCCTTGTGGTTCTGCAGGATAGTCTAGCTTTCAGACCAGATGTAAACAAATGCAAATATAGCTCTACTCCCTTGTAGTTACATGTAAAATGTATTTTTGGGAGAGGGTCTTCTATCCTCTCCTGACTTACCATAACAACAAGCAGTTGACTTGCTACTAACAGAGGATAGACATTTGCAACTGTGAAGAGTTAACCCTAAATGCCTGCCTCTCAGATCTCATTTCCTGACAGGAAATCCACACCACTGCAAAGAGTCTGGAATTTATTCTATGACCATTTTTTCCATTATTTCCCCTCACAAATGAAAGAATATTGAGATATTCATCTGTGAGGTAGAAGACAGAATTTTGAAAAATAGTTTGCCCAACATAAACAATATGTTTCAATATAAGGCTTGTGGGGTAGGGGGGGAGGTTCTTACTGACTAGCAAGTCATTGTCTAACAAGTTCAGGGTATTCTAATCCACGTGGCCAGAGGTCAAATCTGAGAGCTGTCATCTCTGAGCAATTTCTGCAGCCATTATTTTGAAAGTTGCTTTAAATGAAGAACATGGCCTACACATCTATCTGGCTGTGGATTTTGGAACTTTTATGTTTTTCTGCACCCCCCTCATCTCTGTCATGTCCAGCCTGATGAAGACGTATGCGGATTCCAAAGCTAGCTTTTGTGAGAGAGATTTTAGCAGTCTAATAAAGGTAGTAATGGATTGTTACCAAGACTAGCCTGGTATAGATGGTGCAAAAAAGGAGTGGGCTCTCTAGATGTTACTAGATTATGCAGCTTTCTCCAGCATAGATAATGGTGAAGGAAGGTGAAAGCTGCAGTCCAACAACTGGAAAGGTCCCAACCTGCCCTATTTTTGCACTAGTCCTTGCACAACTACTTTTGCACAACTACTAGTGAAACATCTTAACAAGCCATTGGTGGGCTGTGTTCTAAACAAGGGTGTGGCAATTGCATTATGGGAGTGGTTTGGTTATACACTTTTTCCTTCAACAGCACTGGGGTTAGGGGCACTGAAACCTTGTGTAGTTTGTGTCCCCAAAAATGGAGCTACAAAGCATAAACAGTCAATGAACATACACACAAACACACATACAGTCCTCACTTGAGCTGTGTCAGCTTCCCAGAATGCCCCAGCATCCTCTCTGGCTGCCATGTGGAGCCACCATGCCAGGACAGGGGGCTGGCCAAGTCACTGCCATTGGACTGGGGCTGGTGCACCACCACCAACAGGGGCTATGGTAAGTCTGAGACCCACCTTTCTCAGTCCATTTCCTGGTGACAAATAGCAGCACAGTATTCACTGAATAGTCATTTATTGGATGTTTATTTATTTATTGAAATACTTGTTTATTTAAAAAAACCCTGTGTATAATCAAAACGTGCTGCTCAGACCCGTTCAATTCTAGGGAAATGTGTATATGTGATTTTAAATGCTGGTATGTTGATGTGTATGAATGGACACATACCGGAATGGGCATGCATGGAAAAAGTGTTGGAATGATTGACGGAGGGGTGTTGGAGCACCTATGTCTGGTGCTAAATGCTAATTGGTTGTTGAGAATGAGGGTGATGAGGTATGTGAGAATTGACAGTTGGTCTGGAGAGTGTTGGTTTGGGAGTCTGTCGAGGGTCATTTGGGGTTTCTGTGTGGTAGAGTGGTCTATTTCTTATGCTGTATGTATGTGGGTAGGGATGGGATTTGATTTTTGTCTACAAATCCCATAATTCTCCATTCGGGGAGTTCTGAAGACTTTGATCTCTTCCTGGGCATAACTCTGCCTAACTTCCTATTCAGAAAGAAAGCTCCCAGCTAGCACTGGGGCAAGAACAGGAAGCTTGGGTGGAGCAAGGTCTCTAGTTTAGGCCCTTCTCCCAGGTGAGCCACATTCAGACGTCTGTAAGGTATCCCACAATAGAGAATTATGGGGTTTGTAGTCCAAAAAAAATCTAAAAATCTCTTCCCTAATGTGCATTGATGAAATATAAAAGTGAAGGTTATTTTTGCTCCTGTTTTATATCTAGAAATTTACATTTTCCTTCTCCCTACCTACTTGCTATTTTAAAATAACCCCCTTTTGTTTTCTTCAAAATGAACTCTCCTCATTATATATTTTTATTCAGCTTTAGTAAGTTTTCTTAGCAGCCAATCAATGCACTACACCCACGTGCTAGCAGCCTACGTGGAGACTTAAGCAGTAGTTTCACCAAGGTAATTCTTTTCAATATCAACGTATTAATTAAACACATGGTTTTAGGGTATTTTAAAGAAAACCAGCAGGGTCAAGTGGCGCTGCCTGGAAAGCCTGATTAATTAAGGCAAGCTTATCTACTGGGAAAAGTTTGGGGATGGCTGTCTTTGGTAAAACACCAGAACCAGCAGCACAAGTGAATAGATAGATGGTAGTGTCATGGTGTGCTGAGGGTAGGTGACAAACAGGGATTGTGAATCTCACTGAAGTGCTCTAATGAGTAGGAAACACTTTCCCAGGATGTTACCAACTGTACCCCACATTTCAGGGTAAAGTGACTCTCGTCTTACAGTGAGCACTACTGGCATAAGTGGTACCTAGCTTAGTGAAGTCATAACAAATTGCACAAGCACTTCTGCATGTGTAATCAAAGAATTAGATGGGACACTTTTGCCAGAATGAAACTGGGGTCTTGCAAGACACAGAAGCTTTATCCTTGTGGAACTACTGAACACAGTTCTTTCTTATATGGGAATGTACAGAAACACTGTAATATATGAGAAAGTAAATCAAATTTATGGTTGCTGAACAGACAGGACAGGGATCGCCATTTGTTCACCTGTATACGTACACCTACAATACTGCAGATTTCTGTTTACGGCTGTGTGGGTCTCCAGGCTCTCCAAGGGCATGGGGGAAAAACAAAGAGGCCCATGGGTGTGGTCCTTTATTAGGCAACTACATACAAGTGCCCTTTCGGGACTCTATGGCTAATTCTTTTTTTTTTTAATATTTTATTTTCCCAACATATAACTTACAAATATACAAAAACGACATCCTATATATGTATGTATACTATCTATATCTAAAAACAGTACATATTATAAAGCTTAGCCTACAAGCAGTCTTATTTAGTAATACATTTCTTTCGGCAAGATCTTTACCATATTATTCATTTACTTTCTATTTATTACAAGACTTTTATTTTCCACCATTCATAGAATAGGTTCCAGCTTTGATAATAAATTGATTTTTCTTGTCCTTTTAATCTCTTTGTTAGTCTGTCCATTTCTGCACATTCTAATATTTTTTTGATAATCATGTCGTCCTTTGGTGGATCTCCCTCTTTCTAGACCTGTGCCCATATTAATCTAGCTGCTGTCAGAACATGTGATATTAGATAATAGCTTTGCATGTTTATATTATTTGGTATTAATCCCAACAAAAAAAATTCTGGTTTAAATTCTATTTCTTTCTTAGACATTTGCTTAATCCATGTATGAATTTTAATCCAATATTTTCTTGCTATTTCACATGTCCACCATGCATGGTAATAAGTTCCTTCCTGATTTTTGCATTTCCAGCATTTGTTCGAAATATTGGCAGAGATTTTTGCAAGTCTGGATGGAGGGAGATGTATGGCTAGTTCTCCAGCTGCTAGCAGGGCAACACAATCTTTCATGTCCCCTTTCTGTTCCTCCATAGGCTTATTTCCAGTTGGTGGAGCTGCTTGAACTGACGTCTCCACCAACAACATAGCTGGTTTGGGCTTGCAGTCAGAGTCCAAGCAGGTGTTGAAGGTGGCGGCTCTGTGTGTGTGTGTGTGTGTGTGTGTGTGTGTGTGTGTGTGTGTGACCAACAACAGGCTCATCCTCTGGCAGATCTAACACCCTACATCCCTGTGCTGTGCCAAATTGATGGGTTGGAAGTTCTAGATAGGACAGAGATGGTTGAAAGTAATTTAAATAAAATAAGAGGGCTTCCCAAGGTGCCAGGGGTTAATAGCCTAGTCCAAGACATCACTCCATACCTCTGCCTTCCGCACATTCTCCTCCTCTCTGGCCACTTCCTCCACTCAGGCTGGGATCCACCTTTCTCTTTAGAAGATAGATGATAGACTTCTTTCTGTCCTTCCTTGGGTCCATTTCCCAATGTTGCTAAGACTGCTGTTGTCATCATCATATTCAGGGCCTCAACCAGAATGGGTTGTGTATCTACTCCAGTTGCCTGCCAGTCTCCAGAGGGGATGGGGAGGACATGGAGGTATGCCCTAGCTCGGTTCGATGTCCGCTCACTCACAGTGACATTACAATAAAAAGTTATATTCTGGTCTGGGTAAAATCAAGAAATTTTGAAGGCAGGAGCTGTGTTATTGTGCCGTACTTATTTTTAGCAGTGCAATTCTATGCATTGGTGAGTTGATTGCATTAAACAGAGTGGAACTTAAACAAGCATATGAGGACTTGGCTTGTATGGTTTTTATATTTGTTTTACCAATGTCCCAGCACATGCCCAAAGGCACCTATTTGCTGCAATTTTCTTGATTTTGTGCAAGCTTGTGGTTGGATGGGAGATGACTCTCCCACTCTCTGCTTTAATATATAGGTAAGACATTTCCTGCTAAGGCCCCCAGCTAACTTCATGGGGAAAGTACAATAGCCCCCTTATTCTCCCAAAGGCAAGTCAGAATGCATGCATGCATGCATAAATAGAACATATTAGAAAGCAGCAGGAAATGTTATGAAATAAAAATGTTAAGAACAACATTGGTAGGGACTGGGTGTTTTTTGTTTTTTTTGTCAAATAGATTAGGTTTCCATATTTATGGCAGCACTTTTCCATCACAGAAATTTTATTTTTCATATCATCTTTCAGCAGTAATAAACCACACATAAAATGGAAATCCATCTCATTTCAGAAATACATATTTCACATGTGTTTTAGTTAATCCATTTCAACATTCTTTATTAAAATATCTGCTTTTGACATATTTGGATTAAACCATTGAGTTGAACTGGAAAAGTGGAAAATGCAGCTTTGAGCCTAAATTGGCAAAATGCTTTGAAAATGTCAAGATTTATACTCTATATTTGTATAAATCTCTAGGCACATTTTGGTAATCAATATATATATATTATTAAGTTTTCCAGCACCATTTGCAGAAGCCTTTAAACTAATGGATTAGCAAGACTGGGCAATGGAAAATGACAGAATGGATGCACTGTTTTCAATCTAGTATTCATTAATGTAGCCTGTTGTTATAATCTCCTAAGCAGATGTTCAACTGGTTCAAGTATTGAGTCCTGAATAAGCAACACTTTGTGGCCGAATTGCTTACAAAATATATGCCATTCTAGGTGACAATTTGGGATGGAAAATAAATTTGTTTGGTTTGCATTTAATCATCATCATCATCTTAGAACCGCAGAGTTGGAAGGGACCCTATGGATCAAGTCCAGCTGCTGACAAGGAGGCACAGTGGGGAATCGAAATCCCAACCTCTGACTCTGCAGCCAGAGACCTAAACTACTGAGCTATCTAGCAGTTCATTCTCTGTATGGATGTAGATGTAGGTATAGGTATAGATAGAAATATGACTACAGATAATGATAAAGATTATAGATACAGATATCTGTACCATTCTAAACCTCCTGAGGCTGTAAACCTCCAAAGATTAGCAGTGCAAATGTCATGTGACATGTCATGTGAGGAATACAAATGTCAACTCCTTAACTAATGGCAATTTGTTGGAATTGTTTACAGTGTTTGATTTATACCACTGTACAAAAGTAATAGGTTTTCAAACAATGGCTTGATATCTGGAAACAACTCATCAGTGTGGTCACTCTTCAGCACACCTAAAGGTTTTTCTTCTTTTGTGTCCTGATATGACCTAGATTTGCTCCTCAAGGCATGCCCCATCCCATCTAGCTTATATTAAAAGTTCATTTCATAGTCATTTATTTGCTGAATAGCTCTTTAAGTCTATCTTAACATTAATGGTTGATTATAGTATTATTACGTCTGATTTATATCGTCTTAATCCTATATTTCATACTTAATGCCTTTCTGTGCTTAGCCTTATTCATGTCCTATGCTTTATGACCTATATTCATAATGATTTATGCCTCGAGTTCATAATCTATATTTATCTGTATAATCTACGCTTGCCCCTGAGAGTGTAATTTGTGCTTTGCAACCAGTGAACCTATATATGCTTATGTCTGAAAGAAGAAAGCTTTACAATCTGAGGCAAGGCAAGGAGCTTCAGCATCCTATGCTTCAAGAAGGAGCTTTAACCCTTTTCTTACAGATAGTCTCAACTGATGTGAAACATACCTGCCAGAATAATGTGCAGTTAGTACTGTACCAATGTGTCTATTATTGATTACTGATTCCTTAAATTTATATCCTCCTTTTCCTACCCCAGTTTGCTCAAGATGGCATACATGGCTCTCCACCTCCTCACTTCATCCTCACAACAACAAATCTCTGAGGTGTGTCAGGCTGATAGACCTGGAATGGGCCAAGATCCATGAGAGGAGGGGTTGATAGAAAAGGAATGGTCGAGAAGACATTAGAAATGAGCAGTTCTCCATAAACAGCATATCAAAAGATGTTAGATTTTTGAGACACAATACATTTAGAAAAAATGTGTTTGAAAATTGCACACTTGGTTTCACATACATATCATGAACATATGTTCAAGATGGCGGGCTGGTAGCGGGTCGGCAATGCTACTCTCCGCCACTCCGGTCTGTTTTTCTTTTCTTTTTTCTTTTCCTTTTTTCCGTTTTTTATTTTTATTTTTTATTTTTTTTAACTGGGTTGATTCCTTCCTGACCTGTCCTGTGCAAATGTGGCTGTCTGAGTCCGTGGGGGCTGAAGTAGGGAGGACTGGTTCGGAGCAGGGGCGAACAGCGGAGGAGACGAGGCGAGACGAGGCAGAGAACAAAGAGCCGGTGAACAACGCGTGGGGAGCCGGCACCGGAGCTCAAACCGAGGGAGTTGTTTGAGGCAGGTCGGCGGAGCCCGGAAGAACAACTTACTGGGGGCCGAGAGCCGGGAGCTTCAGCAAAGTTCTGCCTGGAGGTGGATCTGGGGGAACTCGACAAGGATCCTATAGGATTCCAGGATACCATGAGAGAGATTCCGACAGATCTGGCTGGCGCTCCTGTCGAGGCTCTGGTGGACCGCTGGTTTACAGCCGCCACTAGGGCTGTTGACACGATCGCTCCTAAACGCCCTCTCCAACGCAGAGCTCGGTCTGCGCCCTGGTTTAATCAGGACCTACGAGCGATGAAGCAATTTAGGAGAAGGCTAGAGCGCAAGTGGAGAAAGAACCCGACGGTATATAATTGGATAGCTGTCAAGGTCGCAACTAACTTTTACCTTGCCAAGGTAAAGGCTGCTAGCCGAATACATCTCACTAACCGGATAAGCGAAGCTTCAAATCAGCAGGCGGAGCTTTTCCGTATAGTACGCGACCTATCCGGAATTGGTCTGAGTGATGGGCCTCCCCCTAGTATATCACCGGACCAATTTGCAGCATTTTTTAAATCTAAAGTGGAGGCCATCCGCCGGGAGCTCTCTCCTTTTTTGGATACAGTGAGTTGAGCAGAGATGTCCAGCACTCCGCCTTGCCCGGCCACTATCGATCTCTTTCAGCCTGTGACGCCAGATATTGTGGACAAAGTGCTTGATCGCTGTCGGGCCACCACCTCATCCCTTGACCCTTGCCCGGCCTGGCTAATCAAAGCAGCCAGGCCGATAACAACTGAATGGGCCACAGCAATAATTAATGGGTCTTTCCTTGAGGGCAGGGTTCCTCTTGCCCTCAAGGAGACACTCATTAGGCCCATAAGGAAGAAACCTAGTTTGGCGGCGGACGAAATTGGCAATTATAGGCCCGTCGCCAATGTTTCTTTCATTAGCAAAGTGGTGGAGAGGGTGGTTGCCGATCAGCTTCAGGCACATTTGGATGAAACAAATGCCCTGGATCCGTTCCAGTCGGGTTTCAGGCCGCGCCACGGTACGGAAACGGCATTGGTCGCCCTGTATGATGACCTATTGAGGGAGGCTGACAGAGGTAAGACGTCTCTGCTGGTCCTCCTCGATATCTCGGCGGCCTTTGATACTGTCGACCACGGTATCCTCCTGAGGAGGCTCTCCGGCTTGGGAATTGGTGGCCTGGCGTTTGCCTGGCTCCGATCCTTCCTGGAGGACCGTCCTCAGAGAGTACAGCTTGGGTAGAGGGTCTCGGCCCTGTGGAGCCTCAATTGTGGGGTTCCGCAGGGGTCGATTATCTCCCCAATGTTGTTTAATATCTATATGAGGCCGCTGGGTGAGGTTATCAGGGGGTGTGGAGCATCGTGCCATCAGTACGCTGATGACACCCAGCTCTACATCTCCTTTTCTCCAACTGCAGTGGATGCCGTTCCGTCCCTTCAGCGCTGCCTGGAGGCTGTACTGCAATGGATGCAGGAAAATGGGCTGAGGCTGAATCCGGACAAGACGGAGGTCCTGAGGGTGGGTGGCCCCTCCATCAGCGGTCTGGGGAACTCTCTCTCATTTGGGGGGGTGACTCTTACCGCGAAGAGTGGGGTACGCAGCTTGGGGATCCATCTGGACCCGGCGCTCACCATGGAGACTCAGGTGGCATCAGTGGTCCGCTCCGCCTATTTTCATCTTTGGTGGATAGCCCAGCTGCGTGCCTATCTTGATGTTGGGGCGCTCACCACTTTGGTACATGCGCTTGTAATCTCGAGATTAGACTACTGTAATGTGCTCTACGTGGGGCTGCCTTTGAGGTTGATGTGGAAGCTTCAAATGGTGCAGAATGCGGCGGCCAGACTTCTTAGTGGTGTGAGAAAATATCACCATATCTCTCCCACGCTGGCCGCTTTGCATTGGCTGCCCGTTCGGTTCCGCGTCGATTTCAAAGTTTTAATGCTTACGTATAAAGCCCTAAACGGTTTAGGGCCTCGTTACCTGGCGGAGCGCCTACTCCCACCAAAATCTACCCGTATCACTCGATCTAGCCAGGAGGTGAGGCTGAGGAGCCTAACGCCAAGGGAGGCCTGGAAGGAAAAAACAAGAAACCGGGCCTTCTCGGCAGTGGCTCCTCGCCTTTGGAATAATCTCCCTCCGGAGATCCGCATGGCCCCTTCGCTGGGCATTTTTAAAAGTCAATTGAAAACCTGGCTGTTTAGGCAGGC
Source organism: Intellagama lesueurii (assembly GCA_037013535.1). Taxonomy (NCBI): domain Eukaryota; kingdom Metazoa; phylum Chordata; class Lepidosauria; order Squamata; family Agamidae; genus Intellagama; species Intellagama lesueurii. Next base: position 17,779,153 of record JBAJHW010000003.1, on the reverse strand, counting down.
CTTCCCTCCAACCACTATTTGATTTATCTTTCTCATCTTTTCCATCTTGAACCAGTTTGATTATGATGTTTTATATCATTGTTATTTTAAAATTGTTTTATTTTATATGCTGTTCGCCGCCCAGAGTAGTCTAATGACTAGATGGGCGGGATATAAATTCAATAAATAAATAAATAAATAAATATCAGGGCTGAAAACAATTGACCTCCTGAGATGTTGTATAGCCCACCTTCCATTAATCCTAACCAGCCCAGCTGTGGTTGAGTGCTGAGAAGAGTTGCATTCCAAACAACATATGGAGAGCCACAAGTTCTTCAACACTGATACAGGGCATGCATAGTTGAATATTAATAAACCTTACAGGAAATCCACAGAGCACTACTGGTGTATTATTGCATATAATAAAATACGATTGTTCATCTTTTAATTACATAAAAAACAACCCCCCTCTTAATCTTCTTTAAAAATATTTAATCTATATGGCAGATGAGAGGGTGACAGATTAAAGCACACTATATGTATATAACTGTTATGGTATACAATAAGAATTAACATCCTGCCCCCTCCCCATGGTTCATTATGAAAATAAATTCCCTTACGATGAAATCTGGTTCCAATATTTAATATGGCCAGTCAGAGAAAAGTTACACTTGTTTTCGAAATGAAAATGTATTGGTACCAACAAAAACAATGTGTGGTCAAGTCAATTCTGACTTATGGTGACCCTTTCCAGGGTTTCCTACGCAGGCAGTGTTCAGAAGTGGTTCACCATTCCATCTATGGGGGACTCATTCCAGATCAGTCTGAAAATATAGCAGCTGTACAGCTGGACAAAAAAGTTCCAGCTTGGCCACAGATCAGAGTCAGGCTGGAGCTCAAAACCTCCCTGACCTGACACAAGCAAGGTTTTGTTTTTCACTTTGCAAACATCTAATGTAATTCCTCTGTGGCTTCCCATCGTATCGTGTCCCTCCGTGGGCTGCTGGGAAGTTCCTTTTACAGTCAATTCCTCAGCCTTTTGGGGCCTGTGTGCCCCCTTGCAATATTGGGAAGGTAGCCTGGGTACTGTCCCAAATGGCTGCCATCTGGCAAGGGGGGGTGTAACTAGTCACAAATATGGCTACTGTGGGGGGGGGGGGAAGGTGCAGCTAGGTTTAAACACTTTTCTCCACCCCTTTTCCTTTCCACCCCTTCCATGGTCCTCTCCACCCCCATTTCCTTTTCCACCCCTTCCAGGGTCTTCTCCACCCCCTTTCCTTTCCACCCCTTCCAGGGTCCTCTCCACCCCTTTTCCTTTGCACCCTTTCCGGGGTCCTCTCCACCGCCATTTCCTTCTCCACCCTTTCTAAACTCCTTTCCGTGCCTGAAAAGCACTTTAATCTATGCACCCGGGTAGGTGGGGCTCGTTAGCCTTGGAAGGCAGCCCATCTAGGAGAAGGAAAGCTCTGATTTCAAACCTCCACTGCCTTGTGGCTATATCCATCAATGGAAAAGGCTTCAGGAGTAAACCTCGAGGAAAAATCCGGAGCCGGAGTCCCGGAGGCAGTTCGTGACGTTCTGGCAACTCCTGCGACATCGCTGGAACCAGTTGTATTGGCTTTTGCCTTTCCATTGGACTATTTCAGTGATGTGGAGAGGGGGGATTTGCTGCTTGGGTAACAGCCTATCCTCCATATTATTTTACTGAGGCTTTGTGCTCTGGAGAGGACACTCCAGCTTCGCATACAGCGTCGAAATAACACGGGAAGTAGCAGTTACCGGTTATAAGTCTCTGCTCGATTGGCGTAAAGCGTGACGCCAGGGGCTACTTCCAATGGTGGGAGAGGTCATTGCACCTCACTATGTAGCTACCGCCTGCCTTAAGCTGGGCAGCCCCCAGCCAGTAAGGTGCTGCCTCGCCACAGTCTGTTAACCCCACGGGGTGTGTGGGGTTTAGGGTGAAAGCCGACAAGCAGATTGATTACCCTGCACCATGCAACAATCATAAGAAAACTTCTGCCCTAAAGTTGGGCACCTGGAATGTTTGGACAATGACCCCTGGCTTTTCTGATGGCCTGCAGGAAACAGACAACACGTGCAAGACAGCTTTCATTGACATTGAACTGAGTAGGCTGCAGATGGACATTGTTGCCCTGCAAGAGACGAGATTGCCAGACTCAGGATCTGTCAAAGAAAAAAAAAAACATTCTTCTGGCAGGGAAAACTATTGAATGAGACCAGGGAATATGGTGTTGGCTTTGCGGTTAGAAATACTCTGCTGAGATCCATTGTTCCACCTACTGAGGGGAGTGAAAGGATCCTGTCTCTGCAGCTCCACTCATCAGCAGGACCGGTCACCCTCATTAGTGCATATGCACCAACACTGTCGTTTACAACAGAAGTCAAAGACAAATTCTATGACAATCTGGCAGCTAGTATCAAAAAAATCCCCGAGAGAGAGCCGCTGTTTATTCTCAGAGACTTTAACGCTAGAGCTGGTACTGATCACAATTCTTGGCCCACTTGTCTAGGCTGTTTTGGCATTGGGAACATGAACGAAAATGGCCAACGCTTGCTGGAGTTTCGCTGTTATTATGGTCTTTGTGTCAGCAACAAGTTCTTTAATATGAAGCTTCAACACAGAGTTTCCTGGAGACAATCAAGATCAAAGCATTGGCATCAGCTCGATTTGATCCTCACTAGACGTTCTAGCCTTCCTAGTAGTACGATCACACACAGTTATCAGGGTGCTGACTGCAATACTGATCACTCCCTGGTGTGTAGTAGAGTAAAACTGCGAAGACCATGTATTGACATCAGCAAGACTCGCGATCAAAGAAAAGTGGATGAATTTGCCCAAGCGCTTGAGTTAACTCTTCCAGGCCCGGCTGATGCAAATGCACCTGAACAATGGGAATATTTCAAGAATGCTGTTTCTAACACTGCCTTGTCCACATTTGGCAAGAAGAACAAAAAGATGGCAGACTGGTTCGAAGCCCTTTCAGAGGAGTTGATGCCAGCCATCAAGGAAAAGAGGAGAGCTCTAGCAGCATACAAAGCCTGTCCTAGTGAGTACAACTTGCAGGCTCTTCGACTTGCTCGTAGCAAAGTCCAACAGGCTGCCAGGAGATGTTCTAACAATTATTGGCTTCAGCTCTGCTCTCAGATACAGATAGCAGCGGACACAGGTAACATCAAGGGAATGTATGATGGTATCAAGCAGGCTTTAGGTCCAATAGAGAAGAAATCTGCTCCTTTGAAGACTGCTACAGGCGTGATCATCCAGGACCGAGCACAGCAGATGGAATGCTGGGTGCAGCACTACTCTGAGCTATCTTCCAGAGAGAATGCAGTAACCAAAGAGGCATTAAATAACATCGAGTGCCTGCCTGTCTTGGAAGAGCTGGACAGCAAACCAACTTTAGCAGAAATAAAAGCGGCCTTGGATTCCCTTGCCTCCGGCAAGACACCTGGGAAGGATAACATCCCTGCTGAAGTGCTGAAGTGTTGTAAAGAGATCATCACCACTGAGCTGTATGAAATCTTTTGTCTTTGCTGGAGAGAAGGTGGAGTACCACAGGACATGAAGGATGCAAACATCATCACATTGTACAAGAACAAAGGAGACAGAGGCGACTGCAATAACTACCGTGGCATCTCTCTTCTTAGCGTTGTAGGGAAGCTGCTTGCCCGTGTTGTGCTGAAGAGACTCCAGGTGCTTGCAGACAGAGTCTATCCAGAATCACAGTGTGGATTTTGAGCTAATAGATCCACCACTGACATGGTATTTTCCCTCAGACAGTTGCAGGAGAAATGTAGGGAACAACAACAGCCACTCTTTGTCGCCTTCATAGATCTTACAAAGGCCTTTGATTTGGTTAGCAGGGACGACCTTTTTAAAATACTTCCCAAGATTGGATGTCCACCTCGACTCCTTAACATCATCAGGTCCTTCCATGAGGAAATGAAGGGCACTGTAGTTTTTGATGGCTCAACATCAGATCCCTTTGACATCCAAAGCGAAGTGAAACAGGGCTGTTTCCTCGCGCCAACCCTGTTTGGGATCTTTTTTGCTGTCATGCTGAAGCACGCCTTTGGAACTGCAACAGAAGGTGTCTATTGCCGGACTAGATCAGATGGAAAGCTCTTTAATTTCTCTAGATTGAGAGCGAACACCAAAGTCCAGCCGAAATGCATGCGGGACTTACTCTTTGCTGATGATGCAGCTGTTGTCGCCCATTTTGCTGAAGACCTCCAACAACTTATGAATCGTTTTAGTAAGGCCTGCCAAGACTTTGGATTAACAATCAGCCTGAAGAAAACACAAGTCATGGGCCAGGGCGTGGACTCACCTCCCTCCATTACCATCTCTACACAAGAATTGGAGGTTGTTCATGACTTTGTGTACCTTGGCTCAATGATCTCTGACACACTCTCTCTAGATGTTGAGCTGGATAAACGCATTGGCAAAGCAGCAACCATGTTCTCTAGACTCACAAAGAGAGTATGGCTTAATAAGAAGCTGACGGCATATACCAAGATCTAGGTCTATAGAGCCTGTGTCCTGAGTACACTCCTGTACTGCCATGAGTCCTGGACCCTTTGTGCATGTCAGGAGAGGAAGCTGAACACGTTCCATATGTGTTGTCTCCAACACATTTTTGGTATCACCTGGCAGGACAAAGTTCCAAATAGAGTAGTCCTAGAACGAGCTGGAATTTTTAGCATGTATACATTACTGAAACAGCGACGTCTACGTTGGCTTGGGCATGTCGTGAGAATGGCTGATGGTTGGATTCCAAAAGATCTCCTGTATGGAGAATTAGTGCAGGGAAAGTGCCCCAGAGGGAGACCACAGCTGCAATACAAGGATATCTGCAAGCGGGATCTGAAGGCCTTAGGAATGGACCTCAACAGATGGGAAACCTCGACATCTTAGCGTTCAGCCTGGAGGTAGGCGGTGCATCATGGCCTCTCCCAATTTGAAGAGACACTTGTTCAGCAGGCCGAGGCAAAGAGGCAGTCCCGAAAGCAGCAAAATCAGGGAGCTGGACAGGGGACAGATTGTATTTGTCTTCAGTGTGGAAGGGATTGTCGCTCTCAAATTGGCCTTCTCAGCCACACTAGACATTGTTCCAAGACCTCTATTCAGAGCACATTACCATAGTCTCTCGAGACAGAAGGATGCCTACACAATGTAATTCCTGCCACTTGTATAAAGACAGACCGAAGAATAAGTAGAAGAATTATTGAGAGACTGGGAAACAGTTCTCGTCACTGAACCAGTGGGAGCAATCATTAAGTCATTTTAAGGAGTGAATAATTCTCCCAGAGAGAGGATAACGGATCTACACAATTGAAATCCATATTAGAATGAGAATGAAACTTTCTCTAGACATTTCATTGGGAAACAGTTGTTCTATTAAAAGCCTGCATGCAGAGACACAGAGTACTGAATATGATTGTGTCATCCTATGGAAATCGATGGGACTTTGCACTGCTTATTTCAGTGTAACAGAGGGTAATGTTGAATTACATCAAGGTAGCTGAAGTGTTAAATTTCATGTATGCAATTGGTTCCACTGTATTGTACAGAACAGCAAGGCAGTGGGGCTATGGAGCATCAGGATTGGGTTTAGGTCTCCTGCTGCGGAGCCAGACAGCAGGAAAATATTCAAGAAGGAAAACTGATTCACTGCTAAGTTGGGACTTTTAATGGTTGGTACCGTACTTTTTGCTTTGCATCTTTTTCTATGTGCTCTTGAAATTATTTTAATTCAATTGTTTTTTTTATTAGCACACTATGTTTATTTGTATTTTCATATTTGTTGATATGTGCCATCAAGTCACCACTGACCCATGGAAACCATATGGTAACCGTCAAAATAGCCCTTGTAAACTGAAATAAGTCAATCAATAAATACATGCTGCTATTTTCTTTGAAAGAGCAACCTCCATTAGTGTCACTAATGAGATGTTTAATAGACTGCAGAGGAGAGGGTAAAGTAAAACTCTCTATTGTTTGTTGCCTTTATATATGGCTAATAGTTCTCTTTAAAAAATCCATCCCTTAAATTACGCTATGTTGTTACACATATTTTGTCTAAGTGTGGTCTACATATTATATACAGTATATCAACATGGAAGAACCCTGGAAATACTTCCCCACAACAATGAGCCAACAAGCAAGCTTTGAAAGCCAAGATGGTGGCTAGGCTTCAACTATATTCTGATCAAGATCTGAAACTTTAATGACAAGGGTAAACCTCAGCAAGATGAGCAGAAGAAGCATATATCCACAGAAGTACATCACCAAGGGTGTATCCTTAACATAACACTCTGAACACAGGCCAAGAACAGAATCCTGCCTGAAATCTTAAACAGTAGCTGCCTGTCACAGTTGACAAAACTGAGTTAGATGGCCAATGTTTTGACTCCTTTAGGTGCTCTATAAGATCACTTCCTGTCTTAAAAGATTATGTTGTAATTGGTCCTGTGCCAACATTTTGTCACAGATGTAGAAAGGAGTCTGGATGGTGCTATCACTTTGTACTAAGACAGTATGTCTGAGGTAGTGATAGGCACAAACCTGAGAAATTGTGGTTTGTGATGGTTTGTGGTTAGTCACAAACCATGAACCACCACTAACCTACTGGAAAACTAAACTGGTTATTGGTTTGGGTTCAGTTTGTCCCCAGGAGGGGCTACCAGCTCCTCTCGTTCCACTATGCTGCCACCGAACAAGAAATACTCTTTGTTGTTCCATGTGTTTGGATGAAAGATTCGATGAAAGATGGAAAGAGTCTTCATCTTTTCTAGAGGCAAAGGGGAGGTATCGGATATTTATTGTACACAAAGTATTCATAGTTATAAAAGCTTAAGTGTTGTAACAGATTTAGTATTTTATTCATAGGACTCTTGAGGGTTTGTCTCATATTGCAGTCAACAGGCTCTGAAGTATTTTAAAAACTATTATTTATAATAATAATCTTAGAACTGCGGAGCTGGAAGGGACCCTATGGACCACTGAGTCCAGTCTCTGCCAGGAAGGCACAGTTGGGAATCGAACACCCATACCTAAACCACTGAGCTACCAAGCAGTTCCTTTAAATGATCTGAAACATTTTCTTGAAGATTGTTTGTTTTATATATTGTCAGTTTGAAATAATGCATTTAATTTCATTACATACAAGCATGCAGTAGTATTCTGTTTCATCCTTTCATTTCTTTGCATTAATATATGAAACCCTACTTGCATATAATTTTCCATAGCGCTCAGTACTATCTAATCACCTATGGACTGCCATCCTGAAAGAATGTGGGATGGGCCAAATCTCACATTCTTTGCCTCATTAAAAATGTGTGGCATTCCGTTGTATATCCAACAACTGTGAATCATCTAGTACAAGAGGGGAGATCTCTACAAAGAAGCTTATGCTACATTTGAGAGACTGAGGGCCTCAATTTGCTTTGAACGTGGATGTGACATAAAATTTGCCGATTACACAAAATTGAGTGGAATAGCTAATACTTTGGAATACAGGAACAAAATTCAAAAAGATCTTGATAGGCCTGAGCACTGGCTGAAAACAACAGAATGAAATTTAACAGGGATAAGTGCAAAGTTCTACACCTAGAGATAAAAAACCCAAATGCACAGTTACAAGGTGGGGGATACTTGGCTCAGTAATACTATGAGTGAGAAGAATCTTGGAATTGTTGTAGATCAAAAGCTGAATACGAAACAACAGTGCAATGTGGCTGCTGCAAAAGGCCAATGCAATTTTAGGATGCATTAACAGAAGTATAGTCTCCAAATCCTGTGAGGGTACTAGTTCTCCTCTATTCAGCACTGGTTAGGCTTAATCTTGAGTACTATGTCCAGTTCTGACACGACACTTTAAGAAGGATGCCAACAAACTGGAGAAAGTTCAGAGGAGGGCAACAAGAATGATCAGGGGACTGGAAACCAAGCCCTATGAGGAATGTCTGAAAGAACTGGGCATGCTTAGCCTTCAGAAAAGAAGACTGAGGGAAGATATAATAGCACTTTTCAAATACTTGAAAGGTAGTCATACAGAGGAGGTATCTGTATGTATCTATTGTCAGTCATCCTAGAGTGCAGGACATGTAATAATGGGTTCAAGGTACGGGAAGCAAGATTTAGGCTGAATATCAGGAAAAAAATTGTTAGAGCAGTACGACAATTGCCTCGGGAGGTGGTAAGTGCTCCAAAGCTGGAGGCATTAAAGAGAAAATTGGGCAACCAACTGTCTGATCTGCTTTGAGCAGGAGGTTGGGTTCGATGGCTTCATAAGCCCCTTCCAACTCAATTATTATGTGATTCTGTGATTCAATGAAAAGGAATAATGTGTGTGCACACACAATGGGGTATATTGGCATCAACATACAGGTTTAAGAACATGACTATAGAAGAAGAAGATCCAGGGCTTTAACTAAGGTGGAAGAACTTTAACTTTGCCCCAGGGCACTAAAAGTTAGAGGGCCCAAAAATCTACAGGTGAGAAATATTAAGAAAATGAATGGCAATATCTGCTGACTGTATGCACATTCCCTTTATTTGAAAGCATAAATCCTCTCTCTCAATTTTTTATTTTTATTTTTTGGTGGGAGGGATACCATGTTCCCCCCTTCCATTTTCTTGGGGCAGGCTCATGCCCATGCATCAGAGTGAAGGGGGTGGGAGATTGTGCTTGCCGTGCTGATTGGCCCAGGTGCCCAAATTGTTAGTTACAGCTTTGAGAAGAGCAGTTCTGAATCAGATCAAAGGTCTGTCTAGACAGAGCAAGTAAGCAGATGGCAGTCGCAAGATGTGCAGCTGAAGGGCCAGGGAGCTCTGGTAGTTGCTAGCAGGCCCCGGTTGATATGTGAGGCTTGGCAGATGCCCAACAATACCAATCTTTGACAAATCCTCTCTCTCTCTCTCTCTCTCTGATACATATACCACTTGATATTGTATGACTAGTTCATGAAATATGGAAATAGCTTCTTATTAACTTCAATATCTATGCCTGCTACAAAATCTGAGCCATAGTTAGTACTGATTGCAATTTACAACAGTTGCTCAGTGGCCATGTCGATTGTGAGAAGTTGCAAAAACACCATCCTCTGATGAACAAAACTTGTTGTTGCTTGAACACTTTCAGTGTATAGGAGTAATAACAATGCTAGCTAGAGAGAATTTGTGTTTGGTTTATTTTACCTTTGATTTTTTACATGTTGAGAAAAAGTCTCCCTTGCTCTGCTGGTCACCGTGAACCCATTTATTTAGTTCCATCACCATGCAGGACTTGGCGCTGCATTCATTTGGCTGTGCCTTCCCCCCCCCCCCCCCCGGTTCTCATCTGTAGTGATGTAGTACACAGTGTCCAAAACATTGCTCAGATTTCATCAAGCAATTCTAGGAACACTCTATGACTTCCTTAACCACTCTGAATTTCCCCTTTTAAATAGCATTATGTACCTTTCCTGCCTTCTTATAATGTTTTCTTCCTGCTAGCTTTTGTTCATTTTGTCCATATTTCTTAAATACTGCTGTTTGTCTTCTGCAGCTTAATTTTATGATCTGCTACTCTTAAGGATTGTTCCCTGATGATGTCACCCCCACTTGAAAGCTGAAGCTGTGTGGATGGGACCTCTTGTGCAGGTTTCTCCCAGGTGGGGGTGGCAATAGTAGGGAGAGGAAAGGCCTGTGCAACTCATCCTGCCTGTGCAGTTTTACCTTCCGGACATTAAAGCATGTAATCGTGGTAAACAACCTTCCATAGTGAAACTGCAACCCTGATTCTGAAATACCATACAAACGAACCCCAAGGAGCAGCTTATATTATAGTGAGTGTATCTAGACTACAGTTTGATGCCATTGTAAATGTTATGGCTCCTACCTTTAGAGTCCTGGGATTTATGTTTGGCGAGGGGCTTAGATTTCTATGCTAAAGGGTTCTAATGCACTCTCCTGAATTACAACAGAGAATCCTAAGTTATTCAGCAGACTGCGGATCCCAAGATTTCTTAGGGTGGAGTCATATCTGCTAAAGTGATATCAAACTGTTGTAACTGTTTAATATACATAACTCTGCTTCTAAAGATCTAATGAAGGACTTCTAAACTTTTTTGGGGGGATTATGACTCCAAGAATCTCACAACAAACATGGCAATTGGCACCATACAAGCATATTTTCATTGCTGTGGTGTAGAAAGAAATTTCTTTCTGTCATTTTATGCCACGGTGCTTTGGTGGCCACTTACCCAAGTTTATGAGACACAATCCTTTGCTTGAAAATATCTTGTGGCTGGAATCTTGTTGGCATAAATTATGCCATGCAACTCTGGAGATGTCATCAATTGCAGCCATGCTGTGGCTGATGACATCACTAGAGTTGCACAGCATAACTTACAACAACAGGATTCTGGCCATTGTTATAAAAGTTGTAGAGGTTATTCTTTTTAGATGTAAAGAAATTTAAAAAGGAAGAGCTACTACCTTGAGTATGATCAGATGCTTAAATTATATTAATTATTTTTGAATGTGTACATATACAATTAGCAAGAAGCAATTTTTTGCAGCACGTTGCACACAGACATCACAGCAGAAATATCTGCTGGGCTAAAGTAGGAGTAACTTTGCAATCTTGCATGGTTAAAATTCTTTTTTATCCAAATAAAGTTATCACATGATGTTTTCATGAATTCATCTACCTCCCTGAAAGAAGTTGCCTGCACAATTCTTGTAGAAGTAAAGTCCTCTGACTTCAACAGGATTTATTCTTCCAAGTAAATAAGCATAGGGTTTCAGCCTTATAGGGACATTCTTAAATGTCATTCTTGTTTAGACTTCTTAAATTAGATTTATATAGCTAGTTAAACAGGCCATTTAAGTAGTTAGTAATCTCATAATATGTAAGCTCCCCCCCCCCCCCCCATTTCTTCCAGCCTTCAGATGGCCTGGCTATCAGATGCTATGTGTAGTTACTGTGTGAATCATCAACATCATCATCTTAGAACTGCATAGCTGGAAGGAGCCCTATGGATAATCAAATCCAGCCCTTGTCAGGAGGCACAGTGGGGAGTTTAACCCCCAGACTCTGGCTCTGCAGCCAGATACCTAAACCATTGAGCTATCCAGCAATCCTGTCCCTGTTCTGGATTCCTAGATAATTTGCTCACCTTTGAACTTAAAGCATTTTCTCCATAAACACAAACAGTTTTTCTCCACTGCTGATGAATTGCAATAGCTGGGTCTTGCCTTTAGGACTATAACATCCATGAACCATTGCCCAGCTTGGCTCTAAGTTTCTGGGAGTCATAGTCTTAAAAAATCTACATTTCCAGCTTCTGTCTAGTGATAACAAACACTGGATCAGACCTCACACATTTCCTCTTCTGCATTCTTCCTTTGGTCCTCTTCTTGATGTTACCTGAAGGGGGCTCTTAGCTAATAGTACAATTTACAGCTGGTATATTCAACTGTTGGTACTTTAGCAGTTTAGATTTACCTATTCGATGGCTGACGTTTTGTACTTCATTAGAATTTTGCTCAACATAGTAAGCATCATAAATACAAGCTGAACTTGTAACAAAATATTGCAGTGGAACATTGTTTGCATTGGCCAACCAAGCCTGGTTTCTTTTGGGAGACCTCATTCCACCAATACACGTACCACTCAGTATTCTGTAGCCAATGGAAATATGTGGTAGTACTTTAGTTGGTTTTTAAAGCTCAGTTTGTTTGTTATTTCGCAAATCACAGTGTTCCTTCAAACTTGCTGTTACCTCTCACTTGTTTCACAACAGTGAAACATGGCTCCATACTCAAGATCTCTATTCATTTGAGTTCACTGCTAGCACATGCAAGTGAATAGGTATTCTTTTATTCAGGGTTATAGTGAGCTCCATTTTGGTTCATTTCCAGTGTGTCTTATCACCTAGGTGAGCTTCCTGCTTTAATTTCTCCACATGATCAGTGATTTAAAGAGACAGTTTAAACACTTAATGATGTGAGGTAACTTTAAAATTTAAATGTCCTTTCTCTGCTCTGTGGAGCAGAGGGAGGAAGCAAACTTGATTTTTAAAAGGCTAATCAGAGCCTCTGTATCTTTTAACGAAAATTAATAATGGAAGCAGGAGAAGACAGGAGTGGGCAAAGCAAGTTGACTTCTGGAGCTGTAACAAAAAGGAAAATAAATCCTCTTCTTTGCCTCTTCTTGTCTCCCCAGACTTCAGGGACAAAGCCTTCAATTTAAAAAATTCCAAAATGTTATGCCATGTACACACAGGATTCCCAATGCACTCCTTTCACAGATGTTGCAGCTCGTTTTTTTTCCAGTGCAGGAAAAACAACAACCCAGGTATGTAACATTTCCCTAATGGAGAGAGAAAAAAAGGAGAGAGATTGTCACTGGCTGAATTGTTTGAATGCTATCCCTTCCTTGGCAACTGAGTTATTAAGTTAATCTTCTGACCGGATCTTTAATTCCAACATTTACTAAAGTATTTTCAGAACGTCTAAAAAAGATGGATGGAAGTGAGAGCATGTATGGAAGTGAGAGCTGGACCATAAAGAAGGCTGACCGCCGAAGAATTGATGCTTTTGAACTGTGGTGCTGGAGGAGACTCTTGAGAGTCCCCTGGACTGCAAGGAGAACAAACCTATCCATTCTAAAGGAAATCAACCCTGAGTGCTCACTGGAAGGACAGATCCTGAAGCTGAGGCTCCAATACTTTGGCCATCTCATGAGAAGAGAAGACTCCCTGGAAAAGACCCTGATGTTGGGAAAGTGTGAAGGCAAGAGGAGAAGGGGACGACAGAGGACGAGATGGTTGGACAGTGTCATCGAAGCTACCAACATGAATTTGACCCAACTCCGGGAGGCAGTGGAAGACAGGAGGGCCTGGCGTGCTCTGGTCCATGGGGTCACGAAGAGTCAGACACGACTTAACAACTAAACAACAACAACAACAACAAAGATGGCTAATTCTTGTTCTCCCAAACATAAATATGTTTCCAATATTTGTATGTCCACAATTTTATTTGCCAGCTATCTCCTAAAATTGTTTAATGCTTTCCTACCACAATAGTTTACTACTGTCGCTGCTATCATAATCAAGGATTTTTGGGTTTCACAAGGATTTCATTTTTCTGCTTATGCGATCCTTGGGGATTTTTTCAGCAGGTGCATACCTCTCCCATTTGTCCTGTTTTTGTTCTGGAAAGAAGCACTCACTGCTTTAGTTTGTTTCTAGAGGCACAATCACACAACTGCACACCTTGAGGAGAAATGAAAATCTAACCACTTCCATCTTAATAACTCACATGATTGTGTGAGTCAGCCCTGGGGATTAAAAGAAAGGTTAAAGGACTGTGCCTGTTTATAGATTCAATAATATATCTTTAGAATGATGTTGAATTACAACTGGGGATGAGTAATTACTATATTTAGGCTGGACAGGGGTTATACCATACCACCAGATGTGATCTCACTTGGATTTTGAAACCTAAGTAGAGCCAGCTGTAGATAAGAGCCCACCATGGATTTTCAGGTAAAGCTGGGGAAGAATCCTGCAGGAATATCTGGAGAGCTGCTGCCAGTCAGAGTTTACAATACTGGGCTAGATGGACCAATGGTCTGCTTCAGTATACGATGCCTTCCTATGTTCTTACATGCAGGACAAACTAGATAAGGACATTGCATTTAATTTTTTTGTTGCCACCTTTACCCAGCAATGTGCGGCTTGGATCAATAGAACAAATCAGCTGCATCTATTACTCTGTATACATCTTGTGAAGAAATTATTACCTTTCTTTTTGTGACTGTAGCATGAATTTTCATAGGCTAACCTGTGAGAGAGATTGATTCTGCCTTTACTTAGGGATTAGCTTTCTTTTAACCTTTAGATTGTATCACATTTTGACACAGTGAGCTGAATTATAAACATCAATGGAAATTTGTATCAATCATCGTGAGGAACTCAAGTCGCATTTGAGTTCAGTGAGTCTGCTGTAAATATAACCAAGTCTGGATTTTGCCCCGTGATATACTGAGTTTTAAATGACCATGCAAAATTACTAGAGTGATACAGTATTTCATCAATACATTTTGCTCTACAGGGATAAAAGCAACTCAGGACAGTGACAGATTAATTGGGAAAGCAGTACAGAGAAGAAGCATTATGCTCTCTTCTCTAATGCCCAAATCTTAATAGGAGTTCCTCCAGTGCACGGCAGAAGCTTTGGCTTTTAAAAGACCATAGGAGATCTTATGTGTGGATCTTCTCTGTAATGTAAGGGCCTCCGTTATGAATTGGCTTGATGACAACACAAACTTATTTCCTTATATGGGATCATTTCTTAATTCCAACGAGAGATGGGAAGCCTGTCCCTGCAAGCCACCCTTAGGCTCCTTCTGCATAGCATCTATTGATCCTCCCTCCCTCTTGTGATGGCACATTTTCCTACTGTGACTTAACCACAGTCACAGAAAGAGGTTTATAGAACAGAACTGGCATCCAGTCATGTAGGTGAAAACCTGAACCAGGTATGGTAGCTAGCAGTAATGTACTGGACCTGTGCTCTGTGTTTTTGCCTTCAGGGTCTAGGCAGAATATTTATGGGTCTCTGTCTCTTCAAGCCACCCGTGCTGGGTAATTCTTCTGGCTACCATGCTGCATAATATCTTACTTTAGGGTGAGGGATTATTGCTTGAGCGGTATGGGGAGCAGCCAGTAGTGAGAAGTCAATAAGCGACTGACTGTCTTTTAAGAAGCACTTGGGAAATATAAGTTCTGTAGATGGAAATATGTTATTCCTCTCTTTAAATATTAAGAATGAAATGTAGCCATGAGGCATGCGAAAAGTATAACTTAAGCTCCTGGAGCAGAGGGCTCTGTCAGTCTTGCAAGGGCCCCCATTGTCAAAATCTACCCTCCCCCCAAAGTGGGGCAACACAAATGGGCATTAGATCAAATCAAGCCTGAACTATCTCTGGAGGCAAATTACCACCTTTTCACACTTTAACTTCCCTTTTTGTTTCTCTAAGGAGCTGAGCTCCTGTTTGTTCTTCAACAATGTGCCTCCTCCACTTCCCCAGCACACACTCCCCCTTTCAGTTAGAAATAGGATTTAGACTTTTCTAACTTCAGTGCAACCTTCTCAAAAAAACTAATTGTTTTTAATTTTAATTGCTTCATATATTTTTATGGGTATGCACTGGGACTGAAATCTAGGTATCTATGCTAACTCTGCCAAACTGAACACAACACACAACATTTTTCTCTTTGGTGCCTAATTATGTTTTAATTCTATGAACTATTCATGAATGGGTTTCTTGGATAAAGCACAGAACTCACTCTTTTTTTTTCCTTGCCTCACGTTGCAGCACTGAGCTCTGGCTAACACAGGTAGAGATCGATCCTTACTTTGGGGGCATTTAGGATGTCCCGGCTTTGTATGTCAACTCTGAACTTCTCATAGTTGCACTGCTTTTGAAGACTCCTTCAGCCAGATCTGTTAGTGGGTTGTTCCATGTGGGAGTTAGAGGTTTCTCAATAATAAACAACCAGATGCCCGATTGCAGGGCACGAACCATGCCAAGGATAAAAACGGATGCATCTGTGTTGGAGGCCTGGATAAATTCAATTTCCAGTTATCCATTTCTCATGAGCCTGCAGTATATTTCCGTAGTTCAAACGATAGTTGCCCTTCTATTACAAAACTCCTTTTCCATCAAAAAAAAATAAATAAAAAAAAATCACTTGATGGCTTGTATCACTCTCTCAATTCTTTTTTTTTTAAAAGAACACATGATTAATTTTGTTTTTTTAAAGACGCGTGAAAGAGTAACAGGGTTTCCTGAAAAGACACATTAATGGCCAGCCTTGGAAGTGCTTAATTTCATTTCCCCTCACTCCTTCACGAGGCAAAACGGGGATTGCTGTTGATCCAGAAGGAGAGATGCGTCCGTCCGTAATCCAAGAATCCAGCCTCGCCAAGATTGGACCCGCACAGATTCATTTGCACAAGCTCCTCAAACCAAGTAGGGTTTTTCTCCTCCAAGAAAGCGAAAGCTTGCTGTTTTGGAAGGCACTAGGTAAACAGGATGCTCTCTCGTGATGCATTATTATTACTACAGGGAAATCAAACATTAAACCGCCGAAGGGCGCGGGTGGAAATCGATGGGCGTGGCAGAGGAGGAGGAGGAGGAGGTATAACATCCAGGCGGGGTTAGCACAAACTTTGCTCCTCATTAGGTTTTCCCATCCTCGAGGCGGCCCGTTTTTCTTCCTTGCCATCGGGTGCGCAAGCAAACTTTTATAGCCTCTCTCCCACCGCCTCAAATCTGCAAAGGCTGGCTCGGTGTCTTCGGGCAATGACGACTCGGGGAGGGGTCGATGTTTGCCGGTTGACATAGTAACTCCACTTCTCCTCTCCTCGCCCGCGGCTGCTGGGCTGCTGTTAGGGGCAGGCGCCTGCATGGACTGGCAGGAGCGGCCGGGGCGAGCCAGAGCAGGACCCCTCGGCTCTCTGGGGATGCGTGTTTCCTCCTCCGCTTGCAGCCCCGTGCAGAAGCGCTCCCCGAGCCACCCTCGGGAACCGCGGGGACCCGCGCCGACACGCGGGCGAGTTCCCGTCCCCCTTCGCCGCTTCTCTTCCAGGCAGGGGTTCCTGCTGGCGCCCCTTCGCCCTCCCTCGCTGCGCGTGAGGCTCAGCGCAGAGGAGCCCCGGGTGCCTTGACGCGCGCCGGTGGGGCGAGGCAGCCCTCAGCTACGCGCCCTCTCCTTCACGACCGGTGTTCTCCTCAGAAAGAAAAAGAGGGGGGCCCGCCGGCACCCCAGAGGCGGCCAGCGCCATGAGTCAAAGCCAGCCCTACGCGCTTCGGAGCAACGGCTCGCCCAGCGGCGGGGCCCGGCGGCACGACAGCCAGGACTACCTCCTCATGGACTCGGAGGCGCGCGAGGAGAACTGCATGGCGTCCTACGGCTTCTACCCCCCGTGAGTGCTTTTCCCGCCAAACCGGAACGGGGAGGGGGGACACCCCCATGCTGGGTTTGTGGGGAGCGGGGGGCGGGGGGCGGGGAGAAGAAGAAGAAGAAGAAGGGTCTGAGGGCAAGACGGGTGGCCGGGAGACGCTGCCCACCGGAGGCGAAAGGACGTGTGGCCATTGGGCAGAGTTCTCCGCTCTCTCCGGGAGAACTAGCGCTCTGAGGGGGGGGGGCGGCGGGCAGGGGTGAGAGAGGAGGCCTCCGGGTCGGCCGGTCATCCTAGCCCCTTTTCCCGCCCCCCCCCCTCCCTCCCGGGTCTCCAAAAGCTGCCCGGCAGGCCGAAATGCGCTGGGTCGATCGTTTCCTGAAGAGCTGCACCTGTTGCGTTTCGGGGGAAAGGAAGCGAGAAACCGAAGCAGAGCGACTTTTCCTTTTCGTGTCTGCGTGTGTGGACTCTTTTTGTTGGCAAACCTAGAAGAAGGTGGTGGTGGGGAGGCTTTCTGCAATGGGAGGGGGCTGCTGAGGGAAGACATGGCATGGGATGCGCTGAGGAGGGGGGGGGTAAAGGTCCCCCGGGCTGTGAAGGTGTGGGTGGTGAAAAAGAAATCCCAGCTGTGGTGTTAGAATTAGGGCAGGAAGGCGCTTGCTGCTTTATGCCCAACCTTTCACTATAGCCTTGTGATGAGGAAAGGGGGGGTGAGGTGAATATAGGTATTGGCTTCAAGATTTAAGGTGCAGAATGCCCTCCCCCAGCTCCCTTAAGGTTTGGTGTGTAGGTGGGGAGGGCACAGTGGTGATCCAGGAAACAAATGTAAAGTCCATGGAGCACAGGTCATCTTTGTGGTGCACACATCTTTTACCACTACAACCTGCAGAGAATTTGTGGCACCTCTAGACAGGCCTGGGGAGCTTCCAAGGCTCAGATGTAAAGCAGAAAGACAGGTTCCTTAGTGCCTGGTACTCTTACTACTATATGTTTGGGTTGCTTCCACACCAGGGCCACTGGGGGATGAAGTAGGTGCAGAGCACCAATTATAACAGAGCCACCCATTTCTGATCCTTGGGATTTGGCTGGTGGCAACAATTTAGGCTTATGTTTTCCTGCACTGTGGAGAGTATTTTTTTGGAGCTTATGATACAGGGGATAAGGGGAAAGAGGGAGTATGAGGTAGAGAGATCCTCTGTAAAATGAATGTTGAACGAGAATGAGATGCAGGGACACATGGGAGGACTAACAGAGTGGGAGGTTACAGAGTGCATGGCAGCAGTGACACAATGTGGGGCCTCAATCAGGTTGCAGGGATCTTTAGGATGGAAGAAAAAGAATTTGGAGAATTGGTAGACTGTTTGTCAGGGCAGGATGGTGAATAGAATGTATAAGTTACATGGCCTAGCCTAGATTGTGTGCTGCAAGTCAATTCTGTAAAGCATCCTGAAATTTTATTTAAGATAAGAAGAGCCCCTGATGGAATAATATGATTAATAACTTTCCTTCTAACTAGGGCAGTTCAAACAGTGATTAAAGTTGGATTTTTCTGACTCTTTTATGTTTATTCGGAATGAGAATCCCAATCACCACCGATTATTGTGAGTGTAAAATAAGTGAAGAGGATGAAAAGATATGATTTCATGGATCTGTTGCATGAGTTGGAGCAAAGTCATCAAAGAGTTGTGTGACACCTTAAAGACTACAAAGTTTCATTTGACATAAGATTTTGTGGACTGTAGCCCATTTCTTCATTTATCCGAAGAAGTGGGCTGCTTTCAGTGAAAGCTTATGCCACATAAAATTTGTTAGTTTTTAAGGCGATACAGAACTTGGCATGAGTTTCGCTGCAGAAGACGGAAGACTAGCATGACTGCTCCTCTGGAATTGAGTTGGAGGGAGACTGTAACATGGTAACACTGTAGCTTGTGATGTATTGAACAGAAGTTGTTTTTTGTCAACAACAGTTTACAAGAGGTCACTAATGTGGAGTAACCAAGGTGGTGAGCCAGGGTGGTGTAGTGCATAGAGTGATGGATCAGCACTCAAGAGACCCTGGATTGAATTACAGCTTGGCCATGGAAACTCACCAGGTGGTGGTTGTCGGGGGTAAGACAACTATAAATATCACACACACCTGGAAGACCATATTAGGGAAGATTATACATCAAATGCAACTTGAAGGCTTACAACAAACACCCATGACGGCATCATAAGGTGGCCCCCAGTGCTCCTTTTCAGTGTACTGTGTCTTCTAATCAGTTCCCCCATCTCTTCACGAGCATCTGGGTAAGCACAAAAGAGGGCTAACAAGGTAAACACAGTATTGTGGTCCCTGTCTTTCAGCACTCAATGTCTGTTGGTCCCTCATCATGCTCTCACTCGGGATGTGAATCTCACAGCCTCAGATTCTTGAGAAACTGAGAAAAAAGCACCCTCTTTTCTCATTGCAGTGAAATTTCTCTGCACATGATTTTTAAAAAACTATTTTGCAGGATTTCTTGGATGTTTTGTGCTCAATTTTCTTCCCAATCTGTGCAGAACTATTACAATTCCTGTGCAAAATGGCATGTTTTCTGCAAAGGATTCCTGAAAAAGGGCACTGGGCTATGCAGAATTTGGCACTTACTTGCAGAAAAGAACAGGTTAAAAAGAAAGAAGAACAAGACCAAGGCTTCATTTACATGGGAAGCTGAGCAATCTGGCTGGTGCAAGGGAGAGTCTCAGTGAAAAGTCTCAGCAAGGCAAAACTTGGAAAATAGCTGAGAAGAATATTTTTATTTAATATTCTTCACATGCCTAGTTATAACAATATTTGTAGAAAGGATTCAGAAAAGCCCTTCCTCCAGCTCTCTAGTTCCTGATGGCCAGACAGACGTCTAGGTCATAAATGGAATGTGGCCTAGCAGAGATCTTTCATCTAGCTACAAGCTTTTTCTGAGCCAATCAGGAATCAGAGATGAGAAGATACTTAAAGGTATATAAACCAAATATCCTACATAGAACTGAACTGTGCTTTGGAGCTGTGAAAGCTGTTGCACTGGTGCTTAATCCTGAACACTCCTAACACTGCCTTTCCCAAATTTGCTTAGCATTTCCTGTGCTGCTTTCCTTGGCCCCATCCCTCACCATTAGCCCAACCTGCTTGCTGTAGCTTGGCCTTTCAGATATTTCCCAGACTCAAGTTCACCCCCAGGCCAAAACAGATTCTTATCTCTACCCAGTGGCAGTTCCCTTGTCATAAGTTGATTATTTACCTACTACTTTTCTACAATGCCCAATAGCTGAAGCAAAGGAACAAACAACAGGAAAACTGGAAAACATTTTGCATTGGAGTTGGAGACCAAAGGATCCATTTGTTTGTTACCTGGCAGTAAACCTGAGTAAGGATTTATATGTGAAAAGCATTAGGCTTGGCAAATATCTGTATGTGTCCCTCTTTTCCTATATCCTTGCAAGTCACTGCTGTTACAATATAGTCTCATGTCTAGTTGTAGCTTTGTGTGTGTGTAGTGGGTGCTATGGACGTATATCTAGATCTGACTGATTTGGTGAACCTGTGTTTGGGCAATGGTCTTGCGAGTGATAGGTGGAGGCTTTTCTGTGTAAATGGGAATTACAGATGAGCACAAACCGGTTCGTCCTGGTTTGCCCCAGTTTGTAAAGGCAGCAGCAGAGGTGGTGCTGCTCCTCTTCTCACCTCCTCTGGCTCCAACAGCTATTCACTGGACCCAGCTTGATTGCTTTTTCCACCTCCTTGGCTGATCTGCCAGTTGCGAGCAAGAGCACAGACTTATCTGGTCTGCTCTTTTGCCCGAGTGGGAGATCAGCCAAGAGGGAGGTGACTGAGCTGTTGCCAGGGCTTGAAGAACATGGAGGCTAGGCCTGGTGAGTGGCTGATTGAGCCTGAGGAAGCAGGGGAGGGGAGCAGCAGCACCTTTACGAACTGGTAGGAAACGATTCATGCCCATCTCTAGTGGGAATTAAATATACTTCCACCCAAAACACACCCTCCTTGTAGAAATTTAGATTTCAAGGAGGAGAATTCTTTGCTGGCCATCTTACTTATATGTTACTTGTCTTTGTGTAGGATTTGTGGTGAAGCTCTCATTATGTCAGCCTCTATTTGTAGTCTGGAAGGGCTGAATTGGACCTCGGTGTTAACAAAAGCCATAACTTTCATGTCACCATAAAGAGGACAAACTTTGTAGCATGTTTTCTGAGATTTAACACTATCAATCACAAACATAAACTCTCTCTTCTTAGCCTATTTATAATAGCTGTTTAATATGACAAACTACAAAATATTACCACACAGAAAATAAAAAAGGCTCATTAGCATAACACTTCCAAACATCTTACAAAAATGTTGATGATGAAACTAGGATGTTTCTCTTGACTCCTTACTACTAATAAAATAATGTAGTAATGCCATCTTAAAACTCCAGAGTTGGAAGTGGGTCATCTAGTCTAGGCCTGTCAAAGAGGCACAGTGGGGAACCGAACTCCCAATCTGGCTCCACAGCCAAATACCTAAACTACTGAGCTATCCAGCAGTTCATTACAGGCTTGCAGGCTATGGGGAGATTTTTGTAGAAGCAGGAAGTGCATCTTTATATTCATTGTATGCAGCACAGAAGGACAATGTGGATCATAGAATCATAGACCCAGGTGGGACTCTATTCTAACTTATACCAGCCCTTTCCAGGGTTTTCTTAGGCATAGAATACACAGAAGTGGTTTAACATTCCCTACTTTTGGGGACACTTTGAGATTGAATAGCTTGCCCCATGTTACACAGGCTGTTTTCATTTTGCTAATGTCTGGCTCCAAAACCAGAGGTATAATACACAGAGCTATCCAGCCCGCTCCAGAATCTGTTGAAACCATTTGCAATGTACATATGAACATATCTGGGAAATATTTTTTAAAAAACTGACAGATTCATTCTAGTTGAGCGATTAAGACTATGTTCTATCTAGAACTGAGCAGGAGAATGGGGACTATATTAATCATGAAAAAGATCAGGAGCCCGTTTCAAATTGTTAGAGATGAATGTTCTTAAATAAAGCCAATCATTTGGGGGGGGGGGCGCTGAGGTGGGAGAAATAGTATAGGAATGATATGTGGGAGAAGGAGCAAAAGCATCTATCAAGAAATTGTTTTATTTTTCAGAGGATGTTAGTACATTTCTGTGAAAAGTAGAGATGAGCTTTCTCTAACATGCAGTAAATGTGTAGGAAGAACTCTTGAGTCACACCTCCATGTGTCACAGCCAGTCATGTCTGCATATTGCCTGCTTCTGCGAATGTTGGATAATTAGTTAAGCTGTTGGACAAAACTTGTAAATAGCTGCACCAGCAGGCCACCTTAGTGTAAAGATTTAACAGAAGTAAAATGCAGTTTGTTTTAGTTGGCTTGCTGCTCAGGCACAATTTTGTTAACCGGAAATGGACATTTGAAAGCACTGTTAAAACTCTGCTAGATTTAATGTCACCTGACATCAGGCTGCAATACGCAAAATTCCTTGGAAATGTTGCTCTAAATATGGAGTGGAGATCACATCATCTTGTTAATATTTACATGCAAGAACTTGAGCAAAACATCTTCACTGCCAAACCAGGCCCATTCTGGGTAACATAGAATAAAAACATAACTAGATTTCATCCTCCAGCTCCATGACTGTTACCACAAAAACAACAAAGAATCCAGTGTCACCTTAATAAACACTAATAAGTTTTATTATAAACTTTCATGGATTGAAGTCCACTTCATCAGATGCATCTATATTGATTTTGCTATGTGCCCTGTTGTGAATACATTTGAAAGAAACTGTTCAAGGAGTCCCATTTGACAAATTAGAAATAAACTGAACAACATCAGCTGACTTGGGATGTGTACGATGGGCTTTACCTACTTTATATCGTTAATAAACAATCACTACTTAGAAAGTATGCATTAAAATATTGCATGGAAAAGCAGATGGACGTTTTGAGGAATAGAGGTTGTGGGAGATTACACGTACTTTAAAGCGGACTGTTATAAAATGTGTGCTTCCAATTTTTCAGTTCCTTAATTCAATCATGGCCATTTCCACTTGTTAATGTACTTGTATTATCATCTCCACTATACAGAAACGATTATACTATGTAATATGACAAGAATCTGGAGTATTCACTGATGACTGTAAGAGGTATACTTTCAACCCCACTAATGTTCTTCCTTTATATCTTAACTACTTACCATGAGTCATGTTGTAATCCACCTCCTCTGATTTATACCATTTAAACCTGTCAAGGTATATTAACACAATCTGGCACAATATAGGAATGCTGGTAGGAGGCAGCAGCAGGCTGAAAGGATTAAGATTGTGAAGTTCAGTGGCTATAAAGGCATGTACTCAACATGAAAAAATCCCTGACAGATAGGAAAACAAGCTCCTTTAAAAACTTTGGAGTTAAATATGGTTAAGCAAATAGGATAATGCTAAATGTAAGACTTACTGCTTGGAACCATCCTGTGGAGTATTCACCTACATAGTTACTTAACAGTTGTCAATACGAATGTGCCAACTAGATATCCATAATTACCTGTTTTGATTTATTTGAAAATATTTGAACTGCCAGAGGGAAAAATGAGGAGTGGAGGACAGATCAGAGAAGTCAGACCAGATAGGGAACAAAGACTGAGTAATTTGGCCATGGCCAGCTAGCCAGAGCTCTTCCTCTGCATATCTCCAGCATCTAAAATGAGGCAGGGGAGAGTATCTTCCTTCTTAGCACTGGCAACATAGCTGTTGAATGCTCCCTGCAGTGAAACTTTCCAGGTGCTTTTTCTGTTATCTTTGCAGTGCCAGGAAGACCTTTAATTTTTGCAAGACTTCCATTTAGTTGGTGTTGTGTTTTTTTTTTTTAATGTAGTTTCATTTCCACATAATCATTGTAATTTTATGTTGCCCGTTTATAGTTTAGTTTGAATTTTATTTGCCCTGAAAACGTTTTTTTATTGAATGAAGAACGGGCATTTTCAAAATGAAAATAAATTGAAATAAAATATACCATTGGTGAATGTAACACTTCCTAATTGCTAGAGCAGTACAGCAATGGAACCAATTACCCTGAGAGGAAGTGAGTGCTCCAACACTGGAGGCATTGAAGAGAAATTTAGACAACCACCTGGCAGATATCCTTTGATTTGTATTCCTGCATTGAGCAGGGGGTTGGACTCGATGGCCTTATAGGCCCCTTCCAACTTCATGATTCTATGATTCTATGAATGTAGCGTATCAGAGATCATCAAATCTAAGCCCCCACTGTTGTAGATTTCTTATGGCATCATCCCTGATAGGTGGCCATCCAGTGTACCTATCTTCTTGGGAAATGCCTAGTTGAGTGCTGAGATAAATGTTATTTTGCTTATATATTATTGATTGTTATGGATGCTGTGATACAAACAGTCTCACTTTAGTATTTGGGCAGTGGTCAAGGGATCATAATTCAGTGGTAGAGTATATGCTTTCTGTGCAGGACAACCTCAGTTAAGTTTGGCAATGGCCATGAAATACATTGACCTTGGGACCCTAGAGAGCTCCTGTCACTTAGAATATACTATGCAATGCTAAATGTAGAGCTTGGAAAAGTTACTTTTTTTGATACAACTCCCAAGATCCACTGACCAGGATGGCTATGCTGGCTGGGGGATACCAGGATTTGTAGTAAAAGTAACTTTTCAAGCTCAGGGTAGATGGGCAAATATTGTGACCTCATGTAAGCCATTTCTTATGTTCTATTGTAGGAGAAAACCAACTCACCATCAGCCTAACAGTAGAATTACATTAGGCAACTACCAAAAAGTGAACAGGCTTTAGTAGACAATGAATGAAATCACAGAATATATGGATTTTGGCTAGTGTAAGTGTATGACTATTTATACAATAATCTGCTTTGCCTCTGATGTCAAACTTTAAGAAATGTTTATGTTTTCCTGATATTAACTACAACTGTTCATGATCTGGGTTCATCTATTTCCAGATTTGCCCATCTTTATATGACCACTGTGCTCAGTAAGTGGTCATATAAAGACAGAAGTTAAAACTGCAAGGGAATGCAGCTATGCAGTAACCCTGAAGTCATAAAATATGGTTTCTAAGGAGGTTTGCCAGTGACTGCCCTTATTCACTTACAACAAATAAATAAATTGGCATTCCTATTTAAGCTTGGGTTTCAGGGTAATTTATGCTTAGCTTTTGCTCTTGGATGACTGCTTGATTATTATATTTTGAGTTGGTTCACTCTGAAGTTTGTTATTTGTCCTATAACACAATCCTATGCTTATGTATACTCAGATAAATGTCCTTCTGAGTTCAATAGGACTTATTCCCAAGTAAGTAGACAAAGGATTGCAGCCTTACAATGCAGTCTTATATTTGTTTACTTGGAAGTAAATCCTACTAAGTTGAATGGGGGTTGCTCTGACATACAGGAGTATAGGATTGCAATCCTTATTTTTTAATCCTTTTAAAATACCGATAAAAAGATATAGTACTTTATCATGTTTACAACAATTCAATATTAGTTTAGCATCAGTTGACCTTGTATGCTAGATGGAGTTGTTAGTCCTAACTAGACTAGACATAATCAGTGGGACTTTCATAGGTGTCGATGTAGCAAGTCCCTTACAGAACAAAGACATTTCTTTCTGGCAAGCTGGTAATAAGTAGATTGCTGCTCAAGGAAAGGATTTTAGGTTGTCTTTTTTAAAAAATCTTTAAAATGTTTTTAAATTGCTTTAAAGAGATTTTATTTAGTGATTTTAATGATGAATATGTTATTTAGTGTTACTTATTGTATTTTTAATTGTTTTAATATTAGTGATTTTAAATATGTAGGGAATCCTGTTGGAACTATTTATTGGAAGAAAGGTGGGGCAGAAATTAAATAAGTCCCACTGATTTAGTGATGCTGATTAGTTGGTACTAACATTTGGTGTAGTCCTTTGCACTTAATTTTTTGTAATCCTTTACAGACAGTTCTGGAACTCTCTTCTAGTTAACATTTCTTTGGCCTCTCCAGTACTAACCAATACTATCATTCAAGAAGACCTTTATATACATTTCCTTAAGTAAACTTTGTGAACTAAAGGAGTGATATGTTTAGCTGTGTCCACCTTGTACTTACATAATGCTTAACAGTCCTGTTGTTTCATTCATTTTAGCAACACCTGATAAAGAATTAAAACAAATAAGCAAAGCAAATAATAGTACTTAGAAGTCTTGGGTATAAGAACACGTTATTTTAGAGATGTGACATGCTACATAAAATAAAAATTGTTTTTAGAAGGTAGAGGAGTGAAGAGTGGTCAGAATCCTGTTCATGTAAAGTTACATGGCAGCTAAATGTGGTATTTTCAGTATTGCTGAGCTGCAGCCCCATGAAATTTGTAAGAATCTCCCAGCCAGCCTTTTGAGAACTTTATTCAAGCAAAGTCCTAACAGGCATTTTCATGTTCTTATGACTAATGAAACCAGACTCCAGCAGCCATATTCATCCAGTGGGGAAGACATGGGAAATGGGTAGGGGGGGCTAAGATCTGTGAGAGTTGTAAGGGATTGTGTGCATGGCAATATCTCTGCACAGGCTCTGCAGAAGAAGTCTGTTCTCTCCTCCCCTCATCCCCTGTTAAGGATTTTGTTTTCTACAAGGCTGAGGGGAGATATGATAGCACTTTTCAAATACTTGAAAGGTAGCCCTACAGAGAAGGGGCAGGATCTGTTCTCGATCATCTCAGAGTGCAGGACACATAATAATGGGCTCAAGCTACAGGAAGCCAGATTTAGGCTGAATGTAAGAAAAAGCGTCTTAACTGTAAGAGCAGTACAACAATGGAACCAGTTATGTTGGGAGGTGGTGAGCGCTCCAGTGCTAGAGGCATTCAAGAGAAAATTGGACAACCATCTGTCAGATTTCTTTGATTTGGATGCCTGCCTTGAGCAGGGGTTTGGATTCGATGGCCTTGTAGGGGGGCCCTTCCAACTCAATTATTCTATGATTCTATGATTGTCCCTGGAGGTGGCAACAACAGCAACTGTGTTGGCTGTGTGGCCACCGTTTTTCTTCTTCCTCAGTACTCTGTTATCAGTGCTATTCTCAACCTTTTTTTGGCCATAAGCACAATAAGAAATAAATATACTGTAAGCCAGATCAGGTTTGTATAAGGCTTATAACCAAGTTTATAGGGTGGTGTGTGAAGAATTGTTTCCAGTCTGTGGCCCCCTTCAATTATGCCAGGGCCCCCCAGAGGGCCGTATGCCTTCCTCCTGTTGAGAATGGCTGCAGTAGTACAGGAATTTTGGAAATTATTCTGCAAGGTGACTTCTATTGGAAGAAAAAGTAAAATCTCAGAATGTTTCTAAAAACAACAACCCTGTCTTCTGAGAAATTTTGACTCAGAACTCATTGTCATTCTTCAGGGTTCAACACCTTCCTCAGGGCATTCCAAAGGTGGAGTTGTTATTATAGATATATTTTCACCTTGCCATGGAAGATTTTTGCAATATAGCTCCTTTCTTATAAGTCTTGTAGGAGATATGAAGGAGGTTAGTGTCCAGCTCAAGGAGAAAGTTGCCAAAGACTCGTATCCCTATTCCAAAATGTTTTATGGAAAAGGCATTCCATTTTTCTATCTCAATTCTCAATTTCTTTTGGAGATATTTTTAAGCTTATGGAAGCCAAGCACCTGTTTTTTCTTTTCCTTTTATTACTTATCTCTTCATCACACTGCAGCTTCTCTAGCTGCCCACTCTTCCTGATCTGAAAAAAATTCTGTATGAAGAGTTACGTGTTTTTACGTAAGAGTTACCTAACATTGTGTTTCTCTGGGCTTTAATTAAGTGTGGGAAGCTGAGGAGGCTTCCAGCTACCACAGAGATTATTGTACAGTGAATGACTGTACATGTAATTACATTCTCTGCCACCTCGAGGTAAGGCATGTACAAAAATCCTGAACTTCACCAATGAGAATTTCTTCAAAATTTAATATTAAAAATGATAAAGAATAATAAAAATTGTTTAGAATTATTTGCACTTTGGAAGTGTGAAGCAAGCAAAAGGAAAAAGATTATTTGATGTTCCCAGTGCAGCTGGAATTATTGTGGAACTGAGAATTTGGAAAGTTACTTTTAAGAAATAATTTACTATAGTTCTAGTTCCCCAAAAGTAATGAATTACAGTTGTGTTTTTTAGACAAGCGATTATTTACTTTTCAATTTTTCCACAGTGACTAAAACTGTTATTTTTTTTTAGTGTTCTAAAACTCTAAAAGCTGCAATCTGTTTGCCTGTGGCACGAAATAAGCTCCCTCCATCTGGCTACAACTACTTCTTTGGCTATCCAGAAAGAAAAAAAATGTTCAGGAAAGCCCCTGCATAATCCAGATCACAGTGTTGTACAAGCAAAGAACAGATATGATGTACAATGATGCTTGCAGAGTAATAGCCCTGAATTACTCACAAATATTCCAAGCTGTACACTTTTGGGAAATGCCCATTGGATCAGGAAGCATTTGTTGTAATGGAAAATTTCTTCATGATTTTTTTTTAAGTCTTTGAGAATGAGCAAATCCCATCTACCATATTATCCCAAAATGACTGCATTGAACAGAGCTTCACCTCATCAACTATCTTGCTTCTAATGGGGATTATTGTACTATAACACGCACTACATGAGGCTACCTTTGGAAGTGGCTTAGAGACATCTCTTTGTATCAAGGTCAATGCCTCCTCCCCTTCTATATTGTCACTGCCTTGTGATTAATAATATCATAAGATACAAGTACCAGTGTGGGTTTTTTGATGAAAATTTTTCTCGATTTGTCACTTTGTTTTGTGATATTTAAAATCAAATTGAAGAGGCACTAGGCTAGATAGAAGGTGTTATTGATGGATAGTAAGAAAGATACAGATAATGCACAAATAGAATTTTTCAAAACAAATCCTCCTTATTCCTTTCTCTTGACCTATACAATACAGAAAAAAGTTAGCCTGATTATTACAGGGCAAAAGGGAGCTTGGGGCACAGTTTGCACTGTATACACACCAGCAGAATTTACTTTATATTAAGTTATAAAGCATAAAGGCTATTGCTTGTGAGAGGAGAAAGACATGTTGAAACATCCTGTGATGAAGTGGGGGCAATTATTTTCTTAACAGAACAGTGGAGGGAACAACTTCATAACTTTTACATTTATTTATAATCAACACTTGTATTTAGCTGTCTGCTATTGGAGCAAACCACAAGGAAAGATTGATTGAATTATCTGGTGGTGGCAAAGTCTCTTCTACTTATACCAAAAACTCCAATATCATGTTTGAATCAGGAACAGATCTCTTTTATGAATACAGAATGCAATAGGAGGGTAAATATGATCTAATAGGGATAACTGAAGTTTGGTGAGATGCCTCCAATGCCTGGAATATAGCAATTGAAGGATATAAAATGTTTAAAAAGAACAGAAGGGAAGGTGGAGTTGCACTGTATGTCAAATACAAATATTCCTGCATAGAAATGCAGGAGGATGAGCTTGGTTATCCCATTGAGAGCATCTGGATTAATATCATTGGGGCAAAAAAAATATTTTTTTTTAAAAGGAATGTGGTAGTTGAGAGTTTGCTACTGACCACCCAAAAAAAAGAGAAGATGTGGATTAAACCTCTTAATTGCAAGAATTTCCAAGGGACATGATATAGTAGTAATGGGAGATTTTAATTATCCTGATATCTATTGGGAGGCAGTTTCTACCAATACAGCCCTTTCAGGAAATTCCTGGCTTGTGTTGCTGATACTTTTATCCTAGAAAAAGTGGAGGAAAAAAACTAGAAGATTAACTATCCTTGACTTGGTTCTAACCAGTAGAGATGACCTGGTGGATGAAATGGCAGTCAGGGGAACTCTAGGGGAAAGTCACCATGTCATACTTGAGTTCCCGGGGGGGGGGGGGGGAAGGGGAGTATATCCTCATATGTACACTGGATTTTAAGAAAGCCAATTTTAATAGTCTCAATACAGTGATAAGTAAGGCCTCATGGCAGGAGATGGGATCAGAGATGGGTGGGAGTTTCTTAAAAAGGAAATTCTAAAGGAACAACTGAAGACAATGCCAACAAGAAAAAAAGGTGGAACAGAGCAAAAAGACAAATGTGGATTCACAAAAAGCTCAGAGAGGAACTGAAAACAAAAAAGGACACATATAGGAAGGTTAAGCCACAAAGGAAGAATACAACCAGGTAGCAAAGAATTGCCGGGATGTTGTTAAGAAGTCAGAAGCTGAGGATGCCAACAAACTGGAACATGTTGAGAGGATGGCAAGAGGAACTGGAATCCAAGTCCTATGAGGAAAGACTGAAAGAACTGGGCATGTTTAATCTTGAGAAAAGGAGACTCAGGGGGACATGATAGCACTCTGCAATTGCTTGAAAGGTTCTCATGCAGAAGAAGGGCAGGATCTGTTTCTCAATCATTCCAGAATGTATGACACATAATAGTGGGCTCGAGTTACAGGAAGCCCTATTTCAGTTGAATATCTGGGTAAACTTTCTAACTGTAAGAGCAGTATGACAATGGAACCAGTTACTCGGGTGTGGGGAGGTGAGTGCTCCAAAACTGGCCATGTTCAAGAGAAAGTTATGACATACGCACTATGATTTGCACTGAGTGGGAGATTAGACTTGATGGCCTTATAGGCCCCTTCCAACTCCATTGTTCTATGATTGTATGATTTTCTTCAAGATATCCACACATTTGTTTTTAAATATAAATTGCAGTCTGAAAGCAGCAAGGTAGCTACATTTTTGTCTGTTGCTCCTCTTGCTCCTTGCATAGTCAAAAAGAAACAAAATCCCCATGCATGTGTGACTTGTTTGTAAACTGAAGTTTCTGACTGTTGCTGTTTTTTTCTTAACAAAAGTCTCTCTATTCTTTGGTGAATGAGGGCTGGCAGTGGCCCGGGGTGGAGGTCAGGGAATACCACCAGTGTGGAAGGTATTGAATAGGACGAAAAGATTTGAGGACTGTACTAGTAATTAGAGAAGAGATCCCCAGGGATACGAAAATGTTTTCTTTCTGTCTTGTTAAACTCAGATTAATCTCCTTTTATTTAAGAGTTCAGACAGCCAGTTGGTCTTTGCATTTAAATATGATTGTCTGCTAAGCATAAAACGTTACCTATGTTTGCAGACTACAGTACCTTGTTTTATTAAGACGAAATATATATAATCCCTTGATGGCAACCTGGTAAATGTCAGTATCTCATATTACTAATACCGGTACAGACATTCTACAAATGAGAGTGCAGAATTTCTAATTTCTGCAAGTGGAACTGCTGCTAGTGAAGAAGTATAACAAACACAGGAGCAGAGCTTGGTAAAGTTACTTCCTTGCATTATAAATTCCAGAGTTTTTCAGCCAGTTTGAGAGATACAAAACCAGTTAATTGTATAGGCAGGTACATAAGCCTTTTCATGAGTTTGGAAGGATTTTCCAAGGAGTAAAATGTTTCTAAAGATGATGAAGAATGAATGACCCTTACTGGATAGGGATAGAAATTGAGATGGGGAAAATTGCTCTAAAGCATCTTCTTCAGAACAGCCACTACAGAGCCCAATGAACTTGTTTATTTACCACTCAGTTGGGGGCAGTGAATGAGGCAGAAGAATTATTAGCTCATTTTTGTTGTTGTTTAGTCGTTAAGTTGTGTCCGACTCTTCGTGACCCCATGGACCAGAGCACGCCAGGACCTCCTGCCTTCCATTGCCTCCCAGAGTTGGGTCAAATTCATGTTGGTAGCTCATGGATACTTTGATGACACTGTCCAACCATCTCGTCCTCTGACGTCCTCTTCTCCTCTTGCCTTCACACTTTCCCAACATCAGGGTCTTTTCCAGGGAGTCTTCTCTTCTCATGAGATGGCCAAAGTATTGGAGCATCAGCTTCAGGATCTGTCCTTCCAGTGAGCACTCAGCACTCAAAACTCCATGGACAGAAACAAAAGGCTAAAAGATTAGCTCATAGATGATGCAAATATTACAGTGACTCTGATGAGTTTTGGAGTAAGAGTATGCTAATGTGATGGTGATAAAGAAGTTGCACTGTTCCTTCAACATTGTATTTCAGTACTCATTTATCTGTCCTGCTTTTCTCCCAGTAAAGGGATCTAAGGTGGCCTACAAATGATTAAGGAACATATATAATGTAAAACATGATAAATTAGAATAATGGAATGTGATCAAATATATATATCAATATTAGAAAGTCGTTCGTTAGGTAACAATTTAAAACCAGTAAAAAGCATATCATAGAACAGTAAGGTGTTCCTTAGGTCAACCAGGACTTTGAGATGCTCCAGACAGGAAACTCCCCAAGAGACATGAGGAAGCTATTCAAACTATCAGTCTTCTGGGGTGGACAGTCTTAAGTGGGACCCCACCACTGAAGAGTTTCTGAATTCCAGCAAGTGATCTGGCCATGACAGAGCCTCTTAACTTCCAGATCACCCCCATCCTGCCCAGCACAGATAGCCAGGTCTAAATTATGTCCTGTTACATGATCTAGCCATACTTTTAAGACCTCTGATGTTTTTTCTGCACCATCCATCCCCCAAGGTGCTCAGCCTGAAAAAGACCAGTACAGGTCAGAGGCTAGGGTTGATTTTGTTTGTTTGTTTGTTTGTTTGCAACTTTTAAAATGGTATAATAAAGGTATAACACCTCCACCTCTTACCTTTATATTGTATACAAGGACCACTCAGCATTTTTTTTCTTGTTGTTGGCCTATTTTATCCAGGCATACCTTTAGGTACAGTAAGACTGCAGTATCCATGAGGCATCGGTTTCAAGCTCCCCTGGGGATGCTGGAAATAGAGGATAAACGAAACAACTTCTAGTTTCTTTGATGTCTGTGCATGTCTGAGAGAGGGAGCCCTGGCCCAGTCTTGCCAAAGGACTGGGTTTCCTGCCCTCTTGTTCGCAAAGGAGGTTTCCCTGAAGCCACCTGTATATAGCATAGCCTCTGGTTCTATTTAGTGGTTAGTCCTGGTAATACACCTTGGGAGTGTGTATTTCTGGGACTGATTGATTGATTGATTGATATTTTTTTCAGTCGGCCAAGTGAAACCGCGGGTACTGATCCCGTGGATACAGTGGTCCTGCAGTATATATATTCGAATATATATATTCGAACCCAAGAAATTGTGCGGCAGGGTGCCTGGTGAGCGATTTTGAATTGTGAGAGTTTACTGCAATGCTGCCTTCTCGTGTTCTAGGTCTAGCCTGCTGCTTCTGAGGATATCTTCTTTTATCCTCTCAAACACTGAAGTTTTCTCTTGTACTTTTCTGATACAGCATAATGAAAATGATTCATTATTAGGCTTGCTACTGCATAGAGAACACATAAGAGCAGAACTGGGAGATGTTGACTTCCCCCAGCTTCATCCTGCTAATACTCTCTAATACTCATCCCAGAATGGCCATTGTTTTCCCCTTCAGCAATCTGGCATTTAGCGGCAGCACATTTAATCTATGGGCACCAACAAGGTTTCTAGGGTATTTTGTTTTGGAGGTAGTTCAGGGACTACCAACAATGTATTTCTCCTGTTCCATGGTTGTACAACTGTCATGTCCTTCTGTATCTTCAATGAATAGCACAGATGGCTATGTCGTGTTGCCCCTCATTAGCCTCTCTTCTTTGAAAATACATCCCTCTACTAGCAGCAAGTAAATCAACTACAACAGCCCTAAGCACAAGCCAAGTCAAGTAGACATATTTATTTGTTTATTTATTTATTTACCATCCCAGTAGTGCCACAGCACTATACAGATGAACAGTGAAACTTTCATTCCCTCTATTACACAGAGGTGTTTTGCATCTCCCTCTCTCATATATGGAGATGTGAAAATATCTCTGATTTGATTTCCTTCCATATCCTATCTGAATTATTTTCCTGTCTCCATGCATAAGACTTTGTTTTTCTTCCTGCATTGCAGTGGATACAATGGAAGGGGATGCATTTTTATTTATGTATTGTTCTTAATTACACATTTCCTCATATTGTCTGAAGAGTGTTTGTGCATAATTTGTTTTAATTACATGCACTTAGTCATTCACATTTTAAAATGTGTGCATAGCTTTGTGTATATCCCCTCATAATAATACTGATTGTGTGCTGTCAAGTCAATTCTGACATATCGGTATCCTTTTCAGGGTTCTCTAGGTAGAGACTACTCAGAAATGGTTTACTCCTTGCAAATGTTTAAATTATTTAGGCATTTTCTTCACATAACAAGTGTCATAATTTTTCCTCACAGTGGAGTGAGAAAACACTGTTTTCACAGAGGTTGTGAAATCCAACAAAATAATTTTCAGTCCTATTATGATGCGTGTTTCAGTCCTGTTATCAATAATTGTGTCTGGCTATGCCAGTATCTTCCAGTTAATGCAACCTGAAGATGTGGACAATCTAAGTGGGGAGATTACTTTGCCTCTTGCTCATCTTGGCTACTTAATTTTTGAAATTTCTTTGCCTTAGCATGGGCTAAAGTTGCCACACCGGAGACAAAGAAATATCAAAGGGAAATTAGAAGGAATGACTGTAGATGTTGCTGTATCCATCAAATAGTTGAACTCCTTGAGTATTGTTGTTGTTGTTGTTTAGTCGTTAAGTCGTGTCTGACTCTTCGTGACCCCATGGACCAGAGCACGCCAGGCCCTCCTGTCTTCCACTGCCTCCCGGAGTTTGGTCAGATTCATGTTGGTAGCTTTGATGACACTGTCCAACCATCTCGTCCTCTGTCATCCCCTTCTCCTCTTGCCTTCACACTTTCCCAACATCAGGGTCTTTTCCAGGGAGTCTTCTCTTCTCATGAGATGGCCAAAGTATTGGAGCCTCAGCTTCAGGATCTGTCCTTCCAGTGAGCACTCAGGGTTGATTTCCTTAAGAATGGATAGGTTTGTTCACTTTGCAGTCCAGGGGACTCTCAAGAGTCTCCTCCAGCACTACAATTCAAAAGCATCAATTCTTCGGCGGTCAGCCTTCTTTATGGTCCAGCTCTCACTTCCATACATCGCTACTGGAAAAACCATAGCTTTGACTATATGGACCTTTGTTGGCAAAGTGATGCCTCTGCTTTCTAAGATGCTATCTAGGTTTGTCATCGCTTTCCTCCCAAGAAGCAGGCGTCTTTTAATTTCGTGCTGCTGTCATCATCTGCAGTGATCATGGAGCCCAAGAAAGTAAAATCTGTCACTGCCTCCATATCTTCCCCTTCTATTTGCCAGGAGGTGATGGGACCAGTGGCCATGATCTTAGTTTTTTTGATGTTGAGCTTCAGACCATTTTTGGCGCTCTCCTCTTTCACCCTCATTAAGAGGTTCTTTAATTCCTCCTCACTCTCTGCCATCAGAGTGGGATCATCTGCATATCTGAGGTTGTTGATATTTCTTCTGGCAATCTTAATTCCAGTTTGGGATTCCTCCAGTCCAGCCTTTCGCATGAGGTATTCTGCATATAAGTTAAATAAGCAGGGGGACAATATACAGCCTTGTCGTACTCCTTTCCCAATTTTGAACCAATCAGTTGTTCCATATCCAGTTCTAACTGTTGCTTCCTGTCCCAGATATAGATTTCTCAGGAGGTAGATAAAGTGGTCAGGCACTCCCGTTTCTTTAAGGACTTGCCATAGTTTGCTGTGGTCCACACAGTCAAAGACTTTTGCATAGTCAATGAAGCAGATGTTTTTCTGGAACTCTCTGGCTTTCTCCATAATCCAGCACATGTTAGCAATTTGGTCTCTACTTCCTCTGCCCCTTCGAAATCCAGCTTGTACTTCTGGGAGTTATTTTATTTATTTATTTATTTAACTTATATACCGCCCACTCTACCCAAAGGTTTCTGGGCAGCTTACAACAATTAAGTTCTCAGTCCACATACTGCTGAAGCCTACCTTGTAGGATTTTGAGCATAATCTTGCTAGCGTGTGAAATGAGTGCAATTGTACGGTAGTTGGAGCATTCTTTGGCACTGCCCTTCTTTGGGATTGGGATGTAGACTGATTTTTTCCAATCCTCTGGCCACTGCTGAGTTTTCCAAACTTGCTGGTATATTGAGTGTAGCACCTTAACAGCATCAACTTTTAAGATTTTAAATAGTTCGACTGGAATGCTGTCACCTCCACTGGCCTTGTTGTTAGCCATGCTTTCTAAGGTCCACTTGACTTCACTCTCCAGGATGTCTGGCTCAAGGTCAGCAACCACACTCTCTGGGTTGTCCGGGACATCCAGATCTTTCTGGTAGAATTCCTCTGTGTATTCTTGCCACCTCTTCTTGATGTCTTCTGCTTCTGTTAGCTCCCTACCATTTTTGTCCTTTATCATGTCCATTTTTGCACAAAATGTTCCTTTGATAGCTCCAATTTTCTTGAACAGATCTCTGGTTTTTCCCTTTCTATTATTTTCCTCTATTTCTTTCCACTGTTCATTTAAGACGGCCCTCTTGTCTCTCCTTGCTATTCTTTGGAAGTCAGCGTTCCATTTTCTGTAACTTTCCCTATCTCCCTTGCATTTTGTTTCCCTTCTCTTCTCTGCTATTTGTAAGGCCTCGTTGGACAGCCACTTTGCTTTCTTGCCTTTCCTTTTCTTTGGGATGGTTTTTGTTGCTGCCTCCTGTACAATGTTACGAGCCTCCATCCATAGTTCTTCAGGCACTCTGTCCACCAAATCTAGTTCCTTAAATCTGTTCTTTACTTCCACTGTGTACTCATAAGGGATTTGGTTTAGATTATACCTGACTAGCCCAGTGGCTTTTCCTACTTTCTTCAGTATAAAGATGATTAAAAATTACAATGCATTTGGTAATGGGCTTAAGCAGTAACAAAATATATTAACAGAAAAACTGGTTTGTGAATGGGTATTGGTAGTAGAGGTGGGCAGAAACCACCGGTTCGGTGCTTCATTCCTATTTGTATGATGGCCAAACAGGTGTTCCATGGTTCGGCACCCTGCCCCCTCTGGTAGGCACCCACTCAGAGGCAGCATCAGGAGGAGGGCCACTGCTTCCAAGTGGGCACCTGCTAGAGGGGGTGGGGTGCCGAAACACAGAAAACCTGTTCGACCATTGTCT
Organism: Intellagama lesueurii; assembly: GCA_037013535.1. Taxonomy (NCBI): domain Eukaryota; kingdom Metazoa; phylum Chordata; class Lepidosauria; order Squamata; family Agamidae; genus Intellagama; species Intellagama lesueurii. Next base: position 17,742,027 of record JBAJHW010000003.1, on the reverse strand, counting down.
GAACTGGCAGAAACTGACAAACTGGCGATCTGTGCCCATCTCTAATTGATAATAATATGCTTACCACTCACAGCATTTTATTTCCTTTAGTTGTCACTGTCTACATTCTCTTCATGATCACACATATATTTGTGACTTAGAATAATAATTCATACATCTGATGAAGGGTACTCAGGAAATGTTACTTCACAATAAAGTTGCTAATTTTTAAGGGGTGCAGCTGATATGGCTGCTTCTTTGAAAGTTCAACTGAGTGAAATGAAACACAAAGTACTTAATTAAATGCGAAGGGAAAGGCCCTGGGCAATAATTGTAATAGGTAACAAACCAATGAAAAATACAACATAGCCAAAGTTAAAGGAGATTTAAATTCTGTTGATTTTAACGGCAGCATTGTGCACATTTAACATATTTTCAGTTAAAATCAATGGAGACTTTTTAAAAAAATTATCTCACTGCCTTAGAAAAAAGATTGATTTCTCTTTCTCTTCCATTTTCGTGACAAGAGGTATCTCTCCCATATATATGTGTGTATATGCATGTGTGTGAATATAAATGATGAAGATAAAAATGTGTGAATGTAAATGATGAAAATAAGGTTAAACTTTTCAGCCACACATTTCAATTCTCATGCTGGTTTTTGCAATAAATGCTGGCAGTGAAGATAATATGAACTGCATAAAAATTAGCACAAAGATCTAAACAATCTAGTACTTATTTTGTAAATGGCAAAACAGCTGCCATAAAATCACAATATTCTTTCTCAGATGATTAAAAAAATTAACTAAACTGCATGCATTTCCAAGGAATATAAAACTAGAAGCAAGTTTATTGTCCATCAGCCAAGTGGGGATTTGAACGTAGGTCTCTTGAGTTGTAGTCCAATGCTTTATCTACTGCACCACACTGGGCCTCTTTCCTTAATGGTCTGTCTCAAAACAACTTGCCATGTGATGTTTTGTCTAGGATGCCCCCTCCCCATAGTAAACAGTAGCATTAGTGCTCGTTGATTGTTTTTAGGCTTTCAATGCAGAGGGTCATACTTTGAACCGTTATTATTTCCAGCAAGGTCTAGTAGAGACTGTTGCCTGGGGCAGAAAATACTGGACTAGTGATCCGATTCAGCTAAGGCAGTTTCATATGTTTTTGTGACCCATATGCAATGTCAACAGATCCAGCCACCTGAGTCTTCCTGATAACTCCACATGTATGCTGCACTGTCAGGAGCCAGAATTGGGGCTAAGCAATGTATTTGAAGATCTTAGCAGTGTAGGAAGGAATGTGGAATGGATCAAATTAAACTGAATCTTCTCTAAGGGTCACTTGACAAGTAAACTGAGGTTAATGAAGGTTAATCTGAATGAGAAAGAGAGACATCAAGTGTCAGCCTAGAGTATTTAGCTGTATGGGATAGTTGCCCTTAACTCTTGCCCTCTGTGCTAGGTATGAGAAACATGTGGCCCTCTAGCAAATGTTGGCAGACTGCAACTTCCATCAACATCAGTCAGTGCCTCCAGTAAGTGTGGGCTCATGGGAGTTGCAGTTCAACAACAGCTGGAATGCCATATGTTTCCAATCTCTGTTATATGCCTGTGAAACAAACCCTCGGTTATACATAACAAGGAAATCAATAGTAATTGAGAAATGCTGCAATACTTTGAATTTCACAAGTGCATTGCTAATTGCAGTTCTGCTCTCTAAATAATGCCCTGCTAAGCTCTCTGAAACATTAATGTGCAAATGGTTTATAGCACAACTTGAGAAATCTGTCTCTAGCAACTGTAATTTGTAGCCATATTTCTGCATGGCTGACTTTCATTTCCTCATAAATGTTAAAATAATGAATCAACTTTGAGCAGAAAACACAATTAGCTTCTTCAGAAAATATGGCCCACTGTTCCTTCTCAGTTATCATACACTGACTTCTCTCTCCCTCTCTCTGCCTCACAACTTTTGCACAACTCCCATTCATAACCTTCTTGACAGATTTGTACCCACTATGTGCAGAATTTTTACCGAGGAGAAACACTCTTTTACAATTACAAGCTAACTACTGGCTTTCACTCTTTGATTAAAAAAAACCCTCAAGCACAGCACACTGCCACCATGATGGAAGTTAGCAATGCATTTCAGAAGTGTGAGAAGTGAGGGAGAACATCTTACATCCTTTTATAAGTCCACCAAATAAATCTCAGCTCTCTCTCAGATGCTGAACGACAATTGTAGATTTTCAGTATTGGGAGCTGTTCTGTATAATCATCTCTCCCAGTGCAATTTAATGTGGCAATACATGAACATGTATTGATGTATACAACAGTTGCAGTACACAATGCAATGTGTTTATTTGTGAATTAGCCTCCCAATAATCTAGGCTTTCTATGTGACAACATAAAAGAAGTAGGAACAGATAATATCTAAAATACAATCAGACTTCCCACTGAAAATACAGCAAAAGTGAATCGATAACAAAGTAATAAAATCTGCTCCTGATCAGGGTAGATTCATAATTTGAATTTTAAAAATAAGATTTTTTTTCACAATTTAAATGAACAAAATTGATTTTCGTTATTTAAATCATGATATAAATTGTGATTTGAATCATGATTTGAATTGTGATTTGATTTTTATCCACCCTGCTTGTAATATACAGACTGTATTTCCTTTCTTCTTGCATCATTTTCATTACTGGCTAAAGTGCAATCTTAAGACATTTTGCTGTTGGAGGCTCAAGACAAAATCTCCCACCTCCAATTTTATATACAGAAGTCAACTCCAGCTTAACTGCCAGTTAATTATTGCATCAATCTGCTGGTGGGGCAGCACGTTCCCACCTCATCTGAGAGCATTAACTTAGATTAGAAATGCACAGGCCCACGTCTTGATGTATTTCTGCAATCCTTAACACAGGGAATAGTTTATGGCATATTTTCATTCTTATTGGGCTCTCTTTCTATCCTTTAAATTCCAATGTGTTTTTCTTCTCTTCTGCTCATTCTGGATACTCTCTGTAAGCTGTCCAGCAGCGCAGATAGCCTTCCCCTGCCTGCACCAGCTTGCATTAAATTTTCTTTGTGAACCTCCTGTTGCTGAACAGCTGCTGACTATTAGTGCCAAGGCACTGCTCAGTTGTTTTACTCTTCCTGACTGTTGAGCCTGACATTGCCAGCAAAGCAGTGATGGAGAGCACAGTTCTTGACTAGACTGTCGACTGAATGCCTTAGGTTCTTTTCTTTTTATGTCTCTCTTGGGATTTCAGTACTGTAATGTTTTTCATTCCGTGATTTTAATTGTTCTTTCAGCCCTTTTGAAGAAGGTTCTGAAACTAGTCTGGAGAATATGTGTTAGGAGGGATAAAGCATCTCCAGAGCCATTTCAATAAGTTCAACCTTCTTCTCCAGTAGATCGAGCCGAGACGTCCACTGCACCGCCTTGTCCAATGAGTTTAACACTTTTTCCGTCTGTGACAGTGGTAGAGGTCGACAGGGTGCTTGACCGCTGTAGGACCACCACAACCTCCCTAGATCCTTGCCTGGCCTGGCTCATGAAAGCGGCCAGGTCTGTAACAATGGAATGGGCCACGGCTATTATTAATGGGTCTCTCCTTGAGGGCAGGGTTCCTCAAGCCCTCAGGGAGACACTTATTAGGCCTATTCGTAAAAAAAAACTTGGCTGCAGACAGTATTAACAACTACTGACCCCTTGCCAATGTTCCCTTCCTTAGCAAGCTAGTGGAAAGGGTGGTGGCCGATCAGGTACATGAACTCCTGGAGGAGACTGATGCCCTTGATCCATTCCAGTCTGGCTTCAGGCTGCGCCATGGCACAGAGACGGCATTGGTTTCCCTGCAAAATGACGTTTTGAGGGAGACTGATGGGCAAAATGTCCTTGTTGGTCCTCCTCGATCTCAGCGGCCTTTGATATTTTCGACCACTGTATCCTCCTTGGGTGGTTCTCTGGGTTGGGGATTGGTGGCCTGACCTTAGCCTGGCTCCAGTCCTTCCTCGAGGACCATCCTCATAGAGTACAGCTTGGCAAGATGATGTCCACCCCTTGGACTCTTAATTGTGGAGTCCCTCAGGGGTCGATCATCTCCCCAATGCTGTTCAATATCTATATGAGGCCCCTGGGGAGGGGCCATCAGGAGTTTTGGAGCTTTGTGTCACCAATATACGGATGACACCCAGCTCTATCTCCTTCCACCTTTCTGCAGAGGATGCTGTTCTGTCCCTTGAGCGCTGCCTGGACGCTGTGCTTGGGTGGATGAGGGATAATAGATTGAGACTGAACCCGGGCAAGATGGAGATCCTGCGGGTGGGTGTCCCTAGTGTTTGTGGATTGGGTGCCTCCCTCTCCTTTGTGGGGGCTACTCTCCACTAAGGAAGAGGTTCGCAGCTTGGGTGTACTCTTGGACCCAGTGCTGTCAATGGAGCCTCAGATAACGTCTGTGGTCCGCTCTGCCTATTTCTATCTAAGGTGGATTGCACAGCTGCGTCCCTACTTTGACACCGGGTCCCTTGCCATGCTGGTTCGTGCACTGGTAGTCTCAAGATTGGATCACTGCAATGCTCTCTACGCCCAATCTTGAGCTGATCTTGAGCTGCCCATGAGGCTGCTATGGAAACTTCAGCAGGTTGAGAACATGATGGCCAGACTACTGAGTGTGTAAAGAAATATCAACATATTTCTCCCAGCCTGGCCACCCTGGACTGGTTACCTGTTCATTTCCATGCCAGACTCAAGGTGATAGTGCTAACTGATAAGGCCCTAAATGGTTTGGGACCTCGATACCTGAGAGAACGCTTCCTCTTGATGAGATCTGTCCGTCCTATACGATCTTCCCAGACCAGGTGGTTGTGAATATTGATCCCGAGAGAGGCCCGGAAAGAGAGAACCAGAAACCGGGCCTTCTCAGTGGTCCCTCCTCAACTCTGGAGTAAGCTCCCTCTGGAAATCCGCCTGGCCCCTTCACTCGGAATTTTTAAGCCATTGTCAAAAACATGTTTTTTTTGACAGCCCTTCCCAGATCTTATAACACCTTAATAGAGTGATTGATCTTAACACTTTTATTATTAATCCTGCCTTCCTAATTTTATATTATTTTAATTATTATTACTTTTAAAATTTGGTTGTTTGTGCTTATTTTGATTTTATAACTATTATGTTTATTGCTTTGAATTGTTCGTGTTTAATATGTAAACCGCCCAGAGTGGCCTTGGCAGCCAGACAGGCAATATAGAAGTCAAATAAATAAAAATAAATAAATAAATAGTACAGTTTCTTACAGACCATTAATGACCTGGATCAGGGGATTGCAGGGAATGCTAATCAAATTTGCAGATAAGACAAAATTGCGTGGAATAGCTAACACCCTGGAAGACAGAAACAAAATTCAAAATGATCTAGATAGGCTTGAGCACTGGGCTGAATAGAACAGAATGTAAATTCAACAGGGATAAGTTCAAAGTACTCCACCTAGGAAAAAGAAACCAAAAACACAGTAACAAGATGGGGGATACCTGGCTTAGTAATACTATGAGCGGGTCGTTGTAGATCACAAGCTGAATGTGAGCCAACAGTGTGATATGTCTACAAAAAAAGGCAAATGCTATTTTAGGCTGCATTAACAAAAGTATAGTCTTCAAATTCCTTGAGGTGCTATTTCCCCTCTATTCGGCACTAGTTAGGACTCATCTTGAGTTCTGTGTCCAGTTCTGGACACCACACTCCAAGAAGGATGCTAACAAATTGGAACAAGTTCAGAGGAGGGCAACAAGGACGATCAGGGGGCTGGAAACCAAGCCTTATGAGGAAAGACTGAAAGAATTGGGCATGTTTAGCCTTGAGAAAAGAATACTGAGGGGAGATAAGATAGCACTTTTCAAATACTTGAAAGGCTGTCATACAGAGGAGGGGCAGGATCTGTTCTCAATCATCCCTGAATGCAGGACAGGCAACAATGGGCTCAAGTTACAGGAAGCCAGATTTCAGCTGAATATCGGGAAAAACTTCTTAACTGTTAAAGCAGTACAATGGAACCAATTACCTCGATAGGTGGTGAGTGCTCCAATGCTGGAGGCATTCAAGAGAAAATTAGACAACCACCTGGCAGATATCCTTTGATTTGTATTCCTGCATTGAGCAAGGGGGCTGGACTTGATGGCCTTATAGGCCCCTTCCAACTTCATGATTCTATGATTTCTCAGAATTGTTCAGAGCTCTGGATAACAAACATATTCAGTTCCAGAAGAATGAAAACACCCAGCATTTGGGGGAAAGGGTTTACAGAAATAAATCACCTAATCTATTATTTGCCGTCTTGAATTATATTAATACTGTTGTTTTTATTTTAAATTGCTTTTACTTTTATGTATTGTTGTTAGCCACCCAGAGTAGACTTCGATCTAGATGGGCGGGGTATAAATTGAACAAACAAACAAATAAAAACAGGGAATTTTCAAATGTGTTGCAGCAAAAATATTCCAAGCAGCAACCCATAAACTCCCCTTTTCCAGAGGTGCAAGAATCAGCAGAGGGGCTGTGTTTTATGCTTTTCATCGTGGGCAGCATATAGAATTGCAGAGTTTCAGCTACCTTTTGAAAACTAAGCAGATTGAGTTAGTCTCCCTAAGAATCCTAAATAAACTGCTATGAATTCGATCATGCAAAAAATGTATAAATATAATAAGCAGCGGGATTTGGGCAAGTGCATCTACTCTTTGCATTATTAGTTATGAGAAGCTGTAGCTATCAGTTTAACTATTCCATAATCTTTAAGATTTGTTATAGTTCTGTGCTATAACAATCACACTTTTCTACACAGACTTCTAGTGGGCCACCAATCTTGGGTTCTGCCTTTTCACAGCAGACTGACATGCAACAATTAAGCACATGAAGCTCTTTGCATCTGTTTGTTTTCTGTGCTTGTAGAAACTTCAGGAGCACCTAGTTTGATTCCTTGTATGAAAGGTAGAATGCAAGGGAATAAAAACACAAAAATAAATTTTTGGAAAGCTGCAGCCAGCCAGGATGAGCAGCAATAGAAGGCTATAGAGTGTGACAATACAAAGAAAGAGGTATTCAGGGGGAAATAACTTAGCCTGTTACATTACTGCGGTGTGATATGTAGAAATAGTGACTCGCTGAAGAATTGGTATCTCTTGTTTTTATTTAGTTGCAAAACAAGCAGAAATTGTCTTCCCCCATCATATTTCAAGCTTTTCCCATTATAATATGCATGCCAGGCAAAGCTTTACCCTGCCAAACTCTGGACCACCCTGTAGGCTTTAAAAGCGCAGGAGGCTTGCTGGAAAGAAAAAAAGGGAGAAAGAAAGAAAAACAAAAAGAAAATTGGCCTTTGTAGTCAGATCAGACTTAAATGTGGCAAATAAAGTGTTTGTACCAAAACAACATGTCTCAGCCTCTTTAACTGCTGGATAGCAAACTGGTTTAGGTATATGGAGTTTGATTCCCCACTGTGCCTTCTTGAGAGAGGCTGGACTTGATGATCCATAGGGTCCTTGACAGCTCTGTAGTTCTAAAACGATGATGTTGATGATAATTTTATATTGCAATTTCATCCTCTTAAAAATAAATCCTCTGCCTTCTGAATAATCAACAGAGTGGAATTCTGGGATCAGTATTAGGGAAAGAATGGTAAAGAAATACACAGCACAATCTTGTGCATGTCTTCTTAGAAGTAAGTCCAACTTCAATGGGATTTTCTCTTAGGTACACATGACATAAGATTGCAGCCATAGACAAAATACTTCTTTCTGAACAATCAATCAGAAAGAATGCATGTTTGTAAAGCATTTTATTTTTATTTATCTATTTATGTTTATTTACATATTTTTATGCCGCTTGTTGAACAAGAACTTGAGTTCTGAGTGCAGCAAACACAATAGTATAAAACAGGAAAAACGGAAAAAATAAATTAAAAGTATACATATACAGAATAAAACAATAACAATTCTTGCAGATTGGCAGCAAAATCATTACTGGTCTAAGTGAAAAAAATATATAAATATTTGCAGTTCTGAAAAGCCTGAGAAAATGTGTTTTTGATGCCTGGTGCCCAAATGGAATCGATCAATAGGACTTAGAATGGCATGCCATAAAGGATAACAATGACCTGAATGGGATATTTTTAGGAGAAGATTCTGCATCTGATGGGGCCATAACAGAAAGCAGAAAGCCATCTCATCTGCAGTAGCTGCCTCAAGTAGGATTATTCCTGCCAAAGCCTAGACAATTCAATCCAAGATGTTTTGAGTTAACCACTTCTACAATTTTCTGTAAAGTCAGCCATTACTCCCCCCCCCCCCCCCATCACACAAGTACACGGAGTTTTCCACATATGTACAGTGGGGAAACTGCACCTCCTTTTCAGATGATTATGTCTAAGAAGTTCCATACCAATAGATCCAGAGGTTTCTGTGCTGTCCACCTTTTGAATTTGCTTAAACCTGTTTAACATTTCTTAATACATGTGCTGCTTTTCTGAACTATGGTAGTGTGTGTGATACACATGTGGTGCTTGTGCACATACTGTGTAAAAGATAGAGCAAACACACCAAGCAATGCAGGCTGAAATCAGAAACAAACATTATCTTAAAACTAGAGCCAAAACATTCAAAGAGAGGATGTAATGGAGTAAGGGAGCACTATCTGATAAAACTACTTCTAAAATAACCCACATAAGCAAGAAATATAGAAAGACAGAAGTAAGACGGGATTGTCAGAGAATTAGGAAAGGCAGATGGAAGACTGAGGAAACCCTCCTTCCCTAATCCTTATATTTGCTGTAAACCTAAAATTTAGGTCAGAAAGTGCTGATAAAATTCTTGCCCTATCCAGGTTAGAAGCTAGCTGTGTGTGTGTGAGAGAGGCACTAACACGTCAGAATTCACAAATAATAAACAGATCAAACAAATTAATAAGAAAAACAAGAAGAAGGTTGGGATAGGCTGTTCTGATAAAAAGGGCAAAAGGTTTGGATATGAAGAGAGAGATTTAAGATTACTCAAGACAGTCACCAACCACCAAAACACTCACTGAGGCTTTAAAGATCTGCTCCTAACAGCTCAAGTAACACAAAATAATAAAAAGATGCATGAGAGAACATGAAGATACAGCCTCACGGTGTGACTAGACAGGATGGCTGTCCTGGATGGATAGAGGTTGATTCAAAGTTTTATATGACAGTTAATTTTTATTTTATTTTTTAAAAAATTAATTTTATTATTAAAAGAAAAACAAAGCATACATTTCCACGATCAAACAATTGCAAACAAAGGAACAAAACAACAACAACTCATGGAGAAATAACCTCATATTCAAAACACATAATTCCACAAAACAGATAAGTCACATATTTATAGTTATTTCTGTTGTATACAGAATAATTAGCACGAGCCTGTGAACAACCTAGATGCCCCGTTCTCAAGAAGCTGTTTTTTCACACACTTGCCCAGCCTCACTTAAAATATATTGTAGTAACCTAACCCTGAGCATTACCAAGGAATGGATAACGGTGTTAAGATAAGGGTTTTGTTCTCTAGTTTCGAGGAGGGATACTTTTGGCATGGGGCAATACATTGCATATACTGGGACCTTCTCATCTTATCTTCAGTGCCTGACTGCAGGACTGGCAGGAGCTGCTGTGACTTTTAACACAGCATTATGTTAGAAAGTGGTAGAACTTTAGAAATCAACTTTTATATTGTAATCTTGTCATATGTTGATATGGCGATTAGCTACCACTGTATTCTGCTTTGGTAGTTTTGAAAATAATGAATCTTGTAATATAATAATGTGCATTAGAACAACATCACTTAAACTAATAAACTCAATTTCAACTTAAATCGGCTTTGGCTTTCGGAGTACAATAACTGCATTAGTCTGGCAACAGAGGAGTAAGACATTTGCACTAATAACTCCTGAAAAACTTCATTTGTTTCCCTTTTTGAGGCCAGAACATAATATATTGGTTCATCATTTCTCAGCATGATTAGTATTGCATTAATTTATACTTTATATTTAAGATATGATATGGAGTAGTGGGTTCAGGCTTTGCCACAATACTTGTTTTTGTTGGACTTTTGCAACTTCACATGCTGCCTTTAGGTTTGGCTGGGAGGGACCTTTCTGGGCTGGGATGACTATCAATCTATCTAACACTAGCCAATCGTTTCTTCTCTGCCTCTGAATTTAAAGAGAGCTCCGCCTGTCTGCTCAGTGCTTCCCCCCCCCATCTGTTGTCTGCTGTGAGTCTTTTGAAGTCTTCCCCTGAAAGCAGTCATGTTTGTCAGTTTGTTGTTTGATCTGTTCAATTGTAAGTAATGAAACATTTTTGTTCTTTCCACTGTTAATGTTGCAGAGTGAATTATTGAGACTGTAAGTGCCAGTTAATGAGAAAAGGGGTGGGCTACTCTGGGGAATTTGAAGCTATTTTGTTTCTATGAATGCCTACACTTCTGCACAGCTAAAGGAACTGAAACAAAAATTCAAAACTCTGCAACAGTTTTCTTGTGTTATGCCCAGTCGCAGCATAATCCTGTCCTTCACTTAGACTTTCTGAATAGGGATTAGATCACTCTGATGTTGACAACATCAAAGACAAGTTATCATAGTGAGACTGTGTTGATAGCCAGTAGCAGCTCATTCATTGGCTAAGGGGGACATTGCTATACCTTAGCCTACCTCCGGTCATCTCATTCCTGCTTGCCTATTTACCAGAGGTAATGGGTTTCTGTTGGGTATGTACGCTTGTCTGCCTGCCTACTTCTTTGCATGAATATTCAGTTTTGTCCTGGCTCCATCCACCAAAGGTTTTTGTGCCCTGCTACACCTCAACAACCACAGTGGGCACAGGCTGCCAATGACAACAGTATAGCAATACTGTTAAATTAGAAGTAGGTTACTCCCAGTTAAATTCTTCTGTGGGGATAAAATGCCAGCAGTATAAATGGGTGGAACTGGGAACATGGTGTGGCCTCCATGGATCCTGTGTTCCTGCAAAAGAATGGAAAAGATACTCTTTAATGTCCAGAGCATCCTACAGCATGGCTAGTGTTGGTTGCCATCTTTTCTTCTTGTCTTGATTCTAGCTGTGTTTTGGTTTGCTAGATCATTCCATCCTGCTTGAGAAGAGTTTGCAACCTGAGGCTGCAGGTGTTTTCTATTTTTATTGGAATCACTGGGTCATGGAAGCACGCAGGAGAGAGGGTGATGTGATTTTTCTTGGTAGCTTGGTTGTGCACAATTGTCTGTGTATGCTTGTGGGAGGAGGAGGAAGGGGGGATATATCTAGCTATCCTTTTCTCTTTCTTCCTTTCCCCTTTTTAATATATCTCTGTCATTCATAAGCATAGTTAGAAAACAAAAAAACTACAGTCCAAACATGTCCTTAAAATATAAAATATTGAAATCAAGAGATCACATGATCATTTTGTAAGCAGAAAAAATTACTTCTCTCTCTATCAGAAGCATCTCACTATAAATTAAGAAATGTCCGATAAATACAGATAGAAAAGAGTGTTGGGAGTCATGCTCGCTAAAGCAGCTTCTTTTGTACCCTTCTTGCTGTGGAAAATCTGTTGAAAAGCATTTTCTCTTTATCCCAGTCCTGCTGACCTGTCTCTACTCCACAATTTGTGTCTATTTGTCCTGTTAAATTGGTTCTCTTTTACTATTTGCAGTCTTCCTCCAGCTTAGGCAATTATTCCACCAGAAAAAAAAAAGCTTAGGGGTGTAATGCACACGCCATGTTATCTGAAAGCCTGCAATTTGACTTTTCTGCCACAAAGGAAATTTCCTTCTATGGTTCTTCCTTGCTTGCCTGGGTGCTAGCCAGTTCTCTGGTTAACTTCCATTGGCTTCTTCACAGTCACAGATTCCCATAGCTCATTCTGCCTGCTGTAAATGTCTATAAATTTCTAACACATTAACTATAATTCTACTAACTCTGCAAGTACTTATATTTGTTTTCTATGGTTTATGCAGGAGTTAAAAACCAAAGGGGAAGAGACAACATGAAATTAAAGTTCACGTAACCCATATTTGGCTTGTTGTTTCAAATCAGTGTTTGAATATGAGCTTTTCTAACCTTGATCATTCAAAGTGCTCTTCCTTGCTCATTCTCTCTTCCTGTCCCTCTCAGGTGCAAACTACCACCCATTGCATGACAAATGTACATAACACTACTCTAGTGGCCCTTTTAAACAAGGCAGAGTAGGAAGTTTAAAAAGGAAAACATGTTTGAGGCAGGTTGACATCACAACAGCATCTTCATGACATAGATTTAGACATCAATGAGAGAACGAAAAGGAAGTTGAGAAAGTGAACAAGAAAGGGCGATGTAAATGAACTGCTGAATATTTTTTGAAGGCATTGCCTTCCGCACTCCCAAATTACTGAAATAAATTACTGAAAGAGAGAAAAAGATCTGTCTTTGTTTGACAGTGCCAAAAGCATTCCAGGGATATATGATCATTTTATGCTGTGCAATTAGATATTAGAAGACCTTAAAGAATGATTGTATAATTCCTGTAATAATAACAACTTGTATAAATATAGAAAGGGAAAAGGAGGAGGACCAGTAAAAAGCAAACATATTCCTGATGGACTCCATATTTTTGAAGATCTTTTATTAGATACAGGAGAAAAGAAATACATTATGTTGAAACAAAAACATGTGTTGATGAAACCTTGGCCAAAAAAACCCAGGCTCTCCTTAAATTTAAAATGAGTTTCCAAATGCTGTTCTGAAACATGCAAAGTTATCAGCTTTTTCAAACCTAGGATCCTCAAAATTTTTTGGACTTAGCCAGCAAACAATCCAATTGCTGATTCTAGGTGGAGGAAGGATGTATTATTATTATTATTATTATTATTATTATTATTATTATTATTATTATTATTATTATTATTATTATTATTATTATTATTATTATTATTATTATTATTATCTTGTTTCCCCGAAAATAAGACCTAACCTGAAAATAAGCCCTAGTATGATTTTTCAGGATGCTCGTAATATAAGCCCTACCCCAAAAATAAGCCCTAGTTAAGTGAAACCCCACCCTCCACCATTGTGCAGCATTGTGCAGCAACCAGAAGATGACATGACTGTAAAATAAAACATCCCCTGAAAATAAGCCCTAATGCATTTTTTGGAGCAAAAATTAATATAAGACCCTGTCTTATTTTCAGGGAAACATGGTATTATTATTATTATTATTATTATTATTATTATTATTATTATTATTATTATTATTATTATTATTATTATTATTGTTGTTGTTGTTGTTGTTGTTGTTGTTGTTGTTGTTGTTGTTGTTGTTGTTGTTGTTAAGTTTTGAATTTCTGGTAAAAGTATTTATTTCATTAATTTTTATACCACCCATCTGGCTGAGGCCATTCTGGGAAGTTTACAGCATATAAATACCCTATTTTCCTGAAAATACTGTAAGACCTAACCTGAAAATAAGCCCTAGTATGATTTTTCAGGATGCTTGTAATATAAGCCCTACCCCAAAAATAACCCCCGGTTAAGTGAAGCCCGCCCTCCACCATTGTGCAGCAACCAGAAGAAGATGACATGACTGTATTTGAATAAATATAGATTGTTGTACATGAAAAAATAAATAAAATATCCCCTGAAAATAAGCCTAATGCTTTTTTTTGGAGCTAAAATTAATAAAAGACCCTGTCTTATTTTCAGGGAAACACCGTACCACCAAGTACAATTTAACATAAGGGAAAAAATAGAAATAATAAAATACAAATAAGCAATAATCTCAAAGCATAAAAATGCATCAAAATAAAACATTTAAAAACATTTGAAGTATTTAAAACATTTAAGATGGTGGACATTGGGCAGATAGGCTAATTAGACTGAGTTGAGATTGCAGATATGCTTTCAAATGCCTGCCTAAATAGTCAAGTTTTAAGTGATTTTTTAAAATATTGCCAGCAATATCTTTTTGCTATACAGAAAGTCACAGAGGATAATAGTTACACATTCCCCAGAGTTCACTTCTTTCTCATTAACTGGCACTTAAAGTCTCAATAACTCACGCCGAGTCATTTATAGAAGAAGGAATTTTTTTAAGTTTCTGCTTCAAATTAGACTTGTGTATACTGTTTTCTTTACTGCACACATACTAGCTACCAACCAAACAGATCAACAACAACAAACAACTGCCCCCAGCTGGTAAAAGAGAAGGATAGAACACTCATCAGAGAGGTAACACTTTTTAATTTAAGAAGTTGGAAAGAACAATTGGTTAGTGCTGGATCACCCCAGCCCAGAAAAGTCCTTCCCTGTCACTCAAGTCAGAGACAGCATGCGAGGTTGTAAATTAAACTCCAACAGGATGCACTTGGGTTTTTAAACTGTTGAGTGAAATCTGCAGAGGAACATTCCCAAAAATTAGGATTGTAGAATGGCCCACTGCTGGTGGTCCGAAAAGAAAGACTGGATGAGAATGACCTGTTCTGGAAGAAATGGAGATCTCTTGTGGGTTGCATGTCCTTCTCAGTTCATGCCCAGGGAAGCTAGACAATTCCATTTATTTATTTATTATTTAATTTATACGCCGCCCATCTAGACCGAAGTCTACTCTGGGCGGCTAACAACACTCCAAGAATGATAAAATAAAACAACAACATTAATACAATTGAAGATGGCAACATAAATTAGGTATTGACAGGAGGGAAGGCCTGCCTAAAGAGCCAGGTCTTGAGTTTGCTCTTAAAAACACCCAGCGAGGGAGCCAGACAGATTTATGGGGGGAGATTGTTCCAGAGGCGAGGGGCCACTGCCGAGAAGGCCCGCTTTCTTCTTCTTTCTCTTTGAGCCTCCCTCGGCATTAAGCCCCTCAGCCACCCATCCTGGCTAAAGCGAGTGATTCGGGTAGATCTAGGTGGGAGGAGGCGTTCCGCTAGATATTGAGGTCCTAAACCGTTTAGGGCTTTATATGTCATCATTAGTACTTTGAAATCAATGTGGAAACGAACGGGCAGCCAATGCAAGGCAGCCAGAGTAGGGGAGATATGTTGATGTTTTCTCACCCCAGTAAGAAGTCTGGCCACCGCGTTCTGCACCATTTGAAGCTTCTGCATCAATCTCAAAGGTAGCCCCACATAGAGCGCATTACAGTGGTCTAATCTCGAGACTACAAGTTCATGGACCAGAGTGGTGAGGGCCCCCACATCAAGATAGGAACACAACTGGGCAATCCGCCGAAGATGGAAGTAGGTGGTGTGGACCACTGACGCCACCTGGGTTTCCATGGTAAGCGCCGGATCCAGATGGACCCCCAAGCTGCGAACCTCACTCTTCGTGGTGAGAGTCACCCCCCCAAAAGAGAGGGAGTTTCCCAAACCACCAATGTCGGGGCCACCCACCCTCAGGACCTTCGTCTTGTCCGGGTTCATTATCTCTTCCCTGTCATCTTCCCTCTATCCCAGCTTCACAGGACATCCATTTTCTGGTTTCTGTGTGCTCTAACACAGGGGTCGTCAACTGCCCGGTGCCGGTCCGTGGGCTTGCCGGAACTGGGCCGTGGATACGGATCTCCACCCCCCGCACGCATGCGCAGTGGGTGTGTCATGCTCGCGCGGTGGGTGTGTTGCGCTCGTGGGGGCGTGTCGCGCTCGCGGGGGGTGTTGAGCTCGCACGACACGCCCACTGCGCAAGCATGACACACCCACTGTGTGAGTGCGGGGGTGCCCCGCCCCCGTGAATGGAACTCGCTCTCCCCAGCCGGTCCACTCGCACACACACACCCGCGAGCACGACACCCCCTGCGAGCGCGACACGCCCCCCGCGTGCATGCGGGGCTGTGTGGGTGGAGATCCGTATCTACAGCCCAGTTCCGGCAAGCCCACGGACTGGCACCGGGCCGCGGACTGGGGGTTGACGACCCCTGTGTTAGAGCACACAGAAACCAGAAAATGGAGGTTGGGGACCGCTGCTCTAACAGACATGTTTTGAGAAATGAGATTGAGAATCTAACTGATATTCCTTCCCTGTTTAGAATTTATTTATTTATGAAATACTAAAAAAGGATTCCCTTGAAACAGGAGTATGAAATGTCCCTGAAATGCTCTGTTGAATGGTGCAGTCAAATGGAGAGAGGTAAAAGAAATGCAGCTGAGCATCCCTATGAGCATATTTTATCAGCTAGGATACATCTTCATTGGTGTGGTTGACTTGTGCTTGCTGTGAGGACTGGTAAATGTACCAGGCAGACAGGTTTTCCCTTAATAACTGGTGGTCTGAGGGTTTTTTAAAAATGGATTGTTGTGCTCTGTTGCTTTAAATGTGTTTTAGTATTGATTTTATTACTGCTTTTAATGTAATACTTATTTAATTTTTTTAAACATTTGTATACCTACTGTTTTTAGCTTTTAAATGTTGTCTTTTTAATTATGTAAGCCGCCTTGGGTTCTTTTTCAGAATAAAGGCGGGGTAAAAATATTTTAAATAAATAAATACCTCCATGGTTTATTGTAACCCTGCAAAGATAAGCCTGTATCTAGTGAAGTCATTGCGCTAACAGAAGATCTGTTGCACTAGTGGCTGTGCATTTTCAGAGTCAGCACAAGGATAGTTTCCAGTACAGTGTTTGTTGTGCAGGTGTTTGCACAAATGGTTGCACAACCTTTTATGCAATTTACACCAGCAATAATTTGTGCAGTGACATAATCCAGTGCAACTGCACTGGCAGAGATTTACACTAGTATTATGATGGATTTAGGCCACAATATCCAGGATAATTCACTGCATTATTCAGGGGTCAAAAAGTCAGTTAAGCTCAGAAGCAAACTGTAAGTCTGTGCTCTTGCTTCAAGACTGATGCTATCTGTTCATTAAAACACAGGTTAGACAACAGTCTGACCACTGCCTTTTGTACGAGCAGTAGCTTCCTGACAATTTGTTTTCAAAGACAACTCCCACACAGAGTCCATTACAGTAGTCTGAGAGAGGAATAATTAATAGATGGGTTAGTATGTCCACGTCTCCCTCCCTAGAAATTTTCATCATTCTTGAGGAAATGCCTCATATTTTCTCTCTGATGAACTGAAATGTACTTTAAACAGAGAATAACTTTTCTTCCCTGAACAAAATGGTATCTTTATCCTGTCTTATTTACTAGGTTTATATTGAATGGGCACAGAGCCTTATAAAATAAGTTGGTTTATGGATTAAGCAGCAGCAGAAAAATGCCCTCTTTCCCATATTCCCCCCCCCCCTTTTCTGGGTACACTGGACTGGGTCGCAGTCAAGGATGGCTTAGCCTGTCCATCAAACTATGGGAAGGGGTTGACTTCTCAGGCCCTATTCACTCCCAGGCTAACTGAGCTGGTTTAGTTTAAACTCTATGCTGCTTTTCTATTGAATATGAAGTTTAAAGCAATCACAACAGGAATGTAAAAACAGTTTTACAGGCATGTACAGATCTAAGCATGGTGAGGAAGAGCAGTCACATAAACATTCCTCCTTTGCTCTGGCGGACATTCTGTTCTTTGACCATTTGTGAAACTGATTTTCACAACCATTGTGAGAATGGACACACAATGGGGAGCTTGCCATGGGCGATGCTTGTGTAGTTACGCTTCTACGATTGCATTCAGGTGATAGTCTACTGGCTATTATAATTAAAAGTATACCATAGAACTTTAGGAAATAAAGCAATAACACTAATTGAAGGAAGAACTAAAAATAATATAAAAATAAACAGAAAAGCTTTTCATATGAGGACAAATTTACTCATCATCAAACCCTAGGTCAGCAAGTGAGACTTTTTCTGGCACTAGAAAAAGGGTAGTAAAACAGCTGATGGATATCCTCTGAGAGGGGTCTTATTAGCTGGAACAAAGCCACAGACGTCCTCTGGCTGGAGGCTAGCATGGAGTTGCCCTTCTGCTCTTACTTGCATGTCAGTAAGAGTACCCTGGGAAGTATTTGGCCCTTGGTGTTGGTAGTGCTTGAAGGAAACCAGTTTAAGGTAGTCTCTATGAGCCCCATAGGGTTGAACTCAATGCTAAGGCCCTTACCTTAGTTATCCCAACTGAGTGCTAGTTACTCTATGTAGATGTTCAGGACGCTACTTGTAGTTGAAGCCATGGCACATGCATCATTGACATCATAAATGAGATGTGATATGTGAATCAAGTGTCTATAATGCCGTCTTTACATGTCTAACTTCCTGAAAGAAATTGAAAGATTCGTGGGAATTTAGGGTTACATAATCCACAGAGGCATCCTTGTGATTACTTGTTATCAGCAGAGGGACTTAACTGAAAGCTTAAGAGGCCGAAACATGCAAATAGGGTTGCTCAGGATAGTTCACTTTACACTCCATAATGTGCTTTCCGGAAGATCTATAGTCATTTCTCATTAGGGATTTACTAATGTCTTGAAGATTGTTCAGTAAAATAAATGCTTTTAGCACAGGCCCATTCTACACTCAAGTTTTGCTACATTTCTACCATTTGAACAACTTCTGTGCCTGTGAAAAAACTGCCCAAGCCTTAAGTGAAAAACCTTAATGCCCATTTGTCCCTGTAGATGCTGGTCATGAGGGAAATGGTTGAGAGATATCTGTTTTAACACAAATACTGTATGTTTTCTTATGGTCTTAGTATAAAATAATTTTTGTTTGTTACATTTGTAGCTTGATTTCCCACTTAGCAGGTCAAAGGAAGATTAGCCATGCAATACCTCTCTGTTGTGAAATAGATCAAGCTGTATACTATGTGACCATAGCTGTAAGGTGTGTGTGTGTGTGTGTGTGTGTGTGCACCCGTTCAAGTGTTGGTGGCAAAAGTGGGAGTAGAAAGAGATAAGCTTACAACAAAGATCTGCTCCTCAATTAAAAAAAACAAACCACATTTGGTTGCAGTTACTTTTTGTGCCTTATAACAACAACAATAGCTGCTTCGGAGGTATGGAACACAGGGTAGGATAACAGTGTCCCTCTAAAGATGCAGTCCATCAGCCTTACATTATAGTCTACCAAGAGCTTATAAATGCTGTGCTTTTCCACCCCCAGATGTCTATCTACAAAAGTAAGTACCAGTTAAGAAAAGCAAACATCATTACTTTCAGGCATCAGTAAATATGCAGAGGACAAAAATGGTGCTGCCCTTTGCTGAACTGACAGATGTCAAACCATCCTCCCAGCTTGGAAGTTGCAGAGGTGAGTGGGACTACGGAAAGAATCGTATAGGAATCCTCTATCACTGCCCCAAATCCAGAGTTGGGAGAGTTGCAGAGTTTTGAATTTCTGGTAAAATTCCCTTTGCTACGCAGTAAAAGTACAGAGATTCACAAAGGAGAATAACTTCAAGTTCTCCAGGTAGTCCACCCCTTTCTCATTAACTGGCCCTTCTGTTATCAATAACTCTGAGACATTTGTAGGAGAATGAATAAAACAAACATTTCATTACTTACAGCTGTGAACAGATTGACAACAAACTAAGAAATAAACTGACTTCAACAGACTAAAGAGAGGGAAAGGAAACACTCAGCAGAGAAACGGGGCTCTCTTTGAATTCAGAGGCAGGAAGGGACAATTGGTTAGTACTGGATAGACCGACAGTCAACTCATGTGGGAAAGGCAGGAAAAGGGAGGTTTCTCTACCTTCCATCTTCCCAAATGTCATCCCAACATTTCCCCTTTGCTGCAATAATAGTGCCTCATCACTGTTGTCCCCCACTGCTGCCTCCTTACTTGTGAGTAAACCAAGAAAACATGCAAATAAACTGGTGATTCAAAGACTTACGTGGACCCTTCTCACAAGTGAATAAACATCACCAGTGTGAATGGAAGGATCTCTCAAGTGAAAGATAAAATAGATTGCACTGAAGATAAGAACCTTTTGAGGGCGAACCACACCACTCCAAATTCCACTGTATAGGCAGGCCCAATGATTAGACAGAAATGAGGGAGAAGCAGTTAACTGCTGCAAATTTCACCCAGTCTTCTCTGATCAGACCTCTGATCTGATTCTTTCCTGTATTTAGTTTTTAATCTGAACTATTCAGTATTACTCTGTATTTCCTTAGAGAATTGCTGTCTGTCAGAACAGACAATACTGGGTAAATTACTCGAATAATCTGGTCTGATTTATGGCAGCATATTATTTAATTTTAGTAAAATAGCCCTGGAAAAAAAGAGAAACACTCTTTTTACTGAATGACACTACAGAAGAGGAGAGGGAGAGTAAGTTAAAAGCAAAATGGGGCAGATTCTTGGGAACCAAACTAGATATAATGTTAACTGCCATTAACATGAATGCAAATAAATGTGTTAAGACAACATTATTTGTTTGATTGGTCATGAGATCAAGCAAATTATGGGCACCTTGTTAATTAGTTGCAATCTGCAACCATGACATAAACAATTTTACTTATTTCAAAATAAAATCCCAATAGGATTCTGGACCTTGTTTTCACTGGCACACATTGCTGAACGCAGGTAGTCTCGCTCTGATGATATATCAGTGAGTATTAGCCATCTCTTGGGTTTTTTCTATGGGATTGTTAGTGTCCCTGTATAGTGATACAATGTTAGTGTCCCTGTATAGTGATACAATGAATGTCACTATGTATGCATAGTGTATTATACATAACAATATAAGTGTATGTATGCACTTATATTTTTATGTATAATTAAGCAAGACGGGTTAATTTAAGTGTTCTGGTTTGTAAGCCTTTGGAGTAGGTCAACATAGCAGTATATACAGCTCCACAAATAAATGAAGTGATGTGTTTGCTGTCTTAGAAAAATAATTTCAAATGGCACCATGGGAATCTCAACAATTAAAAAGCCCTGCATGGAAATGAGTGTTGTGCCTCTGTGCCCTCCTTAGTTCTTGGCTGTGATCTGATTTTCACTGGACAGTACAGTGTTTGGAGTAAACATAAAATTGATGATATAAAATATGATACTTCTATTCTAGAAGCTAAATCTTACTGCGAGTGAAGTCAGGGGCAATATAACGATACACAGTAGTCCACCAGCTTCCTGACAGTTCTTCGTACATTGTTCCATCATATAGTGTTTTTACAGTGGGAACTCTTTTAACACTAAAATCCTGTCTTTCTCTACTTATGTCCCAATAAAAACCATTCAGATGTAGCTTCTCCCAACTTTGTGCCCTCCGCATGTGTTAGAACCAGTGGTTCTCAAACTGGGATCCCCTGAAGTTCTTGGACTGCAATTCCTAGAAGCCTTCACCACTTGCTATGCTAGCCAGGATTTCTAGGAGTTGCAGTCGAAGAACACCTGAGGACCCAAGTTTAAGAACCACTATGTTAGACTATCCCCTTCACGGATTGCTGCCTTGTCGTGGTAAAGGGGCTTGAGTAATTCAGAGAAGCTATGGGCTATGCCGTGCAGGGACACCCAAGACGGACAGGTCATAGTGGAGAGTTCTGACTAAACGCGATCCACCTGGAGCAGGAACTGGCAAGCCACTCCAGTATCTTTGCCAAGAAAACCCCATGAACAGAAACAAAAGGCTAAAAGATATGACGCTGGAAGATGGGCCCCTCAGGTCGGAAGGCGTCCAACATGCTACTGAGGAAGAGCGGAGGACAAGGACAAGTAGCTCCAGAGCTAATGAAGTGGTTGGGCCAAAGCCGAAAGGACGCTCACCTGCGGACGTGCCTGGAAGTGAAAGGAAAGTCCGATGCTGCAAAGAAAAATACTGCATAGGAACCTGGAATGTAAGATCTATGAACCTTGGTAAGCTGGATGTGGTCAAACAGGAGATGGCAAGAATCAACATTGACATCCTGGGCGTCAGTGAACTAAAATGGACGGGAATGGGCGAATTCAATTCAGTACCATATCTACTATGGTGGGCAAGAATCCCATAGAAGAAATGGAGTAGCCTTCATAGTAAAAAAAAAAAAAAAGAGTGGGAAAAGCTGTACTGGGATACAATCTCAAAAATGAGAGAATGATTTCAATGAGAATCCAAGGCAGACCTTTCAACATCACAGTCATCCAAGTTTATGCACCAACTACCGATGCTGAAGAGGCTGAAATTGACCAATTCTATGAAGACTTACAACACCTTCTAGAACTGACACCAAAGAAAGATGTTCTTGTCATTATAGGGGACTGGAATGCTAAAGTAGGGAGTCAAGAGATAAAAGGAACAACAGGTAAGTTTGGCCTTGGAGTTCAAAACGAAGCAGGGCAAAGGCTAATAGAGTTTTGTCAAGAGAACAAGCTGGTCATCACAAACACTCTTTTCCAATAGCACAAGAGGCGACTCTACACATGGACATCACCAGATGGGCAATAACGAAATCAGATTGATTATATTCTCTGCAGCCAAAGATGGAAAAGCTCTATACAGTAAGCAAAAACAAGACCTGGAGCTGATTTTGGCTCTGATCATCAGCTTCTTATAGCAAAATTCAAGCTTAAACTGAAGAAAGTAGGAAAAACCATGGGGCTAGTCAGGTATAATCTAAACCAAATCCCTTGTGAATACACAGTGGAAGTGAAGAACAGATTTAAGGAATTAGATTTGGTGAACAGAGTGCCTGAAGAACTATGGATGGAGGCTCGTAACATTGTACAGGAAGCAGCAACAAAAACCATCCCAAAGAAAAGGAAAGGCAAGAAAGCAAAGTGGCTGTCCCAACGAGGCCTTACAAATAGCAGAGAAGAGAAGGGAAACAAAATGCAAGGGAGATAGGGAAAGTTACAGAAAATGGAATGCAGACTTCCAAAGAATAGCAAGGAGAGACAAGAGGGCCTTCTTAAATGAACAGTGCAAAGATATAGAGGAAAATAATAGAAAGGGAAAAACCAGCGATCTGTTCAAGAAAATTGGAGATATTAAAGGAACATTTTATGCAAAGATGGACATGATAAAGGACAAAAATGGTAGGGACCTCACAGAAGCAGAAGACATCAAGAAGAGGTGGCAAGAATACACAGAGGAATTATACCAGAAAGATCTGGATGTCCCGGACAACCCAGAGAGTGTGGTTGCTGACCTTGAGCCAGACATCCTGGAGAGCGAAGTCAAGTGGGCCTTAGAAAGCATGGCTAACAACAAGGCCAGTGGAGGTGATGGCATTCCAGTCGAACTATTTAAAATCTTAAAAGATGACTCTGTTAAGGTGCTACACTCAATATGCCAGCAAGTTTGGAAAACGCAGCAGTGGCCAGAGGATTGGAAAAGATCAGTCTACATCCCAATCTCAAAGAAGGGCAGTGCCAAAGAATGCTCCAACTACCGTACAATTGCACTCCTTTCACATGCTAGCAAAGTTATGCTCAAAATCCTACAAGGTAGGCTTCAGCAGTATGTGGACCGAGAACTCCCAGAAGTACAAGCTGGATTTCGAAGGGGCAGAGGAACTAGAGACCAAATTGCTAATATGTGCTGGATTATGGAGAAAGCCAGAGAGTTCCAGAAAAACATCTACTTCTGCTTCATTGACTACGCAAAAGCCTTTGACTGTGTGGACGACAGCAAACTATGGCAAGTCCTTAAAGAAATGGGAGTGCCTGACCACCTTATCTATATCCTGAGAAATCTATACGTGGGACAGGATGCAACAGTTAGAACTGGATATGGAACAACGGATTGGTTCAAAATTGGGAAAGGAGTACGACAAGGCTGTATATCGTCCCCCTGCTTATTTAACTTATATGCAGAATACATCATGCGAACGGCTGGACTGGATGAATCCCAAACCGGAATTAAGATTGCCGGAAGAAATATCAACAATCTCAGATATGCAGATGTACCACTCTGATGGCAGAAAGTGAGGAGGAATTAAAAACCTCTTAATGAGGGTGAAAGAGGAGAGCGCCAAAAATGGTCTGAGGCTCAACATCAAAAAACCTAAAATCATGGCCACTGGTCCCATCACCTCCTGGCAAATAGAAGGGGAAGATATGGAGGCAGTGACAGATTTTACTTTCTTGGGCTCCATGATCACTGCAGATGGTGACAGCAGCCACGAAATTAAAAGACGCCTGCTTCTTGGGAGGAAAGCGATGACAAACCTAGACAGCATTTTAAAAAGCAGAGACATCACCTTGCCGACAAAGGTCCGCATAGTCAAAGCTATGGTTTTTCCAGTAGCGATGTATGGAAGTGAGAGCTGGACCATAAAGAAGGCTGACCGCCGAAGAATTGATGCTTTTGAATTGTGGTGCTGGAGGAGGCTCTTGAGAGTCCCCTGGACTGCAAGGAGAACAAACCTATCCATTTTGAAGGAAATCAACCCTGAGTGCTCACTGGAAGGACAGATCCTGAAGCTGAGGCTCCAATACTTTGGCCATCTCATGAGAAGAGAAGACTCCCTGGAAAAGACCCTGATGTTGGGAAAGTGTGAAGGCAAGAGGAGAAGGGGACGACAGAGGACGAGATGGTTGGACAGTGTCATCGAAGCTACCAACATAAATTTGACCAAACTCCGGGAGGCAGTGGAAGACAGGAGGGCCTGACGTGCTTTGGTCCATGGGGTCACGAAGAGTCGGACACGACTTAACGGCTAAACAACAACATGTTAGAGTATAAATCTCATCCCATCTACTTTCACTTTTCCAAGGTGAATCAGCCACTGGTCCTTTACCTCAACTGTGATCTGAGACTTTTTGGCATCCATGGCAGTCCTTTAACATAATGGGCTGAAAGAAAGCCAAAACTCGCTTTGCAACCCATATGAATTGATTTCAGCCTTATGTCATGTGAACGATACAATCTAAATTTATTTAAATGACACTTGAATGCAGTTCTTATTGCCAGTGTGATGTCAACCTGAGTCAGAGTGCCGGGGATTCAGAGTTCAGTTCCCCGCTTTGCCTTGTAGGAGATGAGATTACCTGTATGGTCTTGGGCAAGTAGCACAGTCCCAGAGCACAGCCAGAAGAAGGGAATTGTAAATGATTTCTGACTGCGCTATACTTGTGAAATGCTGAAAAGGGTCACCATAATTTGAATTGATTTATTATTAATAATTATTGTTAAGTCCCATTGAACACAATGAGTATGCCATTAAATTTCTATTAAGGAGAAAGGCTTGCCAGTGTAGTAAGTACCTCTGACACTTGCACAGGTACTGTTGTTGCATAAGCAATGATTTCAATGAAGGAAACATGCTATCTACTTATCCTACAGCATTGATTGTGCTGATCCTGCAATTCCACATTACTACCCAGATAGGATTTTCTGTTTGGTAGAAGCTCAATAGCATATTAAGTCAGTGGGAATTACTTCTAAGTTAACACGTGCAGCATTTAACGACACATCTCTGTAACACTTCCTCCATTCTTTCTTAGACCTGTTACAGACTGTAGACTGGAAATTTGCATCCCACAAACACTGTTTCCTTTCCCCGTACCCTTGTTATTGTTTAAAAAGACGTTGTACCTTTAACTGTTGGTATGAAGTAGAGTTCTGGTAAATTCACAAGTCTGGGCACTACATTTTGAAATCTTAGTTGTTCCCTATACATGTATAATGCTACTGTTGGTGTTCTGACTCACCCCTCCCACAGAGCTGCCTGTGTACTTTCTTTTCTTTCTGTTATGCTAGGCAAACTACAGAGAACAAATCTGGGGCAAAATGTTATTCTTCCCATAGAGTGCTCTGTCCTCTTTTCATCTGCCATGAGTGGCATGGTGCAAATTGTCTCTTAACTTGCTGGCATTTGACTTCTGTTCTTAAGCTGACGGTATACTCCATGCTTGAGTTTACAAGAGCTGAGCAAGGCTGTCGAGGACAGGACAGTCCGGAGGTCATTCATAGGATCACCATAAGTTGGAGGCGACTTGACAGCATGTAACAAAGAATACCACAAGGTCCTATTTGACTTTAATTTTCTCAAGGCTCAGTGTGATGGCCATCTCTTCACAAAGCTGAATGAACTACTGTAAATTAGATTTTCTGCCTCGCTTGTTTCTTCTCCTGTGATCAGGACATAACCCACAGTTATCTCCACAGTGGGCAAGTCTCCAAGTGCTCAGTTTAGATTCTGCTGAAACACCTCAGGTGCAGTGGAGATACCCTTGGGAAGGTGTCGCTATCTATGATGGCTCAAAGCTGTAGCAAACAGTGCCTCTGCCTTTCGTTTTTACATGCCAGAAAGCACTGCATACTCACAGACAGTGAATATTTGGGCTCTGGGGGGATCAGGAGATGCAGGATATCATTAATAGTAGGCAACAAATAATGGTTTCTTTTGAGTATCCAGTTTAATGACAGAATCTGTGCAGATCCTTAATTTGCCTAATGGTTTCCTTGACTGTGAGTGTAATGCTTTTCCAGGGAGTGGTAGATGCTTTTGCAATTAGGATGCCCCCTTCACTGAAGCTGGCTGGTCTTTGCAGATTGTTACAGTCCTACTGTAGTTTCCCCTGCAGCAGGCAAACAGTCTACCGGTGCATTAGTTTTTAGTCATAGCTCTCTATCAAAGCTACCATCACCCTAGGAAACTTCTCCATAGTCTGCAGGACAATTGCCATGGTCCAGCATTTGATACATATTGCCGCTGCACTCTGGCTGCATCCATTGCTTGGGTGGCTGCATTATCTAAAAGATTGTGCCCTTTCCTCCACAACTGCAGATGTAAGTAAATATGTTTTGTTCTTCGAGCGGGTTCGTTATTGTTTGATTGCATTTCTTTGCTCCCTTTGCGTGGTTTTATTATAACATCTGAGAGTGGCTGTTTTCTCTAACAATGGTGTTAGACTATAATTCATATTAGGGAATCCCACTTTGTGCTGCACCACACTACCCAGCTTAAAAATAGCAGGTGATTGTTCTAGTGACATTTTTGCATGCAATCCTGTTGCTGGTAATGTTACCAGAATTCAGACTTGATACCAGTTTGGGTCTGAAAGAATGATGGGACTTCAGTTTCACCTGCACGCTTTGTATAGTCCATAACCAATGACAAACTTCTTTTTCCCCATAAAGTGGTTGATGTTACCATGGCGTGCATAATGTTGCGAAATACAGGGCTCTTTGTTTTTCCTTTTCCTGATGCTTCCTGTAACAGATGCAGCTTACAAATGGGTGAAGGATCCTGATTCACTTGTTCTTGTACTGATTTGGTGGTGGTGGTTTTTCTTGACCATACGTAGTGAAAGGTATCAGGACTATTTCCCGGTTTTTCCTGTCTCTAATGCATTAATCAATCAGCCAGAGACAGAGAGATCCAATAGATATTTGTTTATTTTCAGCTGAAAGCAAGCAAATAGGCGCAAACGTCACATGCAGAAAACATGCGGAGAAGAAGCGCGCCTCGGGTACAAAAAGTATGCATTTTTATAAGGCAAAACATGAAAGAGGGCTAAGGGGGTTGGGTGGAGGAGGAGAAATGGGAGGGGATTCTATAATTGGTACAAATTCCTGCAAGAACTCAGCTGTGGGCAGTAATTCATTTCTCCGTGTCAGACGCCCCGCTTCCCAAGGACAGGCTTCCAATTTAGAAATATCTTAATTGTAAATTGGGAGAAACTCAGACGGACACCCCCTCCTCCCTTGTTCATTCTTGCCTGCCTAAGCAAAACATTCATATAGCAAAGCAAGTTACAGAAAGCAAGATGGCTACGGTTAGGCTAAGATATATTTTATATGTATTAACTTCGACCCTTTCAGTAGTGCCGGGGTTTCTTGCTTTCCTTGGGGTTTTGAAAGTCTTCACTGTCCAAATTATCGCAAAGCAAAGTACAGAACACTCTCTTAAAGCACATACTTTTGCAGCTGAGTCATATAGGTCGCACACAGACATTTCTGCCCCCCATTTTCTAGATTTCAAAAATTACAGGTGCTCCCTAAATTTTACAGCACTACAATATAGTAATATAGCAATCTAATTCTTCTCCTTCCTGCTGATATCTTATGAAGAATTCATACCTAGTACTTAGCCTTCAACCTTGTTCCCCCAAATGGTAAAATAAACATTTAACTTTCCTGCCGCCTTCATGCTGAAGTCTATATAGAGCTAAATCATCTCCTTTTTGTGGGAGCATTTCTAAGCCATCTTCTGGTATGCAAAAGTGAGCGCATGATCTCTCTCTCGCTCTCTCTCTCTCTCTCACACACACACACACACACAGAGAGAGAGAGAGAGAGAGAGAGAGAGAGAGAGATGGCTTACAAAATGGGAACCACAAATAGACCACCAAAAGTAAGAACCAATGGGGTAAACATTATTCCAATACATTTCAGGCCCTTTTAATTATAACATCCGCTCACCATTGTAACCTGCAATAAGTATACAAATGTTATAAAAAGTATATCATCATCATCGTCTTAGAACTGCAGATCTGGAAGGGACCCTATGAATCATTAAATCCAGCTCCTGTGAAGGAGGCACAGTGGAGAATCAAACGCCCAGCCTCTGGCTCTGCAGCCAGATACTTAAACCACAGAGCTATCTAGCAGTTCACATGGTCCTATAACCAGTATCATTTCCATGTATAATCTGCATGTATGGCAGTGGAGGCTGAGAGAGATAAATCCTCTCTGGGTTAACTTAAATATGTTAACTTAAATATAATTATCTAAGGTGCCAAATTTTGGGAACAGGGTTCAGCATTTTTTATACTTTCTGAAAACCTCTGGCTAAAACCTTGAGGAAATTCATGGCCCCCAATGAATTCAGAGTCACCAGCTTCTACTGGTGCATGCATGCAAAATAATGTTTAAGTATATATATATATATATATATATATATATATATATATATATATAGATAGATAGATAGATAGATAGATAGATAGATAGATAGATAGATAGATATCCTCTTTAGGTTACATATACTTGATCTGAATAATGAATGTACTTATTTGTGCTTGGTGGTGGGGAGGCAGGTGTAGCTATGTTAACTTGCTCCAGCAAAACCAAAGAGTTCTGTGGCATCTTAAAAACTAACAAGTTTTATTGGGCATATGCTATGACAAACTGCAGGTTTCTTTATTAGATGCATCCATGAAACTTTTCAATGAATAAAATATGTCAGCTTTGAAGATGCCACAAGACTCTTTTCTGTTTTAGTTCTGTTTGTTGTTCTTGGGCTCCTGTGTTTCTATGAAGTAGGGAGAAGCCTGATGTACATTTTACAAGTTACAACATTGTTTTTAAGATGCAGCTTGTTGGAGTTCTGTTTGCAACCTTGCATGCTTCCTGTGGTTTGTGTGACTGGGAGGGACTTTTCTGGGATGGGGTGATTGTCTATCCAGCACTAACCTATTGTTCCTTCCAGCCTTTGATTTCAAAGAGAGCCTCGCCTCTCTGCTGAGTTTTTCTTTCCCTCTTTTTCATATGTTGGAGGCAGTTTTTTGTTTGCTGTTCATCTGTTCAGTTGGTTGCTAGGTATGAATGCAGTAAAGAAAGCCGTATACGCCAGCCTGTAATTTCAAGAAAATTTAAATTAACAAGCATTTTTTAAATTCTTTCTCTTACAGATGTCTCAGAGAAATTGAGACTTTAAGTGCCACTTGATGAGAAAGGAATGGACTCTGTGGAACTTGTAGCTATTCTTTTCTGTGATTCACCCTACTTCTACTGCATGGCAAAAAGGAATTTTACCAGAAATCCAAAACTCTGCAACAGAGTTCTGCTCCTTCTCCTGCAATTTCAGGTCATTTACTAGATCTTGATAGTCAAACTGCATGATACAGATTACATAGCTAGAAGCTGAAAACATGTTAGTTTTTCAGCAATGCATTTCTCTCTAAGTTTTGAGCATAAGCAATCAGACTTTGAAACAAATCCCGTTTATCACCTGATGACCAGTCACAAAAGAAAGCCAACCAATTTGCAAACTGTGGGAGATGAGGAAAGCTCATTATGACAATCAGAGTACTTTCAGCACTAAAGGAATCCCTGCTTCTGATGACATACTAGCGTATTTAGTCTGACTGTGAATGTTTCATGTTAAATCCATTACCCTAAATAATATTAGAGCAGCCATTTCCGTCAGAAGCAGCTAAAGCCACTACCATAACCACAAAGTGTCATAATGGATTACAGCATAAATTGCTTCACTGGCATTGGGTTAATGAGTCTATCTTGTCTTTCAAACAAGTGAATTAGATGGGTACTTTGTTTTATGACCAGATTTTCTGATATCTGAAGCAAATGCGGGACTTTTCCATTGCTGTTTAATATGGACTTTGATTAGCTTCAAGCCCTAAATAATGCTAAGCTAAATATTTTCTGTAAGATTAGACATGCCCAATAACACAGAGATAATTGCTGATTTCCCTTATAGCTATTAAATATGTTCATCATTATCTTCTTCAAGGAAATATGTGAGTTTTTAATTGCTTCTTCTGCAAAATAAAACGTTACAACTGAGAATGGGCAAACACATCTGTATTGCACTTATCTAACTAATCTCTTCTGGACACTCCTCTTCCATGACTTTAGAGGCAGGCTCAGTCTACAATCCTATGCTCATTTACCTGGCTATAATCTTCAATGAACTCAACAGCTCTTTTGTTCTGAATATGTGTACAAAAAATTGTCCTGTTACCTAAACTTGGGTCCCACTGAAATCTATGGAACAAGTTCATAACGACTTAGGTCCTGTAGATTTCAGTGGAAACTAAATGCAACTATTATAGTCTGGATCCATGGAATCTTTGGAAGCACCACAGGTAAAAGGCAGTCTTTAATCCTTACTGTATGAGTAATGCATTAACAATGACAAACAAAGTGGCTGCTTATGAAACAGAGGCACCTGGTTGCCCACTGTGAAAAACAGGATGCTGCAGGAAATGGATGTTTGGTTTCATCCAGCAAGACTGTTTATGTACTAGAATTTAAGAGAACCTATGGAAATGCATTGGGTAATGGGGCAGGATATGGATCTTGGTGTGGGTGTGTGGTGAGAAATGTAGGGTTGTGCACTGGCCCCCAGGTCCACTCTGTGTCTCAGTAAGATCACACAGATTAGGATCCACATCATCTCCATGTCCTTTTAGAGACACTTTCATCTGATCTGTGTCTATGCCAGTATTGGTATATTACTGAATTTCCAGGGAAAAACACATTCCTTCAGAGAGGGAGACTTGAATGTCTATAATTGGGGTGGGGAACAATACACAGCAGCACCAGGATGATTTCTGATATAATTATTTGTCCACTTCCAACCCCAAGAACCACAAGCAAAAGAAAAGCACATGACAGCTATTACAAACATTGCTAGTGCATCAGCCGTGAAGGAGAAACCAAAGGGGCTGGAAACAGACCACAATTTCCTCAAGTGAAGTTTTGACCTGACCACTCAGAAGCTATAGGCATTCATCCACATACACACATAATCAATCCCAGTTATGTAGTAAGTTATCATAATTAAATTAAAAAGAAATGGCAAGGATAGAAAGAAAACTCAGTAACATCAGGCTCAGGCTATAAATGCTATACCAACACAAATCTGTAACTTCATGCTGCAACTTAGCCAGATGCCGTGGAGAGCAGATGCAAGGGAATGTACACCCTGATGCCGTCACTCAGAGGCCTTCCCCAGTGTCTCAGTGATGCAAGAGACATGCTGGGTTTCATCGTTGGGTAAAGCTATCAGCTTCCTTCTCTGTTGGTGGCAGCTCAGAATTTTCTTGATAAGTTGAGGCAAAGTTTCAGATCTTGGGGGCCAAATTCAAGCTCCCAGCCCCCTCCAAGGATCATACGAGGCCCAACAATAGTCCCAAACAGCCATTTGTACAAGAAAATAAAAAACCAGCAAGAAATGCCTGCACGGTCCATTTTGGTTTGGTGTTACGAGTTTTGGGTGATAAGGTAGCCTCTGGGGATACCCTCTAGGATAAGAAGCAGAAACCAACTGCCAGTGGGCTCTTTTTTTGGCCAAAACAGAAATTCTGAGTTAATTCTTTATCTTAGGTACTCTGGAGTGGCCCTGAGCACTGCAGAAATATCTGGGGACTATTTATTTGTTTGTTTGTTTATTTATTTATTTATTTTTACCCTTCCTTTCTCCTTAAAAGGACTCAAGGTGGCTACACCATGTACATTCCTGTTACAAGGTATCAATACTTTAGATTACCTTTCCCCCACTTTTAATTGTGTTACTTTTAAAAATGTTTTACATTTTAACTCCATAAAATGCCCTGTTTCACCTGAGGGATCCATCCCCAATAGTCCTCAGCATTTTGGTCACCATAGAAATTCACAAATAAACCAGATTAGGTTAGGGTCTCAACATTTGGCTGAATTAGAGCACAGCTCTAATAAAATATTTATTCCACTTGTAGAATGCAATGTGCTTTGTAATTTTAATCACTTTGGACAAATATAGCTTGACTAACAGCCAACATTTCCTGATGCAAGTCAGCTTGGAGGGTATTCATTTGGCAAAATATTTGCAAACAGAATGGATCAGAATGATATAGGAAGGCAGTCTGAAAATTTTTGAAGCTTACATCCAAGCTGCACCGACACTGTCCAGTGTATGCTTAAGTGCACTTAACTTTAACTTTGGTATGTAATTTACATACATTAAAGTGAACTGATTAAAAAAAATGTTTTAGCTGCAGTGTGTTACACACAGTTTGTTTACCTGCTGTTAATATTTTGAGAAATGATATCCAGTTAAAGGGAATCTTAGCTGTTGATCTACTTTGAGTGCTCAAAGCAAAGTATACAGTTTATTCTGCCCAGAAGTTAAATTGCATTGTTGACATTTTCAAATCAAGATAAATAGTTTCATTTCATACTACCTTGGCATGTTATGCTGTGCAATGTCAGAGCTGCATTAGTTTATCCAGAATGGAAGAAGTAGGAAAGTGAGATAGGTGAAGAATTCTTTAAGGATATTCTAGGAAAACCAACTGTTTGCAATGATTATGTATTCTGTATTTACTTGACACTGTAAACCAGGATGACATGTGTTCTTTAATTGGTTTCATACACGAGAAACAGTTAAGCACATGGTTAGATCCATACTAGCCTATTAAGTACAAATAAATTTATTTTAATAATGCAAATTTTGAATTGCTTAGTAAGTGAAAATGAATCCATGGCTGAGATACAGAGAAACGTATAACTAGGTCCAAATAATTGGTCACTTTGCTTCTGCTCAGTGAAGAAATATGTAATTACACATTTGCAAGGTGCTGAGGTAGCTGAAAGTAGCTGACTCATTTTGAAGGATTGAGAAGAGAGGTGAAAACAAAGGTGAAATCACTGTAGGGTTTGAAAGCAAATCTCTGTGGTTTTCTGGCAGTGAAAGTATATTGAAGCTGAGTGCATTCTAAAAACACAGACAAGCGTATAAATCTATGTGCACTATTTAAGTTGCCTTCTCCAGTCCAGTGCCCTCTTGATATATAAGACTACAACCTTCATAATCTCCAGCCAGTGTGTGAGAGTCAGATCATAGTCTTACTTCAATAATAGCTTTTTCCCCCCTTCACATGATTTAGGCCGCAAGCCAGAACATTCTTACCTCATAGTAGTACCCATTTAGCTCAGTGGGATACACTTCTGAGTAGGCAGGCGTAACATTGCAGCTGAGGAGCTCAGGCTTAAACCTCCTTTCTTCCACATTGCAATCTTGAGAACAATTGGACCTCCCACCTTTTTCATTCCATTTTTAAAAATACATACCAGATAATTGCCAATCCTGTTGCTAATGCATGGCGACCACTTAATACACATAACCAAAACGGAGTCTTCAAAGAAGTACCTGTTTTAGTCATTTTGAGAGGTGTAGCACAAATGCAACCAATATTGTGGCACCTTGCAAGCTAATTTTTTCCCCCAGTGTGAGCTTTTGTGGGTGCCAACTCATTTCTTTAAGACCCTTGGAGTGAAGTATTTAGCCATAGATCTATATACGAGCACGCATTGTGTGGCTGGCAACCCAGTAAAGATGGATAAAGGCACAGGAAGTGAAATTTCAAAGTGACAATTGGATTACTGAACGCTGAGGCCATTGATCACAGACATCCAGGCCATTGCCAAAGTGACTGATAACCAGGTCTTTCAGAGTCAGAATCAGAGACTGATTCAGGAAGAAACAAAACCAAAACCAAACTACTTCCTGGATCAACACTTTTGTACTTTGAAGACCAGTCTATGCTTAACTGATGGACAGTCAATCACTGTAGGCTGTAGCTTTCTGAGGAAATCCGAGAGATCTCACTCTGAAATAACTCTATTAGGCTTTAAAGTGCCACAAGTTTTTTATTTTTATAAAATAAAAGGAGGACATATATCATGAAAAAGACAGAAGGACATAGATTTGCATAAAATTGCATGTACTAATGGGTATGTATATATTAGCAGTTATTTTTATAAATTTATCCCTCTTCAGGAAGGAATAGTGAACAGGTGACCAGTGTGTTTTCTGAGTTCGTTGTTCAGATGCTGTGATCATGTAGGCATCCTTCTGTCTCAAGAGACTATGGTAACGTGCTCTGAATAGAGGTCTTGGAACAGCATCTAGTGTGACTGAGAAGGCCAATTCGAGAGCGACAATCCCTTCCACACTGAAGACAAATACAATCTGTCCCCTGTCTAGCTCTCTGATTTTGCTGGTTTCGGGACTGCCTCTTTGCCTCGGCCTGCTAGACAAGGGTCTCTTCAAATTGGGAGAGGCCATGCTGCACCGCCTGCCTCCAGGCTGAACGCTCAGATGTCAAAGCTTCCCATCCCAGTTATAATAACTGAATAACTGATTTTTACTCTTATCATCTCGGTACTGATTTAATTTAATATAAATGTTAAAATTATGCTGTTTTAAATGTTATGATGTTTTAATGTTATTATGTTTTTATTATGTATGTAAGCCGCCCCGAGTAGACTTTGTCTAGGGGGGCGGGGTAAAAATCTAATAATAAATAAATAAAAATAAATAAATCTGTTGAGGTTCATTCCTAAGGCCTTCAGATCCCACTTGCAGATATCCTTGTATCGCAGCTGTGGTCTCCCTCTGGGGCGCTTTCCCTGCACTAATTCTCCATACAGGAGATCTTTTGGAATCCGACCATCAGCCATTCTCACGACATGCCCAAGCCAATGTAGACATCACTGTTTCAGTAATTTACACATGCTAACAACTGCGTGGGTAATATCAAGGGATCTGATCTCCCTCTTTACTGTTCTTTATTTTCAAATCAGAATTGGAGTGGGTAGCTCTTCAAATAGGGAACACTTTTCAAAGGACCCTTTAAAATGCAGAATTGTCCACCCTAAAAGAGAGCGTATGGCTACCACGTTAAGCCCTCTGAGAAAATTCTAAAACATGTAGAAAATTCAGAAACTCCACATAAAAACTTGTTCCAAAAAACTTTACCAAACGTTAATTGCTGCCACAAATAAGCTTAAACTCTGGGAAACCGCCAAAGCAGAAAACATTTTCATCTACTTTTCAAGAGTGCTTGTTAGAAAAGAACTGACAAAACAGATTGCTTAAAGTTCAGTAGATAAGTAATTTTGTTTTCTTATTTCTAAATTGATCAGGGATGATGATAGTTCTGCAGTGAGGTGTAGAAGTGCAGCTCTATACACAATACTTTCAAAGAGTGCTATTAACAATTATGTTCAGAAAAGAAGAATGAGCACAGTTTAAATGCAGTCAATACCAAAATAACAGCAACATGTGATGAAATATCTACAGAGATTTCTGTAATGCCAAAACCCACCTTCTTTTTTTAAAAATGTGAAACATGAAGATTTTATTACTTTGTTGGCTAAGTTATTTAGCAAAAATATAGAAATAGACTACGGTGGCTTCACAGCCAATGAATAGGTTCCTTAACATACTATATAACTCAAGACGTCAGTCAGTAATTAGCATGCTCTTGATTACTCTAAGAATTTTCTAAGATCGGAGCCTCCTTGAGTCCCTCATCAGTAGATAGATAGATAGATAGATAGATAGATAGATAGATAGATAGATAGATAGATAGATAGATAGATAGATAGATAGATAGATAGATAGATAGATAGATAGATAGATAGAAGTCAGTGCTGCAAAATAAAAAAAATAAATGAGGCTTTCTGGTGTAATTCAGAAGCAACTGTCTTTTTGAATGATGTGGTGTCTGATAAATTTGCATCACATAGAAAGACGTTCCTGTTTCATTTACTCTCAGAATGATTCGGCACAGAATGTTACAGTGGCAGACAGCAGGTTCCTGTGAGCAGAAGAAACGCTCATGGATGCTTCCACTGTTTGAAAGAGAGAAAGCAACTTTTGTCAATTCACCCTTCCTCCTGCGGACCCCCATGATCCTGAATGCTCAGAGTCTGGCAAGTGATTTTTGGGAGCTAGTGTAAATTGCCTCCCTCTGCTCCAATGGGAACTTTCACTGAACAGGAGTCTTTTCCATAAATGGAAGGAGCTCTTCCATTCTGCAGAAGGACAACTTGGGACCCGACCTTTGTGTGGGAAACCGTGCAGTTCCAGACAGTACTGCTTCCCTGATTCAAGGCAAGACAGCACTGTTGGAGATTTAACAGGAATTGTAAGAATGTGAATCAGTCTTAGATTTTGAAACGGTGACAAATCTGAAGTGTTGGACGCTGTGTGGTGGCATATGTGCAAAAGCAGACGCAGGCTCCAGGAAGCTGGACTGCTATTTCTGAGCATGTGCCCACCGCCCAGATGAGAGGTGGGTGCATTCTTTTTCAGGAGCCTGCCACTGCCTCTGAAGATGGCAGCAGTGGCCCACAGCAACAACAGAGGAGGTGGAAGCAGCAGGACAAGGTAGCCCCACCTGGCAAAAACCTGAAAAATGAACTGTGAACTGGGTTTTTTTTTTGGGGGGGGGGGGGTTCGTTATGGTGATGTACACGAGACATAGAGATGTTCATATCTCTTCATGGCTATCTCCCTTAGAAGAATTAATACAATGGGTGGTATGAGCACTCTTTAGCTGTGTATGTGACATCATTTCATGGCCACCAGCCATATAATATTCTCTAGTGCACCACAGTTGTTGAAGCTATTGCTAAGAACTATTGTGGTGCTACTTCAATTTATTTTATCCTGGAGGAAACAGCACCACGGCTACACTATCTGCAGTAGAACTATCATAAAAGAAATGGGCTTATATATATATATGTTTCCTGTACGAGTCCTAAGAGAGCTACAAACTGCAGATGTCAGAGGTTTGCCCTAGAATCTCCTTTATGACAGATATACTTAACTTAAAACTTCGGTCCTGAAATCCTCATTGATTCATCTGCCATCTATACTCTGTGTTTTACTCTGTTTCAGATGTTGTATCATCTGGTTCTATCTAGGTTTCCCTAGGATGGAGGAGCTTGTGGTCTGCACTTTTAAAGTGGTTTTCCTTATCAGTCTGTTTCTCTTTGTCAATTTTTGCACTCACCTGGAGAGACTTGCTGGTTATTATATGTTCAATTTTTAAAAAATTGTTGTACAGTATATTTTTGCTATTTCCTGGAAGCCACTCAGAGTAATGGCTTGTCCACTAAATGGGTGGGGTACAAGTTTAAGGAAATTAAATAAATAAATGTTATGACAGTTTAGAATCAAAATAGATCTTTACAGCGAGACCATCATTAAGAGGCTAAATGTATGTGATCATTCATGCAGATGGTTTTTCAGTTCCCCAAGCTATAAGTTAACTTGCTTTTTTAAGTGATTGGTCATTAAGAGATAAGCATGGAGTCTTGCATGGGGTCTTTTGCAACTTCTTTGTCCAAACAATGAAGGATTTCTTATTTCAAAGGGACGAGCAGGAACATTAGAAGGATTGATTGACTATAATTGTGAAGCTGCTATCTCCAATTAGTTTGGTCCTTGGAATTTGATTTAAGGCAGTATATTTATGGCAGAATCACAAATTGAATTTTTAAAAGTTTAATAAAATTGCCCAGTGCAGCAAGAAGGTGAATGGCATTTCACTAGGACAGCAACATTGGAGTGTGGTTCCCTCCCTGTCACTGCTGGTGGTATTGCATCTGCTGCTATTATGCCTTCTAAAAGCTTATATCCTGAGACCATTTGTTGATTCCTTCTCCAAGTCCCGCACCTTCAGAAGACTGGAAGACATCAACAAGAGATTTTTTAAAAAAATCTTGACATTTCTATTATTGAGTGGTCTGTCCAGGTATCTGAGCCCAGTACCTTTCCTGCCATTATTTTCAAATATGTTCTGTCAAGTTGGAACTGAGGGCACAGTTACACTCTTGAAATGAATCAGGATTGGAGTATTTGAAGTCAGTTTAAAGTCATGTGGTTTGGGGGTCAGTGTGCATGTCCTCTTGATACAACTTCTATTCCAGTTGTAAATTATGTGGCATATTGGTATGGGGGAATACACAGGACTTAAAATCATTGTATTTATAAGCGCATGCTTTCTACTTCCTCAGCAGAAACAAAGGAGAGTGGAATTGAGACGGAGGACTGAAGGAGTGGAGAGAGTGAGGGAAAGAATGTTAAAAAACAAACCCCCTTCAAGAGAAAGACACCCCCCCCCCAAAAAAAAAACCTGGACAGGTTGCAGGATCACCCCACCAGGGAGTGGAGAAGGGAACAGCAGCAGCCGCCTTGAGCCAACCCTGCAGCTCATAATTTGTGAAAGAGACATCTGCACAGCATGAGAGGGAAATGTCACTTGCAATAGGAACTGCCTTGGCTTCAGACTCTAGCTGCTGAGAAAAAGCTTCCTGATGTCACACCCTTTGCAGACCCGCTTGCTTGCTTCCCCACCGTATTCTCCACCCTTCATCTGCTGAAAGCCAAGAGAGTTGGCTTGGCACAATTTTTAAAAATTATTATTATTATTTATTTGATTTATATACTGCCCATCTGGGTGGTTAAATGTATTTCAAAGGGGCATAGTGATAGATCAGCAAGGACAAGAAGATAAACCACCAGTGAGCCAGGTAGCAGCCTAAGTGATACTCAAATAGAAATAGATATGGGAAAAAATGTAAGAGTTCAGACTGCAGGTTTTCCTGCAGTCTGAAACACATGATCCTGGCATCCAATATTTGACAGGCCTCACAGACATAATTTACTTTGACATAGGCATTCACATATTCCAAAATGAGTCAACATAAATCACATTCACAGTCAAGTTCAAATAAATTACTTTCTTGTGGCTGTTTTAAAAAAACTCACCTTCCGACCAAAAAAAAATGTGTGCTTTGGTGTACATCGTGTAAACAGATATTTTAAAATAGATTTCAAGCATGCTAAACCTGACACAAACCCAGCAGTATTTTAACATGTAACTAAGCCCTGACTTGTAGCAACCCAATAGGACTTTCAAGGTAAGTGAGATATTTAAGGAGTGGTTTTGACACACACACACACACACACACACACAGAGAGAGAGAGAGAGAGAGAGAGAGAGAGAGAGAGAGAGAGTTTCTATGGCGTAGCAGGAATTGAATTGAATCCAGGTCTCCTGAGCCCTAATACATCACTCTGTTCACTACACCACAATGGGTACCTTTTAGATACCAAGCAAGAAAATTCAGTCAGGTATTTTATGTGCTCTGCTTTATTGAGCAAAAAAAGTTTTTAAAATTTATTTTATGCTATTGTTTTCATGTGAACTCTATTTTAACGGTGATGTAAACTGCTCTGGAATAGATGTTAACGAAAGGTAGTATACAAATAAATACCTACCTCCTGGAAAATCCACTGGGGATCCCACTGTGTAGTGTGGTTGTGCCTTTTTGTGTTTTCTGCAGGTTGAATGTTTTGTGTAATAAATGTGCATTTGTTTGGCAATCTGGGGCACACAAGTGTCTACATTTTTTGTTGAAGGCAGTGCTTTTGTTGCACAAATATCACTTCTTTAAGTGTGATATTTTGTGAGAAGGCAACTGTGTTGCTTTGGAAGCTATGTTTTTTTCCCATTGCTCTGAAATCCATGCAGAAGCAACATCAAATCAATATTTCTTTTAAAGTGGTGCAGTGAAACAAGTCTTTTCTATCAAGCCCAGGGGTCAGTATCAAGATTCACATCATCCCATCTTTTGTTTTTAGTTTTGTTTCCTATGGGAAACCACGTTTCGGTTTGTGAATTGTTCGCATTACGAAACGTCCCGGAGAACACATTAAATTCGTAAACCGAGGTACCACTGTACATTATTTGTTTTAGGGGGTCATCAATACATTGTAGTGTATATGAGTTTTAGATGGAAAACATACATCCACTTATATAGGAATGATCCTTATTGAACCCAGAGGGTCTTACATCTGAGTAGAAATTTATAGGTCTGGACTGTTAGTCTCGCTATGTAGGTTAAGAGCATGGGATCCGAAGTGGAAGTATTTAAATATTAATTCACCAAATACATTGTTTTCCCCTCTACTGGCTAAATTAGTTAAATATGAGTTTCTTTTTAAAAGGGATTACCTACCTGGAACATTCTCACCACAAAAATATACAGTATACCATCTTTCTGTATACAAAAGTCCCTTGTGTCTTTAAATAGGTCTTATCAGGAGAACTTCCCAGTGAATTAGTCTCCACAAAGATAAGCTGTGCTTCATTCTATACTGTTTAGGATAATTTTGCTGTGGATGACCTAGAACTACAGAGCTGAAAGGAACTGCCTTGAGTCCCACTGTCAGGAGAAAGGCAGCATGGAAGTGCAATAAAATAAAATAAACCGAAATGGTCATCAAGTCGGAGCCCACTGACAGAGAAGGCTATTTGCATTTATCTTTGTTTTGAACTGGTTCCATTTAAATGCTGTCAGTTTCCCATTATTTTTCATATTTCGTATGTTACCAGGCATCATGAAGCTTCCTATCTATCTCCAAGATCCCGTTTTAGTTGAGAAAGAGTTAAGAGTCTCTTTTTAGGAACAGAGGAAACTCATGTGGGTTTTTAACCTTCTCAATAGCCTGCAAAAATACAAGTGCCTTTCTTGCATCTCATTCCCTCTGTGCAGGGAGAAGATTCTGAATGTCATAAAAGTGCAATATTAGTTATTTAATTTTTCATTGTTATACTGATAACAGGAGGAGAAAGAATGGGTTATCTGGCTCCTGGGTCAAAATAATTTAGCTGGCTTTGAGATCTCTGTTTTGGACTTCTTACACCCTTGCATGCTGCCTCTAGTAGGTGTGGCTGGGAGGGGCCTTTCTTGGCTGGGGTGACTGTCAATCTATCCATCAGTAACCACCAGTCTTTCTCTCCTGCCTCTGAATTCAAGAGACTCTCGCCACTCTGCTCAGCTCTTTTTCCCTCTCTTGAGTCTGTTGAGGTCTGTTGTTGAAAGCAGTCATGTTTGTCAGTTTGCTGTTTGATCTGTTCAGCTGTAAGTAATAAAACCTTATTCTTTCTACTATTAATGTCTCAGAGTGAGTTATTGAGATTGTAACAGTTAATGAGAAAAGGAGTGGACTACTCTGAGGAACTTGAAGCTATTCTGCTCTGTGAATCCCTGTACTTCAGCTGTGCAATTAAAGGAATTTAACTAAAATTCACTATTCACCTTCATTTGGGTGAGGGTTTTTTTGGGTGGAGCTTTTTTTTTGGGGGGGGGAAGGGTACCATTCCTATCTCGGGCACAGATTCAAAAACATTTTAGTTGGTAGTGGGTGTTGGAGAGGTAGTGGGCACAAAAGCAACAAGCTAGTGAGCCAAGAAAGACCCCTGAATACAATTCTTTAGATCCAGACCTGCAGGCGTACTATATCAGTTAATTTTTATCAATAGCAAGTTTCAATCAGCTGAGAGATACAGTCTCAGTTGTCGTGATATTTTAAAATGTTATTTCAGTTCTGGTGTTGCAATAACAAATGGGAAACAACATATTAAAAATATCAGTACAATGAATGACAACTTTCATTTATTAAATTGTATGTTGTCATTCATTTTCTTTGTTTTCTACAAAATTAATACTTCATTTTTAATAAATATATTGAAACCTATCTATATATTCAAGATATATTTATCCAAAGGGAGCAGATCAATTTTGTCTAGTTTTTTAATCAGATGACAGTCCCAACTAGAACCGTGAAATACAGTCAGACAGAAATATCTGAAATATGGGAATAGATCTGAACTTCAGATAATAGTTTGATAGAGAATGTAACTGAGGTTTTTGAATGACCTGAGAAACCTTTTCTTATTTTTATCTGCAAAATTTATTTCCACTTTAAGATGTCAGATTATTATATGTCCCTTGTTACATATAATATGAGTTTATGTTCTTGAGGAAGTGAAACTTCATGAAAAATAGCTTTGTTGCCATTTTTATCATTTTTATGAGAGTTTAACAAGCGAACATTTTATGATTTTTTTTCAATAAAAGTGGGCATGGCAAAATCCAGAAGGAAATTATTTGATATGCTGAAATGATTTCAGTTGCTGTTTCATCTTCTGTCTCTGCTGCCTTTGTTTTGGGTTTAATGCTGTGTGATAGTGCATTTTTATTGCATTTTATTGTTTTTAGTATTGTTGTAGCCCCTTTGAACCAGCTTGCAGTGAAAGAGAAGATATAAAGTTTGTTATTCATTGTATATAGTCCAAAAATGTGTACAGCCACATGTCAGTGCATGTCTCCTTCGCAGCTTACAGAACGAGGAGTAAAATGCAATATTACTAAAATACAAAATAGCAATAGAAAACAACAATTATACTTCAAAAGTTAGATCTCAGTTTACAAAAACTAAATTTACCAAGTAGAACCATGTTGACACTTCAATAATCCATATGCTGACATTTTAAAGGCTGGTTTGAGAAGCTTGGGTTCATTAAATGGCTTTCACAGCTGGTGCTTGAAACCATTAAAAATGAGTTTTTCTAGGGAGGCTTTATGACAGTTAAGGTGCCATTGTTAGGAAGACCCTCTTCTTACATCATGTGGGAGAGGCTTGTGGAACATGGCCTCAAAGAGGATCTCTGGGTTTTGACAGCTATACGTATGTTGATGGCATGTTTGAGGTATCTTGGTTGCAAAGTGCAAACCATTCAGGCCCTTAAAGGAACAGTTGCCAAATTCCAGTTCCTTAAATCTGAGAATCCTGTTTTTCACATTATTCAAATTGTGTTGTCTTGTTTGCATTATGCCAATTATCCATGATTACGATGCACTGTTTTCCTACTTGACATGACTCCTCTTGTAAACATGGATCTGAGAGCGCCAGTAGAGTTCAATAGGTAGAGTCTTGGACTTGGGGGATGCCTTTTCAAATCCTTGCTTAGATGTAAAGCTTACATAATGCTCTTGGGCTAATCATTACTTCGTAGCCAAGCCTATCTCACAGAGTTGTCTTTGGGAAAAATGAGGAGAGGGAAAGCACATAAAGCTGCCAAATACATTACTGGGTGGTAGAAATAAAGAAATAATATTTTGCCCTAAACAGAGATGTCTGCTGATATTCTCATGACATGACTATTTTCTTTTCTCTTGTGCCATCAGTTTTTAATGATGACAACTTCCCTCTCCAAAATCCATGAAAATACCACAGGATTTCTCCACTAGCAACATACTGTTACCTGATTTGTATGGAATCAGGCACAGATGGGATATTACAACTAGAAAGTGTCTTAACAAGTTTCTTTGCCTGTTTTGACTTCTCGTCAATACACACAATATCCCAGTACACAATAAAGCAAGTACCTTGTTTGCAAGCTGGTAAGGGTCTTCACAGTAAGGTTGCCATGATCTAATTCTCTAAATCTGGGATTTTATTTGCATAAAATGCAAAATTGCATGTCATATCAATTAGTATGGCATATTTTGCCCTGTTTTGGCAGTCAGCCATATTTTGCTTCCACTTCTCAGTATGAAACCTCATTAAAGCCCACACTT
Organism: Intellagama lesueurii; assembly: GCA_037013535.1. NCBI lineage: Eukaryota > Metazoa > Chordata > Lepidosauria > Squamata > Agamidae > Intellagama > Intellagama lesueurii. The sequence goes on along the minus strand of JBAJHW010000003.1, from coordinate 17,698,239 downwards.
ACTAGATACTGTTTTGTTTCTCTGGTATGGTCTGTATGAGAGTCATAGAAATGCTTGCACAGGTATTTGAGTGCATCATCTCTTGGTCAGAACAGTCACGCACCATATTGACTGGGGGATTGCTGGAAGCTGTCACCCAATTAAACAACTTTGTCAATTTCTACTTTTAGGAATATATTAATATCCTATATATGTTGTTGAATGATGCTTCAAGCACCATTTAATATATCTGAGAAGTCTGAGATTTTGTTTTTATAGTATTTTATTATTGTCAGCTAACTTAAGTACCAATTTTTGAAGGAAATGAGTGGATATAAATTTAACTCTTAGGGTAAACACTACTTTTCAGACAAATCTGGATCACAGAGTTGAAAAACTGGGAGAGAGGAACCTAGCTGATGGACATCAAAATCACAACTCACATTTAACTGTTATATATACAATTGTCATCCTAATATCTTGGTAACAAATTTCTGTTTCGTTATTTTAGTTTTTAGCTTTTGTCTCGTAGCTAATTCCCCATTTAAAAGAAAAAGTTTAAGCTTTGGTGTAGTGCTCCGCCTTCCCCACTCCGATCCTCAGTACACAAATTTATGCCACTAGAAACTGTGGGGCTAGACCCACAACACATACCATTCAAATACATTTCCATTATGAGATGAATGTATAAAAGGCCATGTGTAACAGGGTTCCCAGGTCTGTACAGTTCTATCATTTTAGTGTATCTTAAAAATGTGATTAATTATCCCATACCTTTTATATTAGTCGAACCATACTTCAATTCTAATTTTTCCAACGATTTGCAAAATATATTCCTGCAATTGTGATGATACATACAGTATATAGAACTGGATTTTGTGAAAACAAAATTTAATAAGCATATAACTTATGCCATGTCCACATTCGGATGAAATATTTACTTAAATGCTCCCACCACCCTCCTCCTCACTTTTTGCTTCCAGGTGGCTTTCTTAGTTGAGAGTTAAAATAAGTCAAACACAGAACCTCCCAGCATAAGGTTGAAGTGCCAGTTATTTGGCAGTCACAAACGTGACATAGTCTTATCTTCATTTGCTCTGGAGATTTGTGTGTAGTGAATTCTATCAGGTTTTATTTGATGTGCGCATAGGCACGGTATGTGTGTATTTTGGTGTATGTGTCTTTTGGTCTTTTTATTACTGAAAAGCCTATGCAATAATCTAAACTTCATCCAGGGGTTTTGAAGGCAAGCAACATTGTTCAGTTTAATAGTTTTCCTTTGACAAAGGATTTTCTTCAGAATGCGTTAAAGAGTGTTTGGAAAGGCTTTCTTGCAAGTATACTTCGCACTGCATATATTGCAGTATTGGAAAGATTCAGGGAGAGATGCTCAATGGAGGTAAAGCTCTTAATGCCCTGAGCAATATTATAGATTGGTGAATAGAATGGCAAATAGAAATTAAGAGAAGCACATGTCATGGCTAAGGTTTCATGTGTACATGTAGCACATCTGGCTAATTTTGGTTCACCAATTAAGTGGCTCGAAGCCTTGGCACACAGTGGCACACAGCTGGATCTGGAAGTCCATTTAATTTTCTACGACGTCTTGTGTTTTTTCTTTGGTATAGTGGGAAATTAAAATGGCAACTATTTAGCACTAGTCAGAATATTGCTGCTGCTGTCATTGTCATGTTTCACCTGCAAGTGAGGCTGGATAGCTCAGTGGTTTAGGTATCTGGCTGCTGAGCCAGAGGCTGGTAGTTCGATTCCCCACTGTGCCACCTTGATAAAGGCTGGACTTGATAATTCATAGGGTCCCTTCTAGTTCTGCAGTTTTAAGATTTTAAGATTAAGACCTGCTGACTAGGAGAGTGTAACCCCTATGACTGTTTGGTCCATCCCAGTGGTCATGGAAATCTTAGGAATGGGTTCTGGTTCTAAATCTTGAGTTTAGAAAGAGAAAAGGAGACCTTGTATGTTATTTTAGGCCTTTAAAGATTGTATGCCTGGACCTGTTTTCTTTGTGAGGTGTATCTTCTGCCTTGGGTGAAGCAGCTTTTCCTCTGGCATAGTGTCTCTGAATGGAAGTCAGGGATGTATATTTTTTGGCATACAGTTTGGCCTGTGTTTCTGTTACTGGTTTGTTGCTGTTATTTGAAATATATATATATTTGCATTGTCCATTTCACTGTGTTTGCAATACTTATATAAAAAGATGGCCACATAGAACTTTTCCTTTTCCTTGATTATTCTTTGATCTTCCTATTTTGCTTCAAAGTCTATTAAGTGACTACCACATGGTCCAGCTAGAGTCTTGCCCAGGTGGGAGATATTCTTCAGCATTCATCCATTTGGTAAGGTGTGTTGTTTTTGTTCTCCATAGGTTTAGGGTAGCTTTTTCTGGTTTTACGTTTAGACCTTGAGATGTGGGCAGAAACGTTTCCTCAGTTTTAACCATCACTTAGGGCAGTGGTTCCCAAACTTGGGGAACTAAGTGTTCTTGGGCTGAAGCTCCCAGAAACTCTGGCTGGCACAGCTGTGAAGTCTTCTGGGAATTGCATTCCAAGAATACATGGGTTACCCAAAGTTGGGAACCACTGGTCAAGGGGGTTGATGCCCATCAAGTGGATGGATTTGGTGCTGTATTACTTTATTTCACTCATTGTTTGCACTTCTCGACATACTTCTGGAGGGGCAATGCCAGCAAAATAATATACTTTTTCAATGGGAATAGGTTTCAGGTAGCCAGTAATAATACCGCATGATTCATTAAGAGCTACATCTTCTTGTCTGGCATATGCTGATTTATACCATACAACACTAGCATAGTCTACTATGGAGTAACACAGGGACAAAGCTGTTGTTGTTATTGTTTGTGCATGTGCACCCTGGACTGGCCCAGTCAGTTTCCTAAGTATGTTATTTCTGGTGGCAACTTTTTGTTTGGTGCTTACACAATGTTTTTTGTAGATCAGGGTTCAATTAAGAGTGACGCCCAAATACATTGAGAGGCAGTGTTCTAAAATCTGCTGATGAGCAAAATGACCCAACATTCCCTTTTAGGACCACAAAAGATAATAATTTCTATTAGTATATGAGCATCTCTTCATCTACTCTTAGCTTCGCTTTGCTGTGAACAGAAATATGACATCCTTTTTGTGCAAGAAGCTTAGAACATTTATTGCATAGTTGGTTGACAAGGATGCAATATGATTTAATATGGCAAAAGGAAACACACAGAGGGTCCCACACACCAGGGAATCACTCCCCCACAGTCCAACTGGAACTCCGGTCTCTTCCTGCTCGCCTAGCCACTTCAGGCAGTGGGAGGGAGACCAGTCTCCCTGCATGGCTGCTGAGCGGCCAGGTGAGCGGGAAGAGAGCCGAGCTCTGGGAGCAATTGGAAGGATGAGCGAGGCTGCCTTCGCTGCTGAAAACATGAGTGGATGGGCTGGTTGCAGGGGCCAGCCCCTCGTTAAGTCCAGCTGCGCGGAGATATTCGTATTTGTATGCAAATACAAATACCCACATCTATAGTTGAAACTCACAGAAAATAGTTTGCTGAGTGGCACAAACTCCTTCTTTGATCAGGTCTTATCACCTTAATTAGATAAGCTCCTCTTAAAACAATAGGTTTGTAACTATAGGATGTAATGTGCAGTTTCTTTCTATCCGTATTGCTCCTACTGAGCTGGTGATATGTTATTCACGAAACAGTGTATTTTATGCAATGAATTTCAAATCTCACTTAACTTAGATGCTGTTCAAACCTATTTATGATAAATATTGTCTGAAAGAATAACATAATATTCATTTTAATGCATCAATCTTAGTCCTTTCAGAATGAGTCAGTACAGAGGAGATCCAGAACACCAGACACAAGAAGCATTAATTACATAAGGATATTCCAGATACACAAGCAAACCCTCATCATGTGGAAATGTATGGGATGCTATTTACATCTGCAAATTACTGTAATGCTTATCAGCCTAGTTTCTGACTTACAGCCAAGATGAAATTTCATGATTTATTGTGTTGAAATGTGCATGTTAGATGAACCTTTTATCAAACAGACAAGAAAATCATGCACACATCAAAAGGGTTTATCTGCCTTCCATCGATGCCTTCAAGAGTACAGACAGAGCTGTATAAAATTTTCCAAAGTACAGAGTTTCAAAGCCCGAGAGAAGTATGCAGTCTTTGAGTTAGTCTGTACGACACAGCTCAGGGACATATCTGAGGTAGTGAAAGAGCTATATAATTCCTGATCCTGTTTGGTTAGCTGGCTAAGCTAAATATCTTTATGTATTCCATATAATTCAGCTAATATAAGTGCTAGTTTTACCCCCTTAGCAGCTTACATGGCTTTCAGGAAGTACAGTTAGGACGCCCATATCCACAGAGGATCAGAGTAGTATAAGGGATGATCAGTTCCAAGTTCACCGCAAATGCTGAAAAACCTGGATTATAGCTAACACTATTTTAAAGGTGAGCCCAATAATATTATGGTTTCTGGCTTCTTCTAGTGGCCAGTTCTAGTAACTTCATTTTTAGAAATATGTATTTCTTTTAATAATTTTAATTGTTTCAGACCATAGATAAGTGAATCAGCGAATATTTATCCTGCGGATAATGTTCTCCTACTGTATGTTAAGATGCACTGCCTGAACCAGGAACAGAGAGCCTCAGTCGTGTATACTGAGTCTGAATTGTTCCGGAGTTTCCTGTCTGCCCCATAGGTTGCACCCCTTCTCCCTTCAGTAAATTATAGGAACAAACTGCTCTTGTATCTAATCTGATGGGAAATAAGAGGAAGGATTTCCTACTTCAGTGCTGTAGAAAGATAGCCATGTTTAATGTTGTCTAAGGCTTATATCACCCCATGCAAAGTACTACGAACTGACCGAAGAGAGAGAGACAGAAATCAAAGTAATTATGACTTTCTTCCCTTGCAGCAGAGGTGCTGAAAACAGACATGCCCTCCGTCAACAGACAGTAATTCGAGAGAAGGGCAGGAGGCTTGCCAACCGAGGTCCAGCATATATGTTTAACGACCATTTAACGAGCCTTTCTCTGGAAGAGGAGCGCTTTTTGGAAGCCGCCGAATACGGCAATATTCCTGTTGTTCGCAAAATGCTAGAGGAATGTCCCTCTCTCAATGTGAATTGTGTGGACTACATGGGGCAGAACGCCTTGCAGCTGGCTGTAGCAAATGAACATCTGGAAATCACAGAACTTCTACTGAAGAAAGAAAACCTATCGCGTGTTGGGGATGCCCTGCTCCTAGCCATCAGTAAAGGTTACATCCGAATAGTAGAAGCTATCTTGAATCACCCTGCCTTTGCAGAAGGCAAGAGGCTAGCCACCAGTCCCAGCCAATCGGAGCTTCAGCATGACGACTTCTATGCCTACGATGAGGATGGGACTCGCTTCTCTCATGACGTCACACCCATCATCCTAGCTGCTCACTGCCATGAGTATGAAATTGTACACACCCTGCTCAGGAAGGGTGCTCGGATTGAAAGGCCTCACGACTACTTCTGCAAATGCAGTGAATGCAATCAGAAGCAAAAGCATGACTCTTTCAGCCATTCTAGGTCTAGGATCAATGCCTACAAAGGACTGGCAAGTCCTGCTTACCTTTCCTTGTCTAGTGAGGACCCAGTAATGACTGCCTTAGAACTCAGCAATGAGCTGGCAGTACTTGCTAACATTGAAAAAGAATTCAAGGTAAGATTTGTGTCTGGGAATAACGGTGAGTTGGTCTAGCACACAATGTGGCGGGGTCAAACAAAAAAAAATCTAGTTCTGTATTGTGCTTCCGACAGTTATATGTCTTGAATGGCAGCCTTAGAAGGTATCTTCCCCAGTTTGTGGTGTTCTCTGATGTCATTCAGAACATGGAGTTTTTCATTGAAATATCAGAATGCAGTACTAACAGTGCTGTCTTAGGTAACCACGGGGGTAAAGATGCTGTTGCTCAGGCAAAGTCGTAGCCAAACATGAAAACCTTTATAATCCTTCCAGGATACAGGGATTTTATGGGTTGCTTTGGGAGGTAGAATCATCATGCCCCCAGTGGCATATTATGTGAGGAAGCAGCACACACTTCCAGCTGTTCCTTGTTTAGAATCCTAAGAAGCAGGGACGCCAGAGCCAGCACAGGAGTAGAGTGTTTTCTCTCTTTAACGAACCTTCCTCCATTTATAGTATGTCACGTTCCTCCTTGTTGCCCGGAAGTCAATACTGACTTACTTTTCTAGGTACAGAGTACTCAGAAGTGGTTTACTATTCCCTTCTTCTGAGACTGTGCAGCTTGCCCAAGGCAATACAGAACATGGCTGTTCTGCACAATGCGGAATTGAACTCCTAACCTCTGGCTCCACAGCCAGATATCTAACTCACTGAGCTATCCACCCAGTTGTAGTATCTTTACTCACCTCCAATTTATTTTCCTTCATAGAACGACTACAAAAAACTGTCGATGCAGTGCAAGGACTTTGTGGTCGGACTTCTTGATTTGTGTAGAAACACAGAAGAAGTGGAAGCTATTCTAAATGGAGATGTGGAACTGAACCATGGGGAGCATGGACGCCCTAGCCTGAGCCGCTTAAAACTTGCCATAAAGTATGAAGTGAAAAAAGTAAGATCTGACTTCATTAAACATAGCTAATTGGGTGGAGAATACTTCCATTAATTATTCCCCATTTATTCAATATGGAGCATCTATTAGTGCATGCACTGTCAGAAGGCAAGAATGACTTGGTGGGTATTTTATATCCAACAATTCCTTCAGAGTGCATTTGCATCATCCTGCATGTGTACGCATTACAAGAAGCTCTGAACATTTGTTTAAATCTATGGCCAAAATCCTGTTGGGCAGGTTTCAGCTGTGCAACAGGAAGGATGTTGGCAGCAGCAGATTGCTGCTAATTAAAGACTTCCTTTGTCAATATTAGAATGCATGTAATGTCCATTCAGTGTGTGTAAGTCATGCACACTTCAAAATCAAGAAGTCTTTAATCAGTGGAAATTTGCTGGTGACAATGACATCTTTCCCATTGTGCGTGCGGAGATATGGAACAGGATTTTGGCCTTTATAGTGGGCCAAAAATAAGAACTTCGTGTGAGATATCTTGATCAGGAAATGTTATTTAAAACAGAGTAGGGGTTCATAAGCACGTCTCCAACTCTTTTCTCTGCTGTGTACTGGTTTAGTGGAAATTCACTAAATTTCATCCTCTGTTCCATGTTAGTAAGGGGTGGGCAGGGAATTTTAGGGCATACAACATAGGGACAGGGGAAGGGTCGTGGCCATATGTTACACTCATTGATATTTACAAAGTGTTCTGAAAATACTAAATCTTCTATTTCTAATTAAAAGAAGCAGTTTTAATCTTTACGCCATTTTTGAACAAGGGTAAATTTAAGAAAGGCAAAGCTATAGAGATCCTTTGAAGTATCTTATACAGAAATCCTATTTAACACTGCAATTCTGTCCATACCTATACAAAAGCAAATCCTTGTTATTCCCAGGTAAGGTTACACCCTAAATATGGCTATTAGGACATCCTGAAGTGCGTCTTAAATTTTTAAGGTTTGTTCTGCAAGATACTGTGGTCTAATAAATATAGGTGGATAGTGAAAAGATTTGAAAAGTCCCAGAGATGTCTTTTAATCTTAGTCTGAATGTGGTAAAGAGAGTGAAATGTGCCATTTGCTTAACCCAACATGGCAGGTTTTACGCTATTATTTCTAGCATGAATCTATTGCAGAAACTTGTTGGAAAGAACACTTTTTAAAGAATGAAACTGCTGAAAACTTATTTCAGTGTGTCTTCTGAACAAAGTCATCACAATTCCTTGCCATATATTGCATGCAGAGGTTACTTCTATCAATATCACTGTACTTCCTGTTGTGCTTGCTGGGAGATTGTGAGATTTGGAGTTTAAAAAAAAATACATTTTTTAAGCTGAGTTGCTTTCTAATAGTGCAGTGGTTCCCAACCTTGGGTCTCCAGACATTCTTGGGCTACAACTCCTGGAAATCGTGGCCAGCACAGCTAGTGTTGAAGGCTTCTGGGAGTTTTAGTCCAAGAACATCTGGGGAACCAAGGTAGGAAGCCACTGTAATAGTGATGTGAAGATTACCCTGATTGTTTGTGTTCTAATATTTTCTCCAGCAGGCTAATATCTAACCGAGTGGCAGACTAGCAGTAACATTTTTTTCTCTTGTGCTCCTTTTCTTTTGTCATTTAGTTTGTAGCACATCCAAACTGCCAGCAGCAGCTCCTCTCTATCTGGTATGAGAATCTGTCAGGTTTACGACAACAGACCATGGCGGTGAAGTTTTTAGTAGTTCTTGCTGTCGCAGTTGGGCTGCCGTTCCTGTCACTGGCTTATTGGATTGCTCCTTGCAGTAAGGTATTAGTTGTCTGGGTGGAAGCCTACAGCAGCCTTTTTAATAGCTTTTTTTTTTTTTTGCTCTGTTTGCATGCATGCTTGAAACTGGGCTAAAATGAAGCAGACAGACAAACAAGAATGGCACTTAGCAGTGCTTTAGTGACAAGTTATTTGTTATAGTGGAGCCACTGCAAAATTCCACATCCTTTCAGTCTCTGTAAAAAGCTGTAAAAAAAAAAAGCAGTCTCTGTAAAAAGCAACAAATACCTTACACTCAACTGCATTTGTTTTTTGTGTGTGTTTGTGATGATGTCAAAGAAGAAAACAAAAAAAAGGTGGGAACTAAAATATATTTCTTTTATTTTTGTGTGTTTTACTACACATATACTGTATACTGATGATCAGTTTAGACCATAAGGCTGTCAAACTAGAACATTTTCATTTCATGGCATTAAAGAAGAGGCAACTTGATGCTAAGAAATTGCTTCAACATGACAAGTCTGCTTGGCCTGCAGAATATCAACAATTATGACAGAGCCATCACAGAACACAATGTTATACTAGTTGATTAGGCATCCTTCAGTCTCAAGAGACTATGGTAACGTGCTCTGTATGGAGGACTTGGAGAGTGTCCTCTCCAGAGCACGAAGCCTGGGTAAAATAATATGGAGGATAGGCTGTTACCCAAGCAGCAAATCCCCCCTCTCCACGTCGCTGAAATAGTCCAATGGAAAGGCAAGAGCCAATACAACTGGTTCCAGCGACGTCGCAGGAGTTGCCAGAACGACACGAACTGCCTCCGGGACTCCGGCTCCGGATTTTGCCTCGAGGTTAACTCCTGAAGCCTTTTCCATCAGTGGATATAGCCACAAGGCAGTGGAGGTTTGAAATCGGAGTTTTCCTTCTCCTAGATGGGCTGCCTTCCAAGGCTGACGAGCCCCACCTACCCGGCCTGCTCCCTCACGGCATGGATGATGGCGCCTCCTCCTCCTCCTCCTTTTCGTTCCCCTCAGACGATGACGGCGATGGCCCGGCTTTTCTCCTCTCGGCGGCGGCCTCCTCCTCCTCCATTTCCTCTCCCTCATGGGGGGTTGTCGTCATTGGAGCGGCGGCGGCTCCTTCTGTTCCATGGTTTCTGGCAAACAGGCTGAAGTAGGAGAATTCTCAGGACTACTGAGGAGCTGCTGCAGGCCAGAGAAGCCGCTCTGGGTGCCCAACAAGATGCTAACAAGGATCCAGGTCAGGCCTGCCGTCAAGACGATCATGATGACACGAAGTGGACCTGCTAGTCTCATGGCCCCTTGAGTGTGTCCAGAAGCAGCTCTAGTCCAAGGCTACTGAGGCTTCAGGGCTGGAGAGGGATTTCTGAGATGGGTTAGTCACATGCAGCCTTCAAAACCTGATCGCCTCATAGCTTGTCTCGATCTCTTCAAAGCGAATGGGCGGCCTAAAAGAGGAATCTTGTGACCTATTAAAATATGAACTGTTTTTTAACATGTAAAAGGCTAACTGCATATGTTACCCCTTCTATGTCCCATCCTTGAGAGCCATTTATTATGTGGAGACACAAGTGCTTTCTCAGCTGTAGCACCCTGACTGTGGAATGCTCTCCCTTTGGAGACTTGATTGGCATTGACATTGGCATCATTTCAGAAGCAAGTCAAAACATACTAAGTCCCATTCCTGGTCTGTCCACCTGAAGCCCTGAAGAGCCACTGACACTAAGTGTAGGCAATATACTGAATAGCCATGGATTGAACAGTAATCAACATATGTTCTTCAATTAGTGTTTAGGATGCCAACATCACTCTGCTTCCTCTTTTCCCCTGCCTCCATGTGAACAGAGTGTTTCACGTGAATGTCTGATTGTGCAAAGGCAGTCTCTACATGGCATTTCTTTTTCCTTCTTTCCATTCTCAGGGACTAGAGGCTGTTTCTGAGGCACAGGGATCATGTATCCACCACATTTTTTTTTCATTTCACCTCTAGCTGTATACATGAATCAGCATTTTGCTTTTTTGAAACCTAAATAAAACTAATGATGCTACTTGCATTCTATCAGTAAACTTCCTCTCATTCTTCCTGTGCTATATGAAGACTGGTATTTTCTCCTGCCCCTAAATTCTAGGAGCAGTGAGATCAGGAGCAGTTTTCATATGGTTTCTTATAGTCTATATTAGCATTTTATGTGCGCCTGCTCTTGTCCCTCTTCTCTCCACATCTTACACATGGGAACAAATTCTTTTATTTTCTGTTTGAGCCAAGCTATGATTTGTTCTGATGTCCAAACAAAAATACTGTGGTTTGACTATGTCTACCAAACCAGGATTGCAAATGATGGTTTGCATATGCAGCTTGTGGCCCAAGCAGAGGGGTGCCTCATTCCTTCATCCCTGCCCTTGGTCAGACTTTGGGTTGCCTGCCACAAGTGCTTTGATGCAATTTGCAGTGTTGACTGGGAGATTGCAAGATAGTTTCCTCAAACTACAGTTAGTTGATTTGTATGTTACACAAAACTATAGCTTGATTCAGAGAGGAAATAAATAAATAAATTCAGAGAGGAAATTAAGTCCCAGGGATATAGAAGAAAGACGTAAAGGAAGGATGAGCATTGATGTACCATGTTTGCTCATTGTCCTCCAAACTACAGTTTGGATTATTACTTGAATGTAACCAATGTCTCTAGCTGGCTGGATAGGTTTAGGTACCTGGCTGTGGAGCCAGAAGTTGTGAGTTTCATTCCCCGCCATGCCTCCTGTGAGTAGAATCAGCTGCACAGTCCCAGGGTGCCCCCAGAAGAAGGAATGGCAAACGACTTCTGTGTATTCTCTGTCTAGGAGATCATGGAAAAGGTCACCACAAGTCAAAATTGCCTTGGCGGCTTCTCCTTCTCCTTCTTCTACCACCAATGTCTATATGGGCTTTGTTTTTACCTACAGTTTAAGCAAAGGATCTTCAGCGTAAAAGTCCTGCTTGATCAGTCGAACCTAGGCCAGAGTTCTGTTCACACAACAACGAACCACGTGTCTTATGGGAAGCCCACAAACAGAATATGGACACAGCTACATTCTCCCCACTTGTATTTCCTAGCAGCCGGTACCGAGAGGCTCACTGCTTCTGATAATAGTTATTCATAGCCTTATTGTCCATGAAGTTGTCTCATACCCCTTTAATGTTAGCAGCCACCTCTATATCATGGTAGACATTTCTATAGTTCACTAACCACTGTGTGAAAAAGTTCTTCCTTTAATCTGTCCTTGATTTCACACCTTTCACTTCATAAGATGATTTTGGGTTTGAGTACAATGCTACAAACAAAGAGGAGAAGGGGACGACAGAGGACGAGATGGTTGGACAGTGTCGCCGAAGCTACCAACATGAATTTGACCAAACTCCGGGAGGCAGTGGAAGACAGGAGGGCTGGCATGCTCTGGTCCATGGGGTCACGAAGAGTCGGACACGACTTAACGACTAAACAACAACAACTACAAACAATTTCTCCCTTTCCCCTTTGTCCACACCATGCATAATTTTATAGGCCTCTATCATATCTCTCATGCCTTACTTGCCTTTAGAGTTGCTAAATATGAATGAGTAGGCTGATGTTAGCAGCTCATAGATTTCCTTACTTAGAAATCTTTAAACCAGTCTTCGAATCTGTAGCCAATTCAGTTCATTAATCACACACATCTTCTGCGTGGTTTTTATTAACCATGAATTCTCTCAAATACATTAGTCAGAAGAGGTGTATAAAATTAATCCCACCTCTCGCAGGTTTTAAGTGCTTATGGAGGTACTTTTTCAGCCTTTCCCAAATTAACAGTTGCTATAACTAAGGTCTAAAGCATTTGTAGAAAAGACTGCAGTGTCTCTTTGAAATATGCCAGATGTTTAAATGAGAAATAAAGATGCATGATTGAATCTAGAAGAATTTGTTTGGGGGCAGAGAAGATGAACTGAACCAAGGCCACAGTTCCAGGGTGTGTAGAGTTGACTTCTCAGCCAAAGCCATTTTCCCTGGTGAAAAATGGCATATTCGACTGCTATTTATTGTGAAAAAAATAAATCCATCCCTTAGTTTTGGTTAACAGAACAAATGCCACTTCACCTTGACGTGAAGGTGGTTGTGAATTTATACTGGGAAATCAATAGAGAGACGAGGGCTTAAACCGCCCCTCACGTGGCATTACTCTCCCAGTCCAATTCATACCTACTCCACTTCACTGACTTTTATAATAAATCCAATGAGATAGGAGATCATGACTATCCAGTGTTTAATTTACCGTTACATTCTATAAATTGAAGTTGAGTCTACTAACACAAACAGAAGGTTTGTATGTGTTCTGTTCTACCCGTGGGTCTGGTATATTCTTATGATTTAATGTTAATTATTTCCTTTGATTTCCATCTGTATGGTCACTCTGGTATCAGTCTCTCTGTATTCATCTTTTCATCTCATTTTTGCCAAAAAAAACAAAAAACCCTAAACTGATGCAGACTGACTGGCTATCTTGTGATTGAGACTCTTATTTCTGAAAACTCATGTTACAATAAATGTGTCTTGAGTCTTCAAGGTGCCACAGTACTCTTTCCATTGTTTTCAATTCTTTTAATTTCTCACCCATTTATTCTGATATTAACTTGGTTTCCTTTGGTATTTCTTCTTTCCTCTGTCTGTCTTCTCTCTTCCCCCACCCAATGTGACTGTGTCTCCCAGTCTCCTCCTCAAATGTGAACACAGACAGATAATCAGTTTAAAAGAACACTGCCAAGGTATTTTGTTTATCATTTTCAAAGTGCCTTTTAATCACTGCTATCTTTAACAGTCCCCTTGGAAACTTTAAAAAGGAACTTGTCGGTATCAACAAGATTTATTGTGAAAAGTGGTAATTATGTGCCTGGAAAGTCTGACTGATAACTTTTCTTCAGAAGGTGGCAAAACTGTTTTTAGGCTGCTGCCCTCAATAAAGCCTACCAGGAAGTAATAAGTCCTATCAAATTCAGTGGAACATATTTACTAATAATACCAAATACATTGCAAAATTGGCTGGAGGGTGTTCTAAGGGAATCATCAGATACCTCTTTGCCCAGCATTTGGCATTTGTAACCTTGACAGTGTTCCTTTATCAATATTAAATTCAGGCATGTTTACTCTTTCATAATCAGCTTGTACGCTTTCCAAGATATTACTATTAACATCTGCTTTCTTACTTTTTCCTAAACTAAACATGTTTTTTAAAAAGTATCCCAGCCTCTTAATAGTGTCCTTGAACCAGTAACTGGGAGATTTAATTTTAGAAATGAAGAATTCTAAATATCATCCATAAATGGTATGTTAGTCATTTCAGCCGAGAAGTCTCTCAATGTTGTTTTGTTCACTTATGCGTGCCAGAGAAGGCTAACAAATTTAAGTCTAGCTATTATTACTGTTAATACAATGATTCATGAAATCTCCATAATGGACTTCAGACTCTGTCAAGCTACACCTGCTAGCAATTAAGAAATGTACTATTTTGTGGCAAATGGCCGACGAGGAATTAAAAGTGAAATATTGCGAGAAGTTGATGTCATGGAATCAAACTGGACAAAACAACAGCTTTGTCATCAGAAGCTCAGAGCAAGTTTTACTTCTAGACGTGTAATTCCTTCAAAGCTCCCTATTTCTGTAAACTAATCCCAATAACAAAACAAAAATGAATCTAATTTGAAAGATGTGGAGTTGAGGAAAGCTCATGCTGTCATAAACAGATGTCTTTTACATAAGGAGATTCCATTGCTAATGACATACTAACTGTATCATCTAATTGGACCTGTGTAGAGGTTGAAGCAGGTGTGCAGCCCTAGACATTGTAACACCTTAGGAGACCTCCAAATTATTATCATGCCCCAACAAGTTCTATTCCAGGGGTGAGCAACATGCAGCCCACCAGCTAAACACAGTCCCTGAAGAATTGCCCAAAGAAGTCCCCTTGTAACCTCTAGGGTGCAGATTTTAACTTGTTTTGGAGAGCCAGCACCCAAATGTTTTTAATTTGGCCATTAAAGGGCTCAAAGAGGCATTATCCCTTTAATTAAAACATTTTTATAAGAAAATGGGGAGGTGGGGTGGGTATAAACCTTGAAAGTGTAGGGATAGGCATGCAGGGCCCTGGAATCTCTGGAGGCTGCCTGCTCCAGTGCAGCTTACATGCACAACACGACAATAAACCACTGATGGAATCTAAAATTTAAAACTATGAATATAGGATTATAACACCAGCATTAATATAACAGTATAAATCAGATTCGTAGATAAATTTTAGCTGAAAAAACTCCATAAAGTTATCCAATTACAGTGGTACCTCGATTTAAGAACTTAATCCGTATTGGGACTGCGTTCTTAAGTCGAAACGTTCCCATAGGAATGCATTGAAAACCATTTAATCCGTATCTGCTGTTTTTCGTTCTTAAGTCGAAGCGCTGTTCTTAAGTCGAAGCATTAGTTCCCATAGGAACTAATGCAAAGCCGGTTAATCCATATCTACCACTAGGGGGCGAATTTTTTTTTCTTCTTCTTTTGACCTAAGGTGAACTTAGGTCAAAAAAAGGGCAGGAAAGGTTTTTTCCTTCTCTTTTTGGTTCTTAAGTCGAGGCTCCGTTCTCAAGTCGAAGCAACTTTTTGCGAACGGAGCCATTCTTAACTCGAATCGTTCTTATGTAGGGACGTTCTCAAGTCGAGGTACCACTGTATAGGCTGGAATAAATACATATTGAAGGTTCCCTCTCCATATTGTCATTGACTCTCTTCATTTCCTCTCTTCAAACATGATTTAGGTGCAACACTGTACGCACCTGGAATTAAATGTTAACAGGGCATGATTCTGATACATATACATAGGATTGTACTCCTATATGAATCTTGTCTCTCCTTATGTGTGTATATGGAAATGGTATAAATGTCACCATTTGGAGGCTGTGTCTGTGAAAACGTGTATGTTTAATATGAAATAGGAAGGTCAGCTTTCCTAAGATGCTAGAAAATGAAGTATTTTTTAAAACATTTCAACTATTTTGGTTGCTGATCTGGTTCGGAGTACAATTCAAAGTGCTGGTTTTAACCTCTAAAGGGCTTGGATCCAAGCTATCTCAATGACTATGTCTCCGTTTATGAGCTTGCCTGTGTGTTGAGATAATCAGGGAAGGCCTTTCTCTTGTTCTGACCACCTTCACAGATGTGTTTGGTGGGGACATAGGAGAGGGCCTTCTCGGTCGCTGAAGACTCCAGACTCTGGAACTTCCTCCCACAGGAGGCCAGACTGGCCCTGTCTTGGCTGTCCTTTCACAAGCAAAGATCTTTCTCTTAAGACAGTCTTGCCCTTAGTGATTGGCTGTCTCAGAAAAGTTTTCAAATGGAGTGTTGTGCCTTCTTACTTTGATTATGTTCTTGGTGTTGATTTTGTTTACCATTTTTAGTGTGGTGTGTGTTTGATTCTTTTAAAATATTTGTACATATACTGTTTTTAGCTTTTAAATATTGGCTTTTAATGTTGTAAGCTTCCTGGGGTCCTTTTTAAGGAGAATGGTAGTGAAAAAATATTTTAAATAGAAATGGGCACAAACCTTGGTTTGGAGATTCGTGCTGGTTTTTTGGTGCTACGCGTTCCCTTCTCTCACGCCCTGGGCAGCTCCCACACTCAACAGCTGGCACGCCCTGCTCTTCTCCTGCCCTTTGCGTGATTATGCAATCAAAGCAGGAGCACGGACTTCCCTTCTCCGCCTCCTCCAGCAGCCACCCACTCACACAAGGAGGCAGGGCAGGGATTTTTGCAGCACAGCCTTTGAGTGGGTGGCTGCTGGATTAGGCAAAGAGGGGTAGCCCGTACTCCTGCTGTGATTACAAGATCGCTCAAAGAGCAGGAGAAGAGCAGTGCGCACCAGCTGGTGAGTGGAGGAGCTGACTGGGGTAAGTGTGTGTAGGGAACGCGCAGCACCTGTGCTGTCGCACTGACGAACTGGCATGAACCTCCGAACCAAGGTTTGTGCCCGTCTCTAATTTTAAACAAACAAGCAAGCAAATTTGACCCAAATCCTGTTGCCTAATATAAGTGAAGTCATAAATTTTGGCCTGTTCCTAAATAAAAAAAAACCCTTCCCACAGTTCTCAGGGCCATGCGCACATGCTGGCTGGGGGCATGCACACACCCCTCCCACAATTGCAGCAGGAGCTCTTTATTTACTGGCAAGGAGCAGTCGAATGTTGTGACTTAGCTTACCCAATGCAACACGATTTTGGCCTTTAATAGCTAACAGCATATGTAAGTGGCTCATATCTTTGGCAACAGTATTCTCTAGTGTGCTTGTGTTATGAATAGTGTCAGTATGACGGTTTACATTAATCTAGCAGTGGGGGTTATGGTCAACCTCACCTGCCTGTAATGCATACTTCTTCAGCCTTCTAGATGATACACAGTGGATACTCAGCATGCCCTACTGCAGGGGTCCCCAACCTTTTTCACCTCGAGCGCATGAGCAAACGGCGGCACGGCGCTTGTGCGCGTGCGCAAATGGCGGCATGGCGCTTGCACGGGCACGCTGTAGCGCGCGCGCAGGCGCAAACAGGCTGTGCGGGGGTGAGTGTGGGGGGTGGGGTGGGGCGGGAGGTCTGTCTTCGCGGCCCGGTCCAGCTCAGGCCACGGACTGGCACCAGACCGCGGACCGGGGGTTGGGGACCTCTGCCCTACTGGACATTCTTGTTGGCTGTTTCCACGTTCTAGAACTCACAACCCCAGGAATACTCAGCTAGTACTTTCCCTGTTGTCTTCCTCACAAGAGGCAGACAACTTTTTATTCAGAGCTTTGGCAAGTGCTACAGAAGGTGCTTTTGAATGGGTGGGTGCTGTATTTTTCTTTTACTAATATGTTTTATAATTATATTTCAAGGTTTGTGTGCTTGTATTCATTTCAAGGCTGGCTGGATAGCTTAATGAGTTAAGTATCTGGCTGCAGAATCAGAGGTTGGGAGTTTGATTCCCCACGGTGCCTCCTGGGCAATGAGCCATCCTATGTGGCCTTGGGCAAGCTGTATAGTCCCTGGATGTTCCCAGAAGAAGGAAATGGTAAACCACTTTGGAGTACTCTTTACCTAGGAAATCCTGGAAGGGGTTGCCATAAGTTGGAATTGACTTGACAGCTTATAGTTATTATTGTTATATTTATTTCAAGTATTGTACTACTTCACTGGAAGGTGTCCTTTTTGTGGCAGAAAGCTGGTTATAACTTAACTTAACTTAAATTAATGATTCTGGCAGGCAAGGCAAAAGGTTGCACTTCTTTGCTGCTTTTTTTGTACTGCTAATATTAATGGTTGCATCTAATGATGTGGCCCCAAGTGTTCACACGAGGCTCCTTCATTCTCTGTACACTTCTGAGCATGATCTGATATGAATGATCAGCAGTGGGATCCTCCTGTGTATGGAGACTTTCCGTGACAGTGATATATCTGACATAGGACAACTCTATAGCACATCACTTCTCCTCTTCCACTGCCAGAGCTTGGACGAGTTACTGCTGTACTACAACTCCGCTTATCAGGAGAAAGGCGGCCTATAAATAAAACAAATAAATAATAAACTCCCAGAATCCCTCAGCCTGAATGACTGGTGGACATTGGAGGAATAATAATAATAGTGATAATATCTGTTATATAATACCAGTCAAAGACTTTGTCTTGCATTTTCAAATAATAATGATAATAATAACTTTTCCAGCTTCTGTCTGATACCAGACTGTTATTTCTCTCCAGCAACAATGCTCACCACAGGGTAACTGTCTATAACCTATCTATATGTCTCCTGAACTCTTACAAATTGGGTCTAAGAGATAGACATAGTAAGACAATAAAGCAGTTCATAATAGTTAGATACAGCCCACGTGGGATCTAACATTAAGTCAAGTTCTCACTTTTTTGTCATTTACCTTTCATCATCATCCACATGAAAAAAAATTTGCACCGAAGGGGTTCTGGGATGTTTTTTTGATGTCAAGAGGATTCTCATGTAGTACAAATTAGCAGTAGGATTGGGATGATGGTTAGAGTTTGTAATGCCGCCCAGAGTAGACCTTTGGTCTAGATGGGCAGGGTAGAAATCTAATAAATAAATAAATAAATAAATAAATAGAGTTTCCGCTATATTTACAAAACTTGCATTTGACCAAAAACCCATGGGACCAATCTATTCATAACCAGAATACTATACATCTCTTCTGTTTACGTCATTATGGCTGCCAAAAGAGAGAGAGAGAGAGAGAAAAGAAAGGAAAAGAAGGCATAAGGTAGTGTATGCTTGCTGTCCCAGTACATTACATTGGCTGGGCCAAAAGTACCTCGGTGGCACAGAGCAGAAGCTTTGCTGGGACTATTTTGGCCTTCTGTTAAACAAAGTACCATGGCAAGTGGCTTAAATTTGTGGAGACTGTTTACAGCTTTTCCCCTGAGAATGTCCATTAAATGCCTACCTTGTACATCTTGTTCTATGTGCATTCTGATGGAGACGAGATTAATTTGCCTGGTGTGATCATGGCCCAAGCTGTAGAAGGAGAGGTGTATTACTAGATTCAGAGGTTCTTTTCTGTGGTGCCTCCATTTTAGGTAGTGCCTTTACTGGAATGTACCTGCCACTTCCTCTCTCACTGTTTCTAAACACCTGGTTTTTATCAGTTGTTTTTAATCACATGCATACCCATATTTTATACTGCTATTTTATCAAATCATTGATTGATGGATAGATGCACACACATGTATGCATACAGAGGTGGATATTTTAAACATAGTTTTAATTAACTGTGATTAACATTTCATTTTAACTTGGTATTAAGAATTTCGTGTTTTGAATTCTTGCTCTATTAATTGCTTTGAGGAAGCTTTGCATGTAGAGGGTGAAAAGGTAGAAATATTTTGATTAAATAAATAAATAGCCATTGCTCTGCTTCTGTGTTATCTGATTGTTCTCTATATTTCACTGGTTTTTTTTAGCTAGCTGTCTCTTTCGAAGAAATGTGCCTAGTAAGAAAGTGATATAATAGATTCTCTCTCTCTCTCTCTCTCTCTCTCTCTCTCTCTCTCTTATGGTCTTCTTTCACCTGCTTCTGCAGTTGGGTAGAATAATGCGTGGACCTTTTATGAAATTTGTAGCACATGCAGCCTCTTTCACCATTTTTCTTGGACTTCTGGTCATGAATGCAGCCGACCGATTTGATGGCACCAAGCTGAAGCCTAATGAAACCAAAACAGATGGTGCAAAGCAGCTGTTCAGGATGAAAACATCATGCTTCTCTTGGATGGAACTACTTATTATTTCCTGGGTAATAGGTAAAAAAAGTTCCTCCAAATTCTGTTTTGCAGTCATAGCAGAGGACAGCATCTGTATTAGACATTGTTTGAAAAGAGGTTGCCATGTTAGTTTGTGGTGGCATATCAGGCAAAAACAAAATGAAAATGAAAAATAAAGACAAAAACATTGCGGCACCTTTGCTATATTTTAAAGAGAGCTTTCGTGGACAAATTGTCTTCCTCAGACATAAGAGTGGGACTACATGGCAAATATTTATGCATTATACATGGCCCGAAAGAGACTGTAGTCAACAAATTGTGCCCAGGAAACAAACAGTCTCTCTGTTTTGGGGCCATGTTTAAATGCATAAATATTTGCCATGTAGTCCCACTCTTATGTCTGAGGAAGTGGATTTGTCTACAAAAGTTCATTTTAAAATATAGCAGTTAGTCTTTAAGGTGCCACAATATTTTTGTCTTCTTTATTTTTAGTTTTTCTTTTGTTTTTCCTGATGTGTTAGACATACTTTTATAGTGAAAAAGCATGAGATAGAAGGTGCAGGGTTTTCTGAATTTCACATTCATTTCGTTGTTATCTCATATAAAGCCTGGATCTGCAAAGTGTCTGTGGATGAAATCCACTTGTAGAACTTACAGCAGGGTAGGACATATGATGTCAGTGAAGCAGTGTCATCCAGCACCCATGTGGGGACTCCTAAATTACTAGATGCTAATTAGAATCCCTTGGTGGCTTCACACAAGACTCTTGGATACTGGGTTGTGCGTCTGAATGACGTATTATAAGAGACCCCAGGAGCGAGCCTAATTAATAGCTGCTGATTAAAGACTTTGGATGGAAGGTCAGACTGCTGCAGATGATGTTATTTTCCCTCCTTGGACATAATTTACACTAGAGGATTTTGGCCATAGCATACAATTTTTTCCTCTTTGTTTTTGTGCTGTTTCCTTCCCCCGTCCCATGAAATATTAAATTATCAAACCAGGAGCACTGAAAGTGTTTCTTTCAAATACTCTGAAAACATCAGATTATTTGTTGCTTGTACATGTAGTATTTCCTGTTTCTATCTGTTTGCAGTTGTATCTGCTAGGCCAGTAGCAATTAAACCTGATGCCAAAACCCACCCCCATTAACTTGAACATAGGATACACAATTTACCCTAGATAGCATTTTTGATAGTCACATCTGAAAACATCCGGTAGCTTGTAAGTGACATCCTGTTCTTAATTCATTTGCAATTTGCATTTCAGAAGTGTAGGAGAAAAGTTCATGTTTTAATATGTAAATATATTACTCTTGATATATTTATAAAGGGGAATATATATCACCCCCTTACCCTTAGGTAAAGCCGAAAGGAGTCAAAAGAGTTGACTCTAAAATCACCCAAAACAGATAATTCCTAATCTGTAGAATTAACAACACATCTCCAATGATGGCAATTTTATTTCTTTCAACCTACAGTATTTAAATAAGAATTAGATGTTTTTTCAAGTTGATTTTCCAAAAGAACATCTGGTACAGGCATGATAATGATATGACACTATTTAGCATATTAAAATATTGTTGGTGAGCTCTGGAGGGTACTAATATGCAACACGAGAGGAAGCTGACTTAATAAAAGAGGTTCCCAATTAATTAAGTGTATTGTTTTAAAAGCTAATATAGCATGTAACAAAAATAAATGAAACAGGAACTGTTCAAGTCATTAAAAATGAACTCATAGCCCCAGAAGTACAAAATGTAAATGAAATAAGTTGCAAGACAATGACTTTGTTATACCACACATTCATTCAACAGAAATACCAACTGAAACTTACAGTAGAGGTTTCCAGGTACCCACCCCGAGGTCTTGCTCTGTCTTTACATACCTCACTGCAGGAGAAGATGGTCTAATATTAAATTAAGTGTATGTGTGTGTTCTGTGCTGTCAAGTTGAAACCAACTTATAGCAACCCGAACAGAGCTTTCAAAGTAAGTGAGATATTTGAAGAGTGGTTTTACCAATTCCACTCCCCCAGTGAGTTTTCAAGGCCAAGTGTGGATTTGAACCCTGTTCTCCAGAGTCCTAGTCCGTCACTTTAGCCACTACACCACACAGGGAATCACATTAAATTAAGTACTAGTTTCAAAAGGAATCTTGACAGTACTGAAGTAAAAAAGTATGGCAGTGATACAGACAGGAACTTTTTCCTGATGGCTCACCTCCCTGTTCAGTTTTCCATCCTCCATCTCTCTCTCCTTTTGTCTGCACATTACTCAAGTAACTACTGAGTTCACTTTAACTGCTCCACCCTCTGCTTTGAAGGCACATTAATTTCTAAACTGTGGAAAATGGATTGCACCTCTCTTTATACTCAGTTAGATGGGTGGGTGACATGCGGACCAAGCAGGGTGAGGTGCCTTCTCCCTACTGTTTCAAGGTGAAGTGCCCCTCTCTGCTCAGTCCACAAGCTGCCACTGTAAGTAACTTTGAATACTCTTATATTCCTTTTCTATCTGGTCATCTCAGGGAAGTCCCAGTCTTCCAACTAAATGGAGGTGGGAGTGAGGGCTCTAGCTTTTTCTGCTCTCTCTTCTCTGCAAACAAGCTTCTTATGGCTTCTCCTACAAGGGTATTATATCAAAGGAGAGCCAACAGAAGGACCAAGGAAGGAAAGGACATAGTAAAAACCATGGCTGCCTCATTTGATGCTGCACAGGGAAATTTATGATGACAGTGCAAACTCTGCAGACTATGACTTGGGATCTTTGCTCAAAGGCCAAACCTCTTTGTTGTTGTTGTTGTTGTTTAACATTATGAAAGGATATGATGTTGAGAGCTAACGTCCTGTGTGATTTCTTTTGTCTTACTTTAGGGATGATATGGTCTGAATGTAAAGAAATCTGGTCTCAGGGTCCCAAGGAATACCTGTTCGAGTTGTGGAATATGTTAGATTTTGGCATGTTGGCTATTTTTGCAGCTTCATTCATTGCAAGGTTTATGGCATTCTGGCATGCCTCAAGAGCCCAGAATATTGTTGATGCCAATACTGACATGAAGAACTTGTCAATCGCAACATTGCATCCCAGCATAAAATACTACACTTTGGGTGAGTTTATGTATAACGATGTCCCAGAGACCTAATAAAAATGTTCTTATTCAATTGGTTACAAAATGTGGGTTTACGTAACAAAAACCTAAAGTGGATTTGTTTTTTGTTCTGTATTCCACATGAGTTATAATGTTTCCCTTAAGAGCAGGGATGCAAATCACACACAACAGTACAGAAACTCTTGTAATCTCGCCTAGTGGGGAACAAAATCTTCTGAAAATATTTATTCTCACCTTGAGAATGAAAAAAATGAAGATTTGTTTGTTTGTTTTGATGGTGTGGTGTTTTTTTGAAACTTTTTTTGCAGACAATCTTGAGAAGTATTTCTTACTCAAAAAAGTGTTTTGACCAAGAGCAAATATTTTTGTGCAAAGTACAAGGCTTTTTAAAAAAAACACAAAATTACAGGGTTTGGGGCACCAACACTCCCACCTCCCCAAAATACAATGGCAAATGTTGCTGCTGAGAAAAAAAAATGCTCTGGTCTTTTTGCCTTTATACAGAGCAAAAAATACCGCTGCAGGGGTAGTTTTTGTTTGTTTATTTGTTTTGGATGTGGTATCTGAGAGAAGTTTTCAGTTTCTTCTGCTTTAGCATCTGTAACTGAAGCAAAGATTTGAATTATAGATTTGATAGGCTTTTCCTGAAGTCTGATTCATAGTATTTGGTCACACTTTGCAAGATAACTTCTAACTACTTGCAGTGAAATAGGAAGACCAGGAGGGCTTAGAGGCTACCTTCAGGGAAATGGAGGATGAGACTGAGACATCAGAGGAGGAGGAGGAGATCTGAGGAGAGGCGTGGGATCCCCAATTCTGTGCTTCTGCTGAGGTGGAGAGCAACAAGGAAGAGGAACCCCTGGGCTGAGGTCCCCAAGACCCACCTATTGGGCAGGGGCTGCAGACACACCACTGACATGGCCCTGGCATCTGCGTTATCTAACAGGAGCAATGGCTTCCACTTTTGACCCCAGTGCTATTGTGAGAGGCAGATGAGGCTCCAGAAGGAGCAGAGAAGCAGGCATCGGTAACCCTCACCCAGCTCTACCAGCTGTTATTGAAAGGGCTTCGACCAGGGCTAGGACTCATTCTCCCCTCCCACTTTCAGAAACCAGGACTCTCAGGGCACCCTGTGGCTTTAAACAAGAACATTCAACCCTCCAGGAAGCTCCCAGAAGGAGTTAAGGATGGTGTTCCTGTTCCTGTTGTTTCCTCAGTTGCAGTAAAATCTGTTCTTCGTCTTTCTCACAACCTGGAGCCCATGGAATTATTGATGGGAGACTTGGCACCCGCCAGCCCCACTGGACAAAGGCCGGCGGCATTCACAAGATGTGACCGTTAATTCCTGTAGGGGATGGATGCATCCTAGTGTGTCATCTTATCTTTGACTATTCCATGTTGTGTGATCCTCCCAGGATTTTAGGGTCTTAACAGAGTCTGGTCTCCTAATGTATTTCTTCTGCTTCCCTGGCAAACCTCCTTCATCACATTAAAGTGTACATACAAGAGGGGGAATCTTAGCATATGGATAGTTAAATGTGGGGCTTGTATATCAAAAACAGGAAACGTAAACTCTTGTATTTCTCTTTCTCTGTGTGTTTTTTTATAGCAAGAATAGACTGGGATCCATCTGACCCCCAAATCATATCTGAAGGCCTGTATGCAATCGCCGTGGTTTTAAGTTTCTCAAGAATTGCCTACATTCTGCCTGCTAATGAAAGCTTTGGACCACTACAGATATCCCTGGGTAGAACTGTGAAAGACATCTTCAAGTTCATGGTCATCTTTATCATGGTGTTTGTGGCTTTTATGATAGGAATGTTTAATCTCTATTCCTATTACCTGGGAGCAAAACAAAACGAAGCATTTACTACGTAAGTTAATGCTGCTGAAATCTGTGGATGATTCTGCTGGAAGCACTCAAGTGGATTATGCCTCACAGCTGTTTTAATGAACTTAGCATGAACAGAACATTCGTATATGAGCATATTGTCTGTAATAGTAAAGATCTATAATTGCTTCACCAGTAACGTTTCTTAAACTAACAGTAGGGATCAGACAAATACAAGGGAGATTTTTTGCAGTGAAGCAATTTTGGGAGCAGATGAATAGATTTACAAATCATTGGAGCTTTTGATTTGACTACTCATTACCCACAATCATACATGCAAGTGTGGGAAGACACTGATCAGTGTCAGAAGCCCAAATTAGATAAGGTGAAATAGTTTCAGCCTTTTTTCTTTTCGTTATGGAAAGAAAACCCTCTAGATTCAAAAAAGAATGTACAACACAAAAACCTGAAGCTAGCTATCTCAAATTTGGCAGGTTTATTTCCCTCCTTAGGGTTGATCCTGTTTTCATATTTCATGCACATCAGTGCAAAGAGGAAAAAAACCAAAAACTTTATAGCCATTTTGGTTTTCCAGTGCAAGCCAGTGGGAGTATAAATTGACTCTGATCCAGAGCATAGATCACTCTGGACTGAACTGCGAGACCTTTAATTCCTTGAACTAGCTTCCAAATTGGATGTGGCGGGGGGGCATGCACTGTAAAGTGTGAAAGCCCCTACATATGGAGGAGATGAGGAAATATGCCCCACTTACATTCAGTTGTTCTTCCTCCTCAGTAAAAAACCTGGGAACAGTGGTTCCCAGACATACCCATTTTGATTTGTGAGAAAAACTGATGCTTTTTCTCCTGTCCTTTACCATAGTCCAACCCTTTTTAACCATATATATATGGTTAACAGAGGGTTGGACTATGGTAAAGGAGAGGAGAAAAGGCATCAGTTATGTATAGCCTACGTTCTAGCAATGATAGCTAAAATCCTATTGGTATTTGCATGCCCAGAGCTCCATTGGGGTTGTGCATTGGCAGCTGGCAGCCAGCTTGTTCACTTCCCATTTCAAATGAAGACCTGCCCACTCCCATGCAGATGGAGAGAGGCTCCTGTGCAGTGGGAGAGAAACGTAAGGGAACATTAGTTGCAACTAATGGTGGCTAATTAATGAAGTCTGGGATGAATCTTAAGTATGCAATGGAGATGCTCCCTGACATCTTGTCAATTATCTGCAATTAAGCAAGTTCCATGAGCAGAAGAAGGATTCCAGCCAATATCTACCACAGAAATTTGTTTGAGCCAATAATTTTCTTTCCTGTATGAACATCTTTCCTTCTGACACATACAGTCCTTGGAATTTCACAGCCTGTGCATGAGAAATAGAGGGTACTGTAACAGAGGCAAAATGTTGTTTTCTGGATTGTTCCTCTTCATTATCCTAGCCAGTCATGCCTCCTCCACTAATCTTCCATTCCATTTCCCTTTCTATCTGCATTTGTTGTTTGCCTATTTCCACTGCAAAGTTTTGAATTTCTGGTAAAATTTCCTTTTTGCTACACAATAGAAGTACAGAGATCCGCAGAAGATAATAGCTGCAAGTTCCCCAGGGTCACTTAAAATCTCTGTAACTCACTGAGACATCTGTAGGAGAAGGAATAAAAACATTTTTTTACAGTTACTTGAAGTTACAGACTTGTATATGCTTTCTTTACTGCACACATACTTAGCAACCAACTGAAGAGATCAACAGCAAACAAACAATTGCCACCAAGCCAGGAAAGATAGGGAAAGAGCACTCAACAGAGTGCTCTTTGAATTCAAAGGCTGGAATTCATGATTGTTCAGTGCTAGATCACTAATGATTCACTCCAGCCCAGAAAAATCCCTCTCAGTCACGCAAACTACAGACAGCATGTGAGGTTGCAAACAAAATAAACTGCTGGATAGCTCAGTGGTTTAGGTAGCTGACTGCAGAGCCAGAGGTCGGGAGTTTGATTCCCCACTTTGCCTCTTTGACAAGAGCTAGACTCTATCCACAGGGTCCCTTCCAGCTCTGTAGTTTTAAGATTATTATAAAAATTATTATAAAATCCCAACTATTTCCCTTCGGACAATAAAATTAGACATTGAGAAAAATGTCTATTACTTTCAGTTTCAGTTAGGTCCCCCCACCCCACATGCTATATTTTTCTGTTGGATTTTCACAGAGATAGGAACTGGGCAGTCAGATGAACTGCATGTTTACATTTCAATGCTCTATCCCGAAGCAAGGTTTCCTAGAGTGTAAACTATGGAGCTGAGAGAAAACGTAGGCTACGTCACCTTTCAGCCCTTAGAAAAGTATCGCTTCTAGTGGTGTGCTCACCATATTATCTACTTTCACCCTTAGTCAGAATTCTCTGTGCAAAAAGAAGAACTTGTATGCACTAGGTTGTGTTTATGGGAATTTTTGTATTTCTGCAAACTTCACAGTCTCTCAGACGTAGATTTATGAAAATTGAAAAATTAACACTTTGCTTCAAACTCCCTAAGAAGATGCAAATATATTGAAGGAAGAAAAATAAAATTATGACCAGAGAGACAGAATTAACCATTTATAATTAGCCATTCATAATTTAAGTATGAACAATATCATTTTAAAAACAGTGAAACTGAACCTGGACAACACTACATTGTATGATTGATTGCATTTCTAATAATGTAATGTCCTTCAGAAATTCTGTTCTAAAATGTTACATATTTTCCCCAGTGGATTTTATCCAAAAATAGGACTTGATAATGGCCTGCTTAGACTTGCAAAATTGTTGACATTTGTAGTGTTATCATGACATACCAGATTTTCATTCACTATTAATCAGCTGGAGGCAGGTTGCTATTGACTTTTTTTTTTTTTTTTTAAAAGCTCTTTTATTAGAACACATTTTCATACGTCTGGGTGTTTTTCTTTTAGAGTGGAAGAAAGCTTCAAGACATTGTTCTGGGCAATATTTGGACTCTCAGAAGTGAAGTCAGTTGTCATAAACTATAAGCACAAATTTATTGAGAACATTGGTTACGTCCTCTATGGTGTTTATAATGTCACCATGGTTATTGTTCTGCTGAACATGCTTATCGCAATGATCAACAGCTCCTTCCAAGAGATTGAGGTAATGTGCTGTTTATTTTTTATTATCTTTAGTTTTTACAGGTAATTTTATGATCAAGCTCTAATGCTTTTTACAGCCTCTCTTGTTGTAATCTGAATTACAGTTTGATGAATCAGGAAGAGTTGGCAGGGTGAACCTATGTATGTTTACTCAGAAGTAAGCTCCTCTTAGTTCAGAGAGATTTTCTATTATATAAACATGCACGGGACTGCAGCCTGAGACTGCTGGAGCTGTTCCTACAAAGTCTGTAGCATCAATTTATGCTGCCATAACCCAGATGGAGTGTCATAAATATTTTATTTAAATTGATAAAAAGCTTCCTATCCACCCCTCTTCAGGTTCCGAGGCTCCCTCAGGTTCCCTTTAGCTCTGAGGCAGCTTTTGGGAGCCTTCAAATGTGAAGTGAGGAGACTTTAATGGTAAAAAAAACACTTGCAACCATTCTAATAAAGACCACTGGCTCCAATCCAGCTTTGATTTTTTTTTACTATTAGTTATTCAGTTGATTTGTGTATGAGATAACAATCAGCAAAATGGACTTTGCACTTAATGTATTGTGTATATAATTACTGCACAGTATCAGTGTAGTATCTGTTCTGTATATCATATATTGAAGAACTTGTCACACAGAACAAATTCCCTCTATGTTTTCGTCTGGTATAACGCAAGGATGGGCAAAGTATGGCCCTCCATATTGGAGTGCAGTTCCCACCAGACCTCATAATTAGGGAAGGTAGCTCCAGAATAGACATTAAGAACAAACTCCCCATGTTGCAGCTGTTTGACAGCAAAATGAATTACATCAGAAAAGGATGGGCTCTCCTTTGTCAGATGTTTTGAGAACTGAGTGGACGGCTAGGTGTGAGGGTTGCTCCATAGGACTGACCAGTTTTGTTCACCCGGGGACTACTTTCCTGCACCTGAAATCCTCCAGGCATATATGGATTGCAAACCAAGAAATGAAAATAACCAGGAATGAAATTTGACAAGCCTATAAACCCACGTACATGTACCAGTAAGGTTTTTTGCTCCATTGACATTACACTGGATCTTGTCCAGTGATTCAAAGATCATAGAGCATTCTATGATTCTGCTGTTTCAGATTATCACTAATTAAATGTTTTCTCTGCCCTCCAGGATGATGCCGATGTGGAATGGAAGTTTGCAAGAGCAAAATTATGGTTCTCCTATTTTGAGGAGGGTCGAACGCTCCCAGTACCTTTCAATCTAGTGCCTAGCCCCAAATCTATGCTGTACCTCTCACTCAGAATAAAGAAACTGATTTATAAATTATTAGTTTGCCATAAAAAGGGCTTCGAGGAAGATGCTGAAATGAATCAGGTAATTCTACATTAGAAGCATAGCATCCAAAATGTGTAAATAAACATAGGTGATTCTTGATGTAATGGGGGCTACTGAAGTGATTGAGCCCTTCTGTCAATCTGCTTAAGTTCCTCTTCCTCTCTCTCAGGTGAGAGCCTTACATATTTAGCTAATCCTATTTGATGAAGCTGGTTTGCCAAACTAGCCTCATCAAACAATAGAATGATCTAGCTAGGGTTTGTTTGTTTTTTTTTGAGATACTTGAGGATGTTTTGCTTGTATCACTCTCAGCTAATAAAAGCAGGTTCAAAGTTATGTCTCAGTAGCGTTCCCTGCCATAACTAAAATGAGAATAGCAAGTTAATGACATTTTTTATAAAAAGCTAAGCTAATTTCCTTAATGTTTCACTACAGTTATGGTCTAGTACCAATACATGTTCTGCTATCCTCATGTAATATACATATATTACAGAGCATATGCTAACTGGAGGATGCAGGGAACCTGCCTCTTCATTTCTATAGGAGATACTCACTCTGTAGAGTATGATTAATTTCTGTGCATTCCTGGCCTTGCTCTCTTTAGTGATAAAACAGCTGCACAAACTGATACCCAGCAGGGTGGCATAACATGTTGACTAGTTGCATTAAAGTGCAACTTTATAGTCCCCTGGGAAGATGTCCAAGGATTCTTAGCATATGTTGCGTCTACAGTAACAAGAGAAGTCCAGCCTTATAGAGCCTCATGGCACAGTGGTTAAACTGTTGTACTGCAGCCAAAACTCTGCTCATGAGCCGGGTTCAATCCCAGGTAACTGGCTCAAGGTTCACTCAGCCTTCCAGCCTTCTGAGGTCTGTAAACTATTACCCAGCTTGCTGGGAAGGCAATGTGTAGCCTGCATAATTAAATTGTAAATTGTCCTGAGAGTTCTTTAAGCAGTATGGGGCAGTATATAAGCAGCATCCCTTGCTTTGCTTTAAAGAAGGAGGACGAGAACCCCCCCCCCCCCACTCTCAGACACAAAAAAATCATCTGAGGCTGATCCTTCTCTAATGTTGGAGCTGTGCCTTAGAGAGTGTGGAAAGAATCATACATGGAGTGCCTGCCAGGGGCTGGACTGGGCTGGGCTGGGCCAAAGCTGTGGATTCAAATCTTTCCTAATCCTCAGATGCAATACTGAATTGGTTCCTGATCTATGACAGCTCTATGTCAATTCTTATCCGTTGGAAGAGGGCATTTGTAAATAAAAAAAGTAAATCATTGGGGACAGAAGAAAAATAGTGAATTTTCTGTTCCTCCCTGGCAGCATGACTCTGAGAGGGCTTTGGGAGAGTTTGGTTTGCTCTGTCTCTTATGGATATGAATGTGTATCCCAATTGAGGATAATGTTGTATTGGCAGATATCACCCTTCCCCATTACCTTTAACAATGCCTTGCACATGAAACTTACAATGGTTTTCCCCAATGCAAAGTAAAATTTGGTAGAATCAGATATAAGGAAAGTCCGGGGTAATTGTTTACATAAGCAGGACAAGAATATTGACAGTGGGAGATTGCTGTAGCATCACTAGTGGAAAATGGTAGTGTATACTTGTCAGATATTTGCAACTGATGTGGGTAGTGGAAAACTATATATGGGTGCAGTTGGAGAGCAGCAGTGAGTCTGTAGCCAGTGTTGGATTGTTGCGAATGACGTGATAGAAATGAGGTGGGGTGAGGGTTCAAGGCATTGCTCTCTAAAAACTCTTCCACTCCGGTCTGTTTTCACCCTTGATTGGCAAAGTTAAAGCCAACATGTAGGAATGTGGCTCTCTTTCTTTATTAAAGAGCTCAGGTTTGAACAAATGTGCATCTTCATAGTGAATGCGATTCATCCACTTTAATTGGATTCGCTCCAGTGGGTAAAATGAATAGCTATTACTTACCTGTCATCCCAGGAAATTGGCAATGAAGTACAATACTGGTGATATAATGCTTATTTAAGTTCTTCACCAGATCCTGTTGAATCAAAAGAGATTTAGGAGTGAGTACATTGTGCCGCCAAGTGGCCATTTTGTGCAGTGCTGCATCCCTTACCTTACTTATTGCTTGATTTTACAAAATTGAGATGCAGAAATCCAGAGTTACTACTCTAACACGCTTACTCATGCAAGTAAGTGCTCACAGTATTCTGCTCAAATTACCAATGTAATATAAGGAGAGAGAACACAGTGAAAAAAATTGTATGAGTGCAGAGTTCCAGATATTAGT
This sequence comes from Intellagama lesueurii, assembly GCA_037013535.1. Lineage (NCBI taxonomy): Eukaryota > Metazoa > Chordata > Lepidosauria > Squamata > Agamidae > Intellagama > Intellagama lesueurii. The sequence continues at coordinate 17,666,883 of JBAJHW010000003.1, read as the reverse complement.
AGTGGCATTATTAACTTTATTAATCAGTGAAGATGGGAAGTACAATTTCAGTAACAAATTTGGTGTATGTTCTTCTTAGTTATAAAACGTGGGGCCCACAAATAAATGTTGCATTGACTCCAGGTTTACCTTCTTGCAGCATTCTACAAGCAGAGTATAATCACTGGGTTGTGTTTAAGGCTTTCCCCCTCCCTTAGTACACCTCCCAGGGCATGTTTTAATTCTGCAAGACTGGACATTACCCCAAATGCACTGTTTCAGGAACATAAATAACAATACAGTCTGAACATGGGAAAAAATGAGAAAGAGTACTCACATATTCTGCCAAAATAAATGACAAGAAGGGGGAGAATGTTGGATTTATCTACAAATCCTTGCTTCTTGCTACTTTTTTCCCCTTTTGTTTTACAGTTAAGCCAAGGTAAACTATCAAGTATAAAAAGCATAGATGACCTCAACTTAAACAGTTTAAGTAATCCCCAAAGGAAGTACCAGGTAAGGTTTAGATTTTAGCAGATTGTGAAGCTGGAAGGCATATGGAAACCAATTGATCCCAGTCTAAAAAGTTGTTCACAGTGCCACGGACCATTAAACTTTGTGCTTTGTTTACCACATAATTTGCTTGTCATTGTTGCAAACAGCATAAAATACACTAATCTTTCTACCAATCATACTGTGATGTGGGTTAGGTAGCAGCTGGAGGAGAGGATTTGAAAAGTAGAATGGAGGTACAACTAGCCGACTGGAGGATTCTGAGAGTTGTCATCCAAAAGTAATTTTTCCAAGCTGTGGGAACAACTGCCCCAGCACACTAGTCAGGAAGCCTTATACGTTTAAAATAAAATATTGAATGATTTGGTTATTACCCCCAGAAATTTTCCTAAAGTTTGAACACACTGGTTATGTCTTAGTGCAAGGCGTTAGTTTGCCAGCAACAAGCAGTAGAAACCAGCAGCAATTCACAACTGCTTACTACCACTGAGTAGTAATGTAGTTGGAGGAGCAGACCCTGCTGTTTGACAGATAGACCTTACACAGTGACAGAGGGATACCTGGATTAAATGTGGTCCTGACTCTACTACCTCCTCTTTCACCACTTGCCCCTTTACAATGTCAGCTAGTGATGACACCGGAATCCACTGTGATGAGGTAGGCAACTTTGATGGGGCTGAGGACCACATTTTGGTCTCCAGCATTCTTCCTCCTGCAGTCTCATGACAGGTCCAGAAATGGATTTTTAAAAGGCAAAGAAATTTGAGGTTTGGGGGCAGGTTTGAAGAGCCCTGCAGCTTTCCCCATTTAAAGCAAAATGAACAAAGACCTGCGGACTTTTTGTATTTCCAAAGCATTGTTTTTCAGGAGACATGCGGGTGAGGACTCCATGGGGCTGCAGAAGCAGTCGGGGACATGCTTTGCCCATTCCAAATCTTAGGTCCTAGGTTTTAGATGTTAGGGCATAAATCCCATTTAACTCAATAGCACCTCTGAGTTTAATCCGTATCATTGAGTTGAGTTTTGAATTTTGGGCAGCAGTCTTTTGCACAGTTACTTGAGAGCAAACTCTGTTTATCTGTAAACTGGCTAGATATCAAGATGTACTAATCAATACTGCTATTGTTTCTCTGCTTTCTTGTCCTAGAAAATTATGAAAAGGCTGATTAAGCGTTATGTGTTGAAAGCTCAAGTAGACAAGGAGAGTGATGAAGTCAATGAAGGTGAGTTTCTAAAATTGATTCAATCTGCATATTGGGCAGCAGAACTGAGGGTGCTAGGTGATGATATGTGTGTGTGTGCGTGCGTGCGTGCGTGTACGCGCATGCACACTTTCTTACCATGGAATAACTACAGAGAGTCAAAGGCATCCACATTAAAAGGTTTCCAGACAGACATGAGTCATTGTATCTCTTTCTAGGCTTTTTTTTTTAACTTGCAGAGATGCAAGCAGAAAGGCAATGTCATCATTCCTAAGGTACAATAATACAGTGATTAGATGCTGTAGAGATGGAGATATTAAGTCTTTTTCTGCTTTGTATCAGTTTTGTTTATGTTTGTATGCTTGTTCTATGCCATTTCCACATAATCTGCATTTAAAACACACACGTGAAAGCACGCATTTAAATCCAAGCACCCCTGTACACACTACGTGGTCAGGAATTTATCCTGCATTACATATTTTGGTATAGTTTTTGAGCAAAGAACTGTGCCACAAGATTCGGGGAACTATAAAAACTTGGGGAGAGGGTAGCTACATCCTTATCCATATGTTAGCCCTGTAAGTGTGAAACTGATCAGTTTGTTTGCTTAAAAATAAGGACCAATTGAAAGCCTCAATCTTCAAGATTAGTGAAGATTGGGTTTCAGACATCCAAGTTATACACCCACAAACTGGGTTCCCCCAGGAAAGTGCTCTTTAGCAGCTGGCTTGGGAAAACCCAATCTTCACCAAGCTTGGAAGGATTGTAGAGGAAAGTCATGGGACACTTCTCTGTAATTTTGGTGTCCCTTGGTGCCTGGGGGCCCTCTTTGTCGGTGTGTAACTCGGACATCTGAAACCCAATCTTCACCAAACTTGGAGGGATTGTAGAGGACAGTCAGAGGAAGCACTCGGGGCTGTTTTACAGCCCAATTAATCAATAAATCAAAAATTGCTAAAAATTCATTGATTTGTATTTGTCGGGGCATTGATTCGTATGAATACAAATTGACAAATTAGCAATTTTTGAATGAATTTGGTGATTCTTTTTTTAAAATTTGTGCCCATCTCTAATGATAAGGGACGTGGTGGCGCTGCGGGTTAAACCGCAGAAGCCTCTGTGCTGCAAGGTCAGAAGACCGGCAGTCGTAAGATTGAATCCACGCGACGGAGTGAGCTCCTGTTGCTTGTCCCAGCTCCTGCCAACCTAGCAGTTCGAAAGCATGTAAAATGCGAGTAGATAAATAGGTACCACCTCGGTGGGAAGGTAACGGTGTTCCGTGTCTAGTCGCGCTGGCCATGTGACCACGGAAACTGTCTTCGGACAAACGCTGGCTCTATGGCTTGGAAACGGGGATGAGCACCGCGCCCTAGAGTCGGACACGACTGGACTAAATGTCAAGGGGAACCTTTACCTTTACCTAATGATAATATTCAGCTTTAATACTCAGCTTTAACCCTGAAAATTGTGGTCTTACATCATCTTTTCTTCTTCTAACCTTTGATAAATCAGCTTCTCTCTCACATTCACCTCTCTTTCTCTCTCTCTCTCTTTCTCTCATAGGTGAGCTGAAAGAAATTAAACAGGACATCTCAAGCCTCCGGTATGAGCTCCTTGAAGAAAAATCACAGAACACAGAAGACCTGGCAGAACTAATCAGAAAACTTGGAGAAAGACTGTGTATTGAGCCAAAACAGGAACAAAGTAACAGATAACGTGAACTTCCTTCTGAAAAGACCAGGAAAGAAAACTTCAAGTTGACTAGTCCAATGAAAGCCATATCTCCTCCTCCTTCCTCAGATATAATTGACACGTTTGCAGCAGATAACAGATGAAGACACATCCTGAATGGATTTTTTTTTCATTTTCTTCTCGTCTGGTAACTGGGGGTACCAGCAGTTTGCATAGTCCTGTTTAATACCATATGCAGAGGAAAAACTTGGTCTTTTAAAAATAGAAAGGACATAAAATATGGTTTGAGAAACTGTATGATTAAAGGTTTTCATTGTCAGTTCTATTGATATCAAGGAGGTCTCTCTTGATCTCCATTACACACTCACTCACCTATGCTACCCTCCAATGTAGCAACATTTATCTGAGTATATTCCACTGAAGTCAATATGATTTATAAATAAATTATTTAGAAATAGAGTGTTGATCACTTTTTTAAACCACTGTTTCTTTAACTAAACAGAAACAAACTGCAATTGTACTGTTTTAAACTGTGGAAAAGAATATCCAGTATACTTCCTAGGATAGACCAGGTGAAGTTTCAATAGAAGAACACAACTGAAAACTATGACGTTGACATGGCATTACAGCTTTTTATCCTGGAATCTTGATATAGGCCCTTGAGGATACAACATCTACAGTGCAAACCTATTTAATTGTGATGGCTTTTCCAAAAACAAAATCTGAAAGGAAGATGCTAAGATCCCTAGTCTTCTTTTCACAGAATGATTGTCCACAGCATTTCTTGGAAGAGGGCTAACCCAGTTTAAATCTTGCAGTGCAGATATGTTCAAGGGTGCCAAAAGTCTTGGTATGACACACATACCACACAAAAAAGTTCCACTGCCAAGTAGAATAAAATCACACTTAAGATGTGTTAACTGCCTTGTCCATGTTTGGAATTTTTGTCCGATGCATATTTCTATATTTAGATACCAGCTTTTGATTTATATTCCTGACCTGGTATGATCAGGAGGCAGTGACCTTAGGGAGCTGCCTTATATACCAAGTCCCTTCCTAGCCCTTCAGTTGTGTAGTAATCCTGTGGTGGACAAGTGATTGCTAAAGAGCAAACCTACTTGCAGTCATAGGCAATATATTATTGCAGGCTGACTATCTACCACCAGGTAATGGGATTGCCATGATAGGAATCATGTATAACTAAGCCTGTCTTCAGTCACTTCCTGGAACATAAAAGTCACGGGGTTGTAGCTGTAAACAACCCTTCATTCAAGAAATTCATGATGTGGTGGTAGATACTAAATGAAATCCAAATTTAAAAGGGTAATGCCACTAAAATACTGTAAAAGTACAAAAATGAACATAATTCAAAAACCATATCATGGCAAAAGCAACATAGTTAAAAGGCTGAATCAAAATGTCTTGACTTGGTACCATATAACTTGAACATTTTTAAGTTGGAAACTTTAGTGCTATTTCACTGTCCCATGTGCATTTCTTGTGTGGCACAATCCTACTTTTCTATTGGCAGGACATCCAGTGAGGTATCTGGAACAAGAAGATATATTTGGGTATAGCTTGATAAATATGTGCAGGGACAGATCCTTCAGTCACCAAAGCAAAGCTTTGAACTAACATGTTACTTTAGGGGTAATGTTATTTACTTTCAAGAAGGAACACAGCAACTGGGAGCATCTTTTAATGTACTCTTAAAATAGTGCTATTTGTGGGTTACTTTAGGGGACTTGGGCCCCCCAAATGCCTGTTTTTCTTAAGTGTCTTTTAAAACAAGCTTTAACTTTAAACATTAGGAATGTGGTACCAATGCATTGTTCTTCTAATGAGGAGTAACACCAATGAGTTGTTTTGAAAAAGTGACAAAATCGTTTTTACAAATAACATCCCAAGCTCTATACCCAAGCCAGATAGTTAAGCCTAGCCTCCTCATTGTCTCTGTCCCTCATGTGTTGTGTTTTCCCAAAATTGAGGTTTTTAATCAACAAGTGCTGTCCCCTTTTACACCCCTCCTAAAGCTTTGTTCAACATTCTGATCGTTACTTAGGCTAAATTGATGTGACCTGCTCAGTTTTCCAGGCACCAAATATTTTTTCCTTAGGAAGCCCCTTTTCTTTGGAGAGCAGCTATCTCTTGTCATGTCCCCCAAAACACACCCAGAAATAGTTGCTGAGGTTGCCCCCATCTCTGACCTTAGCACTCCTGCAATTTCATCCTGGCTTAAGGCCAAGATGAAACTTTAAGAAGACCTGGAGGCTGTAAATAATGCAGAATGTAGCTGCTAGAAGATTAACAGGTACAGCCACATGAGATCATACCATGTGAAACCTAAGGTAGCTGCACTGGCTAGCTATTTGCTTTGAGGCTCAGTTCAAGGGCTGGTGCTTAAACAGTGCTTAGAGTAAGCCAGAGTAGGGGTCTGGATAAGAGTGCTAGATTAGGACTCAGGAAATCTAGGTTCAAATCCTTGCTCAGCCATGAGCCAACTCTCTTGACCATCTCACCTATCTCACAAACTCTATTAAGATCATCATAAGTTGGAAGCACCTTGAACACCCATAACTACCTAACTGAAAATCTTAAGACCTCTTGATAAAGAAGCACATCTTGTATTTTTCTTCAAATGAATAATGCAAGCTGTTCAGAAGGTGCCTTTTATTTACTGCAGGATGGTTGAAGAGACAGTTTTCTTTCTTGTAGTACCTCATTTCTAGAATACTCTCCTCATGGAGTTATGATTGTTGTTGGTACTGGAATCATTTTTGATCCACTTCAGATCTTTTGTATTTGCCCAGGCCTGTGAAGGTGGTCAGTCAGTTTTACGGAATTTCTAAAAAACTGTTTTGATTAATATTTTATTTTTTTATATTCTCATTATTCACTGACATTTGATGAAGGTTATTTATAAATATATAATAAGTATATCAGCATCTCACTTGTCCTGTAGCTATTGGGGTTTTGGGAACAATATCAAGAGGTGTCACACAGTATTATAAGCAGTTGCAGATCTTAGAAATAACACCACCAGAGCTACAAAAATCAGCAATATTAGGAACTGCATACATACTGTGTCGATATTTAACAGATACTTAGGTTTTTTGTTAAAACTTGTATCTGTTATGTAATACCAGTCAATGTTTTTATAATGTTGATTGATTGTGGAGAAGATTAAAAAATACCATGTAAGCAATTAATGCTGATGCTTTCCATTTTTGTTTCCACAGTGTAATAGAGGACGGTAGACAGTTTTTGCCCTGTCACTTGGCAGTCATTCATATCCTTTATATCATTACTTTATCCAGTGATTCCCAGCCTTGAGTCCCCAGATGTTCTTGGACTACAACTCCCAGAAATCCTGGCCAGCACAACTAGTAGTGAAGGCTTCTGGGAGTTTTAGTCCAAGAACATCTAGGGACCCAAGGTTAGGAACCATTGCTCTATGCCATGTGGTGTGAATAAGCATCAGTAAGCCAGCATGAATCCAGCAAAGTTTTAAGAAAGCCAAAGACCTTGGAAGAAACAGTCTCTGTGTATATCCATTATCCTTTCTTGACAAGTGGTCTACCTCAGAGCCTCTCCACTCTCCAGAACCCATTCTTTGTGGTTCAGAAAGGTAGCCATTGAGAGTCTGTTTCAGCAACAATGGAAACAAAATTCTCATGGCACTTTAAAACTAACAAATGTATTTCAAGGTGAGCTTTTGCAGATTACCATAAACCCAGAGTACAATAGCTGAGCCACAGGTTCATATAGAGTGTACATGAAAAATGGGTAGAAGTGGGACCAGGTGGAATGAAAATCACGTATTAACACTCAATGATGAGTTTCCCAAGGTGGCCATGGCCATGTTGTGGGAACTCTGAGCTACATAATGTCTTGAATACAGACCTAGATATCTTTGTTTGTGGGTGCACAGGTATGCACATGTGACTATTCAATGAATCACAATTTTACAGGTAAGCAACTTGTTCTTTTTTTGACGGTGGAGGAAGAGCACACTGGATGTGTCTAGAGTCACTCTTCCTGTCACTTTTGCTGCATATTTTCATGATGTGAAGCCTGGTATTTACTTGCTGGTTTATTTTATTTTAGAAGCTTGTATTACCACTTTGTAAAAAAAGAAAAATGACTCAAAGCAGTTTACCAAGAAAACTATCACACATTATTTAAAAGCATATGTAACGCAAACAGCAATCCTTGAAAGGAAAAAGAAAAAGGGCAGCTAGGCTTACCGAGTAGGAGAAAAAAATGAAATCAAAATTATAGAGAAACATCATTAAACAAATTAAGCCAAAAGGTGGAATTCGGCTAAAAGCCTTCTAAAATAGCCAGGTTTGAGCCTTTCCTAGGACTTGTTCAAAATGTCAGAGATGACATCGGGAAACTTTTGCATGTACTGTATCAATGAGGACTAAATTTGATTTTGTCATACACATGTAGCATGCAGCTGATCCTCACTTTCTTCTGTACCTCCAAGTTGGGAAATGGACATAATCCCATGGAAGACCAGATTGCAATGGTTCAGTGCCCAGCACCTCCAAATACATCTATAAAAGAATTCTATCAAAACCCCTGAAACGTACAGCTTGTCAATTTTGATAGTACTGAGTTAGATAATAAGGGTGTAGCATCAACAATTTGGAGATAATTTTTTTGGACTTGCAGAATTTTCCTAGAATTCCCCAGGGCAAAATTCTTAAAGCTTCAGTCCACGGACCCATACCTACAGATAGCAACGTTTTGCTCACCTGGATCAAAGTCTAGACCTCAGCTATGAAGATGGCTCTGAGCCATCTATTCCTCCTGCAATGCTTCCTGGGAGGAAGCTTTCATATTGCTTTCCGGGAGTGGTGATTTCACTCACAGAAAGCAATACAGCAGCACCAATGCAGTCCAGTCTCTGCGGATTGGAAGTTGGTCAAGCTGAGGTGTCTCTAGAAATGGTTCCGTGGGCCAAAAAAAATTCCCCTGAGGAATTCTGGGAGAATTCTGGAAGCCACAGTCGAAAAAGGAAAGGAAAGGAAAGGAAAAGGAAAAAAGAAGCAAACCCAAAACCAATTGGCAATATCTGTACTAGATAGACATACGCTGTGACCAGCTTTCTGCACATGATGAAAGACCCACTGCATGCCATGAGGGGAGATTTAAACCTTCCCCTCCTTCAGCCAGTTTCTTCCCTAAATTTATCCCCTGCCTAGAGTTGGAGAAAAGTGACTTAAAAGGAGGTGGTTTCAGTGTAGATGTAGCTCCTATGCACGTGGTTGCATTATTCAACAAATAAAAACAAGTGAGTGAGTGCAAGAACAAGTGGGGAGTGGGAGGACTGAGGACTTGGACCAGCATTTAATTCCTTTGTGCATTTTTCTTTCAAGTCCTTTATAAAGCTGGGAAGAAGAATTTCCCCTGCCTGTTTTCTTTTGCTTCAGTTTATCTGTAGGCTCAAGGTTTTCCATATCTCTTTGGAAGCCCTTTGGCTCACAAAAAAGGCAATTTACCTAATCTGAAGATTAGCCTTCAGAACAGTTTGGAGAAAGTGTTTCCCATATTGCTTGACTAGACCTGTAATCTCCTTTATCAACAGAAGAAATGGCTTTATGCGAGGTGAGCCTATCTATTCACCTGGCAAACTCGAATATCCTGATTCACTTTGTTGTTGTTTAGTCGTTAAGTCGTGTCCGACTCTTCGTGACCCCATGGACCAGAGCACGCCAGGCCCTCCTGTCTTCCACTGCCTCCCAGAGTTTGGTCAAACTCATGTTGGTAGCTTCGGTGACACTGTCCAACGATCTCGTCCTCTGTCGTCCCCTTCTCCTCTTGCCTTCACACTTTCCCAACATCAGGGGCTTTTCCAGGGAGTCTTCTCTTCTCATGAGATGGCCAAAGTATTGGAGCCTCAGCTTCAGGATCTGTCCTTCCAGTGAGCACTCAGGGTTGATTTCCTTCTAAATGGATAGGTTTGTTCTCTTTGCAGTCCAGGGGACTCTCAAGAGTCTCCTCCAGCACCACAATTCACTACACCTAAGCAATGCAGGGTCTCCAGCAATGGTATTTTCCCGTCATCTGCTACCTAATCCTCCTAACTAATCCTTTTAATCCCTGGACATGACAGAGATTAGGGGTTTCTGCATATAAGGCACAGGCATGTGTTCCATAGCTAAGTCATGGCTGTTCCCTAAACTGTAAATCATACAAACCAGCATGGAGGACATTTCTAAAGAGGAATAGGATAGCAGGGGCAGGGTGAAGCAGTAGCATTCCATCCGTGACTTCTAAGGGGCAAACACACACACACACACACGCTGTAGTAGGAAGAAGCTAGAGGTTCTCCTCTACAGGAAAGCTGCACCATTGGGCTGGCTTTAAAGACCCTGATAGGGGTAGGAAAAAACAGAAGGTATTCCTTACAGGAGACAACTGCCTCAGCATTGATTCCTGTGTTGCAGTCCTTGTTGTAGACTTTAATCTCAACCACCCACCACCAGCTGCTTTCCATCTGTATGAGTCATATTCTGTGACTCACACTCAGAGTAAACACCAGACAGATTATTTGGTTGTATATTTTAGGCATTGACCTTTTGTAAAGAGATTTCCTTGCTTAGTAGTGAATGCATTTAACCCTGTATCAATGGCTTAATAATAAATCAAAACAGTTATGCAAACAGACAGAACTGACGTCAGCAAGGCGGTGTGGTCGGGCAAATGCTGGGGTCGTGGAGGGCCCACTATGGGTGAAGGCAGCCTCTTTTTTTGGTTAAAAGAAAAGGAGGGGGGTTAGACATCACCGAGGCCTAAAGACAATTGCTCATTCCTACCAGAGTAGACCCATTGAATCAATGGAATTTACATGTTGATTTTTGTTCAGCACTTTTGTTCAGCAGTGGGTCTACTCTGGCTGGAAGTAACCACAAGATTTAGGCTTAGTGGTGTAAGAAGTAATTTAATGGGTTATCACAACTGTTCCTCAATGTCTGTCTTTGTTCATACCCTGTTTCCCCGAAAATAAGACCTAACCTGAAAATAAGCCCTAGTATGATTTTTCAGGATGCTCGTAATATAAGCCCTACCCCAAAAATAAGCCCTAGTTAAGTGAAACCCCGCCCTCCACCATTGTGCAGCAACCAGAAGAAGACGACATGACTATATTTGAATAAATGTAGATAGTTGTACATGGAAAAAATAAAACATCCCCTGAAAATAAGCCCTAATGCGTTTTTTGGAGCAAAAATTAATATAAGACCCTGTCTTATTTTCGGGGAAACATGGTACATGCAGTATGAACCAGTACTTGAAGGACACCAGTGAGACCAATAGGTTTGGATTCTGTATTGTGCCTTATAGGAGAAGTGACGGTAACACTTTTTTAGTTCTATGGGGCTATTTACCTACTTAGATAGCTACTGATGAATCTTGCTGTACAGTCCTAGAGCACCCCCAGAAGAAGGAAACTATAAACCATGTCTGAGTAGTGGAGAAGCCTGGGAAGGGTCCCCATAACTCATAACTGACTTGATGGTGCATAATTATTAATTATAAACCAATAAGTTCTTAGTCAGAGACATGCTGTGCACACAGTAGATTATGTACCGTGATAGCCCAAAGTCGGGAAACTAGCTCAAGGGCTAGAGTAAGGGTTAACAACACAAATATGCCTACTGAAAGAAATTATAAATTAACATATAAATATTTATAGAAATATTTGCTGAAAGAAAGGACAGATTAGTATATTTCCCAGTCCTGGCACTTACACATTGCCAAAGAAGAGGAACCACATCACAAAAGAGGACACAGATTTGTATAAACATTGCATATGCTAATGTATATGCTCAGCTGCAAATTTGCAAATGATTATTATAATTTAGTCAAACACAGTACATCTCACCAGGAATCCCATTATTCCCATTGTTTTAAAAATGAGCCCATTTTTGCAGAAGATCTATGATAGAGACCCAAAGACCACTTGTGTTTCTTACTTTCTTTATTCCAAACCATGCAAGTGGTGTTTTGAAAGTGGTTTATGATGGGACGGTTTCCCAAAAGCACTCTGTCTCTTACAAAGAAAACAAACCGTTTATTTAGGATGTTGTACCACAGAGGCCCGGAACCTCTGCCTGAGGTAATTCTGGCAGCCATCTTAACACACATTCTCAAAGTCTTTTCTCCCCCTGAGTGCACTAGGGTGCAGATAGCTTCACTTCTATTTACTCTCCATTTCTCAAACAATACTATTGCATATTTTTAACCACATTTCACAGCCAGTTCATGAACTGGGAAAAGGGGTGTCTCTCCTGAAGAAACAAAAGGAAATGATTCTGTGATTTAAAACAAACAGAGTGATGCATCCCATTCTCCTCAGCTTATGAGCCTCAAGTACCACCTTTCTTCTCTGTTAGCTCCCGAGTCACAAAAATATCCACCTCTACCCACTGGACTGATGCAAGGTTGTTTGTTTTTCCTGATGCAGATATAGGTGCATTTAACTTAACAGATAACATTGATCGGAGGTTGTACTAGAGGATTGACCCAAGACATTCTGGTCCAAATCCAATTAGGAACAGAACATGTGTATAAAGGCTATTTCTAACCCTTGCCTCTTGGAATCACTGCACAACTGAAAATGGCTCCTTTCTCAATCTGAAAAAGCCACCAACATAGGTAGTCTTGCTTGTGTGCTTAACTATTTACTCTACACAGAACCAACAGGTTTTTGACTTTTTCCCAGAGGTGTGCTCTATTGCCTGAGGGAACCACTTCACAAAGGCCCATGTCCTTTGCCTGGGAAAAAAATTGAAGAAGAAATTGGCAACTGGTCTCTGGACCCAGAACTCCTAGAGAAGGCTCTCTCTGCCTCTATGGAATCATTTTATAAACACCTAAATCTATCAACACCTGGACCCAAGGAGAACTATATGGAAGGAAAAATAGGTCCCCAAGATGTTCAAGGGCTCGAGAGTGAACAAACTAGGATCATTTACACCCAACTACGTGATCAGTGCTTCCTCTCAGCCAAATCCAACCAAACCATCTTCAATAAGCTGCATGCTCTAAAGAAAGAAATCGCTGATATTAAAGCAACACTACAATGCATTGCTGATATGATAAAGTTGGGGATTTTAAAAGCAGCACCCCCCTCAAACCATCAGAATACTGAAGAGAGGACCTCAGGCAAAAAAGGAGCTGGGCACAAAAGATAAAACACAAAAAGATAACTACCCAGCCTTTAAAGGTCAGAGTTACCCACAGTTATTGGAAAAAACAACTCAGGACCGAATGCCCTTCTCCGGGATGACCCTAAAGGCCTGGGCAGACCCATATGACCGAAGTAATGACACAGAGGTACATGACCTAACATCCTCCAATCCAGAGCTAATAACTATAGACGAATGGTGGGGAAACACCCCAGAAGAACCCTATCCCCAGCATCCACTTGCAGTGACAGCATGCAAGGAAAATATACAAATAGAAAACCCCCAAGGGTCAGTAACCTCAGATAGTGAAGAGTCCACCCCGGCTGAAACCCCATCACCCAAGCCCGTGAACCATATCACCATCTACAACTGGCCACTAAGAAAATCAAATGGCACCTGGGCCTCCAACTCAGAAGTATTGCAGACGATAACAGAAATTCTGGGCGAGGATTGGGATGCTCAAACGAACACAAAATGTTACTGTATTTATCCCAGTAAGCCCGGGCAACTAAGAGGCAGGGTGCACATGATCTTCGCCAATAGTAAACAGGCCCATTACTTTTGGAGCCTGTTATACAAGTTTGAAAAAATAGCAGTATCATTCAAATGGGGAATACATACAACCTACTCAAATGTCAACCTCAGACCGATCACAAAATTGGACACCTACAAACTAACAAATAAATCCAGAGAAATTCAGGTTCCAGAACAAAGAGATGGCCCCTCAGCTGATTTCATAAGGAAGATAACAGCCGAAAATTCCAGCTATGACCTGTATAGATATAGGGCTGAAGCTTCCATCATTTACAACAGTTCACCTTCCAAAACCAAACCAGACGGCAGAGGAAAGGAAACGCACACCAATTTTGCAACCTTTCCAAACAATATCCCAATTAACAAGCCCCGTGATTTTACAAGCAAAATCAAAAACCAGAGTAATCAGGTGATAATGCTCCCAAGGCCAAGGCCTCTTTCAAAAGGTATTATATCCCCCAGAAATGACAGAATATACCATCCATACAAAGAGAAGATACATCCAGCCTGCTCAATTGGAACTTTTTCCGACTCCACCCCCGAGTGGCTTATGGGCAATAGATATGCCCCTTTAGTAGCTTTTCCCCAGAACTGACTATTGGAAGGCAAAAAACAAAAACATATGAAGAAGCCTTCGCCCTGGAATATTGCATGGGGAAAAAACAAACAAAAAGTCCAACTTCACAAAGATCCCATAGTCCCAAACATAACAACGACTACCTACTCAGGTAGAGCTGAAAGATCTTCCTTTAGTAGAGAGACACAAAGAAAAGAAAACAACAAAGACTGGGCCCGTAAAGATTATCCTTTACCCACACCAGCTGCTCCCCTCACCTACAGAGGATGTCAGTCATCAGATGTATCTCAGCCTGCTCTGGAGAAGCTAACGATATACAAGGAAGGGAACCCCATTAAAATTCTCTCTGCCACAAGAGGGGAAATGACCCCAAAGGCAGAAGAACTGAAAGTTCAGGAGCGAAATGGGGCACCAGACACTCAAGTATGGCGGTGTGCTCCAGAAAGCAACCAAAAATCTGCATCTAAAGTTGAACTTTTATCATGGAATGTGGCAGGTTGGACCAGATGTATCTCCCATACCCATGATACCCCTTTCTTTCGCTGCAAATATGACATCATTCTTTTACAAGAAACATGGTCTGACAAAGATATAATACTAGATGGTTTCAACTCTTTCATGGTAAGGGCAATCCCAGGGCGCGGACCTGGGAGACTGAAGGGGGGGTTGAGCATTCTGGTATCAACGGCTCTGAAAGTGAAATCTACGATGAAACCCCCCTTGAGACAGCTGGCCATGGCAGTAGTACTTACAGGAAGTATGAAAACCCTATTGATCATTAACATATACTTGCCTCCTACATCTAGAAAAGCAGAAACAGAAGGAAATTGGATAGACCTTGAAAACTATGTAAGAGAGCTTATCATGGAACATCCGGATGCTTTGGTCCTGATTGGTGGGGATCTAAACGCCTGTATGGGACCAGATGACGACTATCTGGGAACCAAATTTAAGACAATAGCCAATATAAGAAATGATAATGTGGGGACCCTGAATCAGGAGAGGGCATCTAAAGATCAACGTGCAAACTACGCTGGGGCCTGTCTGTACAAATTTGCCTACAGACTGGGCCTCTCAGTTTTAAATGGCACAATCACAGGTGATACTCCAGGAAAATACACATTTATGGCAGCATCCAAAGCTAGTACAATTGACTACATCCTGGTGTGCAGGGGGCTCCTTTCCATGGTTGAAACTCTCCAAGTACTTCCTTACATGGAGGGGGATCACTTCCCCCTACATCTAAGTCTTCATCTAAACATTAGAAATCTAAACACAGAACCAAGATATCATACCGAAATTACAGCATTAGAAAGAGTAGGTTGCCGAGTAAGATGGTCACCTAAACTGGCACAAAATTTAAAACAGCTTTTAACCTCAAAAAATCTGATTGACGCCCTTAATCCAGTAGGAAGCCAGACAGCCCATCGGAATCCTATAGATATATATGAAATTCTGCTACAACAGTTAAATCCATACCTTGTCCATTCATATAGCAGAAACCTTCAGAAATCATATAACCGATCCAAACCTTGGTTCAACCAAAGCTGTAAGGTAGCAAAACAATTAGTAAACCAGACATACCAGGAATACCTGAGAGCAGAAGACCATGTTAAAAAAGAGGCCCTCCTAAAACTATTGATACATAAAAAAGAATACAAACAGCGGATACACCACAGTAAAAGAGAACACACGAGAGAACTATGGAGGAAGGTGATAGAAGCAGCAAAAGAAAAAAATTCATCCCTTTTCTGGAAACTAATCTCAGGCAGACTATCGGAGCCCAAACACCCATTATCCTCCTGTATCCCGCCAGATAAATGGGTATCCCACTTTACAAGTATGTATGAGGATGTCATTGTACCCCCGTCTTCACTAATGCTTGGAAGCACTCCCAAATGGCCCCCGGTGACCCCAGGTGAAATAATAGCTCATATAGATCAGCTGAAAAATGGCAAAGCCCCAGGCCTTGACGGCATCCCACCAGAACTCCTAAAAGAAAATAAGACATGGTGGGGCTCCTTTCTAGCACCTCTCTTCACACATATCAATGACACAGGCCATATCCCAATATCATGGAAAACGGCCATAGTGGTCCCATTCTACAAGAAGGGGAAAAGGGAAGATCCAGCTAACTACAGGCCAATAAGTTTGCTGAATATTATAAGCAAACTATATGCAAGGCACCTCCTAGACAAACTCCTGGAGTGGCTCGAAGTAGAAAATATCATTGGGGCAGAACAAGCAGGCTTTCAGCCAGGGAGATCCACAATAGAACAATGCCTAATTATACAACATCTTATCGAGAAATACTCGGCCAAAGGAGTAACATCACTCTATGCCGCCTTTGTGGATTTTAAATCAGCATTCGATTCTATATCGAGAACACACCTCTGGGACAAACTAACAAACTCATCTATAGACAAAAGACTTTTATATCTAATCAGGGCCCTACACGAAGAAACATACTTGAGAGTCAGGTGCAGCAGACAAGGACACCTCACGGAATCTGTGCAAACGCACAGAGGTGTTAGGCAAGGCTGCCTATTGGCACCAGCATTATTCATCTTTTATATAAATGATTTATCAAGCTGGCTTAACACCACTGATCTCCATTCTCCTAAACTTGTAGACAGAACAGTGCCAGCCTTACTCTATGCTGATGATACAGTAATTCTATCCAGAACCCCCGTAGGGCTGAGGAGGGCACTTAAGAAGCTTGCCTCATACTGTGAATATAAATCCCTAACTATTAACTATCAGAAGACCAAGATAGTCGCCTTTGGACAGAGACCCAAGATTCAGTCATGGCAAATAAATGGACACAGTATCCAGCAGGTGAACAGCTTCAAATATCTGGGGGTAGTACTACAGGCCTCGGGATCTAGGCTTCAGCATAGTAAATTTGTGGCAGATCAGGGAGAAAGATCGGCAAATAGTATAGTGAAATTCCATCTCTCCCAAGGAGGGTCCTTTATACCAGCAGCCCTCAAACTCTATAAAGCAAAGGCTTTAGCTCAGCTGCTGTACGGCTCATTCATGGGGCCACCTAGCTCTCACTTTGCATCACAAGAAATAGTTCAATCTAAATTTCTAAGAACTATGCTCCAGGTCCCAAGATGCGTGTCAAATGCAAGGATAAGGCTAGAAACAGGATGCCTTAAAGTAGAAGCCTGGATTAGGATTCAATCTATATATATGTGGCTAAAGGGACAGTTAAACCCAAAAGGCCTATTTTCTTTGATATTTAACGATAACTATCAATCCAAGTGGGTCAAATCGGTCCAGGGCTACTTGGGGAAAATTGGCCTCTCACCTCAGGCACTTATATCTTCTGGAATAGAGCAGGCAAAACAAATAGTCAAACAAAGAATAGAGGACAATGAACATCAAACAGACCTCTCTAGCATTCAAAACATGGCAGTAAGGACTTACATCAAAAACTGTATGGAACCAGCCAAACACTTAACGTCTTTGGAAATTAAAGGAACTGGAAGAGCCTTTACTTTGGTGAGGTGTTTGGCCCTCCCCTCTGCTGTACTAGAAGGGAAGTATAAAAATACTCCTTTTGCTGAAAGGTTATGCTCCTGCCACCTGAGGGAGATCGAGACCATACAGCATATGTTCTTCACCTGCCCATTGTATGAAGCAGTGCGAAAAGAGACTATTACTCCCTTAATAGATAGAATCCCAGGACGTTCAGAGGGAAATAGGCTTGAGTTCCTCCTCTCAGATGTTGATATGCAGATCACCGGTCAAGTTGCGAAATTCTGTGTAGCAATACTTCGACTGCGGAAGTTAAATACCAATTAGATAGTAGCTCCCAGCTGTATATATGTATGCCAACATGTTCTAATGGAATAGTGAAAGTTAGAAATTATAAGGTTTTATAAGGTTTTATACTTATGTGACTGGTCTAAGGACCGTAAATAAACTATTAAAGAGCACAGAGGTGGGAAATGTTCCACTTCCACCCACCGACCCCTTTGTCTGCTGTAACTGCAAGGCCCATGCTGCTCTGATGAATTGCTGGTGGTGGAATAGAGTGTTCCTGCACACCTGAGACACAGTTCAGAGGGCCCAGGACAGGCCTTGTCATGAGCCAAACACAGTGGCTTCTAACATTGGGTAACCCAGTTGTTCTTGGACTGCAATTCCCAGAAACCTTCATCACCAGCCATGCTGCCTGGGGTTTCTGGGAGTTACAGTTCTAGAATGCCTAGGTTACCCAAGATTGTGAACCACTGTGTTAGACTATAAATCTCATCCCATCTATTTTCACTTTTCCAAGGTGAAACAGCCACCGGTCCTTTACCTCAACTGGGAACCACTGTTCTAACAGAAAGGAACAGCCTCAGAGGTCTGCAGAAAGAGTCAGGATCAGAAAGAGGTCTGCAGAAAGAGTCAGGAGGCCCCCATCACTCCCAAATCTACCACCTGAGATGATCACTTCATTTTGCCTAATGATAGACCCAGCACTATGGCAATGCTAACAACATAGTACAGGGTAAAATCTGCACCCAGTTTGATGTAGTGGATAGCATGATAGACTAGGACTCAGGAAACCTGGGTTTGAATCCCTGCTCAGCCATAGTAACTCACTGGGGGTGATGAAGAAACAGATTAAAAAATTGTTAAATATCTTACTTATCTTGAAAGCAATGTTAGGGTTGTTATAAGTCGGTTCTGACTTGATGGCACATATAACATAACATAACATAAGAGATTTGTGTTAACTGTACAGGTAAACTCTCTTTCCTTATACCAGAAATTTACATGACTGGCTCTTAACGCTGATTCACTTTGAAGGGAGTCCATTTATTTTAACAAAAAAGACCACTTCCTCAAAGGGTAACTCTCTATTCCCCAGCAGTTATGCCACATATTCTTTCCCAAAATATCTAGCTCCTTGGCAGGCATCTAAAATGTAGGCTTATAAGAAGGCTGGGAGAAGGGCCTTTCAGCCCAAAGACCAAAATCGTCTAGTGTAGGAGCGAACAGCCTGTAACCTTCAACTTCCACAAGCTCTAGCTGCCATGGCCAGAGGTCAGAGATGTTGCAGAGTTTTGAATTTCTGGTTAAAATTCCTTTTGCTATACAGTAGAAGTACAGAGACTCACAGAGGAGAATAGCTACAAGTTCCCCTGATAGTCTTTTCTCATTAACTGGCACTTATAGTCTCAATAATTCACTCTGAGACATTGGCAGGAGAAAGAATAAAAATGTTTCATTACTTTCAGTTGTGAACAGCTCAACAACAAACAACGCTGCTTCCAACCAACTAAAAAAGAGGGGGGGAAACACTCAGCAGAAGAGCGCGGCTTTCTTTGAATTCAGAGGTGAGAAGGAACAATTGTTTAGTGCTAGATTTATTTATTTATTTTTATTTATTCAATTTCTATCCCGCCCTTTTAGACAAAGTCTACTCCGTGATTGACAATCACCTGAGCCCAGAAAGGTCCCTCTCAGCCACACCTACTAGAGGCAGCATGTGACGTTGTAAAAACTACAACAAGATGTGCTGGGTGGATGTTTGGGAGGCCACAGGTTGTTTGTTTGTTTACCCTACCGTTCTTCCTAAAAATGACCCAAAGCAGCTTACATCATTAAAACACAGTATTTAAAGCTAACAATGGTGAGTGTGCAAATACAAAAAGGATTTAAAAATGCCATACAAACAAAACATTAGCAATATCAAAACACATTCAAAGCAGTAAGGTACAACTATCCATTAAAAAAAAAAAACACCCTTTCAAACAACCAGTAACTCTGGAAGGTTTGCCTGAAGAGAAAGGTCTTTGCCTGCTTATGGAAGGACAATAAAGATACAGCCAACCTAGCCTCCTGTGGGAGGGAGTTCCAAAGTCTGGGAGGAGCAACAGAGAAAGCCCTCTGCCGTGTCCCCACCATGCACGCCTGTGGAGGTGGTGGGAGTGAGAGAAAGGCTTTTCCTGATTATCTTAACACTCATGCAGGATCATAAAGGGAGACACGGTCCTTGAGATAGCTTGGACCCAAGCCATTTAGGGTTTTACGGGTTAGAACCAGTATTTTAATTGAGCCCAGAAATGGATCAGCAGGCATCGGAGTTGCTGCAACAGGGAGGTTATGTGATCCCTGTAGCCAGCCCCAGTTAGCCATCTGGCTGTGGACATTGTGGACCTGCTGAAGTTTCCTGACACTTTCTACAGGTAGCCCCACGTGGAGTGCATTACAGTAATCCAGCCGGGATGTAACTAAGGTTCCCCATCTTTCTCCTAGTATAATGGGATCTTAGTTCTAACTACCTTACCATGCTTGATAAAACAGTGGGGTCATATAGTAAAGACAGTGGCTTCTTCATGAAGGCAAGAATGAAGCCTAATACAGAAAGAGGAGCCTGGCATATGCAAAAAAGTAGACGGACAAAGTGGAGAGTGCCCCAGACGTTATTCAAATGCAGCTCCTCACTTTCCTCACTCTAGCTTTGCTAGCTAGGGCTGATGGGAGTTGCAACCCGCTAATAACTGGAGGCCTGTGCTTTGATGGGCCATGGCTTATAGATCATCAAGGAACAACTTCGAATAACAAACCAGACTTCCAGGAAATGTCTGGAAATGTCATTTGGGTATGGCTGTATTTTTTTCTGGTTTGCAAGCCGTGGGACACATCCATCTTCACTAAATGGGACAAAACTTTTCTTTCATCCAAAACCCCCAAATCTCTAATGGTTTTGTTTTTAAATCATCTGGACATGTCTTGGTCTGTTTCAGCAGAGTGATTTGTTTCCCAGAATTGTCAGTCAAAATAATGAATGGAATACACCACACTGGGGCAGTAGTGACTCACTCATATTTCAAAGAGCAGTCCAAAGTCTTCATCTCCCTATGGTTTCTTGAATTTGAGCTGGTAAATTTTCGAGGTGATTGCAAACTTTTTAATGCCGCTTCAAGGCAATTTTAACAGAACGCTCCTATGCCTCATTGCATAACTTTATGCAGACCACAGCTGCTCTCTTGTAATATTTGTGGCTGTCAGAAAAACAAACATTGGCAAAGAGCTAAAATGTCCTCCCGCAGAAGAGGGCAAATATGTACCAGGGTAACACTAGAAGAAACACTAGGATGAACTCCTGATCAAATTGGAATCTTGTTTATGGGAGACGCGAAGAACTGGCTTAAGTGAACTGATTCTCAAATATCTGTGGAGAAGTCCATCACAAATGCCAGAGTCATGACTGCATTATTTTTGAGAGCCCTTCACATAGGATTCTTAAAAAATATGTTCTTAGACTTGGAGGCAAATTCCACACATGATCATCATCATCACCCCCACCACCACTTGGAGGCAAATTCTACACATCATCATTATCATCATCATCATCATCATCGCTGCCACCACTCTTAATAATCTCAGAATGCAGGGCAGCATTTGAAAAGCTGGTGCCTTCCTTATCTATTGGATCATCTGCCCCATCATCCCATAGGCAGCAGGGACCATTGACCATGACAACAGTGTGGATGATGACAGTTGTAGTCTGACAAATCGAGAGGACATAAACCTGAGAAAGGCTCCTGAAAGACATACTCTTTTTAAGTATTCATAGGACTGTGGCTTTAAACTGATTTAACAGTAACTCCCTATGAGATCTTGGATGCTGTACTTCTCAAAGGTGGGTTAGGGAGCTCAACATTTTCTGAACTAGAAGTGTGCAAATACCATCCAATCTTATCTGATTCGAAATAGTTGCTCTACACATTTGAATCAACCTGCCCTAAGCTGGTTTGGAGGTGGCTTGAACTGATTTGTTCTTGCATTCATGCAGGTACTCCACATCAGGGCAGACAGGTTGTAAATGGTGAAAACAAATGTCTGTAACCTGAGGGGGCATTACTCAGCACCATCAATTTTGGGAACATGATAGACCTTCAGTGTTCAGGCAAAGCTTCTACCAGCTTCTGTCCATCCTCTTGTCCACCCACACCTTGAGCTGTGCATTGTATTCCTTGCCCAGCTCCTGCTCTTCTGTGAAGCCATCTTGCATCAGAGAATAGTACGTATTAAAAAATAAACAGAAGTAGAAAATGGATGGCAAGTCCCCAGCGCTGCTTTGGCCTATCCAGTCAAAGCACACACAAGAGAATCAGTTATCCATCCACATTCACACACACATATAATCCTAAACATAATGAAGATTCAGTGTAGCTACTTAAAAGGAAAAAGGTCAAAAATTATAGCATGTGAGGAGTCTAGAAAGCAATGTAGTACCCTCTCTTCACCACGCATAAATGCAAAATGTCTGCTTGGTCAGGAGGATGGGAATATGTTGAGTCTAGCAAGTGGGATCTGAGCTTGCACCAGGCGCCCAGCAACTGGAGTTTCAGTGAAGACTTTTACTTTCATTGGGGCTTCAGCTGTCTGTCTTCAACTCTGTTGCTGCTTCTTTTGCTACAGCAACAAATGGCACCAAGCATTTTTGCCCTCCCTCAAATTTCAGCACTCCTAACCCCAAAAATCCCCAGAGTAAACTTGTGTTATTTGCTGGGGTACGCAAACCAACCTGAGAGCATCCGGGGGGGTCAACACTATAGCTAATCTGGAAACACACATATATCCTTGCTTGGTCCCATTTTGACACTTTTCTCCAAAGCACACCCCTGTTCTGAACAGTCTCAATAAGCTGCAATTCCCTGGGTTTATAGGAGAAGCTAGCATAAAATTGGTACGATTGTATAAGACAAGTTGTACTCTTAAACAAGTTGTACATATCTGTGCACACAGTTTTGGATGTGTGTGTTTTTGTGAATAAACATGCAAATGATTAAATTTCTACAGAAATTCTGCCCTGCCTAATCTACCAACATTTTTTTCATGTTTTATATTTATGGTAGAATCCTGTCAAGTTTAACCATTATAAAGCTCTATTTGTTTCAGTGGAAGATTTGATTTTAGTACCTAGTGCTGATATCTCTCCCACTGAATTCACCAATCCTTGTGAAAGATCTTATAAACAGATGGATAGATAGGGGTATGTTTAAAATTTGTGCAGGATTTGAGGAACGGCCAACAGAAAGCTTTCAAAACACGGGTAACCTGATATAACTGACCTTGCTTTGGCCACACGTGAAATAGCTAGTGTTTTATCATGGATGCCTTTTAGAGTGCAATCTCGTAAAAACTCTAAATTCGTAATATGCATTCAATGTTCTTTCCTTTGCACATTTGTTCAGGTGGTGAAAGCATAACATAGAATTGAACCTTAAACAATGCACTGTGTTAATCATGTGTCATTCCCCTATCCCACTTGTCCAGATGGCAATTTCTAACACAGAGACAGGCAACCCGAGGGTTGGAGGCCACTTTTCAAGATGACCACCTCCTCATGGGCTGTGCATCCAAAGTGGGCAGAACTTAATAGATTTTTTTTTGGTATTATATTTTATTATAATAAAATTTAATCATTTCCCATCCAAACCCAGTGAGAGTTAATTAGAAATCAATTACAATTCATATGGGTGATCCTCTGCTGCATCTTCTCCCCTTGGCAATAGGGACCTCTACCCAAACCCTTGTCCAGGGGTTCTGCACCCACGTGTAGTCTGTGACCTTGGCAGAAGATGAGCTCAAGCTCCCGCCTCTCCCCACTCCTTAATGTCAGACCCTATCAAGTTGTCCTTGTAGAGGCCAACTCCTCTTCCTTTATTTCCAACACCTAGTTGAGGGACCTGGCCTCCCTCTCCCCCCCTCCTCCAGGTGGGTCTACTCCTCCTTGCATCTGCCTGGAGCCTGCTTTCCAGTGTCTGCATCCTCCTGAGATCCAGGTACTGCAGTTTCCATCAAGCTCTCTAGGCAGTATGGGGTGAGGATGGACAACCCAGTAGGGGCACCAAGAGTGACCCCCTCATAGTAACACAGCCATACATTTTTACAGGGAGTTTATTGTGTTGTAGCAAAAAAGAATATGCTGTTAATTGGCTGGAGCAAGAAACAAACCAAACCAAACCACAGTAACAGTTGTAACACTTTAAGAACTGGTATATTTACTGCAATTGGAAATTTTATCTCAAGAAGAATGAATATAATATGTGGAATCCATCCATGGCCCAGAGCATCATTTCACTCCAACTCAGATATCAGTGGTTTCAATGTCATTCATTCTTAAAACAAGCAAGCAAGCAAGCAAGCAAAAGCAAGCCTTTCTTCCTACTTCTCTGTGGTCTCTTCCCATTTCAGCTGAGAAGTGATTGGATCACCAGCTTCATATATATGAAAGGCTCTTACCTGGAAAATTGGGACAAACTTGTATTCTTAGCTCAAGAGAGTAGGATCTGAAGTAGTATATTCCAATTACAAGGCAGGAGATTTTGAATAATCATGAGGAAGAACTTTTGACGTGAAGAAGTGGTTGGCAATGGGGTGGACTACCTTGGGTGACAGTGGACACTCCTTCATGGGAGATTTTTAATGTCAGGTGAGATGTTCAACTGTCATGTAAGCTTTGGGTATGGATTACCTGTTTTGCCTTGGACTCAATGACACTGGACTCATTCTATGATTCTGATAACACTTAATTATTATGGCAGAATCTTTTGTGGCATATGAAAATGAGGTATTTTTAGGTCGGAGGACATAACTAGAAATTACACTAGGCCACTTACAGGTACAATTAAGGGGAAGATTTATTTAAGTTTAATGCAATGAACAGAGAAAAATTACAAATGTCTTTTTGTTAGTTTAAACAGAATAAAACATTTTCAAGTAGAAAATCAAAACAGCAGCATTCCAGAAAGAAAAAGGTAATATTCACAAAAACCAAACCTATACTGGAATTTTCCCACCCAAGGCAGACTACAATTCCACTCTCACTAGAGCCGTCTAAATGCACATCATCCTGGACAAACTAAATAAACTCTTTAAATGAAATCTTTGTGTCATGCAAAATGAAGACCTATGGAATGAGCAGCTGAAGTATTACCTAGCACCACCTCAACTCTCCCCAGCTGTGATTGTTAGAAGCATGCCTAAAAGTTCCCAATGATATGGCAGCAAAGCTGGCAAATCAAAATATGATTAAAACTGAAATGTAAATATTATATCTACCTAATCCAATGCAGGGATTCAAAGACCTTGTTCCTGCAAGTTCATATAGGGAGGTCCAATTGAATCCCTTCCTAGATCCCAGATGGCGGATCCCAAAAAGGCACAGTAGGAAGGTTGGTTGGATGAAGGATAGGTCAGGGAGAGGGAAAGTCTTCCCCTTTTGGAAAGGGAAGGGGATCAGGAAACAAGATATTTTTTAAATTCATTTTTGATTGGGTCAAAATATCATAGGGAAGATCATAGGGAAGGGGATTTGGAACAGGGTACTGGGGTAAATATAAAAATACAGAATGTGATAGAGAACAATATATATCATTATTACTTTTGCTGTATTGTTTTCTTACTAAGCTTACTTCACACTTATCTTGCCATTTTTTTCCTAACCCTTTAAACTCTACAATTATATCTTATATCTTCTTTCTTATAATTTTAACCCATTCATGTTCTCATCTCTCATCCAATTATACAAAGGTTCCCACTTTTTTCTAGCCTTAACGATTTCTTTGTCTTTTAATACTTCAGTTAAAATATCCATCTCTGCTGCTTCGAAAAAAAATTCTATTAACTCCTGGATTGTTGGAGTCTCCTCCCCCCCCCCCCCCCCCCCCCAGTATTTGGCATATAAAATTCTTGCTGCTGTAGTTACATGTATGATCAAATATCTTTTTTCTTTTTCTATCAAATCTGGTATATTCAACAAAAACAGTTCAGGTTCATATGGAATTATAGAGGATAAAAATTGTTGTAAAAACTCATGGACTAGTTTCCAAAAGTTCTTAACTTCCCTACAAGTCGACCACATATGATAAAAACTACCTTCTTTTACTTTACATTTCCAACATTTGTTAGAGGTATTTCGATATATTTTTGATAATTTTTCAGGTGTCATATACCATCAATAGAACATATACATATTTTCTTTATAATTAATTGCTTTGGTTAACTTAATATTGTCTTCCTATATTTGTGACCATGACTTTAAGTTAATATTGTGGCTCACATTTTGGGCCCATTTTATCATACATTCTTTAACTATTTCATAGGAAACAAGATTTAGGGAAGAGGTTGAGGGGAGAAAAGCTTCTTCTCTCAGTGTGCAGTGGGTTTTTGTTCCATTGACGCCCTTAAAGTTTCCTGCTTTCTGATTGGCTTCTTTACCTTCTTGCCCAGTTGCTAATCACAACACAATTCTTAATTGATGAATAACATGATGAGGCGAAAACCTGTGGAGACAGTTTTCTATCGTTTTCAGGGGGTGACGTAACTGTAAACAACATATCCCTGTATAAAGAACTTGGGGAAACAAATTTCCAGGAGCTTAACCCATTGTGTATCCATCTCCATACTGGCCCATTGTTTCGGGCTCAAAGAAGGTGTGTCAGCACCATGAAGTTGCCCAAATGGGAGCCAGACCTGCATCTGAGCCATCTTCTTGCCCCCTTTTCTGTTTTTTCCCCCCTTTGAGCCCCCTGTTCCTGACATCTAAGCGTCTTCAGACTAGGGCCTGAGTAACAGAATACAGCACTTTTCATCAAATGCAAGATATATTATCTTGAGTTGCATGTATATGTATTCAGATATACACAATCTGGTGATGGGGTAATTGTAAACAATGAGGTTGGAGGAACTGCAAAATGCAGAAACAATTATAATTAATTATACTACTTATATAATTATACAACTGTTCATTGATAGCACGCTCGCAACAGTCAATGGATTAACACATGTAGTCGTGAAGTTTAAAAGGAGAAAAAACCCTGCTTTTATCCCAATTGACATAGAAAGTTGAACTTCTTGATGAATTGTAACTGAATTTGCGTTATTTTTGTTTACATTAGAAACTGCTTTTAAAATTTATTTCTTCAAGCATGGCCACCTTTAAGATTGGTGACAGAGTGACAGAAGAGGTTATAAATTCCAGAACCAGGGCTTCAGTTCCATGTTAAGAGTGTAACTGATGGGATATGTTTTCAGCATTTAAGCTAGAAATGGGAGAAGATGGTAGGTCCTACCTACAGTGTAGTTTCTATGGCTTAGAAAATGGCTGAGCAGGTCATCTGAAAGGAGCCTTGTGGCACAGTGGTTATATTGCAGTACTGCAACAAAGACTCTTCTCATGACCTGAGTTCAATCCCAACAGGCTCAGGTAGCTGTTGCAAGATTGACTCAGCCTGCTGTCCTTCCAAAGAGGGTAAATTGAGTACCCAGCTCACTGGGGCAGGGGGCAATAAGTTGCCTGAAGAATTATGTTGTAAACTGCCCAGAGTGAGCTCTAAGTACTATGGGGCAGTATATAAGCAGCATATCTTTTAATACATGGCAGTGTTGCCATTTTTGAGATAGAAAGAGGAAGATTATTTATGAGATTTTAAAGTTTAACAAGTGACCTCTAGTAGGGTTTGTCAGGTTTTTTGCCCAAGACAGGAATTCCTCAGACAGTCTCAATTTGCGCTACATCTCAGGGAAGAACTTTCCCCTTACAAAGGTCAGTGGAAACACCTAGTACATTATTGATTCAGTAGTGGTATAATCTATTTATAGTTTTTTTTCACAAATACAATTTTCTGCCTATTTCAGCCTACAGTTGGTGGTAAGCTATGCTATGGTACCTACCTGCTCATTATGCACCTGTGTTGCCTAGCAACATATTAGGCCAGATAAATTATGGGACAGGGCAGTAGATATTACCAATTGTATATATACCACCTCCTTGCAAACAGCTGAGGAGAGTTTTTTTCCCCCAAGGCTGAGGATGTCTGCTGCAATGTGACCTCACAGGGAAGAAATATCTTGCATGTTAAGTAGCAGCCATTTTACTTGAAGGATTTACGATTCTGTGTAGATCGTACTGGTTGTGAGTACTTAAAGTATGGCACACTAGCTTTGTAGCATGATAGCTTCAGTTGCGTAGATGCCGTGGCCTGATTCCAGCTGCTAATCCCAAATACACTAGACCAACTGACTCAACGGGATGTATGCAAGTGTTGATTTACTATCCAATGACTGGTTCAATAGATCAACTCTAGTTGAGACTACCAAGTGCATCTTGACTCATGTCACTATATCAGGAAACAGAGAAATCTGGCACTTGGTTCCACCTCCCAGCCATTGACTGCTGAGACAGCAATGAAGTGGGAACTAACAACAGCATAGGACACTGGACAAATTTATAAGGGGTTCTGGCTGATGTGGTGTGTTGTGAACAGCCCAGAGAATGTTTACACGAATGGGGTGGTTTAGGGGTTGAAATAATAATAATGTAATATGTACGTAATGAGGGTGGATTCTATTGGTTGAGATTTCCTCTCATTTTGGAGTTTGAATGTGCATGTCCTTAATATGTCCTGTAAGGTTTCTGTTTCTGTTTGTTAATTGAATTTGTTTGTTAACACAGGCCTGTGCTTTCCAAACTTCCAGTCAAAATAAGGGAAGTTAATAAGAATTGTCTGAAGTGGATGAATGTTGTTTACTTGCCTTTGGACATCCTTGTAAACTTCCTCTGCCTTCCACCTACTTCACTGTATGCATCTTAATTTTCCAAAGTGAAGCATCTAGAGCACTGAGGGCGAACCTTATTGGGCCCAAGTGCCTAAACTGGGAAAAAAAATATCACAGCGGGCGGCGGGCCCAGACGTGGTGGTGACGGAACCGGAAGGGGGAATCCCGGACACGGAGGTGCCTCGAGACCCCACTCTGGATCCGCCACCAGCGCCAGATCCTGGCCCGCCGCCTGTCGAAGCGCCAGCACTGCGGCTGCAGCCTCCTCCTCAGGTTTGGCTGCGGGGAGGGGAGGGGAGTAGCGATCTGGCAACTTATGGCTCGCGTGCCCGCAGAAAGGGCTCTGTGTGCCAGCTGTGGCACGCGTGCCACAGGTTCACCATCGCTGATCTAGAGTCTACGGATCTGATATTTCCCTTAGATTATTATCTTCCATAGCAGGTGTGAATATGCCTGCATTTCCACCTTCATGAATTCTTCTTAGTTCACAGTGCTTGCAGGGATATATTGCTTCTCCATTAGAAAACAGGAACTATTTGCAGCTGGTTTAATTTTAGAGGACTTTAGTGAAAAGTCATTGAGTTAACATTTCCAAAAACATGCTGTGTTTAGAATAAAAAGCACTGCAAGCTAGCATCACCATTAAATGAATGTTCAGGGCTTCTATAGAATGTCTATTTGCACACTGCACTGTTTTTATTCATCTCACCCATTTCCTCATCTCTCCCTCTATTACAACTAAGAATAGTAAGAATCCCCAGCCAGCATAGACTATACCATACTATGTACAAGTTGGCTGAGGTTTTCTGGTAGTCATCATCCTAAAATAACATTTCTAAGCCTCAGTATTGCTACGGGACCTCTTCAAGTTGATTTAGCTTAGACACTCATAATGTCTTGATTCAGATTTGTCTCCAGATTCTTTGGACTACAATTCATACAGTACTTGAGGGGCTGTAACTAGGGTGGGGCAACAGCAAATTTGGATGGTGCAACCCTTTCTCCAGACTCCCAAGACCAGACCAGCAATGTGGTCTAACATCACAAGAAAATTAGGCAAAATCCAAAGAAACAAAACAAAACAAAACTATACAAAAAAGAGACAGAAACATGCGGCACCCTAAAGACTAACCACAATATTTTAATGTAAGCTTTCGTGGACGTGCCCACTTTGTCAGACATTAAGAGACAGAAATGTCTGATAAAGTGGACGTGTCCACGAAAGCTTACATTAAAATATAATGGTTTATCTTTAAGGTGCCACATGTTTTTGTCTTATTTTGCATGTGTGTATTGTATTGTTTTATTTCTTTGGATTTTGCCTGATATGCTTGCACGGACTAACATGGCTACCTCTTCCAAATCATAAGAAAAGAAAGCAATGGATCAGGCTTTCAGGCAATTTTGGGCACACCGTGCAGCCAGTAGACCAGGGGAGGGTAGAGGAGGTATGCTATGCTGTAATTATTTCTTGTATTACTTTTACACCATGAAATACATCAATGTAAAGCCGCTGGGAGAGGTCATCCAGAGATTTGAAGTGGGTTGTCGTCAATATACCGATGACACTCAGCTCTGTCTCTCATTCACTGCAGCCTGAAGTAGATGCCATTCAGCTGCCTGCCTTCAATAATGGACTGGGTGAGGGCAAACAAGTTGAAATTGAATCCAGTCAAGACAAAGATCTTGTTGCTGGGGAAAGGGGGTCTCCTGACAGGTTAGGGGATAATGTACCTGAGTCTAACTTACCTAGGGGATAACTTAGCTAGTTACACTCCCCCTGAAAGACTAGGTTCATGATTTGGGCATTATTCTGGATCTGGCATTGTCTCTGGGACAAATTTGGGCTGTGACCAAGACCACCTTTTTTCACCTTAGGTAGATTGCCTAGTTGCACTCTATGAGAGATCCTTGAAGACCTTGATCCATGCATCGGTAGTCTCACATATTGACAACTACAGTGGGGCTTCCCTTAAAGACAATATGGATGCTTCAACTGGTCCAGAATGTGGCAGCTAAATTAATTTCAGAGAGTAGGAGATTTGATCATGTTTTCCCAATCCTGGCTGCTCTGCACTGGCTCCCTTTTGTCTTCCATGTCAGATTTAAGGGGTTAGCTATGATTTATGTTTGGGACCTCATTACCTATTGGAGCAGCTTTCCCAAAGAGTATCTACTCAGCCAACCCGCTCCTTTCAGGCTGCATTATTGAGAGTGTCTACCTCAAGGCAAATCAAGGGAAATAATACTAGGACTCAATTTTATTTTATTTTTTGCAGCGGCACCCTTGTTGTGGAATAAACTTGCATCAGAAATTATACAGGCCCTACAGATCTTTAGAAGATCAGCAAAGACAGAACTGTTTAAGGAGGCCTTTGACAA
The DNA here is from genome assembly GCA_037013535.1 of Intellagama lesueurii. Lineage (NCBI taxonomy): Eukaryota > Metazoa > Chordata > Lepidosauria > Squamata > Agamidae > Intellagama > Intellagama lesueurii. The sequence continues at coordinate 17,636,227 of JBAJHW010000003.1, read as the reverse complement.
GTCTTAGGCTAATCTCTGAGACCCGTCTGCTATTGATTAAATTTATTATACTAGTGAATATTTTGCTTATTATGTTATGGCTCCTGTAGTTTGGTTTGATTTAAGTTATCAGGTGTCAACCCTAGGTCACCTTTTCTGTTTTAGTTTGTGGTATCATGCATTCTGATTTCTTTTTATTATTTTAGTTTTTCTTTGTGTTGCTTAATTATATAAACCAACCCAAGTAGTGTTCTCAATAAGTCGGGTGGTCTATAAGCGTCACAAACAAACAAACAAACAAATAAATAAATAGTGAGAATGGCTTTGTTTGCTATTTGATTCCACGGTTTAAGGACCTGCATGCTAGACCAGTAAAAATCAGATTTCTGCCATCTTTCATGTGACAAACCCCTCAGACATTTGAAGACAGCTATCATATCCCTTCTTGAAGACCAAATTAAGAATGTATTCACCAAGAATGTTGATCTGTATTCTGGGGACATGCAGTTTTCCACGGGACAAACCAAGCTGTATATTCAAAAAATCTCTCAAGTATCTTGGCATGCAAGTTCTCCCTTAGCTGTAAACATTTTCTGATTGCTTTTTTTCCACTTGATAAATATTTGGACCATGTACAGATGTTGGCTTTCTGGAGATCATGGTGCCCTGATGGGTGATCTGAACATTGATTTAGTATGAGAGATGTTGCAAACGAGATATTGACAAGGGCAGTCCTCAAATATCATCTAGATGTTTGAAAGGAATTAATTTAGATTGCTCAAATCTTAGCTAGGAATATGTATGAATTTCATTTTAGTTTGATTCTTATAAGAATTCACTAACTCAAAAAAATATTGACAAGAATGGGAAAAAATGATTTTTTAAAAATGAAAAAACTCAGAAATCAACCATGACAGATTTGTCCATCTAGGCACAAGGCTTACAGTGCTTAGGAGTTAAAAGGCCACCTTTGAGTCCTTGTACGTATATTCATTTATGTTGAATTTCGCCAATTTCTCCATATTTGTGGTGGAAAGAATTTGAGGTTGAAAAAAATATGAATGTGGAAGAGAGTGTATGTAAAAGCATACCACCCTAAGCAGTTTCCTGGCCCTTTGAATCCTCAAAGCCAAATAAAAATCTAACAAAGTGACAACTGAGCTGTAAACACCCTTCTTTGCCTTGATAACTTATGATATGAAGACAGCTTGACACAAACCACAGTTGCAGCCAAGCATTTCTTCATTCTAGTAACACTCCGTGTTGAGAAAGGAGGAGGGTGGAGAGAAGCGATAAATGCTGAAGGTCTCATTAGGAAAGCTGAACCCTGTGGAAAGAAAGTAATTCATTCCAGATAGCCTTTTTGTACATGCGTACACAATATTTACTGCAGTCATGGACCAGTCCCAATCAGACAGCATAGATAAAAACAAAATATCCAGAAACAAATACAAAGGCCCATTCAGCTGTACTAAGTGAAAACAGTGGAAGAAGTAAATATGTCATACTTTCTAAACATGTGTCCTAATTACAACAGAAAAGACTTTTGCAACTGACAGAGTGATCAGGGAAATGGTATCAGATAACGAAGATGATGTACAAGATTCACTATCTTTGCCTGGAAACTTAGAAAGAAGGAGAGTAATTAATTCCTGTCTGGGATTGTGATAAAAACTGCAGTAAAGTAGAAGAGGAAGAGTTTCCAGCAAGGTCATTTTCTTGTTGATAGAATTTTCTTTGTATTCTCGAAGGCTTTCACGGCCGGGATCTGATGATTGTTGTAGGTTTTTCGGGCTGTTTGGCCGTGTTCTGGAGGTTTTTCTTCCTAAGGTTTCACCAGTCTCTGTGGCCGGCATCTTCTGAGGACAGGAGTTAGAACTCTATCTGTGTTCTGCTGTAGTGTGTGGGATAGTTGAGTACAGTATTTGTAGCTGTGGGATCAGCTTTTTGTTCTTTTCAGAACAAAAAGATGGGGTGATTGTGGTGATCGGGGCGTTTTTTGTTATGGGTGTATTGTTGTGATAAGGGGGAAAGATGATCTGTCACTGTGATTGATAGGTGTCGTTAGCTAGTCTTTTCTGTGCAGTGATCACCGGTCCTTGTGGCTGGGTAGAGTTCGTTGACCTTTTTGCAGGCCATATTGTTCAGTTCTGGGAGCCAGGCTTTGTCAAGTTTTAGACTTTCTTCTTTTTCGTTGAAGCTGTGCTGATGTTTGTGGATTTCAATGGCTTTCCTGTGTAGTCTGACATAATGATTGCTGGTGTTGTCCAGTACTTCTGTCTTTTGAAATAGGATTTCATGTCCAGCTTGTTTCAGGGCATGTTCAGCTAATGCCGATTTTTCTGGTTGTTTTAGTCTGCAGTGTATTTCATGTTCTTTGATTCTGGTGTGGATGCTGTGTTTTGTGGTCCCAATATATATCTGGCCACAACTGCAAGGTATCCGGTATACTCCTGCAGTGGTGAGGGGGTCCCTTTTGTCCTTTGCTGACCGTAACATTTGTTGTATTTTTGTGGTGGGCCTGAATACTGTTTGTAGGTTGTTGTTTTTCAACAGTTTCCCCATGCAGTCCATGACCACTTTGATGTATGGCAGTATGTCAGCAAAGGACAGAGACAACCAACAGAATTCTCTTTCCTTAACTTGGGGGAGAAAGGCAGTACTTGGGAGAAATACAGTACAGTGAAAATTCACTCACACAAACTGTATCTCTGTGTTACAAACCTTTTCTTATCTAATGCCATCCAGGTTAGATTGGACTCCAACTCCTATCATCCCCAGGCAACATGGCCTATGGGAACTAGCCATTGTGACTAGTGGCTTGTGTTTGTTTTAAAATCCACAAACTATCTTGAGTATCTCTCGCCATCTCCGTATTTTTATTGAACAGACTTTAGTAGTGCAGAATGACATTATTTAGTTATTTAAAATATTTTTACTCTGCCTTTCTCCTTAAAAGGACCCAAGGCGGCTTACATCGTTAAAAGAAAGTATTTAAAGCTAACAATGGTGAGTATACAAATACAAAAAGGATCAAACAAATAACATACTAAAAAGCATAAGCAACACCAAAACACATTCAAAGTAGTAAGGTACAATAATTCATTTAAAAAACCCCACTCAGGCAGTCAGCCACTCAGGGAAAGGTCACCCGAAGAGAAAGGTCTTCACCTGCTTGCAGAAGGACAGCAAAGATGGGGCCAGGCTAACCTCCTGTGGGAGGGAGTTCCAAAGTCTGGGAGTCATGTCCCCACCAAGCACACCTGTGAAGGTGGCAGGAATGAGAGAAAGGCATTTCCTGATGATCTTAACACTTGAGCAGGGTCATAAAGGGAGATGTAATCCTTGAAATAGTTTGAAGCCTAATCCTTTTAAGGCTTTATAGGTTAGAACCAGCACTTTAAATTCATGGTTATAGTCAACACAATTTTGATTTGATTTGTTTTCCTCACTTTCCTTTCCTACTTTTTTCTTGATGTACAGCCATGTACATCCCTATGTACCACTCCTGAACACTAGGAGGCGAAGACCTTTCTCTTCAGGCAAGCTTTCCCTCAGTTACTGCCTGAGTGGGTTTTTTGCTTCTTCTTCTTCTTTTAATTAAGTTTCAACAACTGAGTGGGGTTTTTTAATGGATGGTTGTGCCTTTGAATGCATTTTTGGTGTTGCTTTTGTTCACTGTCTTTTAGTGTGGTATCTGTTGGGCTTTTTTTACTATTTGTAGACTTGCTGTTTTTAGCTCTAAATATTGTCTTTCGAGAATGTAAGCTACCATGGATCCTTTTTAAGGAGAAAGACAGGTTTGAAAAAGATTTTGAACAAACAAACAAACAAACAAATGTCCCATTCACAGAGAGGAAACATTTTTTGGATTAAAATTCGATTACACCCTAGCCAGGATGACATCTGGCTATGCTTGATGGGGTATTCTGGGAGTTGTAGGCCCCACCCCCAAATTTTTCCTATTTCTGGTCCTGTTGCAACCACTGATCTTTCTCTTGACTCTCCATCCTCCTTCACAAGTGCTAACAGCCGACACATCTGGAAGGCAAGAAATTGAGAAAGGCTGCTATAGAGTATCACATTTGCTGGCTGCTTTGGAATGACAAACCCACTCTGACCCTTCATGCCACACCATTTTACAATGCAAAATGCTTAGCAATGGCTTGTGAATGTATTTTATGAAGCTGTCTTCTGCTTCCTGTCCATTTTTTAACTCTTCCTCTTCCTCCTTGTTTACTGACTTCTGCCATGGTGTAGAAATCCAGAGTTTGCAAGACCTGAGACCTGAGTTAATGACAGGAGTTTCTGGAATTCACTAATTTATAAGGTTCTTAAGAGGGGAAGAGACTTGACAGCATACAACATCAACTGCAAATAATAATAATAATAATAATAATAATAATAATAATAATAATAATAATTTAGAGCCCAATTTTACATGAACCCAAGGCCTAATCAGCACTTACTAGGAATATTTCCCTTTTTTCATTAAACGTACTCTGTCCTTCCAGTAACACATTTTTGATCCACTTCCTTCTTCCCTTTCTGTTCCAGCCTAAGTTCCATATGCACAAAGACAGAGACATGCTCCGCTGATGACCAGCCATAGATTTATGTTCCATAGCAGTGATGCATAGCATTGGTTCACCATATCTTTTGGATTTCAGCTCCCAGAATTCCTCACTGTTATTTGGCTGCAGTCTTTCAGAGACGAAGCTGAAGACACCTGGGAAAGTTCGGGTTGAGTAACAGTGATCCACAGGACATGAGCAAGAAGAGTGTGTCTGAATTCTTCACATTTTATGCTGAGCTTTTCAAAGAGGCCTTTGGTAACATCTCCCCTTTTTTACTTTTGCACACCCACGTGTTTTTGAGTGAGTGTTATTTGCCCTTGCCTCTGGAGCATTTTTGTCATTTTTTTAATTGGGTGTATATGCAGGTGGGTGGGGTATTATTTCTTTTTACTGCTCTTAGCCACCCAGACAAGTGCTCTGTCTGGCTAGATGGGTGGGATAAAAATGCAGTTAATTCATTAATTAATTTTATTCTGCTCCATGATATAATATTCAGTCGGGCTCCATTGGCTGCTGGTCTGGGTTTTGGTTCAATTCTCTCTACTGCACTTCTAGGGAGCTTTGATCCAGTGTTCAGGGTGGTAGAAATGTGATATTTGGCAAAGTTATTTCTTCTAGACAATTTCATTGTTTGGCTTTTAAGATAAATGATGGCAATGTTCTTCTGAATTCTAGGAAAATCTTTCTGGCGCTTTGGAGAAAATTAATGTTCCTTCAGTTGAGGCAAGTAAGCTTATTTTGAATTATATGATGTTCAAAAGACGAAAAAGGACTGAGTTGGAAGGATCACCCAAAAGCTTTTCACAGCCATCAGCCCAACTGTGCAATGACAATGCTCATTGGATGGACACCCATTACAAAAGAAAAAGAAAACAGAGGCCCACTTCAGCCACGTACTTCTTCATTTGGTATTTAGTTTGATTTGATTTTTCTGCCTTGCATTTCTCTCCTAGAGGACCAAGAAAAATTACATTATGACTTTTGAAAGGAGATAAAGCTAAAAACCATAGCAAATTGCAGCATTAAGACACTACTAAATAGAGCCCAAAGAGAAGAGTGGATGATACCTTTATGAGAACACTAAAACCCATACACTGAGAGAATAGCTTTTGATTCTGCAAGCGTCTTTGTCAGACTGGGCATTACAGAGTTGGGGGTGGTGGAGAAAAGAACAGAAAAGTTCCAAAATTCATGGCCAACTGGTCCAGGCTCCTTGTTTAAAAGCATGTTCCAAAATGGGGACTGCAAAATCCACTCACAGGCTTTGTATTTCACTGCTGGTAATGTGGAGTAAAATGGCCTAACATCACCATAATGCTTTGTATCAAATTCAAAATGCATTGTTTCTGTTTGGCTTAGAGACAGGGACAGACAGAAATGGAGCAAGGCCCACAGGAAGGAAGTGGAGACAAAATTTAGTTTAAAGACTAGGTAAGCAGCCAAATTAAAATACTGCCTAGTAGGTGGGGGAGAGCATTGTTTTTAGTTCACAGTCCTGCTTGGGCAATGTTAAATGTCCTCACTTAGCTGCAAATGTTGCCCCGGCCAAGGGGTGTGTGTGTGTGTGTGTGTGTGTGTGTGACCCCATTAGTGCAAGGCACTATTCTGGTCCTTTAACAGTATAAAGAAATCCAACAAGCCATAACAAAAAACAAAAATGCAGTCATAAAATGATAAAATAAATCAACAAAACAAAATTAAATCACCATCAGACCAAGGTACCTTTCACAGACTAACAAAAAATAGGAAGAAAAGGTGGACTTTCTTTTTGTGCCAAAATCATCTCTGTCCCAAAACCAGGACTGAAGCCAGCCTGGATTGGATCCAGGCAATCTGTCTTCTCCAGGAATCCTTGGAGTTGAAAAGCCACTACGCGATCCGGTACCTTGCCAAAGAATGGACTACTGGAGACTGACCAGTAATTTCCCAGTGTGGTGGGATTCAAGGAGGGCTTTTTCTACAACCGTCTTACTACTGCCTTCCTTAGGCATGCTGGAGCCCTGCCTTGCCTGTAGGGAGACATTCATTGCTGTCCTCACTCACTTAATCCCATCCCTCTTCTATTGATCTAATGAGCCAGGAGGGTCATGGAGCTAACACATACATGATGACTCTCATCACTTCAGGGACACTGTGCACATGCTTTGGCTGTACCAATTGAAGAGTATCTACTCTCTGTACGAACAGGGGCCAAAGTTACATCCACTAGGCCTGCATCCTCAGAGCATTCAGCAGATCTAAATAATTTTATCTGTGAAGTGAAATTTATATATCAAGCAATGGAAATGCCAATTGTCCAGTCTCAGGTCAGTTTACAATGCAAGTGGTAGGCGTGCGCATGCGCACAGCCCCGGCTCCTGGAAGAGAATCAAGGCTGCTGTCTCTAAAGATGGCGGCTGAGGAAGAGGAGGAGGAAGAGGTGGCAGGACCAGGGAGGGGGTGACTGTGGCAGTGGGGAGGGGGGTGGGCGGCAGAGGAGGTAGAGGCATTAGGTTCCCCTCCCCCCCAGCATGAAACGAAAAATGAATCACAAACTAGTTTGTTTTTCCAGGGTTCAGAGGTGGTTCGTGGGTAGCCACAAACCACCCCTATTTGTTGTTTTTCTGGTTCATGCCCATATCTACCATGTTACCTGTAATGCATAATTTAGTTTGGCCTGGAAAGAGTGAGAGAGAGGGGGTAGGGTGGGTGTGAGGATGAGAAGAATCACTGGCAGAATAAAAGAGCATTCTTTAAATCATAGGGATCCCTAATTGATTGTTGTTTGAAAATGAAATTATTAATCGCAAAGACCATTGTTTCCATATACAGAGGAACTTGTTTATGAGGCTCTACTTTTTTGATAGCAGATCATTGGATCTGAGCTTCATGAAAGCAAATGAACCCCTATAACATTAATGGTCTCATAAAAGCAGACTCTCATGCTCAGAAACGACACACACATAAGTCTTTGGACGGTTATTCAAAACTGAGAGCTTTCACCCTCAGCAATGTGACCTTTGATATCATTTTATGACCGTCTACATTTCACACGCCAACACCTCACACCTTGTAAAGCATTTCTCCTCAACAAAGGCTGAAAATTCATGGAACAAGATATTACACTGGTCTACGTTCAGGAGGTCTAGTAACAGACAGCACTGTTTGTGGATGTTGCTTCTCTCAGTGCCACATGAACCAGCCTGGCAAATTATGTCATGGTTCTGTGCTGTCTTGCTGGAACTGACTTATAGTGACCCTAATAGGGCTTTCAAGGTAAGTGAGATATTTAAGGACTGGTTTTAACAGTTCCACACGCACCCCTGTGAGTTTCCATGGCCAGGTGAGGATTTGAACCCAGGCCTCCTGAGTCCTACCTCATCACACTATCCATTACACCACACTGGGGTTCCAGCAAATTATACATAATCCTATTTCACAGGAGTTGTATGAATCCAATTTGCAAAGGTGAAATTGGAAAAAGTGGTAGTTATATTAGAAAGAGCAATACAAACAAGCAAAAGAATGTGGGGTGGGGGGAAAGGTAAATATGCCAGTTAGGCAAGTCTGGATGTTGTAGTCTAGAAGGTAACTTTTCCAATCTCTAAAATGGTTACAGAATTACAGAAATGAAAAAGCCTTTGGGGGCTATCTACTCCACTTTTGTGCTCAGTTTGGGAATGAAGGAGCTAGAACATTCCAGCACTGGTTCTCATCTTCACAGCCCCCACAGCCATGCTACCAAAAGAGTAAAAAAAAAAAATGCAGGCAGGTTGTTTTATTTAAATAAATGTCCACAAGCCAGTTCTAGCAGCTTTCATCTCATCAGGAGCAGATATTTTGTAAGTCCAATTGCTCTTAACTTCCCATTCAGGACCAATCTAGTACAGATTCCTTTGCACTGTGACAGGAACATTTGACAACTGTGCGGTTGCTGAGAAAACCATCCCTTGCCTAAGTAATGTGAAAACTGCAACTAAACTCACAGAAATAAGGGTAGCCTGAGAGGTGATGCCATCAACCCTACTAAATTTTAAAGTCCTGGTGTTTTGATTCCACAAAGCTTGGCTTCACTGCCAACAGGACCATCGAAACTATGCATGAAGAACTTAAGGAATACTCCTAGAGTTTGAATGCTAGCTTTGCCTTCTTGGACACAGGCTTGTGTTTTTTGGTAGCATTCCCACACAACATTATTTTGTCTTGCTTTTGGCTTCGGTGATCATGAATATCAGTTATTAGGGCCACTGTTGGGCATATCCAGATAATATCACCGATGATGCACACAATGGGGCATGGTGTGGGAATGAACCCTACTCCTTCTGTCTGCCTTCTGCTTCCACCAGTAAGATTACAACTAAAAAACAACTTCTATGTTGTATTTTTTTAAAAAAAATTCTTCTAGTTTAGTGCTATAGCAGACTGATACAGCTTGATATAGTCGTGGTAAATTCAAATGCTTACCATGACTTGTCATTTCGGTATTAATTTAACTTGCTAAGCAGAAGGAAGGAAGGAAGGAAGGAAGGAAATCTGAATACTGATAAAAGGGGTAGGAGGATGGTGATAATAGTAGATAAGTGTGAAGGAGAAGGGATGCCTAGTCCATGGACATTTGAAACACACCTTCCCAAGATAATTAAAAATATCTGTGTGAACCATAGAAGCAATTTCAATGCCAGGGCGTGGCATATAGAAGTTTGCATCAACCCCGGATGTGGTCACATCCTTACATTTATTGTTAAAGGTGCAATTTTAATGCTAATTTTTAACTATAATGTGCTGTTTCTCAAACTGTACTCTAATCTGCTCACAATTAAATAAAATGTGAACTGTTAGAAGTTATATAACACCATACTATCTTTCTCAGTCTCAGTCCGCACAATGCAGCAGCCAAATCACTTATATCCCTCTCCTAAGAAATCTTGACATTTGTGGTTTGGTGTGTTTCTTAGAATTATCTGCTATAGTTCAGGAAAGAGTGTTAGAGCTCTTCAGCAAAGAATTCTCAGTGGCCCCCCCCCAACTATAAAAGCCAGAATGCCATTAAATGAAGCTGTGAAAGTTAAATTCATATCAAACTGATATTACTGTGTAATGTAGCTACACATTCTGCTTGTCCACTCAACTTATATACAGGGAGTGGCTGGGTTGAGGGGTCATCTTGTCTTTCCACACAGTCAACAAAATATCTTAGTCTGGCTTTGTGTGAAGCCTTTTTACCCTTTCTCTCTTTATGGGAAACAAAATAAGTGGTAAATGAGGTGGGGGAGAGGTAATGCAGAACCAGTTGTATACTATAGGGAAAAGAAAATTGTAACTCCAAGCTTTACAATGTGCAGGATAGTGTCCTGGCACTATTACTTTTTAACATTCACACACATGATCAACCAGCATTCTCATACTGCAGGAGTTTCATGTATGTTGATAATTTTTCCTTGACAGTCCAGGGGGAAACCTTTGGAGACACTGAGCACCAGCTAACCTCTGCATTAGAAGATAATTTCTCATATTATAAAAACAAGCAGCTGAAACCAAACCCTTTGAAAACACAGGTCTGTGCCTTCCACTTAAACATTAGAGAAGAAGAGTGGAAGCTCCAAGTTAGATGGGAGGCAAGGTTTTGAAACATTGTCCTACCTCAAAGTATGTGGTCATCATTCTGGATTAAACCCTGAATTACAAAAAACACCAAACAGAAAGATGCCAGCAGAAATAACATACTTAGGAAACTGACCAGGTCAGACTGAGGTGCACACCCACAAACAATGAGAACAACAGCTTTGTCCCTGTGCTACTCTACAGCAGAATATGCTAGTGCCAACTGGTACAAACCAGCACATGCCAAACAAGTGGATGTAGCTCTTGATGAATCAGGCAAGATTCACCAAGAAACCTATTCCCATTGAAAAAGTATATTATTTTGCTGGCATTGCCCCTCCAGAAGTATGTCTAGATGTGCTAACAAATAATTAACAAAATAAGGTAATATAGCACCAACCCCATCTATTTCATGGACACCACCTCCCTAAAAGATTACTAAAGTAGAAGAAAAGTTTTCAGTAAACATCTCAAGCTTTAAATATTAAACAAGAAGAGGCTAGGTTAAACTTATGGAGAACAACAACAACTCACCTTGCCAAATGGATGAATGTTGAAGAGTGTCTCCCACCAAGACAAGACTCTAGGTGGACCATCAGAAGTCACTTAATAGCCTTCAAAGCGACCTAGGAAGATCAAAGAATAATCAAGTAACATGGGGCTACTTGAATATAAGACAAATTTTCTGTGACTGTGGAGAAATTCAATCAATGTAGCACTTCCAATTTATGGCCACCCCCTATACAAAAGATCTAAGGAATGAATGAGATAACGCTATTGACATAGCTTGCTTCTGGTCAAAAATAGTCTAATTATCTTAACATTTTGATTTGTTTTTACTTTTGCCTATATTTCATATATGTCTGTAATTTTAAATTGTGCAACATTCTGATATGAATAAAGAAAAAAGACCTGCATGTTTATGTCTCCATAGTAGTTTATGTCCCATAGAATAATGAAGTGCTAATTTATTAGTTATAGTTATCTTGTTTTTGTTTTACATACACAGCAAGAGTTTTAAATTGCAAAGACCACAGTTGTATTACCATTAATTTATAAAATAAACATATATTTTATTACAAAGTTACTTTGAGAGCTGCTTTCAGTTAACCTGGGTGTGTTGATCTGTAGAAGAAAAACATGGAACAAGATGACCTTAGAAGTTTATAATAGTAATTGGTAAATTAATAATAAAGGCAGGTGCAATTTCCCTGTATTATAAATAACAGTCACTCATAACTCTTTTCCTCATAGGAAGAAACTATTTGCTGTTTCTTATAAGTAAACAATGGGAATATGATGCTCTCCCTACAATTTTTATTAGTATAAAGAGATGATTGCTCTAAGTTTTCCTTCCATTCTCAGGCATGTTGTTTCTGTGTGCTTCTTTGTTGGGATGACAGAAACACAATAGTCAAGCATAGCATCCATTTTGTCAGACCAGTGTAAATGTAAAGTATGCCTCAGACTAGAGATGGGCATGAACCACCAGTTTAGTGGTTCATTTAGCTTCTGGACAAGTGTGTGGCACTTCACAGCTCCGCCTCCTCCAGCAGGCACCCACTCAGAGGCAGCACCCCAGCTTCTCTGCCCTGTCTCCCCTGGGTGCAGCCTCTGAGTGGGCGCCAGTCAGAGGAGGCAAGGCTGTGAAGTGCTGAACACCTGTTTAGACGCTAAACAAACCAGCACGAACCGCTGAAGTGGCAGTTTGTGCTTTTTAAAATTTTTAATCTCTCTTGCAAGTCTAATCTCATTTAGTTTTCTTAACATTCTCTCTGTAAATTTTGACTCTCAGTTTTACTTCTTTTTGGTGATTTTACCCCTTCTTCCATATCTAATACATTGCCCTTTTAAGGGTTAGCTTATCATCCAAAACCTCCTTAGGCAGCTCTGGTTTCTTTAGATCTCTTTCATTTTCCTGTCAGTTGAAATGTTTTGTTATTATGCCTTCAGTATTTCACCTTTAGAAAATTCCCAACTATCATGGACTCTTTTTTTGTTTGAGTATTTCTACCCATCAGATCTGAGCCAGTATTTCCTTATGCTTATTGAAAGCTCTCTTAAAGCCCAGAGTTTGAGTTATAGCGTTCTCAGCTTCCCCTTTAGTGGGAAATAGTGGTGACTTTCCCCAAAAGTCCCCACTATTTCCACCTCTTTGACTAGTTCTTTCATTACTGAGACCAAATCTAGGATAGCTGGTTCTTTTCTTACTTAATCCACACTCTAGAACAGTGGTTTCCGACCTTGAGTTCCCAGATGTACTTGAACTACAACTCCCAGAAGTCATGGCCAGCACAGCTAGAGGTGAAGGCTTCTGGGAGTTTTAATCCAAGAACATCTGGGCACCTAAGGTTGGGAACCATTGCTCTAGAAGATGAATTGTCAGCAAGACAAGGAAGGAATTTGTTCGATTCTCCATTCTTGGCACAGCTGGGCTTTCAACAAATATTAGTTAGCTGAAGTCTAACTAATATCTGCTGTGACTCAACTTTTTGAATTTTTGGTATTCTGATCTAGGATGGCATTGCCCAAGTCTTCAGTCTAGTTTAGGACATCTGTAGCAGACACCCCCACACACACACACATACACACAGTGATGTCATTGTTGTTTTTGTCTCTTTCAATTCTTTTGGTCTCCAGCATTTGATGATACAATCAACTGTTCAAATCCTTTACACACAAACTGTAGCCCTTACCTCTATTAATTTGTTGGTGTATAAGGCGCAGAGTTTTCAAGACTATACCTTTTCTCTTACCCTTTTGTTCTTCCTCAGTTTCTGAAGAAGCTGCTTCCAACCTGTTAGTTTCTTCTTCCAGCACTATCCCTTCTTTCATTTTGGATTATCTCGTCACAGAGTTTTGGAGATATAAACATGCAAAAGTGGTTCACCATTGCCTTCTTCTGCACAGTACTAACATGATTTACCTGCAATTGTCTATGAAATATTCTCTGCCAGTATCACTCCTGGTCTTGCTTGCCCCACCTCTCTAATATCACAGGTTCTCAAGGCATACTCCTGAGATCCCATGAAGTGGATGTAAATCACCCGACCCTTGCTGCTCTCCAGGAATTTCTCCACCCCCATCATCTTGGGAATTATGAATTTTCTTCTGCTGATGTGCCTATTAATATTGAAGAATATAGATGCATCTGGTGTCTTAGCTTTGAAAATTCTGCCTTGGGTGTCCCTGCTAGAAGTCTAGGAACAGAGCCTAGCCTTTTGATAGTATCGCACTCATCATGTTCATATATTCTTCCAAGAAGGATAATTTATGGGAGGATAAATCCAGGGCCTGTAGCAATTAGTTGACCATTACTTGTATTAAAGAAATTGCACTGGGTTGTGTGTGCAAAAAAAGTCTGTGTTTTTCAAGAAATGTGCTTCTTGAGTACTTTAGAAAGGAGAATATTGTTTTTGATAGCTTACAGAACAGTCAAGGGGCATGTGGGAGTCTTCTCGTCTAACCCTGATGTTATCAGTTCAAAGGAGGAAATTAGGAAGCAGAGAGAGTGAAAGATGAATGTCATTGCACTTGCAGAAGGAAGAAGATCTTAGCTACTTACAGGAGCAAGGTCAACTGATGGTACAGCGTTGACAAATGCTCAAGGCCTCTGAGAAATAAAACTGGGCTCTTCGTCATTTCAGCATAGTGTTTTCATCATAAAGCTTTCACGGCTTGTATGATTAAAGATAAAGGCGACTACTGCTGGAAAATCTAATATCCAGAAGCACAGGCATGTCTTTATCTAAACCACTGGCCATTCTGCAGAAGAATTCAGGGAGCTGTAATGAAATAAATAAATAAATAAATAAATAAATAAATAAATAAATAAATAAATAAATAAATAAATAAATAAATAAATAAATAAATGAAAACCAAAGCCCCTTTTCCAAGCTCAAATTATTGGTATATATGACAATCCAGTCTTTCTATTTCTTTATCCTGCAGTCTTTCTTTTTCTTGATTCTGGAGTAATCTTTAAATCCAATGCAAACAGCCATGAACATAACTGGAAGAAGAAAAAATATGAGGTTGACTTTCAGGTTAGCATTATGTACAGGTCCTTTTCTGGGATGCTGAGTTTTAAAAAATGGCACATCCTTAGCTACTGATGGGATAGAAGCAACAGCAACAGCAGCAACAAACACAAAAACCTTCCAGCTGCATCTCTCCCCTATTCCCTGCTCTTGGAGGGCAAAGCTGCACATGCCACCGCCTCTGATCTGTACCTCCAAGATTAATCTGCTGCTTTATGACCATTGTGGGACCCATCCCACTGTCATTGCTAATGTAAGGTGTAATTTCCACTCCAGTCGGCTCCCGTATCACCTTGTCCTGGACTGGCCAACAATATCTGCAACAGCTCCAATAGCAAAACTGTGCTATCTTTTTGCCCTGTTTTTCTAGTGATGTTTAAATGGTCATTCTGGAGCTACCTACAGAGAGGCCCAGTTTTTGCACATCCCGCCCGATGCCTAGAATCTTTACAATATTAATGACAAACATCCATGGCTTACAAAAGCTTTTGGACACCAGTAAAATGATGAAATATCTGCCTAAATCCTACATGTCATTGTAACCCTGAATAAATTATACCCCTGGTCTTCTGACAAGCCTAAAAGGCTGGATGCTTCCCAAGCCATTTGGATGAATGAGGATGTACTCTTTGTGAATCTTTGATGCTTCAGCTGTGACGCATCTTAATAGCAAGGCTGGAGATTTTGTTGTTGTTTGTAAAACTGAAGCAACCAAATGCAAATGGTTCCTTCACACGTCTCTGATTTCCTGTGTTACTGCCAATATACAAACTTTGTCAAACATTTGTGGGCTCGAATCCATTCTGGATTAAAACATCCAAGGCCATGTTGGATCTTACATAAGGAGTCACATTCCCAACCAACCACTCTGGGGGAGCTTGAATAAAAACACAGAAATATGCTAGAAATAGTAAAATTAATCATGTCTTCCAGCAACGAATAGGTGGAAAAATCCCAATTCTGTTAAAAATGAAGGCTGGAAGTAACTACCTGAGTTACATGTAGCTAGTTACTTTTGGAAAACAGAAAGCAACTAACAGTCACAGAGTTTAGGTGCAACAAGTAAGTTACTTATGTGTAACAAGCAGCATCTATTTGCTTTCAAAGTATATCTCTAAAGAGTTTTTTCCACCATTCTGACAAATATTTTTCAGATTTTTTTGCCACTCTCGAATCTTAACCGGCAAAGGAAGTATTCTTTGGTTTTGTCTTTTTGTATGTGTGTATGTGTGTTTTATTTTGATTTTTTTAAAAAGCAGAGCCAGTATAGCTCAGTGGTTTGCAGTGCCTGGCTGCAGAGCTAGAGGTTCAAATCCCCACTGTGCCTCCCAGGAAAGTGGCAAGACCAAATCAATCAGACCATGGTGTAGCTGATGCCTCTTGCCATCCATGTCTTCCCTTAGGCCAGCTGCACAGTACCAGAGCTCCACCTGCAGGAATGACTTGTAAGCCACTACTTTAAAACCCTATGAGAGTCATCGTAAGTTGGAATCAACTTGATGACACATAATTATTTATTTTATTACTGCTATTTTTTTAAAAAATAAAGATGCAATATTAAAATGGTATTTCTCTGCATATTTCTGGCCTGTTGGTAAGGACAATGCAATGTGTTCATAATGTGTATTTAATTACTTGGACAGCTGGAGCAATAAAAACAGTACTGGCAACCTGGAAACACAGAAGGAATGCATAGGAATTATTTACTTTTAGAATGGAATGCTCCAAGCTTAGGTTAAGAACTAGAAAATTCAGATCCTGTTAAAATACCAAGTAAGTGGAGAAGTGTGGCCAGAAAATTGGTAAATCCATGTGGTTGCTTCCCTCTTATGCCTGCTGTTCATTCCTAACTCTCTCTTTCCACATCTGTGTCTTTAATAGCAGATGTTTGGAAGGGCCACTCAAGTTCATCTACTGTCTGCAAGAGGAAGCAAAAGACCACACCCAAGGAGCCAGGCCATTAGCCACCTACACTGTAGCTCCACCACCATACATACATCAATGATATCAAAGACTCATTTTCCTCCAACTATGTGAGCTCCCACAAGAGGAAGAATCAAAGGAGGCAGTGCTTCTAGATGCAAGAGGCCAGTTCTTCACAGAATCAGCTCCTGAAAGTCTCAGACATCCGCAGAGTCATGGTCGTCAAAGCCAAGGCATGATGGGAAGCGAGGTCTGCAATCCTTCAGGCAACGTAGACTGCAGAGACAGTCATGTTGATCCATAGACAAAATCCCAAGTCAAGATGGTTGACTCTGTGTGTTCCGCTGCTTGAAGGATACTTAACCTATCTGGGCAGCAGTGGGATTGAAGAGGAAGACTACAAGCTGCTGAGAGCTGGGATTTTAATCCCTAGGTAGTACAACTCAGTCTAGCCTTTTGCAAAACCTTCAACAATGTCCACATATGTTAATATAGAATCTGCCTAGCAGATGCCTTATCTCCACCTAACAAGAGGCTATAAGCTTCAAACAGGACACTTGGGTCAAAATGCATGTCTAGATTTTATTTTACAAGAATGGAAGATCTATGCTTTCTTCCTCCCCCTGTTGTTAGCCTGATAAATGACTACTTCCTGCTAGTTCACCTCTTCATACTCATGGGCTGTAGACTGGACCCATTTATTCAGAGGACTCTCATCCACCACGGACCTTTCAATGATTATTAAGATCCATAGTTATTATCTCCCCATGACTAAATAACTGTGGTTAAAACCATCAACATGTTGGCACTTTTTACTTTGCTGTTACATTTCATATCTCCACCCTTCTGATGTGCTGCCTGGGATATTCTGGGAGTTGTAGTCCAAACACAGAAATCTGCACACCTCTAGTGCAAGTGCACACCCTTAACATGCCTCAGAAGTTCTTGTTGTTCTTTCAAGGATAGTGTGGTCTACTTTGTATAGCAACTGTTCCTAGACAAAGCAAGTGTCTCTTCCATCATCTGACCTCATTTATGAGCCCTAGCCAGCACAGCCAGTGATGAGGAGATGGGAAATGCTTGTAGTCCAACAGACCTTTTCCCACTGCTGGGCATAGAAGAATCTATTGTTATGAATGTCATGTTTTCTTAGTGCAACGGCCATTTCCTAGGTAGATCTATAAAGTGGTTGTGCAATCTCCAAGCATATGGTGAAGGGACAGGGCGACCTATTAGAGTTAGACCATGCCAGAACAAACAAACACTTGGTAAATACAGGCAGCACATCAAGATGGGCAGATATAAAAATACACAAGAGTGTGCTGACCATATTTCAATTAGATAGCCTTCCTGGAAATTTTAACCTATGGTGCAGGCTTGGTGCACTTCTGAGAAGGATGATGATAACTGTCTACACACACCATTGGCTGGATAAGGCAGCCTATCAGAATCTGCTACCTGGACCATAGTCATGCCTATGTTTAAGCAAGAAGAACAAGGAAAGATTAAAATTGTTGGTGGAATAGTTCTGAGAGTTGGGTTCCTGCCTATAGAGCCAGAGGTTGGGAGTTCAATTCCCCACTGTGCTTCCCAGGAAAAGAGCCAGTCTGTGTAGACTTGGGCAAGCTGCACAGGTGCAAAGCAACCAGAAGATGGGAATGGTATACTACTTCTAATACCCTCTGCCTATAAAATCTTGAGGGGAGTCAACACAGTTGGAAATGATTTGGGAGCATATAATTATTATTATTATTTAAAATGGCTGAGCCTCACCATGGCTAAGACAAGCAAAGCTGAACTGAAGAATTGTCTTGACAAGGATCCTGTGATCTAACAAAAAGTTTCTCTTTTTTTGGACTGCATGCTTGATTTAGTAGACAGTGCTGGTAATTTGCCAACAGCATGCAGCCACAAGTCTGTTCCGTGGAGGAATTTATATTATTAACTAGCTCTTTTGCTTGAGGTTGGGGTGAAGCGTCACAATGTTCTCACCTTCCTCTAACTACTTTTTCTTGTTCCCAATTCAAATTCACGGACACCAATTCTTAGCATGCTGGCTAAGGATTCTGAGAAGTGTAGTCCAAAAAGTAACATTTCCAGGCTCTGCTCTAGCACTCGACTGGCATGAGGCAAAACCAGAGGTTGGATGAGTTACTCTTTGGGGGTGATAGCTTCCAGAACTCCTCAGGCAGCACAGCTGAGACTATGACTGTGGGGGGATTCTGGGATTTGTAGTTTTAAACATGACTTGGTGCAACACACTCAAGCTGGCCATGCCAATATTGTTCTCGGACATTGTCTTTGATTAAGGAGGTTCCACTTAACTATCTTATTCTGCAGCCTTCCTTGATCTGAAGCTCTGCAGATGGGCAGTTTCTGTCTCCCCCGGACTGGCTAAGAAGACTTAGAGTCTGATAGATCTGAGGAATACTGACTGGGGAAGATTATTATATTGTATTTTCCTTGTATCAGTGAAGCCCTGCATTGCAGCAGAGAGGAGAGAGAGAAAGAATACATGTGAGCAGGATTGCCTCTTGACTAGTTCAAACAGAAAGGCTCAATGTTCTTGCTGTCATGGAAGCCTGCAAGGGCCAGGACCAGTCAAACAGACATTGGAGAAGTCTCTTTTTTGTGGGAGCCTGGTAACATTTGGGTGTCACTCTGGATCAAACTCTGATCTTAAAAAAAAAAAAAAAAACAGTCTAAACACCAAACAAAGTTGCCACCAGAAATAACATACATAGGAAACTGACCAGGTCAGACTGGAGTGCATACCCACAAACAATAAGAACATCAGCTTTATCCTTGTACTCCTTCACAGTAGAATATGCTAGTGCCGTATGGTATAAATCAGTACATGCCAAACAAGTGGATGAAGCTGTTAATGAATCATGCAGGATTATTACTGACTGCCTGAAACCTACTCTCATTGACAAAGTTCTTTATTTGGCTGGCATTGCCTATCCAAAAGTATGTTGAGAGGTGCTAGCAAATAAATGCAGTGCCAGACCAATCTACTTCACGGACACCAACCCCCTAGACAACAGCTAAAATCAAGGAAAAGTTTTCTGCACACATCTCATTCTCTAAATATTAAACCAGAAGAGACTAGGCTAAATCTATGGAGAACAAGAAGATCGAAAAGTGTTTTCTGGGGGGTCGTGGGTTGCTGCTGTAGCCGTTGTCAAATAATTTCTTCCTTGACCTTTCAGAATGGGATATCAGAATGGGATACCAAATTCGAATATGTATGAGAAACAGGCCCTTTGGGTGAGAAAGGAGCCTCTACTTTCCAAGAAGGGATGACCAGAACAATTTTTACAAAAAATGTTTACAAAACTTTTTAACAAAGTTGGCAGAGTTGGCAGCAGGAGCAGTAGAAGTACAAGCAGCATCAGCATCGATGGTGCTGCCATGTTGAAGAACAACAACAGCAGCCTACTTATGCAAATGTGGCCAGGAGGGGTCTCGCAGGTGACTTAGTTATTATAAAAGGGGGTCATGCCTCGAAAAAGTTTGGGAAACGCTGGTCTAGCTGGACCAGTACTCAAGTAAAATGGAGCTACTTGGACACAAGAAAAATTTAGTGGGACTGTGAAGAAATGCAATCACGGCAGCGCTTATGTGTATGCAATTGATGCCCCACCATATGTACAAAAGAAGATCTAACAAATGGCTGAGCTAATGCTGTTAAGTAGCCCGCTTCTGGTCAAAAAGAGTCTAATAAACATTTTAATCTGCTTTTAATTTTACCTCTATTTCATATTCATCCATAATGTTAAATTGTGCAATGCTCTGATACGAATAAAGAAAGACTGGAGTGATCTGTAGTCCATGACAGATAAGTGTATTAGACTCCAAGTTCATCCAGTAGTGCTGTCCCAAGTCATTCTGTCGCCCAAAGCAGATTAACAAATTAGCAACTCCCCCAATCAAAGTGCCTATTGCCCCAAAGCGAACCAAGTTATTTTGGAAAACATGGCAAATCCCTCACGGTTCTTCTCTCCCATCCTTGATGTCAAACATATGGTAGTAACCAAGTGACAAATCACTTTATAACAAATGCAGTTGCAAGTCACTTTATAACAGGTAGGGTATTCATTTTTGTTGGGTTTTTTTTAATGAAAAAAAATCCTACAATAAATCTTAGTTCTTAGGAATATCTGTTAAAGACTTACGCCAAGTTCGAATTGGGAACAAGAAAAAGTAGTTAGAGGAAGGTGAGAACATTGTGACGCTTCACCCCAACTTCAAGCAAAAGAGCTAGTTAATAATATAAATTCCTCCACGGAACAGACTTCTGGCTGCATGCTGTTGGCAAATTACCAGCACTGTCTACTAAATCAACTAACTATTAAAGTTTAACACCTGATATTGGGGATTAAACAAGAAAGAAAGACCACCTTCCTTTAAAGAGTCCTTTGGTATTGATTGCTTAAAATTGTGTTTGCCAGACATTGATGCTGGATAATATTGGGTATTAAAATGCAAAGTGCCTTCCATGGTGGATATTGTTGAGTAGCTGTATGAAGTAATTTGGTCAGGGCAATGAGCTGACTCATGTTGACGAAGCTGTGCCAAAAGCTACAGCCGTAAAGTCTAGAATGGGCTATGGTTCATCAGCAATTATGAGTCTGAAAAACAACAGCAACAAGAACAACAGGGAAATGTTCATCAAAACAATGTTAAAGCTTTATGAGAAGATCAGTTCTGAGGCTCCGACTAAACCCCATACATAGAAAAGATATGTGGTGAAGTGAATGCTTAAAAATTAATGGATATTTTGTTGCTATAGTATTTTCATTTTTAGTTCTCACTATAGCTGTCTGTATAGCTCAGTGGTTTGGGCACCTGGCTGCAGAGCCAGAGGTTGGGAGTTCGATTCCCCACTGTGCCTCCTGTGAGTAGAGCCAGCCTGTGTGGCCTTGGGCAAGCTGCACAGTCCCTGGACGCACCCAAAAGGGAATGGTAAACCATTTCTGTGTATCCTCTACCTAGAAAATCCTGGAAAGGGTTGCCATAAATTGAAATCGACTTGATACTGGCCCATTGTTTCAGTCTCAAAGAAGCTTCGTAAGTGCAATGAAGTTTTCCTCTGGGTATCATTTTTCAAGCAGTTAGTATTGCCTGCCATATATGGGAGCCAGGTCAGCAACTGAACCATCTTCTTGCCCTTTTTCTGGCATGTTCCCCTTTTGATCATCTAGGTGCCTTCATGATAGGGCTTGAGTCACATATATTACTAGTGGAAAATATACATTGCAAGGACTGTGGCTTGGGGAAGCTTCTAATCAGGGTGCTAGTCCAGCGAGCAAGAGAGAAGAGCAAAGATCCAGCAGATCATATGATTTGTAAAGATTCTCTTCACACTTTTTTAACAGAGTTGTAAAAAGACAGGTGATTTCCAAAATGGAATATAAGAGGAGATTGCTTTCTTAGGCTGAATATCAGGAAAAACTTCTTAACTATTAGAGCAGTACAACAATGGAACCAAATCCCTCAGGAGGTGGTGAGACTGGAGGGATTCAAGAGAAAATTGAACAATGCTCTGTCAGATCTGCTTTGACTTGGATTCTTGCGTTGAGCTGGGGGTTGGACTCTATAGCCTTCCAACTCAATTATTCTATGATTCTACCGTTGCCAAAGGTTCAAGGGGGAGGGGGGGCAAGGAAGATCACTTCGAAGGTTTTTAATTTCGATGGTTTAAGAGTTCTTAAACAATGTATTCTTCTGTCCACTTTCCTGGACAGAAGCTGATGCCTTACACCAACAGAAAAGTGGACTTTTAAAAACCCCGTGTGGAGAGCAATCCTGGTAAAATTTGCACTTAAGTGGCACCAAAGTGAGGAGGAACAGGCACGCTGTGTGATGTCGCAGAGTAAAAGTGACACAATGGCTCAAATCTTGTTCCTCAGCTCAATAAGTCACAACTAATTCCATTGATTCAACAGGCCTACTCTAGTTGCGACTGAGGGTATGTCCAGATGGTGGAGGTTGGAGAGGTCTGGTTTGCACTTAAAAGGTTCTTAAAAGGAAACCCAGCCCTCTGAGGAATGACTGAAAGAACTGGGCATGTTTAGCATTGAGAAAAGAAGACTGCGAGGACATATGATATCACTTTTCAAATACTTAAAAGGCTGTCATTTAGAGGAGAGGCAGGATTTGTTCTCAATCACCCGAGAGTGTAAGATAGGCACCAATTGGCTCAAATTACAGAAAGCCAGATTTCAAATGAATATCAGAAAAAACTTCCTAACTGTTAGAGCAGTACGCCAATGGAATCAATTACCTCTAGAGATGATGAGCACTCTAACACTGGAGGTGTTCAGGAGAAATTTAGACAACCACCTGGCAGATATCCTTTCATTTGTATTCCTGTCTTGAGCAGGAGGTTGGACTCGATGGACTTAGAACCCCTTCTAACTTCATCACTCTATGAGTCTATCTTTAGTGCGATCTATTCTTTCTCACTCTGGAGCAATCCTTCTGTTTATTCTGGAGATGTTTCTTCTTCCATGAGAAAGATCCAGACAGGTCTTTGGATCATTCTGATTTTAATTATGGACATCCTCTTCCCCTCTTTTGTCACCTGTTGGCCATGGTGGGTTCCCCCCTTTTTAAATGTTCCTCCCAATGAGTCAACCAGCATCAGTACCAAATGGCACCTCTAATGTATCTAGAACATTGTGCTCTATTGCTCTATTGTCCCTCTTAATGTCACAACCCATTGCATATGTCACAGGGTTGTCACCACAAAGCTTACCACCCATGGCTCTTTTGTGAGTGGATTAACCAACCACATGGACTGCAGAATGGGGTAATCATGAGTGCTCCCAAACTCTCCAAATAAACCACAGTGCTAGGGCTGTGCCAGAAAGGAGCAGGGCAGCTCTTTAAAGGAGAGGGATCAATCACTCTTATTCAAAGCACGCGTGGTCATCATAATTTGATTTGAACTGAACTGCACCTAAAGCAAAACAAATAGCAAGCTATATGCCAGTCTGAACACCGCCCCTGCTCAAAATTCTCCTCAAAAGCACACTCTAAACTAGAAATGTTTGGCCACTCATGGTTAAATCCAATAGTCCTATGAGAGTAATATGCTAAACATTGTGTAGCAAACGCATTTCCTTCCTTTTGACAAGTCTGCCTTAGAACTAACTCTGGATGTAACACTCAAGTCCCATAAGTGTCAAAATGCAAAGGATGCCCCCCTCATTTCTCATTTCTTTTACAACAAAACATTGCAGCATTTCCCCCTGTCTCTCAGCAATGAATTGTTTTCCAGTAATCTTTCCTGGGACACCTTGCACCTTGGGTGTCAATATAGCTATTTCACTAGGCCAGTATGAACGTTGCTAGGCAGCATAATACCTCAGGATAATATTGTTTCTTAGTCTTCTTGGGTTTTAGCGGCTAGCAAGCGTCATTGATGGAAAAGTCTAGCAACACACACACACACACACACAGAGAGAGAGCAAAATAACCACTTGGGTTGACATCCTTAACAACTTATCTGAGAACAGGCCCGAATGGTTACAGTGGGACTTACTTTGGAGAAGACATCTATGGGATCATGCTGTTTGTCAGCTGGAATAGAGATAGTTGGCATCTGGAGGGAGAAAGGCATTGAATGAAAGAAAACACTCAGGATAGCTCTCCAATAGGCAATTGTAGTGCATGTCAAGAGGTTGGAGGCAGAGTGACATTAAACCACTTCAAAAAAATGTGATAATGTTCAAAGTATTAATCAGTTGAAGGGCTTCTTCCAGGAATTTGCAGGCTCTCAGGTAAGACACATTTTGTGGTTTTAAAAGAGGCTGGTTCTCCAGTTCCTGACTCAATTTCTCAGATCTCTGTGTGAAGAAAGAACAGCTTTAAAAGTTACTCTTTCAAAGTAATTAGTTACTTTTTATTACTCATTACAGTGTTTGAAATGTAACGTTACTGTAACTTGTTACAACACTGAAAAAGCAACCTGCTGTGCTACTTGTTACACTGCTTGTTACTTTTCAGTTACTTCCAGCTCCTGTTTGGGAAAGGAGGAAAATACCTTAAGGGCTGAAAATAATGGCATAACATTTTGTGCATAATGGCATAAAGTTTTTCAGAGGCCAACTGGGCAAAATAAATGCAGAGAACCCAAGGCCATCCAGGTTATTTTGGGCACAAGAGGCAAAGTCCTACAGGATTCAGAGGTGTTTTTTAAAAAAAGTTTTAAGATGTAGTCCAAGGCTGCCTAAAGTAGTTTATAGTTTACTTTACAGTTGCTATTTTTAAAAAAGGAAATGCTCTACTTTCTCATTTCCTCAAATACTTTTATTTCTTTTCTTTTTTTTCTTTTTAAAGACCATGCCGTCACTCACTGCTCCCTGAAGGTGATTCTCACAAACACCAGGGTGGGCCTGTTGCCATCCTCTGCCCCCCATCTCCCATTTGCCCCATGCTCACAACTACCCACCAAAGTTGTGACAAGAATTTCAGAACAGGAGAATTTAAAACACTCCAGAGGTACAAACAACGACAACAACATGCCCACCTGCAGTACCCCTTCGTGCTAATATAGGGAGGAAGGGCAGGAAGGCCCCTGAGGATGGAAGTGTTGACAGCCCCATGGGTTTCTTCTTTAAACAAGAAGTAGAGAGACAGGACTGAAGTCTGAGGAACTCTGGCTCGCCTGTCTTGGTCTCAGCCTGCTGTTCCTTTCGAACAAATAGGTGGCTAGGAGAAAGATGCTGTGGCAGTCTGCCCCCCACCCCCAAACACCCCCAGTGCCACACTAGGCTACCACGTGGAGGCTGCCATCCTGCCCAGGACCAAAATATTTGATCTGACCACCCAGAGCCAGCTTCACTGGGCACAATGCTGGGAGCCCGAGTAATCTGGGTCCTGTATTCACCACAGAATAATGAATGTGTTTTGTGGGACAGTACAGAAAACCAGAAGGAGGTGGAATAGCTTCGGATGGAACATCCTGGAAAAGATATGGCTAGCTGCCCAACAGGAACCCTGAAGAGTAGCACCCTACACGGTGACATTTGGTTGCAGCCCCTCCACCTTTGTCCTCCTGTAACTGATTCTGCCTCGTGACTCATCGGAGTTTGCTTTTTGCTGTAACGGCTGACTGAAGCAAATAAAACCTGTTTACTTACCTGACATCCTGAACATGCTGCTCTCAGAAGAGAAGCCATGGCCAGCAAAAGGGAAATATTAGAAATCTAGATTGGGATCCAAATGTATAAGCATGTTCTAAGGCATTCTTGCTAGCAGCATTTATAGAAGGAAAGCACCCAGTTTGGGCTAGCCTATGCATTCATTAGACATAGGTTTATTTAAATTTTGCCTTGAATGGTCTTGCCACAAGCCATGACTACTGACAGACAATTTTAGAGAACTGAAGTGGAGCGAATCTGAGAATTATCCAGGGTGGGCTTGTTCCCCCACCCAACCACAAATGGCAGTATTTCTCCTGGAAGCTTTCAGCACCATCACTGCCAGGCAAACACACATATGTACTCACTGTTATGTTGTGATTTATACTTGTTTTGAAGAGATTTGTGAGGTGTGTGATAACAGCTGCCAGCCACGAAGAGGAACTATGTCACTGGGAACAAGCACTGAAATGGAGAAGAAGCACTGCCATGCAAGAGGTGATGGTGCACTGCTTGTTGGTTGGTGGCCACCGTTTGTTCGCAAAGATATCACTGTGGGGATCGCCCTTGTGGCTGTGTTTGTTGTGGCCCTCACAAAGGTTCTCTCCCTCTTGGTTTCTCTCGCTGTCACCAGGTATTATTTTCTTAATACCACCTCTGAGTGTTAGACACATAGGCCGCCACATGCAAGGCTTATTGAACTACAGAATCAGTGGGTTTGAATAACAGATAACCTTTTATTATTAATCATTTCACAAAGTAAATCACGTAGTCACTGTAACAGGGGTTTGATTAAGTTTGGATAGGACGGGACATATATTCAGGCTTGTGTTATGTATTTTCAATCACAATATCTCTATTATTCTAGGTGTTCTCATTCCTGCTTGTTCACTCTAATAACCTTGTTCTTAATTCACTTTCCTAACTCTCTATTCAGATCACTCTAATTCTTCTCCTCTCTAAGCTCCAACTTCTCAACTGTCTCTCTCAGGTTCCAACTGTCTAACTCTCCCTTGGTTCCGCCCCTCCTGCTCTATCCTTGGCTCCTCCCTCTAGAGCTCCTGTGATTGACAGGCAGGAATGACGTCACCTGTAGGCATTTCGTCACACACCTTCCCCCTTAAAAAGTTTGTTTCAGGGAGCAAAACTTAAAGTAGTTTGCTCCATGAACAACATAAAACAGTTTTCAACATGTATTAATAATATTCATAATACTTTACATTTTTAAATCACATTTACACTTACTTAACTAGTGCTGTGCAACTCATTCAACATCTGTATTTTCATTGCTTACCATTAGTTCATTTCACAGGAAGTTTCAATCACAGTTGTACTTGCTTATCTTTATTTATACATTTCATAACTAAACATATTATCACTTTTTATCACATTTTAAGTTCTTTTCTTCTTCTTTTCCATTCCTCAGTCTTCTAGTACTCTCGAGAGTACGTCAGCTACTACGTTTTGAGTCCCTTTGACACTCTGTACCTCGAAGTCGAAGTCTTGCAGCAGTAGGGCCCACCTCAATAGCTTGCTATTGTTCGCCCTTATAGTTCTCAGCCACAGCAGTGGGGAATGGTCGGTACAAAGGACAAAATGTCTGCCCCATATGTAGGGTTTAAGTTTCCGTAGCGACCATATGATCGCCAAGCATTCGCGCTCTATGGTAGACTGATGTTTCTCACCCGCCTGCAGCTTCTTGCTTAGGTACGCCACTGGATGATGGTCTCCGTTGTGGTCCCTCTGGCTCAGCACGGCTCCCAACCCGACGTTGGACGCATCTGTAGACACGGTGAACTCACGCTGGAAATCAGGGGCTCTCAGCACAGGACCGGTCATCAACGCCTCCTTCAGCTTCCCAAACGCTTCCTCGCAGTCGCTCGTCCACTGGATACTTTCTGCTTTCTTTTTGTGGGTCAGGTCTGATATAGGGGCGGCTATTTCGCTAAATTTTGGTATAAAGCGTCTGTAATAACCAACTAGCCCTAAAAAGGATCTGATTTTTTTCTTAGAAGTAGGCCTAGGCCAATTACTAATCACTTCAATTTTTGATTTCAGAGGTTTGATTTTTACTCCCCCTACTATATGACCTAAGTATTTTAGTTCAGAACTACCCAGCTGGCATTTGCTGGCCTTCACTGTTAGTCCTGTCTCTTTTAGTCTTTGCAGTACTAGTTCAATGTGGCATAGGTGATCTTTCCACGTTTGGCTGTAAATTCCTATGTCGTCAATATAGGCTACTGTGAATTCCCTGAGACCTTGTAAAGTCTGGTCCATGAGTCTTTGGAAGGTTGCGGGAGCATTTCGCAATCCGAAACTTAGGACTCGGAATTCAAACAGTCCGAAAGGGCTGCAAAATGCGGTTTTCTCCTGGTCTTTGGGCTCTAACTCCACTTGCCAGAAACCTTTGGTCAGATCTAAACTTGTTATGTACTGGCATCCTCCTATCGTTTCAATTAAATCATCTAACCGTGGCATTGGGTAAGCATCTGATTTTGTCACGTGATTCAGTTTTCTATAATCTACGCAAAAGCGGATGCTGCCATCCGGTTTGTCCACTAATACTATCAGGGCTGCCCACGGGCTGGATGATGGGACTATGATTTTCTCTTTTAGCATTTCGTCTAGTTCATGACGAACTTTGGCCACATATGGACCTGTGACTCGATAGGGTGTTACCGCTTGTGGGAGTGCTTCTCCGGTGTCAATTTTATGCACTACCCCCTTTGCTATCCCTGGTTTGTTGGAGAATACCTGCTTGTATCTCCCTAGCAGGGCTTTCGCTTCTTCCTGTCTCTCTTGGGACAGTAAGGGACTGATTTGGACTTCTTCAGGGTTATATTTGGGTTCACCTCTCCCTTCCCAATAAGGTAATTCATGTTTTTCGTTGTCTGCTTCCCTCATGGCGAATAAGACAACGTTTTCCCTCCTGTAGTATGGTTTTATCATATTTACATGAACCACCCTTCGCCCAGTTTCTCCCTCCTCCTGGATTATATAATTTGTTTCACTCATTTTGGAGGTTATTCTGTAAGGGCCCGCCCAGTTTAGTTGTAACTTATTCCCTTTGATGGGTCTTAGCATCAGAACCTCATCTCCAGGGTTGAATGCTCTCTCTCTGGCCTTTCTGTTGTACCATACTTTTTGTTTTTGCTGATGGCCTTGCAAATTCTCTGCTGCTATCTCCAGAGATTTTTGCTTGGTTCTTGTGATGCCTAAATGCGCTGAAAAGGTGTCTGTGTGTCCCTTTTCCAATATTTTCCCTCTATATTTAGACGGGATTATTAGCTGTCTATGCAGGCTCTCACCTCCTCTTTTGGGATTTGTCAATGTTTCCCTGTACAATAAGTCTTTTTCTATCATGTACCTCTCAGGGTTCTCAGGGCTTACTGGCCTCTCACTGACCATTTTAAAGCATAACTCCAGGGTAGGATCTGCTTTTTGTTCCATTTTAAAGGTACTCTCTTGTGGGTTCCTCATGACTATTAATTCAGCTATTTTATCTGTTCCATCTTCATTGGTGTTAGTGAGGAGCTCCCCTTTTTCCTCAGAGGTTAAGGATGTTTCTTTGATTTCTTTTTGGGACCGGGTATTTATTAAAACCCTCTTAACGTGTTCAGTTAAGTCTAGCCCAATTAAGCAAGGCGTAGGAAGTTGATTGGAAATTCCTACCCTCCACCAGCCTGTCCACTCTTGATACGTCACTGGTATCCTTGCCACTGGTAGAGAAATTGTTTCTTCTCCTATCCCTTTAACCTTCAGATTTTCTCCTTGTATCACATACTCTGGTGGGATTATCTCTGGGTGGCATACTGTCACCTGTGAGCATGAGTCCTTTAGTGCCAAATATTTAATTTTATTTATAAAGATATTATCGCCCGAACATCTAACAAGCTGTTCCTGGTCATTTTCCATTATATAGCATTGGAGAATTTTAGCCACTGGGAGTTGTGATTCTTGCTGCTCTGGGCTCTCTGCTCTAGCAGTAACTGGTGTTGCCATGGAGCCCTCCCCAACAGCTGTCCCTGTGGGTGCCTCATTTTGTTGTATGCAGTATACTTTCTTAGGCAAATTCCCATTTTGTTGCTCACTATTTCTGTTTTTAGCGCATTGTGCTATAAAGTGATTTCTTCCACCACACCCATAACAGGTTCTAGGGGTTTTTGATTCCATTCTTGGGAATCTATCTATCTTTCCTTCCCAATTCCTGTATTTCTGCTGGTTCTGCTCTGAGGTTTTGCCCTTAAAATGGTTTCCAACTGCCTGTTGGTTCCTGAGGTACTCTCTGGGTTCCTTTTTTCTATCCTCCCAGGTTTTTCCTCCAACTTTTACCTCAGAATATCTTGGGTTTCTTATATGTGTTATATGGTCCACCATTTCACTGGCTTCCCTAATATTTTTCGGCTTTTTATCTGTCACCAGATACCTCAGTTCCCCAGGTAGAACTGAGAAGAATTGTTCAAGCCCTATTATATTTTTCATTTCCTCTAGGGTCTTAACTTCTGCCTGCTCCAGCCCTTTGTCAAGATATCTATTCATTTTGCTCCCAGTTGGGAGTAGGATTCATCTGGCTTTTTGATCAATGCCCTAAATTTCCGTCTTAGATTTTCTGCATTGATTCCAAAGTGTAGGAAGACCATCTTTTTGTATTCTTGGTAGTCCCTAGCTACCTCTACTGGCATCTGGGCATAGATTTCGGCCATTTCACTGCTAATCTGAGACCTCATTACTACCATTTGTTCTGGCCCCTCCACACCGAAGTCCCAGCACGAGCGTTCGAACAGGATCATGAAGGCTTCGGGGTTATCGCCTGTCCTATATATAGGGAACTTCTTAAGGTCTGCTTTCGATAAGCATCCCCCCTCAGAATTTGTGTTGTTGTTGTTATTATTATTAGCTTGGGCTTCTGCTAGCTCCATTCGCCTCATTTCCAACTGAAAATTCATCTCTTTTTCTCTCAGGGCAATTTCTTGGGCTGCAGTCTCCGCCCTAACTTTTTTTGCCTCAGCCCTTAAGGCAGTCTCTCTTTCTCTTTCTCTTTCTTGGGCTTTAGCTTTAAATTCTAGCTCTTTTAATTTAAATGTTTGCTCCTGCTCCTTTTCAAATTTCCATTTTTGATACTCTAGTGAAGTAGATTCTCTCCTTGAGACAACTACTTCTTCCCTTGAGGCGTTTTCCTCCCTTGAGGTATTACCCTCCTGGATTACAATTCCATCATCCTCCAGCTCTAAGATTCCCTCCTCGCGAGGTAAATCTTGTGGCTTTGAAGATGCTTCTTTTGCCACCTTTCCTTTCTTGGTAGGCATCTTTATAGTGATTTGTAAAGACAAGCCTCAATTCAAACGGCTTTTTCCCTTTCTTGAGTTAGAGAGAGAGAGATACTGTTTCTATTAGCCTTTCGCTGGCAGCTACTGAGTTTTTTGGTTACACTGTTTTTCTCCTCTGGCCCTCAGCCAGTCCCTTGGCCTGATACAAAGTCTCTTTTTGCTCTTGGCCACAGAGAATAAACAGAAATATTTGCCTTTAGAAATGGTCCCAGCCTTTACTGTTCAATCACCTCAGTTCTCTGTCCCCTCGGCCTCCACTTGTCCCTTCAATGCTCACTTAGAGCTTGGGTCCCAAGCTAGCCTGGACTTCACTTCACATGTGAGGTAATTTGAAACCCCCTTGAATTTTCCCTCAGAGCTTTGCTTTACTATTTTAGTCCTTTCTACGTTGTGTGACCTGGAGTCCCTAAGTTATTCCCTAAACAGAGGGTTCACTACTCCTTCACACACATCTATGACTGATTAATAGTTTTCCTTAGCTCTGAACATTCAATGGCTTTTCTTGCTGGACTATTATTTCTTTTGGCTCACTGGATTTCTACTTGAATCCCTTCACTTGTGGAATTCACACCTCTTGTGGGGATTCACTTCGTATCCCACACTGCTTGTGGGGATTCACTTCGGATCCCACACCGCTTGTGGGGATTCACTTCGGATCCCACACCGCTTGTGGGGATTCACTTCGGTTCCCACACCGCTGCCACCACTTGTGGAGATAGCCCTTGTGGCTGTGTTTGTTGTGGCCCTCACAAAGGTTCTTCCCTCTTGGTTTCTCTCGCTGTCACCAGGTATTATTTTCTTAATACCACCTCTGAGTGTTAGACACATAGGCTGCCACATGCAAGGCTTATTGAACTACAGAATCAGTTGGTTTGAATAACAGATAACCTTTTATTATTAATCATTTCACAAAGTAAATTACGTAGTCACTGTAACAGGGGTTTGATTAAGTTTGGATAGGACGGGACATATATTCAGGCTTGTGTTATGTATTTTCAATCACTTAATATCTATATTATTCTAGGTGTTCTCATTCCTGTTTGTTCATTCTAATAACCTTGTTCTTAATTCACTTTCCTAACTCTCTATTCAGATCACTCTAATTCTTCTCTTCTCTCTAAGCTCCAACTTCTCAACTGTCTCTCTCAGGTTCCAACTGTCTAACTCTCCCTTGGTTCCGCCCCTCCTGCTCTATCCTTGGCTCCTCCCTCTAGAGCTCCTGTGACTGACAGATGACGTCACCTGTAGGCATTTCGCCACAATCACCATTTGCCCTTCTCAGAATGAGATGATCTCATGATGTAGTATTAATCTGAGGGATTGATACTACATCACAGTGTGCTCTTCCCCGAAGGCTCAAAGGTGGCCAACAGTACCTGCGAGGCACCCAGCACACCCCAAGCACTCCCATTTTTCTTTTAAAACACTTTAACACAACATGGTTGTAAAAGTCCTATTGCAGAACTAAACTAAGTATGATCCAGGACCAGTTTATTCCTCCCACTTACAAATGACATTAACTTTGCCCTGTTTTAGCTGTGGAAGTTTTGTAAAAATGGGGAGGTGAACGCTCCTGCAGACCTCCAAGGCCCAGTGATAGGTGTGTATGGCCCCTGGACCTCTACAGGTTACCTACTCCTCATGTAGAGAGACTTCTGAACATGTGTTCCAGCCTTTTCCTCTGCTCATCAGCCCAACTTGGTTACAAATCCTTGCAGACTTTTCTAGTCAATATGGGGAGGACAGGAGGGAGGAGGCAGGACTAGAGGATGCATCCTGGCTCCATCTGTGTAATCATGAATAACTACAACTTGATAGGACCATACATTGTAGACAACGTTCCATCTAATCTCAAGCCCCAGTGGGCAGGACTCCGAACCTCAAGTCCATGACTCCGCCCCCCATATGGGGTTCTGCTGTGACCAGAACCAAATGAAACACTTGCTGTGGATGCACAGAGGAGGAGAAATGCTGCGTGGAGGGGGGCACAGTGCTGCGCACCTGTGCAACTGCACAGCTTAGAGGGAACCTTGATTATAGAGAAAAGAAAGGGTATCATGGAAGGATGTAGAGGCCAATAGAATGGTGATAGGCACAGCATCTGAAAGCCCAGGAAAACTGCAGGACAAAACAGTGAGGCCAAGTTTGACCTGCAGAGTTTAAAACTGTGTGGGCAACTCAGACACAGCTGTGACCTTTTCATCCCACACGTTTCACTGTCTTCTTTCTGGCAGGGTGTTCAGCCAAAAACAACTGCGTATTATTGGCACTGAAGTCTCTCTAAATGTCTGGCAGGAGTATTAGCTAGAAAATGCTTTCTCGGCTCTGAATTCATCTGAGAAAATTGGCTCTAATTCATCACCCGTAAGTCAGCAGCCTCTGTATATCTGTCGAGGTTGAGTTCAATAGTCTAACCCATCTGAAAGCACTTCAGAGAGATATACAGATAGATGGAAGGGTAGCCTTATGGATGGAAGCTCTGTTTGTATGTCAGTAGAATGTTGTGTACTACATCATTAAACCCAGAGTTTGGAAAAGTTACATTTTGGAATTTCTGCTCTCAGAATCCCTACTCAGTGGGCAATTCTGGAAGGTATAATCCAGGAACATTTCCACATTCTGGTTAGATCTTTGCATTTTGAGAAGTTCACATCCCTTGATATCAAAGGAAAGAAGGAATGCAACATCTCACATAGTACATTTCCTTCTCTTGGCAGTTGTTCCTTTTCTCCCTTACTTATTTGTCTCAAAAATATTAATCTGACTCATGGTGTTCACCACATTTGTGCATCACTTAGTTAATTATTATTTGGGGAAGACTTTTTTAAAAAAAGACTTTCCATCTTGTTTGACATACATAGTGAATGGTTTCGTAATGTGACAAAACAAAGCTGTTTCCCCAGCAGTAGTATGGGGTATTTTCACTTCAGTTTCATGGAGGAATACATAAGTCAGTGGTTGTAGTACCAATGATACTACATTATTTCAGTTGGTACTGAAATCATGTAGTAGATGTTCACCTGATGCTTTCAAGAAATTCCGCAGGTCCTGTTGAAAAATATCGAGCTAGAAGGCTGGGGCAGGATCTGTTCTTAATCAATCCAGAATGCAGGACATTCAACAATGGGCTCAAGTTATAGGAAGCCAGATTTCAGTTGAATATCAGGAAGAACTTCCTAACTGTTAGAGCAGTACAGCAACGGAGTCAATTACCTTGAGAGGTGGTGAGTGCTCCAACACTGGAGGCACTCAAGATAAACTTAGACAACCACTTGGCAGATATCTTTTTATTTGTATTCCTGCATAGTGCAGGGGTTGGACTTGATGGCCTTATAGGCCCCTTCTAACTTCATTATTCTATGCTTCTATGCTTCTATGATAAAGCCAGAAATGACCACATGCTGGCTGGTTTATTCTGGAAGTAGTGATTTAGGTATCTGGCTGTGAAGCCTGAGATTGGGAGTTCGATTCCCCACTGTGCCTTTTTGACAGGGGCTGGACTCAATGATCCATAGGATCCCTTCCAACTCTGCAGTTTGAAGATTATTATTATTATTTTTAAAAAAGAACCTTTTCTATTTCTGGGGATGTTTGATGAGCCTGGGGTAAGTTTCACCCTGCTTGGACCTGCCATAGACTATGCCCCCAGCCCTGCTGCTGAAACTGGGTGTCAAATCACGCTTCCAAAAAAATCCCAATTTCAACCACGCATTTGCCCTTTCGAAATGGGGCTTTCTTGACCACCAACATTTGGCAACAGTTTGCTTTCTAACCTAAATGGCCTGGCTTATGGAGTGCTTTGGGGATCAGATGTGGCACACATCGGCATTAGGGGACCAATGCTCTAATTCTGTACCAAGCAACTTCATCTTCCAAAGTATATTCCTGGCTTTGTCTTCAACTATGACCTTCACTGTAATTGTCCCATTGCACAGGGGATAGCTAAGCATGATGGGGCTGAGAACTACACTGACATTTGGGGATTCACAAATCATCTTTTGCCACCTGTTTCCTTGACGTTACCTTATTAATACCTAAACAACTTGGAATTAGTACCTAGCATTTGGAAATACTGGCATGTGGGCTACAAATATAGAGGAAATGACAAACTGAAAAATTACTGTCATTTTTACTGACATCTACATTTTCGTGCTATCAAAGCTCTTGTGATTTTTCATACTAGAACAGTGCTTATTATGATTCCTTGCAATGTGCTGGACCTAGAAATTTTACTCCAAAGGTAGGAAGTCGGAATATCCCTAGGTGAGTTGTGCTCAGAGCATACCTATAGAAAAAAAGAGGATTCTACAGTCCTTGATGTCTACTTACCCCCTGCTTTGGAGGGTCCCCAAAACCTCGGGAAAGACATAAGGAACTGCAAAGAAGGGTAAAAATCATGCCCTTTCCTACATCCTTTCCTTCCTAATGCCTAGCTAAAGTTATCCTATACAGTGGTGCCTTGACTTACAAACGTCCCGACTTACAACCAATTCGAGTTACAACCAGCTCCGGCCGCAAAATTTTGCTTCGACTTGCAACCGGCGCTTCGAGTTATGAACGGGGGGGAAAAGGTGGGGAAGGTAGGGAATTTGAACTGCTTTCAGTGAACCGTTGGTCAGTGAAGAGGCTGGCTCTTTCGCCCCAGCGGTTAGAGAGTGTGGGTTTGGAGAGAGACTTCGGACTGCCTGGTACTGCCTGGTACTGTACTGTACTGTATATATATATATTTGGCATTTTTGTTTTTTAAAAATTTTTCTTTTTGGATTTTTGCTTTTTGACTTTCTTTTTTAAAACAGAGAGACTGCCTGTTCTGGGTGAGTACAGGGTTTTTGCAGCATGGGTTTGGGCTGGGGGGGTTATGTTTCTGTGCTCTGATGGGTCTTGCAGTGTGTAGTTGTAGCATTTTTAGTCTCTGCTAGAATGTGTTTTTTTTTAAATTCTGTGGCTCCTAGGGTTTGTGTACTGTGTGACCTCTCTTTTGTTTTAAAATGTGTTGGTGTAAAATGTGTAGGTTTAAAATGTGTGGGTTTAACATGTGTGGGTTTAAAATGTGTTTTAGACTCCAAAGTCTCTCCCCCCCCCATTGTCTTCTCTCTCTCTCTATCCTCTCTCTTTTTGTGCTTAAAAGCACAAACTTTTGTCTGAGGGGTCTGTGTGCCCCAGTGATTACCTTCTTTCTTTCCTCTTTTCCCCATTGTTCCTTCCCTCCCTCCCTCCTTTCCTGCCCTTTTTTAAACCTAAGTCATCTTAGGTTAAAAGAAGAAAAATTCTCCCCCTAGTGATAGAGGACGGATTAACCGCTTTTGCATTAGTTCCTATGGGAACGAATGCTTTGACTTGCAACCGGCGCCTCTAGATACAACCAAAAAATAGCTGGAACGGATTAATCGGGTTTCAATGCATTTCAATGGGAAATGCTGCTTCGACTTACAACCATTTCGACTTACAACCATCTTTATTTATTTATTTATTTATTTATTTATTTATTTATTTATTTATTTATTTATTTCATTTCATTTATACCCCGCCTATCTGGTCAATTGTGACCACTCTAGGCGGCTTCTGGAACGGATTAAGTTCGTAAGCCTTTGCAGCTGTCTATTCACACCCTTAGCCAATTCAACATCAGTCTTCTGTGATCCTGCTCGATGTCTAAACAGAATGAAATGACTGTGTCAGGATTTTGTTCTGTTGGTGAACAGGGAGTTAAATTTTAATATTGTAAATGAAGTGCAGAGTCACGAATGTAGAGCAAAAGCCAATGTAATGACTTACAGCATCCAGGTGAAGCAAGATGATGTAATGCTTAATTTGTTTAACAAGACCAGCTGTAAATGGAGAAATGTGGTTGGTTGTTCTGAGTATAAATATAACTAAGACAGAACAGACCTTACCACTCAGCAGTAAGTCTGGTGGTCATTTACTTCGATGTCAATGCTCTGAATGTTGCTATGCCAAATGTACCTTGCCGTGTATATATGTATATATGTGTTGCCATAACCAATATAATGTATTATAATTACTAAGAACTCTCTCATGTTATTTTCTCCCTACGTCTAAATCTCTAAGTCACTCAATCCCTAAGTCTCTTACTTTGCTAAACGTAAAAGTGGGATTCAACCAGACTCTAGGAACTTTTCTTGAGGCCACTGCCTCATTAAGATTCTGGAGTTTTGGCCACACGCCAACAGACTGGCCATGCCTCTTCAATATAATTCCACCAGAGGCAATCTCATAGTTAACAATGTTGTTTTTAATAAGAACTGCAGAGCTGGAGGGGACCTTACAGATCAACGAGTCCAGCCCTTGTCAAGGAGGTACTACGGGGAATTGAACTCCCAACTAGACATGGGGACGAATATAAAAACGAATCAGGATATTCGTTAAATATCCCTGATTTGTCAGATATTCATTGCTTCGTATTCTTAGGGTCCAGAGATCCCAACGAATATGAAGCAATGAATATAACCCTTTTATATTCGTCCCTTCATTCCCTATCTGCTTATGCCCCCGCGGATCAGCTGTTCCTCGGGGGCATAAGCAGAGAGAGGTTTTCCCTTTGGGTGGCTCGCTAAAACCTGCCCGAAGGGAATCTCACCCCTGGGGCTGGGGGATGGCTTGGTTCCCCTTTCCGCTTCTGACTATGCTCACGCGGCATAAGAAGAGGAGGGAATTATACAGAGCCAAGCTACAACCAATCCAATAAGAGAGAGAATTGGAATGTCGGATCAGACAGATAGTGCTTGGCTAGGGAAGCCACTAGCGAGGTTTTAGCTCAGTGAGGTTTAGCCACACAAGATTAACCTCTATATTTTCTTCAGATGGAGAAAAAGTCCTAGAAAAGACTAGGAAAGTTTCAGAAAGTATTGTTAAAAGATGGCAGCCAATCTAGGAAAGACTGTTTTTTTTAGTGAGGTGTTCTTTGGTTGAAATCCAATATGACATACTGATTGGTACACTGAATCTCTCTGTGTTATGAAATAAGTACTGTGCCTTTAAACAGAATTAGCCACCAAGCTTCATCCTTCACCTAGTGTCTTAAAAACGAACTTCTAGAATCTGCTTCCATTTACCTTTATATCCAGGTCAGGGGATAAGTGGTTTACAGGAACCCTGTAAAGATTAAATGCCGTCACTTCTAGCTTGACTATTATGCTAACAACATTTTAAGTCACTATTAACTGGCACAATAAAAGTAGGGAGTGTCTAAGGTTTCCTAATCTCTCTTGCATTATCAGTCTCTCACATTCAGCAAGGGAGTATCACAGTTAGTAAAGGGCAGAGGTGTCACCCTGTGTTAAAAAGGATGTCCACAAGAAGGGAGAGAGCCACATCTACACCCATGTAAAGCCCTGTGGGTGTAGATTATCAGGTGTTTCTGGGTGTTTCTACCAGTAGGTCACCGGGTGGCATGTTCAAAGGGCAGAACAGTCCAGGGTAGCCCAGCCTTGAACAGGGTAGCTGGGATAGATCATCTCTACACTAGAGATATGCACCAATCTCCAGTTCAGTGATTTGTGCCAATTTGTTTAGCGGCCAAACAGGTGTTTGCCTCATCCAGTGGGTGCCCATTTGGGGGCAGTGGCCTGTCTCCCCTGCCCTGCCTCTTCCGTGTGCTGCCTCTGCTGGAAGAAGTGGGGCTCTGAAGTACCGAACACTCATTCAGCCGATAAACAAACCGGTGGTTCATGCCCATCTCTACTCTCCACTAAAACAATCAACCTACCTATCAGTCAATACCACTTTAAAAATCCCAGAAAACACTACATCACCATTATCACGCAAGCCATCATCATCATCATCATCATCCTAGAACTGCAAAGCTGGGGTAGATGAATGTCCTTCTACTCTCTCTGCATGCTTGGGACTGCACTGTTAAGTGTTTGATGACTTTTTCATAAGTAGCTGTGCCTATTAGATAAAATGTAGATAAAAAGGTGAACTAAAACAGAGTTCCAGAAAGTGCATTCATTTGACAGTGCTGTAATAAAAATTTCAGGCTCAAAAGGCCAGCCATTGCATGTTTCCAAAACACTGATTCCAACAGCTCTTGCCATTATTTACAGAAGGAGTGTACAAGAGATTCTAGTAAACCTGTCAGCAGGAGAAATGAGGGACCCAATGTGATAATGACAGAGCACACTGTGGAAGGACTCCAGTCCTGGAGGAATTCAAGAGAAAATTGGACAACCATCTGTCAGATCTACTTGGATTCGGATTCCTCCACTGAGCAAGGGTTTGAACTCGATGGCCTCAGAGGCTCCTTCCAACTCAATTATTCTATGATTCTATGAAGAGAGTCCACTAGGAACAGATGAAGCCGCCTTTTATTAAGTCATGTATTCAGGCCATCTTGTCTACTATTACCGACCCAGATTGGCAGTGGTTTTCAGAGTTTCTTTTGGATGGGATTCCCCCCCCCCCCAGTCTTTCCTGGAGATGCTGGAAGTTGCACCTGGGACCTCCTACATGTGTTTTGCACCGAGCTACAATCTGCCCTCAGATGCCTCTATTTTACAACATTCGGTAATTTAAAGTTTGTTCCAAGCTCAGCCCTATGCATGGGACAAGCTGGATGGTAGCCTAAGTCACCAAGCTGTGGGATGATGAGTGTCACATTGAGCTGAAGGATCAATGAAATTCAGCTGAGGAGGATGTCCAAGTGAGCACCATGGTTGTGCAAACTGTAGCAGTGTGTGTTGGTAATCAAGGTTTTCCATTCTTGATGGATAGTTATCCTTTGAAAGCTACCCCCTAACACATGACAGAGACTTCAATTGACTTCATGAGCTGGAAGAAGAGTGCACTGAAATCAGAGCAGGAAGTACAAGGTAGTCGGATCTGGGCCCTTTTCATACACAACGCTCAGAAAAAGCCCGGGAGTGACACGGCTTGTAGCACTACTGTTGTTCTGCCATCCTGCACAAGCCATACACTTTGGTAACATTGCTGAGCTGTAGGGTCACCCCAGGGAGGCAGTTTGCCCCAGCCACCACCAAGCAATGAGGTCACTGTTTCAGTTCCTATGCATACCATTCACCCTTGCCCTGACTATCCTGTTGCTACCAGAATTCTTGATATTTTGTTTAAAGTTTCCATAAAAGGAAGAAATGGTATATTAAAGTATAAGATGACTCTGACTGTCCAAATGCAATTGTAACTTAATGATCATGATGGAAGCAGTAAGAGTTCAGTGAGAAACAGAACAGGTGCTAATTTGTAGGCAATGTCATTTGG
The DNA here is from genome assembly GCA_037013535.1 of Intellagama lesueurii. Taxonomy (NCBI): domain Eukaryota; kingdom Metazoa; phylum Chordata; class Lepidosauria; order Squamata; family Agamidae; genus Intellagama; species Intellagama lesueurii. The sequence goes on along the minus strand of JBAJHW010000003.1, from coordinate 17,596,412 downwards.
GCTAAGGACCATTTTTCACATTTGCTGGACAGAGGCTGCAATCTTAAGAGGTGGCGCTAAATGGGCAGACTTGCATATTTAAGTAAATGCAGTGGTGATGTATAGTAAATAAGTTTAATTAAAATAAGTTTAAACAAAACAGTTTTTTTTAAGCAGAGAAGACCCTCTTGTGCCCTCTAGTGGCCATTTTCTTTTTAATTTGGAGGGTTACGAGAGGTGTCCGTGGTGCTGGACCCCTCAAAATAGAGCAGAATTGTTCTCAGTGCCTCCAAGGGGGTACAACATTCTGGACATTTTCCCCAAATTTAAATTTTTGGGGAGTAGGGGAATGCTGAGGGTCCCAAAGGTCCTGGGGTCTGCAGGCATAGGTTCACCATGGCTTAAACTGTTGTGTGCATTAAGTCTGGTAAGAAGAGGTTAAATGAATTCTTTTTTCTTCTTTAGTTGAATATAAGTTGAACACAAAATGTATATTTTGGAAGCCGCAAGATGGGGAGGTTAACTCTTTATGCATGGGCAGCAGGTGAGATAAGAGAGACTTAGGATTGGCTTGAGCCAAATAGCTGGGCTTTTTTATTTTATTTTTTTGGTCCTAGGACCTGCCCTGTGCTCTTCTATCCAAGTTCGGTTTGAAAGACAAAGAATTGTAAAAGGGGAGAGCTGGGGGCTTGCAGTTGCAAACTCAAATATGGACAGAAGACTGAGCAGGAAAGAAGACTGCAGCAAGCTCGGAGGGTGTGGGAGATGGTGAGTATCTCACCACTTCTTTTTAGAATTGCTCTATATTGAATCCCAGTTTAAAGGCATGGAACAGGGTGGGCAGAAGTAGACTTCCTGCACCATTGAGTATCAGGGGCTCTTATTTAAGAGGATGAGATGTGGGGTGTTAAGGTGGGGGTCCCTGCAAATCAGATGGAGCACCATCTGTGAGCAGAGCCCTTTGCCAACTGAAGCCAGATCCTAGATCCAAGCTACAACCTTGAGTATGTGGAATTTCCACAGCCTATCTAACTTTTCTGTGCTGAATCAATAATAAAGCAGCGCAGACATTTTGTTCATTGTGTACCTCTTCCCCCCTCCTTTTTTGCTTTGAAGCCACGAAGAAAGAGCACAGAGATAACAATTACTTGTAAAGCTACGTTATAAAAGCCTTTAGAAATGGATAGATTCCATTGTTTTATTGTATTGTTGCTCAAGACAGATGTGAACATTTAAGACCCTTCCTTCCCCCAAAATGCCATTGTAGAAGATGCTTTTAAGAGCTCCCTTTATGATCAAAGTACTCTTTAGACTGATTTTAATAAGCTCATTCCCACAAAGCCTTATTATCTAGTTACTAGGCCTGTCCAAGACATTTTTCTGCCTGAGGCAGAGTGAGACATAGCACTCTTTCCTCTCTAGGCAAGCTACATAACAGCCATGAACCGACGAATTATTTTGGCATCTCTCTCTTTTTAGCTGTACAAATACAAAAATACAAATAAATTAAAGAGCAAACTGTTTTATGGCACCTACCTCGTTGTGCCAAATGGCAGGGCTGGCCACGACTTCAAAGATTTTGCTTCTCCTTGCAATAATCAACATTTTCCAACCCAATAAACAACAAAACTATTATGGGAGACCTGTCTTCCTTCAATTATTTGAAATGGTGGTCAGTTTTATGTATCACACATTAGTTGAAAGCTTTATTCTTCTGAACGCCAGACTCTCCTGCTAAAAATTTTTCAGAGACTTTGATGGCTTGTTTTGCCTCTGTCATTTCTTATATTCATTCCTTCTATCTGTCTGTTTGGGATAAGAAGCACTGAAAAGTATGTATATTAAAGTCTAACAAAAGACTTTTAGAGCATTCTGAGGAGGCTCTTTGGAAGATGCCAGCATGACCATCATCATCATCATCATCTTAGAACTGCAGAGCTGGAAAGGACCCTATGGATCATTAAGTCCAGCCCTTATCAGGGGGGCACAGGGAGGAATAGAACTCCCAATCACTGAACTATTTAGCAGTTCTGTGAAAGAACTGTCAGGATAGAAGATCTCCAGTTGTGTGTGTGTGTTGAAAATTATAAAGGGACAATACTAATAATTTCTATGGTACAGTAGAAATTGCATGTGGTATTTTTCAGGAGGGCCACACAACTGGGGTAGGGAAGGTTAACTCTTGCCTCCTCACATGTACCTGCCAATCAAACATACATATTAAACAAATACAAGATGGGGCTGCAGGCTTACCTTTGGCATTGCCTGGAAGAAAGCTTCACTTAAACCTCAGGAATTGTTATCCAACAGGGCAGAATTGGGGTCCTAGGTTAATTGGGGTCCTGCCCCAATTTACTTTCTGCAGACTTTAAGTGCCTTTTCAGGCTTTATCTCATGCTTTCATGATGCATTTACATTCTGATTTGAAAAGGCAATACACCTATTTTACATGAAAGAAACCCATCAATCTCCTTCTGCCTTTCTCCTTCTCTCTCTTTGTCTTTGCTTATTACAAATTTCTAGTCTCTTTCTAGCCACCTGTCCTTGGCCTTTGGTCTCATGGATAGCCAGGGCACCTTTTAATTTGTACTATGATCAGAGTACATTTGTAAATTACGACCACCAGCCTCTTCTTGCCTTCTATCGGAAAACCAAAATGGCTGTTGCTTTTCGTTTGTTTCTTTCTGCAGTGATGTATGTGACATCTGAGGACATGATAAACCCTAAAGGAGAAAATAAATCTGCCAAATGTCGGACAGCTAGCTTCAAGGGTTTGCTTAATATGCACCTTTACAACTTGCTTAAAAAACAACAACAAATGACTAAAATGGCTTGTGCCCCATCTGATTGGATTTATGCATCGGATCCAAACAGACTACCTTCAGATTGCTCCTCCTGAGAATGAAATTTGGCCATTGCACTTTGATCTGGATCTCATCCAAATAGGCCTGAATCAGACTCTGTTAGTAATTAGGTTTCAGCCAATGCTGCTGCCCAGTCCTGGTTGGGAAACATTCAAGGTCATGACAGCAGAATGCCAGATTGTTGAGCTACGCATTGTAGACATGAAGAGAAACAAAGAGAGACGTCAGTCTCTCCGAAGGAAAAAAAATCTGGCACCTTGACTATGACATTAACTGACAGGGTCCCAAAGAGACTGCCCTCCTCATCAACTACATCCTCATTAATTACATTGTCAGGGCTGGCCCTGCCATTAGGCAGAAGGAGGCAGTTGCCACAGGCAGCAGATGCTCAGGGGTATGGAGGAGGTAACAGCAAGATCCCTGACTGTTTTCCTCCACCAGGGGGACAGAGTTCTCGGTTCTAAGTGGTCCACCATGTATCCCATATGTTAATCTGTTTCTCTCCTATGAGGAGGTGGAGGATGTTGGCCCGTCACTGGCGTACAATTCAGCTGCCACACTCAGGTTGAAATCCTACTGATACTTGCATAAGGTTTCTGCAACTTGCTGTAGCTAATTGACATGGAGCCAGGGGGGCAGCCAACACAGAGTTCCCCCAAGGGGTAAAGCAGTTTTGCAGCAGGCAGAGAACAACAGAGCAGATTTTCTTAGCAAGGTTAAGGTTTTCAAGAAATTCCTACTACCTAGACCCTGAGTACAGTAGACCCTTGGTCTAGATGGGCGGGATAAAAATCTAATAAATAAATAAATAAATACCTGAGACTACTTTATACCAAGTCAAAACATTGTTCCGTGTAAGTACCGTCTATCAGAACTGGTGATGGCACTCCAGAATTGCTATGCTTCTCTAGGTTTCTAGGCAAGGACATATGACTGTCAGCATGAGAGGCACTGGAGGGTGAGGAAGACAGGTGGTTTTTCTTGGCTGTATCTGCTGATGCTGGAGATCAGAGATGGGACATTTTATGTGTCAAGCACACACTCTACCTACAGACTCAAAATTTGAGTTGGGCTGTGTGTAGCCACTACTCAGTTAAGAACATAAGAACATAAGAAGAGCCCTGCTGGATCAGGCCAAGGGCCCATCTAGTCCAGCTTCCTGTATCTCACAGTGGCCCCACCAGATGCCTCTGGGAGCACACGAGACAACTAGATACCTGTCTCCTGATACCACAGTTTTATAGCCCCAAAGCCCCCGAGACAGGAAAAAATTAACAAAAATATAGAGAATAGTGCTCTTGGAAGACTAATTCACCTTCAAAATGATGCACCTGGAACTCCATGTGTCAAAGGAAAGGTACTGGATTGAGAGCCAGTTGAGTATATGGACTTGGGCCTAACATGCTGTACAATAAACCCTGTGAACTAATGAGTTTAGTCCAGTTAATGGGAAATTCTAAGAAAAAGTCCCGAGCTCTTTGGTTTTGGTTTTAGAAAGAGAGAGTTGGAGGGATGTTGAGCTGCTGTTCTCAAGAAAGCAGAAATATAAGTCCTAATCACCTTGATACAGGCAATGGGTTTCATTTTATGTGTGCTGGGAGAATGGAAGGGCCAATTTTCTGAAGTGAGTGTTACGTATTATTTTGGTGTTAAGCATTTACTGTTCCCACTGCTCAGTTACCTTTATGTTGGACTTAAGAAGTGAAAGTTTTGGAGACAATGGCCAGACTCCTGTTGCCAATTTGCACTTGCATAAGGGAAACTGCTCAAGTCTTTGTGGCAAATTGCTGCTCGTTCATGATTGTGTCCCTGGCCACATGCCCAGGAATGCAACCAGTCCCTTGTTTATGACCAGTCATTTTTTGCTAAGATTCATTTCAGCTGCACCTACTTTGGCTAACTGGTGGGCTAAGAACCAGCAAGGCATAGGGACAGAAATTGATGATAGACAGGCAGATAGATACACAAATGCACAGTGACCTGTAGAGACACACATGAGTATAGGGCAAAAAGTCTGTGGTGGTGCCAAAAGGCAATTAAATGTGAGAGGCACACTTTATGACATTTCAATGCAAAGCTCAGAGGAGCACCAGATACGAACAAAGCCCTACCCAATAGCAGTAATGGGCAACGCAACAGAAACTTCCCAGCTTTGCTATGCCAATGAAGCAGCTGTTGTGGCAGAGAAATTTCCCCCATGTATGAAATGAGGGAAGTATTAAATGAGCAGGGCAATGTTAAGAAGATAAAATACTCTATTATTTAACACATTCTCCACCCAACTTTCCACTCATGGAAATCCATGCCAGCATCTTACAAAATGATCTCTAATCCAAAAATCTTACCCAGACCTAAACCTGTTTGTTTTTAACTGTTTTAATCAACGGGGCATCCTTGATGTGTGGTGGACTCCAGCTCTTCTCATACCTGCTTTTCAGCTACACCAGATAGGGCTGATGATGGGTGTTGTGGTCTGTCTAGAAGACATTGCACTGGCAATGGTTTTAAAGTGCCATAAGATGTCCCTTAGTGTGTTTGATATAGGAAGGTCAAAATAGGTAGGGCATCCATTATGAAGAACCCCTGTATTTTCAGTGAGAGTGAGGATGAATAGGCCTGAAACTGATCATGACCTCAGTGACAGAGGTGAGGGATGGAATGAGGCTAAACCTTTTTATTTTTTCCAACTTCCTCATCAATATTGCCTCTTCCTCCCCAAACCTTTCTCTTTTCTACACCAGGGAAAACATACCAATGCCACACTGGTGTCAGCTAAGTTTTCCTCTGTAGAGCAAATATTGGGTTTGGAAAAGTCAGTTTTGAACTGGAAAATGATACGGAGACATGTTTTTTAAAAAACTGATGTCATTCACTCCAGCTCCCTATTTCAGGGCATTTAACCTTCACAATACAGATAACACAATACTGTTGTATAGCTCAGTGGTTTAGGCAAAATCCAGAGGGGAAAAACAAAACAAAACAAAGATATGCGGCACCATAAAGACTATTATATTTTAATGTGAGCTTACATGGACAAGTCCACTTTGTCAGACATATGGGGGCGGGCGGGAATGAAATACTGGATGAAATACCAATTTCACAAGTAAAACAATAGTTTCTTAGAGCCAATGAATATTTAGAATGTAATAGTTAGTCTTTAAGGAGCCATATGTTTTTGTTTTTTGTTTGTTTTGTTTCTTTGGATTTTGCCTTATATGCTTGCACTGACTGACATGGCTGCCTCTTTGAAAACTGCAGCTATCAGTGGTTTAGGTAACCGGCTCTGGAGTCAAAGGCTGGGAGTTCGATTCCCCACTGTGCCTCCTTGACAGGAGCCATACTCGATAATCCATAGGGTCCCTTCCAGCTCTACAGTTCTAAAATGATTATGATTAGATTTAAACTATAAGAAACAAAGCATGGAAATATCCGCCTCTGGAACAACTTACCTGTAGAGATCCGCCTAGCTCCCTCGCTGAGGGCCTTCAAGACTAACTTGAAGACATGGCTATACAGGCAGGCCTTACCTACAGCCATTACCTAGCCTATCTCCCCCTTTCTTCTTTTTCTCTCTCTCTTTCTTCTTTTTCTTCTTTTCTTCCTTTTCCATCTTGGACTCTGATTAATCTGGATTTTACCTTAGTTTATTTTTATGTTATATGTAAACCGCCCAGAGTAGACATGTTCTAGATGGGCGGTATATAAATCTAATAAATAAATAATGTATAGTGGCATGTGCCTGTGTTCCTATTTACCTGAGACCGCTATTTTTGCAGTGGTGTATGGGGTGCCCAGAAGGGGCGGTTTGGTTCTTTCCCTGATTATATGGTTTGTTAGAACTTCGTTGGAAGACAACATCCAGGATTCCCCAACTTCCAGACTTTGGTCATGGCATCTGGGGATGATGGGAATTGTAAACCAAAATACCGACTTTCCCAAATTCTAGATTGGATTTAAAAATTTTGGTGGGGATTTTTGTGAATACTTGAAATCGATACAGATTGTTCCTACTTCCATCCTCCGCCCCTGATCCATCGCTCCGTTAGCTACTTCCACAATGACTCAGTGTCAAACATGCAAATAATGTTCTCTCAATGTCAGCGGAATCAAATTATGTATAAATTATTTAATTGGTGTACAACTTCATGTTAATATGTGTGTGTTATTTTGAAACAAGCCCCACAAAGTCAGTGTTAATCAGCTTCTAAACAAACTGATGTAAGCTGTGTGCCACTCTCTTGAACTAATTTTGAGGAGTAAAAATGTCTGAAGGGTCATTGCATGTTGCAATTTTTATTTCTTTTTTAAAAGGTCATGTTAAATCAAGGAAAAACGCAAGCATGTTACACTTAGAACACAATGCTGCACTCCGAAAGCTTTGCGTTTAATGACAAGGTCACAAGGGGTACTTTTTGCTCCATTGATTCAGACATTTCGTGACCCATGTGAGGTCATTGTGTTTGCACAGAGCATAATTAAATCAAGGTTAGAAAAGCAGGCTTCCTTTAATGCAACACAAGATAATGTGCCAAGAAATTTGCATTTGGTCCCTCAACTTGCAAAAAGATTTTGCACTACTTTTCAAGACCCTCAATGCTAAGTGGCTGGTTGTGTGGCTTTCCAGTCAGGAGACACACATTGCAGTGCTCTTGATGACATTAAGCTTTCGGGGGCTGGATTGTGTGATACTCTTTCACTGAAAAATGGAAGGTTGGCAACATGACTAAAAATTACTAATTTATGCATTCCTTACATTTTATATTATTATAATTATGATGATGATGATTGTGTTTTGTTGAGTCAGTTCTGGTTTATAGCGCTCCTTCCCAGGATTTTCTAGGTACAGAATACTTAGAAATGGTTTACCATTCCCTTCTTCTGGACAGATCCTGGGACTGAGCAGCTTGTCTAAGGCCACACAGACTGGCTCTTCTCCTGGGAGGCACAGCAGGGAACTGAACTCCCAACCTCTGGCTCCACAACCAGATACCTAACTCACTGAGCTATCCAGGTAGCTATGCTTCATATAGTGAAAAATAAATAGTCTTAGCGTAATAAACCAGCTGGTGCTCATAACTTCAAACTTCAAAGGAGATTTCAGACGAAACATCCCTCTGACTTCCATAGAAAAGAAAGCTGGAGCAACTCGGCTTTATTGCAGCTTGACTCACAGTCTATTTTACACTTCCATTCGGATTAAGTGATCACACAGAGACGGGGTTGATTGTGGGTTGATTGGGTGCCAGTGCCAATGTTGGCCCTTTAATCTGATGCAGTTTGATCTGTGCTACAGCCCACAGGCCCCTTCCATTGATTCTGCTTTCTGCCAATCCCTGGTGGTCCATTTATGATTCACTGTAAAGCTGGTGGGCTGTTTAAAGTGTTGCACAACCCTAAGGAAAAGAGACAGTTTTCCGACGTTTTCCTATAATGTACACACCTACTCCAGAAACAGAGTAATCAGCTGTAGTTCATCGGAATTGTTTCTATTCCATATCATTTTTTTATCTTTTTTCTGGCTGTGCAGAGGTGATCAAGCACTAACCTTATTTCTATAGTGATAAGGTGATCTATCACTAAACTCAGTCATTTTTATTTAAACAATTTAAAGAGTCCTCGGGGGCAACTAGGAAGAAAGATTGCAGGGATAGGCAGTCCTCCCATCCAAACATCACACCTAGTTTAGTATGTCACCCGAATACCACTCACAGTCATGCCGCCTGTCCTTTTCAAGAACACAGGGAAAAAGTGAATGGTTCTGCCTTGAAAAAAATAATAGAAGCCCTCCAGTGGCCAAGGGAAAACAGATTGGGAGCAAAAAGGCCCGGACTCATTTTAATTGGCCTTTGTATCATGTGATCAGTTTTTTTAAAAAAGATACTCCAAAATTATCCGGATTTGGGGCAAAGGCAGGTGAACAGGAGATCCAGGCTTGCCCAAGAAACAGCAGTGGAGGAGGGATGGGCTGTAAGATGTGCAAGGAGCCATCCTCGCCTCACCCCATCACTGCTGTCATCTGGATGCAGTGAAAGGTCCCTAGTCACCCATTGTCTTGCGCTGCCCAGGGCTACATGGTTGCTGCTGCTTTGGCATTGATTGCTCCCTTTTTTATTTTCTAAAGTAACATAGTGCTAACCTGGCACAGTGAATCAACTTTCAGTGATTTCACACATGCCTGAAAGTGGAGAAAAGTGATGCCAGCTGAATTGGAACAAAATAAGACCACCCCTGCCAACTGGACAAAAGAAAAAAAAAAGATGATTGCTCACTGAAAAGAGATGATTCCCCACCAGGTTTCCCTGCACTGATCTTAATGTTGTGTAGCCACCATTTTTACATTTGATTTTATCTGTGACAAATCTGATGCATGCCGAGGATACGTGGCCAGTGCAGTCAGAGGATGTTGTGGGGTTGTTGTTGTTTGCATTAAAATGGTAGTAGCGCTGTGCAACTCTTTTGGACAAATTGGGAATGCTGAACAAGATTCAAATCCAATCAGATCAGCCCAATTGGAGCAGCCCAGTCCAAAGTAGTAAGTAGAAAAAGACTTAACTTTTTTTTTTAAGTTTGGGTGTATCCTCAGTAGCCCCATTCAAGGAAAATGTTGTGGTGGGGTGATGGGGAGGGGGAGGAGCAGAGCTAGGCATATTGACAACTTCCTACCCAGGACAAGAATCTTACCAGCAGGCTCTAATCCCAAGCTTTAGGGGACACAATATATATAGATTTTTTGTGTGTGTGCAGATGTGTGCTCATTTCCTAGATGCAACCTACCTCTACCAGCTGCTGCTGCCACATGCCCCCCAAAATTGCACAATACACAGCTGTTCAGTTCATTACGTACTTTATCTTGGACGGCTACTTCAGCTGCACAGTTTCAGTAAAGTTGGCCTCATCTCTGACCTGATGGGATGCTAAAGGGGTTCAAGTCCTTGGCGCCAGTACTCTGCCTGCCAGCAAAGCTCACGGTCATTAAGCTTACCACATTTTTTATTTTTATTTTTTCCAGAAACACCTTCCCAAATTGTGAAAGATGTCTGTTTGGGAACATTGATTCTTAACAACTAGTTTGATACGTCCTTCTTTTTCTCTCCTTTTCCTTTCTTATACTGTCTGTACGGTACACACACAAGCCGTATGTTTCTTACTGCACATGTGGCACACAAAGGGCATAGACACTAGAGCGGAGAAAGCACCATGAACTGGCAGGTCTGAAGGTTCAGCTGACTGTACTTGCTTTTTTAAAAAAGTAAATTTCATATCTTGAAAGAGCAAACCTTAAAACAGGCTAGTCAAAACCTGCTGGAACTACCTGTCAGAAAATTGGCAGGGGTTCTGAAAGAATTACCATATATTTCCAATTTCATACATTCAGGGCTCCCCCCCCCCCCCAGATTTTTGTGTTTGTGCTGGCTGGATATCTCAGTGGTTTAGGTGTCTGACTGCAGAGCTAGAGGTTGGGCGTTCGATTCCCCCCTGTGCATCCTGTGAGTAGAGCCAGCCTGTGTGGATTCTGGCAAGCTGGGCAATCCCAGGGCAGCCCCCAGAAGAAGGGAACAGTAAACCCCTTCTGTGTATTCTGTATTGACTGGATAGCTCCGTCAGTTAGGTATGTGGTTGTGGAGCCAGAGGTTGGGAGTTTGATTCCCCCACTGCGCCTCCTGGGAGAAGAGCCAGCCTGTGTAGTAATGGGCAAATTGCACAGTCCCAGGATTTCCCCAGAAGAAGGGAATGGTAAACCACTTCTCTCTATCTAGAAAACTCTGGATAGAGTTTCCATAAGTCAGAATTGACTTGATGGCATGCTATGATGATGACTATGTTTCTGTTTTTATATTTACATATTCTATTTTTTATATTGATATTTTTAGTTTATTGCAATATTTGTTTTTAAACGATGTGTAAGCTGCTTCTCTCATGAGAAGAGAAGACTCCCTGGAGAAGACTCCCTGGAAAAGACCCTGATGTTGGGAAAGTGTGAGGGCAAGAGAAGGGGACGACAGAGGACAAGATGGTTGGACAGTGTCATCGAAGCTACCAACATGAATTTGACCCAACTCCGGGAGGCAGTGGAAGACAGGAGGGCCTGGCGTGCTCTGGGCCGTGGGGTCACGAAGAGTTGGACACGACTTAACGACTAAACAACAACAACAAAGCTGCTTTGAGTCCCTCTACAGGAGGAGAGGCAGGGGAAATTAAATAAATACTATAAATAATGAAATAATCAAATAGAAGGGTGTAATGTAGGTGGGACCACTGGTCCCATCACCTCCTGGCAAATAGAAGGAGGAGTTGGACACGACTTAACGACTAAACAACAACAAATGTAGGTGGGGGCAACTGGGGCTTTTGCCTCAGGTCATAGAAATTTAGAGGACACCAAAACCTAGCAATGAATGAATTGAGGAATGTTTGAAAAACAAATGGCAACACGTCTTGGCACTATTCACTACTCTTCCCCTCAAATGTTCTTGTGTGTCTGTTTGTGTGAAAATACAAACTTCCTCTTTAGCTGGGCACCACTCTCTTCTTCCTCTTTTTTCTTGTGTGTGTGTGTGTGTGTGTGTGTGTGTGTGTGTGTGTGTGTGTGCGTGCGTGCGCGTGCGTGTGCTCTCACACGCATGCATAAAGGCGGAATGGGTGTCAGATGGTGCCAATTGCCCTGGGTGCGAAAACTACTAGTTACAGTTGCAGTCCAAAATAACTAGAGAGCACCAGGTTGTACTAGAGATTTGGAGGAGGGAACCAAAACTTTTGAACATTCTTTAAACATACAGCGAGATGAGTATTTGTTTACATTTGTCAACTACAGTTCTTATTCTGGACACCCAGCAAAAATTTCCCTCGGAATTGTAGCCACACACACACACCCAGAAGACAATAACACAGTGGAGGTGTGTGTGGCAACAATGGCCAGAATTCCTTAGTATCCCCTCTTCAGTCCCCCACCTCTACTGGGAGTTGGTTAAAAATGCAACTTTTCTAAGTGCTGAATTGAGCTGTGTTTTGGAAGGCACATTGAAATGTAAAAATCAGATTTACACATGTATCAGAAAAAGATAAAGGCCCATTATCAAGTTTTTGCAATATTTTTATGTCCCGGCAAGTGCAAGTTAAATGATGAACGTGGTTCCTAGAACTGTGCTGCTGACATGATCCATGTTTCTGAAGTGCAAAACAAACTCATAAATGCAACAGGAGCCAGATGGAAAAATACACAGCCAAGAGGGACAGAAATGTGAATTTTCCCATGTTTCAAATAGGAAAGTGGGTTACTGCAGATCACAGGAATGAGCATATTTTCATTTTTACAGTCACCTTTCCCCTATTCCTTCAAAAATGGCAGCATTATGTGTTCTTGCGATAGGAAACACAATAAAAACAACTATTTGTGTCTCAGAATGTCCATTTTAAAATGCCTGGTATATCTTTCTGTTTCTTGGAACTAGAAGATTCCACATACAGCAGGATCTTTTTATCTTGACTGGATTATCTGATTCCCGTGTTATCCCAAATAAATACTAAAAAGATTATGAGATGTAACCAACTTCCTCTATTTGTTTTTCTGTGGCATGAACATATATGATCAGCTTTGAAGAGTAGACATAAAGGAGCAGAATTTGGGAGGAGGGAGAGAATATGGAGGGGGGAAAATTGAGGATATAGTAGGTTTATTGCAGGAAAACAGACTTTTGAATTGCATGTAGAGATGGGAGATGCCACAAGCTGAACGACACACACCTTATCCCAGTATAACTTCTATGGCATTCTGGGAGAAAGTGGTTTTTTTCCTTCCTGGCAAAATAAATAAATAAATAAAATAAAGCCATGAGATCCATAATTAGGAAGAAATATAGATGGTTTCTGAGCTTTTAAAAACTTTTGGATTTAGCAATGTAGCAGGATAGTAGTAGGAGTGTGAACAGTTAGGGCAACAAAGGAGAGCGCCTATTCTTACAAAAGTGATCAGATTTCCATCTTCCTTTTACATTTGTATTTTCTGGGAGAGGAGAAAGGATTGCCCTCTCTGGCATCCGGAACAGAGTAGGATAAATGACACCTAGGAAAGGACCCACCACAGCATGGTTGGGCACTGTCCAGATCCCCCCCCCCCCCCATTGACCGTGTAATCCATTTTAGCAAAAACTGCTTTCTCTTTCTTAATCCACGCAACACTTTTATTTGGTATGTACGTAAAGAGATGGAAGGGTAGGTGGAGGGAGGGATGACATTTGTATCGTGCCTTTTCTGCCAGGAAGAGGAACTGAGAGCAGAAAATAATACCAAAATACATCAAGGTCAAAACTGTCATGATTAAAACATAGGATGAAAGCCAACAAATTAAAAACGCAACAATAAAAGATGGAACCAGCACCGATGCCGTTAAAACCTTGACAGCAACAGATCAACATACAAAGGTCTACCTGGAAAAAAAAAGTCTGCAGTCTGTGTATCATCTTCAAAGTAATTCCCACTTCATTCAACGGGACCCACTTCTGAGTAGGAAAGCCTTAATGGCGGGTGGGGGCCTTAGACCATTGGGAGAAAAATGCCTTTAGTACCTTCCCCTTCCTAGTCAGTTTTGCAGGGCCACTTAGAAAGGGTTTATGGGGCTGGGGCAGGTCAGAGGTCAGGGGCTCTGCTGATATCCCCCCACCCCGAAGGACTCATGCAGGTATACATAGAAAACTGTATTCCACGGAGCTTTACCTAAAATGAGTGACATCCAGCTGGAAATTGTGAGAGAAACAGACTTCCCCCCCCCCCCAGCTGGGATCAAAAAATAAACAATATTTGTGGTGTACTGGGCCAGATAGACTACACTTGGCTTATGAGGCATGAGAGAGAGATCTAAAAGGCGTAGATATAAACAGAGCTATATGGCTTTGTGTATTTACCTTTGAGCTGGTTTTCCCCCCTTGATTAGTAGCAAACGTTTTGCAATGACCATTTCTTGTGGAGAATCCTGTTCTCAAGCAACCTCGTCCTTACTTTGAATCATAACAGCAAGCTGCTTCTGAAAGGGATCACACTGCCAAAAGCCGTTGGCTATGCTTTTTCAGTGTCTGATGTTCAAAAATCCCACCAGGCACTATTAAACCTACACTTCGTACCTTGGCTTTATTATGCAATTCTTGTTCAGCAGCGGTAAAAGAATCAAAGATACTTTGAAAGCAGCCCTTCAGTGTCAGAAAATTGATTGTCTTATTCCATACATCCACCCCAGTTTGTTGGTACAATTATTATCGTATTAAAAATGTTTATAATCAATTTTTCCATGTACTCAATGTAGTCTTCTTTTCAGAGTCACTGTAAGAATTCTGTGATAAACAATAGAAAACAGCATATAGATGTTATACCAGTTTTAAATTCCTATGTCAATCAGTTAGTTTCTTGCTCCCCTTTTCAGTGATATAGAATGCTATTTAGCTGTCTGGATAGCTCAGTGGTTCAGGTATCTGGCTGAGGACCCAAAGGCTGGGAGTTTGATTCCTCCCTGTGCCTCCTGGGAGAAGAGCCAGCTGCTGTAGCCTTGGGCAAGCTGCACAGTCCCAGAATGCCCCCAGAAGTAGAGAACGATAACTTCACTTCTGTGTATTCTCTACCTCAAAAACCTTGGAAAGTCGTTATTGACTTGATGGCACACAGTACATACACGGAGTGCTATCTAAAAGGACCCTCCCATTTGTAAAAGGCTGTAATGATGTACATCATGTAAATATCTCATCATCACATGCAAAAATGAGGAACAGCAAAATTATAGACTCCTAAAATAATGGAGTTGGAAAGAGCCTATAAGAAGGCCATTGAGTCTAACCCCCTGTTGTATGCAGGGATTCGAGTTAAAGTACATATGACACAAGCATGTCCAGTTTCCTCATGAATGCCTCCAGTGTTGGCGCACTCACCACCTCCCAAGGTCATTGGTTCTATTTAGAGATGGTCATGAACGAAACCACGAATCAGAAAAACCCACGAACTGGGCTGATTCATGGTTTGGTTCGTGAATCCTGTTTTGTCGAAATGAAACAAAGCAACAAACTTTCCCCCTGAGAGGGGTCCACTAGAGACCTCATTTATTAAAGGAGGATACGGTGCTTTTTGTAGATCACCTCTCAAATTAGGTGACCCCCCCTTCCTTCTAGAATTGAAGGAGAAAGGGGAAGTTACAAAAATCATCTTCTCTTAGTACTTTATTAATAGTACCTTCTTCTTGAAGGATGACTGCATCCAACAGGCTCTTTTGTGTAATACAACAGTGGCAGCCTTTGTGATTGGTTGTGTTCAAATGGGAAACAACTGAACAAGAGCCACAAGAACAAGAAACCAACATGAGCCCCATCTCCTATGCTTTGAACAGGGACGATCTTTTATTTAAAAAACCACACGACTACACACAGGAATCAGATTCAGCTCATCTGGGTAAGGGCATCTGTTTTAATGCTCAGGTACAGTTTGTTAATAATGGCCACCATTAAAGTCATGCTTTCTGGATTTCAAAAAATTGTGTGTGATTTTTGTAATTTTCAACTTTCTATGACCCCACTGGGTGCAATATTCCCACCTACCCCCATAAGTAGTCACCATTCTACCTGCCACCCAAACAAACAAAACTTGGAATAAAGAAATTTCTTTATCTTAACTATACTCCCACAATACTCATCCATAAGAGAGTAGCTATGGTAGCTGAATGGTACTCAGAATTATAGTAGAAAAGGTACATTTTCTTGATTTCTGATCTACCTACTGAGGCAACACTCAATGCATGTGATGAAAGGGCTGCGGACATGGTGCTGCTGCAGGTTAAATTGCTGAGCCCCTGGGCTGTCAATTGAAAAGTTGGCAGTTCGAATCCACGCCATGGGGTGAGCTTCCATCACTTGTCCCACTTCCCGTCAACCTAGCAGTTTGAAAGCATGCAAGTGCAAGTACATAGATGAATAGGTACCACCTCGGTGGGAAGGTAACAACCTTCCATGTCTAGTCATGCTGGCCACGTGACCACGGAAAGTGTCTACAGACAAACGCCAGCTCTTCAGCTTACAAACGGGGATGAGCACCGGCCCCTAGAGTTGGACATGACTGGATTCAATTGTCAAGGGGAACCTTTACCTTTTAAAGTACCAGCTCCTACTCTTTTAGCTGACTGGGTTCATTGATTTCTTAGTTGGCAACTATATGGTCCTCAAGGAAGAGAGCACTGAATCTGATTTATTTACAGGGTGGAAGCAGCTGTTGCACATGGACTGGGATGAGCTCCTGCAGATAGATTCAGTTTGGATTCAGCTGCAAGAGCAGCACAGGTGTTTCAAACAGTTGAGCTAAATAATCTCCCTTATTTCAGACACCACAGTGCCAGAGAGTTATTTCTTTCTTTATTAAACTCTTATTGGACATTGCTCCCTTGAACTTTTATTTTCCCCAGCTAGAAATCAATCACTATATGGCTACTTTTCCAAGCACTCACCTGTTCTGGATAAAGGAACCTGCCTTAGGTTAGACAGTGGCCAAAAGTCTGTTGCTTATTGCACTACAATAAGCCCACTGAGTCAACTCCTCCGCAAATTCCATTGATTCAGATGGGCCTACTCTAACTGTGACTTATTTTAGCACAGTAAGTCACAGTTAGAGTAGTCCTATATGAATCAATGGACATTATAGAGAAATCCCTGTTGATTCAATGGGCCTGCTCTTCTGCAACTGACTGTTAAGCAACAGGATTTTGGCCTATATGTCCAGTTAGCCTAAAACTACCGGCTACAAAGGGAACCAATTCTCTGAGATCTCAGTCAGAGACACATTTTTCTCATATATCTCTCTGGTTCTTTATAACTAAAAATATTATGGGTCTTTTTCCTTGTGAAGAAAAAAGTAGTGTGGGTGATGCAGTTTAAAAGGCAAAATGGCCAGCAAGGAAAGGGTCAAATCTCCCTCTGTACTTGACTCAAATACACATCTTCAAGCTTGACTGTTCCCATTTGTTGTCATTTGTACAAATAAAACAAAAGATTGGGGAGGGAAGTTACAGGTCATGTTTAGTTTGGCCCTCAGATGACTGAGTTCGGTTGCCAGAGTCCTTCGTTCAAGGCCCCAATGTCTAAGAGTGACAGGGTCCCTTGGGTGTGCACACAACTTTCCATCCAAATATATGTTGACTTTGATAACACTGTAGGTTTTTAAAATAACACTGTTGTTCCACTAAGATCTTTTTCCCATCTGGGAAATATCAATACCCCATCCTCACACTTCTTGATAGTGATACTCAACCCATAGGTGTAAGAATGTATGAGCAGCCATGCTGGATTAGAATAAAACAATGGCACCATCTATCCAGTCTATTGTTCTGTTCACAGAGTGGCCAAGCAGTTGCCTATCGGAAGCCTGCATGAAAATGTATCTTTTCCAGTGACTGACATATAGGGATATATTATTTACTTTTCAAGCATTGCTTGGAAATTACTTTTCTTAAAACTTGAACTCCTAGAATCCACCAGCCAGCAGTAGACCTACTAGATTGGCTGAAGGAATCTGGAAGTTGTCCAGAAAATAATTTTATTTCTTTTTTACAGAACTCACCTCTGCAAGAGTGAGCAATGAGCTCTTCTCTGGATAAACAGGATGGGTGAAACCTACACAATAAGCCATTCAGTTTTGCTAATGGAGCGTAGTAAAAATAGTCAACTTTCCCCGCATCTCGGTAGAGATTAGCTAGGTCACTTTTATTTTCACTTTGGAAAAAGCAAGGGGGGGGGGGAAGCGCAAAACCTTTTCATTCAGAGGTTTGTTATAATGCACTTCACTCTCATCATTTGCATGCCCTCTTAAGTAATAATCATTTCACAGAAAAATACCATAATTGAAAACAATGGAGGGTCTGATGCACATCTGGGTGGGTGTTGCTTTGTCTCCCTCCCCCCCCCCACACAGTTACCTGTTACCGTGGAGATAACAAGGCTGACACTTATCAGTTCTTGTTTTTCACCTGAAGAGTCATCTGGATCTATTTCCAGAAAAAAAAAGTAATTTAATTATCTCCCTTTTGCAAAGTGAGGAACTCAGATGCAAGGATACTAAAAGGGACTCTGGACCTTGTTATTGTTTTCTTTTACAACAAGTGTGCTCAAGGCTCAATATTAAATGAAAAATTAAATTCAAAGAAGTTCTGTTGAGACTGCAAAGGGTAAAAGGCACTCCCCCTCCTGTTTTTCAGGGCTGCTTGACTCTAGTAAAAACAGCCTGGGGACGACTACAAAGTGCACCTTCTAGACATAAGGTGGACGTCAGCTCTTAGTTACATGCTGGTTTAGGGGATTCTGAGATTTGTAATTCAAAAAAACAACTGTTCCAAGCTCTAATTTTGCAGGTGCAAGTTATCTTTAATAGCCCCTGAGGCCTTGGATATGCGTTATTGTCAAACGTTTGCTTACCTTTCTTGGAAACTATTCCCATTTTGCAAAGCAATGTCTTCTTTGGGGGGGTGGGGCTTTCTGCTATATACTTTTATAGAACCCACACTTTAGCTTTAGGAGGCAATCTTTTCCAAAACACACTGTACAGTCATGGCTCCTACGTTTTGCCACCCTTCTACTCCCTGCATAATTCTTCCTCCTTAATCAGAGCAAGAGTACAGGAGCCATGAAGTGTGAAAGGCTTCTGTGTGTCCTGGACAAGTCACCGTCTTACCTTCAAGCTTTAGATAGTTATTTATTTAGATTGGAACTCCCAGACTTCTGAAAGGATCAATGAGTTATGGATTGTTGTACCTTATTACTTCAAATGTGTTTGGGGCTTGCTTATGTAGATGGGTGTATTCGTATTCGTATACGAATATGAATATCCCCGCACAGGTGGCGTTAACGAGGGTCCAGCCCCATAGGGCCGGACAGTCCACTGACTGATCCACCACGGACGCGGACGGCGCGATTCTACCAATGGCTCCGCAGCGCACGATCAGCTCGCTACTCTTCAACCTTGCAGCGAGGGTTGTCCTCCCGCCTCCTGCCAGGAGTGGTGAGCAGATCGTGCGCTGCGGAACCATTGGTAGAATCGTACCGTCCGCGTCTGCGGTGGATCTGTGAGTGGATCGTTAACGCCACCTGTGTGGGGATATATGAATACGAATACCCCCATCTCGTATGGTATTTGTTTGATCCTTTTTCTGTTTGCATACTCACCATTATTAGCTTTAAATACTGTCTTTTAATGATGTAAACCAACTTGGATCCTTTTTAAGGAGAAAAGCAGAGTGAGTATGTATGTATGTATGTATGTATGTATGTATGTATGTATGTATGTATTTATTTATTTATTTATTTATTTATTTATTTATTTAAAATATTCTTTACCCCACCTTTCTCCTTGAAAAGGACCCAAGGCAGCTTACAACAGTAAAAGGAAATATTTAAAGTTGAAAACAATGAGTAAACAATGGTGGTTAACATCATTAAAAGATAATATTTAAAGCTAAGAACAACGAGTAAAGAGGCATCTTACATCAGTAAAAATATTTTAAACAAACAAACGAATATTAAGAGCAGGGCCTGCTTTTGGCCTGGGATTGGGGAGGGGGAGCATCATCCCAACATTTCAGAAGGGGTTTCCCCCCCTGCTCCCGGTCACAAACTGTCTGTGCTTAAGAAGCTCTGTTTGCCTGGCACAGCAACATCAACAAAGAAACACCTTAAAAATTAACCACTGTTTATTTGGCACATCCTTTTATCAAATGATGCAGGTTATGAATGTTTATGCAAAGAAAAACTAGTACAAAGTAACTTTTCTAAGCACTAGAAACCACTGCAGAAGTACGGAAACTGAATTTTTTGGCATGCAGATAAATGCAGTAAATTTCTTTGTGCCAGGGAACTATTAAAGGTATTACAGTATGAGCAGATGAGAGAGAGAGATCGAGAGAGAGAGAGAGAGAGAGAGAGAGAGAGAGATCCCTGAAGCCTGTAAGACCTTGTCAGTTTGCATGCCTGCTTCTCTGAAATAGTTTTTGTGGGTATGATAGATTCTGTGATGCCACTAGCAGGGTGGTGCTAATGGATCGGTGACTCCCTTGTGGTGTTGCAAATTATTTTTTCCAAGGAGAACTTTGAACCTAAGGGGGAGGCGCTGTAGATAAAATATTGTTTTCCACAATAACTCCAAACGTCACTTTGGCAATGATTTCTCTATGCTAGGCTTCCCTTTGCTTTGTTGCATGGTTTGCATCATGCAATCAAAGAAACATACGACTTGCAATTGGATGGTGGGGAAAAAATATTTAACTAAATAACAAATTCAAAGCCAGTCCTACATTTAGGCATAATGGTGCGGGTGCTTTAGGCAACAGATTTTGTGTGCTATAAATGTCCAGCCAATTATTACATCCAAATGTATTATTATTTCAAAAATTATTAGATGTATTATTATTGCAAAATCATAATCATTATAATAATTGCTCCCAAGGAAAGATGCTAGTGGTGTTTCTTGCTTGTAGTGCTGGAGGTGACTTGGCCAATTGGACCCCATCCTTGACTTGAGGGTGGGTGGCTACC
This sequence comes from Intellagama lesueurii, assembly GCA_037013535.1. Classification (NCBI taxonomy): domain Eukaryota; kingdom Metazoa; phylum Chordata; class Lepidosauria; order Squamata; family Agamidae; genus Intellagama; species Intellagama lesueurii. The sequence continues at coordinate 17,576,029 of JBAJHW010000003.1, read as the reverse complement.
ATTTGCCATTCCATGTCCTCCAGAACTACACCTTGGTCCACCTGTGTAGGCATTCAGTGAATTGTACTTGAGCATTCAGTCATTTTCTTTCCAAGCTTGTGGTTCAGAATATTCCACTGAGTCACTGAGCTGGGTTGAAGGTAATGGATACTTGATAAATATTTCACTTATTCCTTAAGAATAAATGTATTATTATTGCAAAATCATAATCATTATAATACTTGCTCCCAAGGAAAGATGCTAGTGGTGTTTCCTGCTTGTAGTGCTGGAGGTGACTTGGCCAATTGGACCCCATCCTTGACTTGAGGGTGGGTGGCTACCATTTGCCATTCCATCTCCTCCAGGACTACACCTTGGTCCACCTGTGTAGGCATTCAGTGAATTGTACTTGAGCATTCAGTCATTTTCTTTCCAAGCTTGTGGTTCAGAATATTCCACTGAGTCACTGAGCTGGGTTGAAGGTAATGGATACTTGATAAATATTTCACTTATTCCTTAAGAAATTCAAACTATGTTTTATAAAGGGCAGCCTGATAAAAATTTGTGCCTTGTCTGGAATAGATCCTTGTGAAAGTTATTATTAGGAACGAAAGTTTGTGCTGTTTTGAATGCCCAACTCCAAATCTTAATGCAAACAGAGAGAATTTATATAAACTAGGTAATTTTATTTCCCTGACCTTCTAAGTTGGTATGCCCTTGGTCCGACACCCACAGGTTGTTGTGTGCTTTCTGCCTCACCAACCACAAAGGTCAACAGCTGCCACCCATCTCAACAGAAAGATCTGGGCCTTTGGAAAGACGTTCCACAACCTGGAAGCTACTTGGGTGCAAAAGGGAAGAAGGAAAATTTAGGTGCATGCTATGCCTTTAATACAGTATGTAAGCCTCCAGTGGCTTCCTTGCTCTGCCTAATGGCAAGGCTGGCCCTGTACATGCAGATCTTCTTAACTGGACAGAAGCAACAATGTTTAGGGTGACAACCCTAAAGGTCTTCCGAAGATCTGCCTTTTGTGATTCTTTAAATGAGCCTGCTATGACTTTAAGCTGTAGCACAGACATCCTGTGTTTTGCCACTGCATTATATTCCCCATACTTACAATGATTAAATTGATAGATCTTGGGTTTGAGTCTAGCTATCACATCAATCTTTGTTTTATATATTTATACCACCTCCCATTCTGCCTCAGTTTATTCTCAATTTGTACACAGGAGGAAAATTGCTTCATTCCTGTTCGTTTGCATAACCATTTGTTGCAGGCATCTTAAATTAGTGTCGCAGGGAAGAATGTAGAAAATCCAGTTCCACACCATGCTTGTACCTTTAAACCTTGCTTGCCTTCCTAATTTCTAAAGCAAGAAGTTCTGAGATTCATAGGAGCATAAGAAGCTGCCTTAAACTGGCCAGTCTAGCCCAGTCATGTCAACTCTGAGTGGCAGAATCTCTCCAGGGTTTCTTTCCTGGATTCTTTCCTAACCCTATTTGGAGATCCCAGGTGTCTCCTGGTGGCTTCCCATCCCAAGCACTAACCAGGACTGACCTACTAAGTAACAATAATCAAGCAAGATTGGCATGTTGAAGGTGGTATGGAAATATAAGCAAAACATGAACTGCAGTCTATAAATTTGAATATGTAAATATCTTAAATAAACTAGGTAATACTGAGAATGCTTCAGGGCAGAGTCTGGAAGCCTTGTTATCATGTTGAGAAGTCATAAGATGGCATCAACAACTAGCTGATAAAACACGATAGCTCATTTATAAAAGTTCTGTTCAGAAGTACTAATATAAAACTCTCCACACTAGTCTTCAATAAACCAGTGTTCCCTATGAGGAGCCACTGAGAAGTGATAAAATAATTATGTTTAGACATTTAAAGAAGCACGAGGAATCAAGCTTATTTTCTGTTGCTGAGTAGGGTAGCAGCTATACCATAAGATTTGATTTTACAAGGCACAAGATTTGGACTAATTAGGAAGAATTTCCTGACGGTAAGAACTGCTTGAAAGTGGAGTGGATTGGGTTGAAAGATGGCAGGCTCTCTTTCATTGATGGAATGCCCGTTTTCAGGATGTCCATCTGTCACGGACGCTTTAGCTGCATATTCTCTGCATTACTGGCTAGATGATCCTTGGAGTCTCTTCCAACCCTTAAATTCCAAGATTCCATAATAAACTTCAAAAGGATCTAACCTAACCAAGATGCTAATATTACCAACCTATCTCTTGTCAAATACTGTATGTTCCAAAACCTTTAAGAGGTTAGTTAAATACCTGCTCAATAGCCATGGTAATCCTAAATCAACTTGGTGGCTAGAATCATATTGACAATTTAGGTGTATATAAATGAAATCTAAGCTGTGGCAGAGAGGTTTGGGTGCTTAGCACTTAAGGTTTGGGTTTGCATCCCTGTGTACGCAGCCATATTTGTGACAGTGAATTAAGTTACCACCTTTTTAGAAACATCAGGTTCCTCGTCTTTAACAGCTACACGTTAGGCAGGCAAAACCGGGTCCTCTCCAAGCTGAGAATAACTGCCCTTATTGAATGCAACTGATGCAGATGAGTGAGAATTTGATTCGGTTAGTTTTTATTAAGAACTTGCTAAAATGAGCATATCTTACTGGATTTAACCCAAAAGACATATTAAGTAAATCAAACCAGATTAAAATAAATATAAAAACAAACAAACAGAGCGCACAACAGACACCTTGTCACCCAAATTGCCATTCATTGAGACAGATCTTTATCAACAATTATGCTGAAATAGACAGAGCTCTAATTATGTGAGAAACGCTGTGCTGATGTAAGTTGTCAGCATGAACTGTCTATCAGTAAAGGAATCAATGCCCTTTTCTGCAAACATACCCTCAGCCTTAGAAACTACCTAGTAATTGGAAAGTTTTTTTTGTTGCATTAGCTATTGTTCTAGTCAGGTTATGATGTACATTGAACTAACATACAGTTGCCATTTTCAAAACTGGACTCTTTATGGAGGCTGAGGCCTCAATCCAATTATCAGTCCCAAATGGAGGAGGCCCACTGGAGAGTGGAGTGTACGTAAGTGTGATTTACCAAATCCCCATTGATTCAATGACTTACGTTAGCTGAGACTAACAAGTGAATGCAGTCTTAGCCGTCTGGACTAGCGTGAAGAGCAACCTTTGGGGACTGTCAGAACTACAGCCCATGCAAAATATGGCATCAGGAGCTGTAATCAGTACAGTACTCAGTAGTTTGGACATCTTACTCTAGTCTTGCCTCGCCTGTGCTGTGTCCCAGTTTCTGAGCCCAAATCAAAATGCTGGTATTCACCAGTGAAAGCCTTCACAGCTTGGGACCATGGACTAGAATACTCCTTCCCATCCATGTGGACAACTGTGGAGGCCCTTCTCCAAGTAGTCCTTCGTTGTGAAGCTTGGAAAGGGGCTGCTAGAGACAGATCTTGTGAGCAAGAAGGCAGGCCTGCTGCCACAGCTTCTGGGGCAAGCACAGGAGTTGGCAGAGGACAACAACCAGAGGGAGAGGACAGAGCACTGGACCCAACACATGGCCCTAGGCCAAGCTATCACTTCTGCTGGCTGGACTTGACCCAACCAGCAGAAGTCAAAGAGAAAGAAGATTGGAGAGAGCCATCCTATCCCCAGCTGTCTGACAAGCTTGGGGGACAGTAGCCTCTACTTCGGGTGAAATTTGCCATTTTTAGGAGAAGGAAGATGATGAGGTAAATTGGCATAGGACCTGACAACTCATAGGAACAGAGGTCCAATCCTCTTGCAACTTACCCTGTGATGGGCTTATACTTCGGCAGCACTTACTAATTCCACTCCTGCTGCCACTTATCTAGTGATGAGTGTTCATTCTGGCACCATTCACAAAGGTACAAGTTCCAGTCTGCTCCACCAGCTCTCTGGACCAGAACTCATAAGTGCTTATCAAGCCCTCGCTCAGCATCTCATGGAAGATTCCTTTACCCACTGCCAGCTCTGTTCCATGCTGGACTGAAATGGGAGGAAGCAGTCAGACACTGGGGAGGTGGGCAAGGGAAATGAGGGCAGGAAGGCAGGGGAAGAGATTGCCCTTTAAGGGAAGTGGGTCCACAGAGTTGCCAATGCCCCAGTGTGACTGAATTTTCTGCCAATAAAGCTGGTCACTATATTGAGCCCCAAGAGATTTGTTCAAGATAGGGAACTTTCTTTTCTTTATTCATATCACAAGCGGCACACAATTTAAAATTATACACGTATAGGTAAAATTAGAAACAAATTGAAATATTACGACAGACTATTTTTGACACTGTCTTGTTCATTTGCTAAATCTTCTTTGGCACATATGGCAGGGCATAAATTGCATGCACATAAGTGCTGAGCTGATTGAATTTCTCTACAGTAACAGGAAATAGAGCCAAAGTTGCGTACAATGTGCCCCTTCCTGGGGAGGATGCAGACACATCCACACGACTCCTTCATTGTGACTGCTTGGTTATGGAACACTTTCCCCAGATGAATTAACCTGTTGCCAACACAGTTCTGTTTCTCCTCTGTTAAATTTTTCTTGTTCTCCCAGGGCTTTTAAAACATGTTGCTCTTTAATCCTTATTAAGTATTGGTGGTTTTACTTCTTGCTTTATTTCTTAACTGTCAGTTTAGCTGTATACTGCATCTTTATCATGCACAGTTTTGTATCTGGTTCTGCATTTTTATTCCGTTGGGTTGGTGCTGCCATGTTCTTAGATCTTTATATTTTACAAAAGTAAGTGTGGTGTAGTGGGTGGAAACAAACTGGAGCAAGTTCAGAGGAGGCATCAAGGATGATCAGGAGACTGGAAACCAAGCCCTATGAGGAAAGACTGAAATAACTGGGCATGTTTAGCCTTCAGAAAAGAAGACTGAGGGGAGATATGATAGCATTTTTCAAATATCTGAAAAGTAGTCATACAGAGGAGGGGCAAGATCTGTTGTCAATCATCCCAGAGTGCAAGATATGTAATAATGGGCTCAAGTTACAGGAAGTCAGATTTCAGTTGAATATCAGGAAAAACCTCCTAACTGTTAGAGCAGTATGGCAAAGGAACCAGTTATCTCGGAAGGTGGTGGGCGCTCCAGCGCTGGAGGCATTCATGAGAAAATTAGACAGTCATCTATCAGAACTACTTTGATTTGGATTCCTGCACTGAGCAGGGAGTTGACTTCAATGGCCTTATAGGCCCCTTCCAATCCCAATATTCAATGATTCTATGACTGGTGGACTAGAACTTGGGTGAAATGACAGTCCTCCATGAGAATTACTGGATGAGTCTCAGCCAGACCTACATCACAGGGTTGCTGCGAAGATAAAGTGTGGAGCATGTACACTGTATTGAATCTATTTGGATTCAGAGAGTCTGCTCTACAATCACACCCATTCAGCTCTAGGGCTGAAGGGCTGATGTGTGGAGGGCAAATAGGACCTCCTGACATTGCCCGCATTATTACACATTTCAGTGGCCCTTCCCTCTGCATCCACAAGTTGATCACATATTCCTCCAAAAGGAAACCCTTCACACCCTTACCTGTGCGCAGTGTTTTGCACAGAAGCTTCCCTGCAACTGGAAATGTTGATTGCACCAGTTTCCAGACCTTTGGAAATGCATGTGCAGATGTCCCATGTGCACATGTTTGCAGTCAACATTGGGGGAGGGGCAAGAGGTGCACTTCCCCCGTGCATTGACTGTCCATGCACAGGGCTAACATTTCCATCTGGAAGACAGGAAACGACAGACCTGTGTCAAAGATCTCTTCCATTCTATACAATAAAATATACACAATCCCCAATCTTATGGCATTTCACATAATTGGGCATGGTTTACCACATAGAGGGGCAAGGGGAAAACATGTGGCAAGGCTATAGTTTCAATAGCAGCCCCAATGTTCTTTATCCTTAGATGAATCTAGAGGGAATCAGAGCAAGACTGGATTGCTTCCAGTTCAAGAATAGGAACGGCCTATAAATCTTAGTACAGATTTTGTTTCTGCCTCTTATAGAGATACTAATTTCTCAAAAAGGATCACTTAAAGTTCTGTTGAAACATTGTTCCACGCCCCCATGCCACTGTACTGTGCTCAAATGTGAGTTTGCTGGTTGCTAGAAGCCAATTCCTAGAAGATAAACAAGTGGCTGCTAGATCAAATCCAGCCTGAACTATATAGGCAGAAATGTTGAAACTGAGGCTGCCCTTCTTTGGGCACATCATGAGAAGGCAGGATTCTCTGGAAAAGACAGTAATGCTGGGAAAGGTGGAAGGCAGTAGGAAAAGAGGAAGACCAAATAGAAGATGGACTGACTCCCTAAAGGATGCCACAGGCTTGAGTTTACAAAAGCTGAGCAGGGCAATTGAGGACAGGACATTTTGGAGATCGCTCATTCATAGGGTCCCTAGAAGTCGGAGGTGATTTGATGGCAAATAACAACAACAGAAGCCAATTAAGTATGCTTTAAATTGGAAGGGGGGAAAGGTTTTGGATTTGAATATCAGATGGTGCACTTTAGCATCAGTTAAATCTTCTCTTCAGCTCAGTGGCCCAATTGTTGTTGAAGGTGTTGCATGTTAAAACGTAACTCCAAAAGCCCCAGGCCATGTTTTGCAAGGAAAAGTCTGTCTCAGCTAAATTTGTATAAGATCATTGCAACCTGGATATATGTTTAACAATTTGGAGGAGGTGTGTATGTGTGTGTTCCATATTCAGAAGACCAAGTTACATATGTGAGACATCTACACAGTCCAGTTCATGGGTGGGCAAACTGTAATCTCCATGGCGCTTGGAGTCCTCCCTTAAACACCCAAACTTTTTTCCCCCATATCATATGGATATGGTGGCAGTTCTGTATGTTTTGTGGGCCCAGCCTATTTTAGCTCTATGGAGGCTTTCTTCCCTGCAACTGTCCAGTTTTGAGAAAAAGTGTGAAACAGGCCAGAGAGGGCCAAATGCATGGTTAGATAACTCCCACCCACCCCACATCCCCTACAGTGCACAGAGTGGCTTTAGGGTGTTGGGAGTCAAAGGGGGGGGCATGCGTCACTCCCAGACTTCTTGAGGTTGCCCATGACAGTGTAGTCACTCAAAAGTGTGTGTTAAACTATAAATCAGACAAGGCATCATTTAAAGTAGGGACGAGATATGTTCTCGATCAACCCAGAGTACAGGACACGTAATAATGGGCTCAGATTACAGGAAGCCAGATTTAGGCTGAATATCAGGAAAAACTTCTTAACTGTTAGAGCAATATGACAATGGAACCAATGACCTCAGGAGGTAGTGAAGGCTTCAACGCTGGAGGCAGTCAAGAGAAAATTGGACAATTATCTCTCAAATCTGCTTTGATTTGGATTCCTGCCTCGAGCAGGGACTTGGACTCGCTAGCCTTACAGGCCCATTCCAACTCAATTATTCTGTGATTCTGATAGCACCACACTAATCAATGGTGTTAAGTAGAACTCTAAAATGCATGATTTCTGTTCACAATAAAAATCTCATGAACATGTTCGGGCACTGTGAAGGAGCAGGGGAAAAGCATGATTCTACTCACTGATAAGTATGAAATGGGGGCAGCGTCAATTTGCAAGATATGTTAAACACGTACGATGCAATTTAAGATCACTTTTAAAATAAACCTCTCTAGTAACTATACACAGCCCCAGTCCACATCAGGGCAAATGTGTGCTAGTGTGGGGAGGAAAACCTTCTCCCCAATCTGTTTTTGAATTGAAAAATATACATACACAACTGGAAGGTTTTTAAAATTCGGAAAAGTGATCTATAGTTGAATGGGACATGATCCGGGGAAGCAAAATTACTTGCAATTGAGAATCTAGAAAAATGGATTGCTTATCCTTAGAGAACAGAAGTTAAGCACATGGCTTCATGGTATGTCATTAAACTATTTGCATGTCTTGTCAAGAGGCTGGGGTTGTAACATGAGTTCCACTTGATGCAACAGCCAGTGAAGGCAAAAAAATTGTGCTGCTTATATACCACCCCATAATGCTTAAAGCACTCTCTAGGCAGTTTACAATTTTTAATTATGCAGGCTACACATTGTCTCCCCTCCTGCCCCCAGCAATTTACTGACATCAGAAGGATGCATAGCTGAGTCAACCTCAAGCTGGCTACCCCAGCCCAGGATCAAACATAGGTCATGAGTAGAGTCTTCACTGCAGTAGTGCGCTGCAGTTTAACCACTCCACCATAAGGCTTTCAAACAGATTCGTTTCAAAAAGACTAGCCTGAAAACTTTTCAAACAGAAAAGTTTTCACATGGACTTGTTTTCAAACCAGCTCTTTTCCAGCTTTGCCGTCTGGCCAACAGCTGATCAGCCCATTGGGCTAGTCTTCTAATATATTTATAGATGTAATTGCTTTTTTAATGTGGTACTTTATTTCTGCTTTTATTTGCATACTTTTAAAATCCATTCGGGAACCAAGTAAGGTCACAGGTTTTTAGAAACGGGGATTAGTCAACCAGTTGTGAGTATTCCATACCTAAAAAACCCTGGAAGGGGTCGTCATAAGTTCGAGTCAACTTAATGACACAAAATTATAATGAATGATTATTAGGTCTTCTACAGCCGAAGAAAGGCAGCGCAGAAATAAACGGAAATGAAATGAGATAAGGTAGCCATCTAGAACCATCTGGATGGCTGCTGACGCTCTGCCCTAAAGGCAACTGCTATAACAAAATGGTTTCTGGAAAGCTTTCTTTCCACCCTCGGGATCAAGGTCCCCTTTGATCGCCTTTGCCTTCCTATGCCCCTGCCGATTCCTCTCTTTCTCGGGGCGGCCCCGAAGCGCGAATTGAAAAAGGAGAGCAACTTCTGCGCCCGATCCCCGCGGCACGGCGCAGGCCAACGAGAGAGGCGCAGCCGCTTTCTTGCCACCTCGTTCCACTGGCCTGTCCTCTTTCTGCAGGCAGAGCGGGGCAAAGACCCTGCTTGCAAGGAGGGTGATGGGCGGCTATGGGACGACCCATGTTATTGCCTCCCACCTCCCCACCTGGCTTCGGCAAAGGAGAAAGAGGGAAAGGCGGGGTGGGAGAGGAGGAAAGAGTTCATGGAGGGGCGCGCGTGCAGAAACAAGGAATGTGAAAGGCCTGGGTTCAAACATGAAGAGGGCTAGGATACAAAATGTATTGAAGAAAAGTAATACGGATATTGTATTCTTGCAAGAAACTCATCCAAAAAAGGGAGGGTTTTAATGAATTGAAGGGCAAATGGATTCAAATTTATGAAAAATCGTTTGGGACTTCAAAATCTTGGGGAGTAGCAATATTAATACCAAAAAAATGTGAATTGAAAATTGAAAAAATGGAAAAGGATACTCAAGGCAGATATTTGATATCACAAGGTAAAATAAAAGGAGAAGACATTACACTTGTAAACGTTTATGCACCTAATGAGAGACAGGAGGAATTTTTTGAAAATATATTGAGAAGGTTGGATAAATTGAGGAAAGGTTTTGTGATATTAGCAGGAGATTTTAACATGGTAATGGATATGAAGAAGGATAAATCAAAGTTGCAAATTGGGGATGGGAAAATTAAATGTACAATATTAAATAGATTAATTAATAAAACAGATTTGAAAGATGTTTGGAGAGAATTAAAGGGTGAAGAAAGAAAGTTCTCCTTCCACTCACAGGTGCATAGTACATATTCAAGAATATATTATATATTTGTCTCTAAAGATCTACTGCCAAGGGTAAATGATACAGCCATTGAAGTCATCCAAATATCGGATCATGCCAGAGTGAATATGGAATCGATGTTTAAATGTGATTATAAGGAGGCAGTAAGGTGGAAAATTGATACGAATATTTTTCGGTATCCAAACCTGATTGAAAAATTTCAAAAAGATTTAGAAGAGACATGGGAAATAAATGAGAAGGGAGGAGGTCAACCTAAAATAATCTGGGACACTATGAAGTCTGTGGAAAGAGGGTATGCATGTAAAGCGTCTTATATACTTAAAAAAAAGCGGGGAGAAAGAATACAGGACTTAGAAGATAATATAAAGGAATTAGAAAAAATAGTTATAAGAACTAGAGATAAGAAAGCTATAATAGAATTACAAGCAAAGAGGAAGGAACTGGAAGGGATTCATCTGGAAAAGGTACAAAGAAACTTAATTTATCTAAAAAGATTTTTTTTTTTAAATTTAGTAACAGGAACTCCAAGTTATTAGCTAAAGCATCTTCTATAAAAAAGAATAAAAGTAATATAGGAGTAATACAAGATTTGAATGGAAAAAGATGTAATAAAATGAAGGAGAAATTGGAAGCATTTCAAACATTTTATAAAACTTTATATACTAGTAAAAATCCTTCTATAATGAAAATTGAAGATTATGTAAAAACAATTTTAATAAAAAACTGTTAGATGATGATAAAAATAAAATGGAACAGTTAATTACTGATAAAGAAATAGAGGATATTATAAATAACTTAAAGACAGGAAAGATCCCGGGAACAGATGGATTAGGCCCAGAATATTATAAAGTATTTAAAAAGATTCTTATACCAAAGTTAAAAGTGTTATTTAATAAGATATTAATGGGAGAAGAAATCCCACCATCATGGAAAGAGTCATTAATTGTTTTAATATTGAAACCAGATAAAAATCCAATAAATATGGAAGCATATAGACCCATATCACTGATAAATCAAGATGCTAAGATATTCACGGCAATAATGGCAAAGAGATTAAATAACTTTATGGGGAGTTATATTGAAAAAGACCAAAATGGATTTATACAAGGCAGACAAATGTCAGATTTAATGAGAAGGGTATTTAATTTAATGCATTTAGCTAAAGAAACTAACTCTAAAGCCGGAGTACTATCGTTAGACATATTTAAAGCATTTGATTCAGTGGAATGGGATATGTTAAAGACATTAATTAAATATCTAGGGTTTGGACCTAATTTTAGCAGATAATTCACCAATTATATTCACAGAATACAGCTAGAGTAATAGTTAATGATGGAATAACTGAGACAATATACCTAGGCCGAGGTACAAGACAAGGTTGCCCCTTATCTCCAATATTATTTACAATGATAATAGAATTATTGGCACAGATAATTAGAGATGAAAAACAGATTGTAGGGATAGAATATAAAGAAAATGGTAAGATAAACTTGTTTGCTGATGACACATTACTAATAGTTAAAAATCCAATAGAAACAACAGAAAGGCTTAAATTACATTTGGAGGAATTCGAGGGTATAATGACATTAAAAGTAAATTGGGGGAAGTCAGAATGTTTATTGTTAAACCACTCAGATGAGGAGAAAAGAAGAATGAAAACAATATTTGAAGGTAAAATGGGAAATGTTATTAAATATTTAGGGATTAATATTACTTGGAAATTACAGGATATAATTAAAATAAATCTGGATAGATTGAAAAAAGAGATAACTGGAAGGATAGCCGCCCAGAGTGGTAGAATATACCAGATGGGCGGGATATAAATCAAATAAATAAATAAATAAATACATAAATAAATAAATAAAATAAAAGATTATCAGAAATTAAAGATTTTTTGGTTTGGTAGAGTGGCATTATGCAAAATGAAAATTATTTCTAAATTAAATTTTATATTTTGGATGCTTCCTATAAATATTACAGAAAAACAACTGAAAGAATGGCAGATAATGATAAATTGTTATTGCAATGGAAATAAATGAGTGAGGATTAATAAGAAATTATGGTATAAACACAAAAAAGGGAGGTCTTGGATTACCCAATTTAAAATTATTTTGTTGTTGTTTAGTCGTTAAGTCGTGTCCGACTCTTCGTGACCCCATGGACCAGAGCACGCCAGGCCCTCCTATCTTCCACTGCCTCCCGGAGTTTGGTCAAATTCATGTTGGTAACTTCGATGACACTGTCCAGCCATCTCGTCCTCTGTCGTCCCCTTCTCCTCTTGCCCTCACACTTCCCAATATCAGGGTCTTTTCCAGGGAGTCTTCTCTTCTCATGAGATGGCCAAAGTATTGGAGCCTGAGCTTCAGGATCTGTCCTTCCAGTGAGCACTCCGGGTTGATTTCCTTCAAAATGGATAGGTTTGTTTTCTTTGCAGTCCAGGGGACTCTCAAGAGTCGCCTCCAGCACCACAATTCAAAAGCATCAATTCTTCGGCGGTCAGCCTTCTTTATGGTCCAACTCTCACTTCCATACATCGCTACTGGAAAAACCATAGCTTTGACGATGCGGACCTTTGTCGGCAAGGTGATGTCTCTGCTTTTTAAGATGCTGTCTAGGTTTGTCATCGCTTTCCTCCCAAGAAGCAGGTGTCTTTTAATTTCGTGGCTGCTGTCACCATCTGCAGTGATCATGGAGCCCAAGAAAGTAAAATCTCTCACTGCCTCCATGTCTTCCCCTTCTATTTGCCAGGAGGTGATGGGATCAGTGGCCATGAGCTTAGTTTTTTTTTATGTTGAGCTTCAGACCATTTTTGGCGCTCTCCTCTTTCACCCTCATTAAGAGATTCTTTAATTCCTCCTCACTTTCTGCCATCAGAGTGGTATCATCTGCATATCTGAGGTTGTTGATATTTCTTCCGGCAATCTTAATTCCGGTTTGGGATTCATCCAGTCCAGCCTTTCGCATGATGTATTCTGCATATAAGTTAAATAAGCAAGGAGACAATATACAGCCTTGTCGTACTCCTTTCCCAATTTTGAACCAATCAGTTGTTCCATATCCAGTTCTAACTGTTGCCTCCTGTCCCACATAGAGATTTCTCAGGAGATAGATAAGGTGGTCAGGCACTCCCATTTCTTTAAGAACTTGCCAAAGTTTGTTGCAGTCCACACAGTCAAATGCTTTTGCGTAGTCAATGAAGCAGAAGTAGATATTTTTCTGGAACTCTCTGGCTTTCTCCATAATCCAGCGCATGTTAGCAATTTGGTCTCTAGTTCCTCTGCCCCTTCAAAATCCACCTTGTACTCCTGGGAGTTCTCGGTCCACATACTGCTGAAGCCTACCTTGGAGGATTTTGAGCATAACCTTGCTAGCGTGTGAAATGAGTGCAATTGTACAGTAGTTGGAGCCTTCTTGGGCACTGCCCTTCTTTGGCATTGGGATGTAGACTGATCTTTTCCAATCCTCTGGCCACTGCTGAGTTTTCCAAACTTGCTGGCATATTGAGTGTAGCACCTTAACAGCGTCATCTTTTAAGATTTTAAATAGTTCAACTGGAATGCCATCACCTCCACTGGCCTTGTTGTTAGCCATGCTTTCTAAGGCCCACTTGATTTCACTCTCCAGGATGTCTGGCTCCAGGTCAGCAACCACACTCTCTGGGTTGTCCGGGACATCCAGATCTTTCTGGTATAATTCCTCTGTGTATTCTTGCCACCTCTTCTTGATGTCTTCTGCTTCTGTGAGGTCCCTACCATTTTTGTCCTTTATCATGTCCATCTTTGTACAAAATGTTCCTTTAACATATCCAATTTTCTTGAACAGATCTCTGGTTTTTCCCTTTCTATTATTTTCCTCTATATCTTTGCACTGTTCGTTTAAGAAGGCCCTCTTGTCTCTCCTTGCTATTCTTTGGAAGTCTGCGTTCAATTTTCTGTAACTTTCCCTATCTCCCTTGCATTTTGTTTCCCTTCTCTTCTCTGCTAATTGTAAGGCCTCGTTGGACAGCCACTTTGCTTTCTTGCATTTCCTTTTCTTTGGGATGGTTTTTGTCGCTGCCTCCTCTACAATGTTACGAGCCTCCATCCATAGTTCTTCAGGCAATCTGTCCACCAAATCGAGTTCCGTAAATCTGTTCTTCACTTCCACTGTGTATTCATAAGGGATTTGGTTTAGATTATACCTGACTAGCCCCGTGGTTTTTCCTACTTTCTTCAGTTTAAGCTTGAATTTTGCTATAAGAAGCTGATGATCAGAGCCAAAATCAGCTCCAGGTCTTGTTTTTGCTGACTGTATAGAGCTTCTCCATCTTTGGCTGCAGAGAACATAGTCAATCTGATTTCAGTATTGCCCATCTGGTGATGTCCATGTGTAGAGTCGCCTCTTGTGTTGTTGGAAAAGAGCGTTTGTGATGACCAGCTTGTTCTCTTGACAAAACTCTATTAGCCTTTGCCCTGCTTCGTTTTGAACTCCAAGGCCAAACTTACCCGTTGTTCCTTTTATCTCTTGACTCCCTACTTCAGCATTCCAGTCCCCTATAACGAGAAGAACATCTTTCTTTGGTGTCAGTTCTAGAAGGTGTTGTAAGTCTTCATAGAATTGGTCAATTTCAGCCTCTTCAGCATCGGTGGTTGGTGCATAAACTTGGATTACTGTGATGTTGAAAGGTCTGCCTTGGATTCGTATTGAAATCATTCTCTCATTTTTGAGATTGTATCCCAGTACAGCTTTTCCCACTCTTTTGTTGACTATGAGGGCTACTCCATTTCTTCTACGGGATTCTTGCCCACAATAGTAGATATGAGAATCGTCTGAATTGAATTTGCCCATTCCCGTCCATTTTAGTTCACTGACGCTCAGGATGTCAATGTTGATTCTTGCCATCTCCTGTTTGACCACATCCAGCTTACCAAGGTTCATAGATCTTACATTCCAGGTTCCTATGCAGTAATTTTCTTTGCAGTATTAGACTTTCCTTTCACTTCCAGGCACGTCCGCAGCTGAGCGTCCTTTCGGCTTTGGCCCAACCACTTCATTAGCTCTGGAGCTACTTGTCCTTGTCCTCCGCTCTTCCTCAGTAGCATGTTGGACGCCTTCCGACCTGAGGGGCTCATCTTCCAGCATCGTATCTTTTAGCCTTTTGTTTCTGTCCATGGAGTTTTCTTGGCAAAGATACTGGAGTGGCTTGCCAGTTCCTGCTCCAGGTGGATCGCGTTTAGTCAGAATTCTCCACTATGACCTGTCCGTCTTGGATGTCCCTGCACGGCATAGCCCATAGCTTCTCTGAATTACTCAAGCCCCTTCGCCACAACAAGGCAGGAATCCGTGAAGGGGTTTCTTGGTTTAATATGATTCAAATAGAAAGGTGGACAAGGGAATGGAATAGTAAGGAAGGGAAAAGTAGAAAAATGACAAAATTTGAAGAGGTTATTGAAAAAAGATTGAAATTAGAGGAAAATACAGAAAGAAAGGGAACTGTAAGTCAAATATATAAATTATTAATTCAGGCCGAACAGGATACACAAGGATTAAAAACACAATGGCAATATGATTTGGATAAAGAAGTAATAGGAGAAGAATGGGATAAAATGTGGGATCAAAGAATTATGAAGAACGTGCCTGTAAGGATAAAAGAATATTGTTATAAGGTAATATGGAGGTGGTATTTAATGCCGGTAAAATTGAATATAATAAATAAAAATGTATCATCACTATGCTGGAGGTGTAAAAAAGAGAAGGGGACGTATATACATATGTGGTGGTCATGTGAAGTATGAAAGCAAGAATGGAAGCAAATTTTTAAAGAAATAAGGGAAATAACTGGACTAAATATTCAAATGTCCCCATCAATGGCTTTATTGAATTTGGTTAAGAAGGATCAATTGTTGAAATAAAATATGGATTTAATAGTAATAATGATTACGGCAGCAAGGTTAATTTTTGCAAGAAACTAGAAAAATGATAACCAACTCAATTTAGAGGAATGGTATAGAGAACTATGGGATATGGCCATTAATGATAAACTGACATGTGATACGAAAATAAGAAGAGGCCTATCAAAAAATAATGATTTTAAGAAAATATGGAGTGTATTCTTGGAATATGTATTTCGGAGGGGGGAAGGGGTATACACCGAGGCAAGAAACAATGAAGTTTTGGAGAGAAAATGGACTGAATGAAATTTAAAATATTATTAATGTTAGCCCTGAGGGTGATGGTGGCCCTGGTGTATTATGTAATTGTATTTTATTGTGGTGTTAGGTTTGTGTTGTTTAGGTCGGATGTTTGTGTGACGGACAGGCCAGAAACCACACCTGTCCATCACAATGGAACACTGATTCAGGAGCCAATGGTTGAGCAGGAGGGCGGAACCAAGAAATAGAGGAAGAGAATGGAGGACAGTTATAATCAGTTAGGATGTCAGTTAGCCAGGAGTTAGGGTTTCTTTTAAGCATGAGATAAGACAGTTGGTCAAGGGTTAGGGAAAGAGTTAGGTAATTGGAAGAATTGTTATGAAGAGTTAGACTACGAAGAAGGTTTAGAGAGAGACTGATAGACAGTGATTAGTAAAGTCAAATAATAACACTTGGAAAGAAATGTATAAGAGAACTGAATGAAGTAACACCTACAAGAAATAAATAAACTGTTATGAAGTAATTGAAACTAAATACAAAGTAACCAGCATATTTCTATGATAAATGCAGTTTAATGAATCTCAAATACCATAACACATATGATTTACTTGATTCTTTCACATGTTAAACAAGTAATAAACAACGTTAATTTTGACATATATGATTCAATGTGTCTAATTGGTAATTGAGGAAAGATTTCCTTTGGTGGCAGCGGAAGTGGAGACAAGAGATACGGTCATACCTGAAGGCAAATCTGTTTGTTAGGAGGAACATACAGAGGAGCTGAGGGTGGGTGACATTTTGTTGAATAAATTTATAAGAAAAAGAAAAAAAGAAACAAGGCGAGGGAGGAGCCAGACGCCCCCGTCGACGCCGAGACTTTCCTCTCTCTCTCTCTCTCACACACACACCCAAACACACACCCAGCCAGCAGGTGGTAGGGAGCCCCGCGTGGCGGCCGCAAGGAGGCAGCGCCCAGCTCGGGCCGGCGGCCGGGCAGGACGGGCTGCCCCCGGCGTGCCAGGCAGACTGCCTTCGGCTCGCTCCCGGGTCCCTCCTCTGGCCCGTTGGCTCCGCCGCCCGCCCGGGAAGCAGGTCGCCGGGTTCGGGACGACCCCGGTGACCGCCTGTTGCGGGCCGGCCGGCGGACGCTTGTGCCTGGGCTCTGGAGGGCAGATAAGGAGAAGGCGGCCCTTGCCGGGCAGGCGGCGTCGGCGGAGGGCGGGCAGGCGGCTCTGCCCGGGACCAGCCCAGCGCTTCCAGGAGGCGCCCCCGAAACGCCCTACTTGGGGGGGGGGAAAGGGGGGGAGGAGATTTTGGGAGACGGAGGCGCGCTGCCCGCTTGCAGCCTTCTTGCCGCTTCTGGAGGTGCGGGAGCGCAGCTGCCGCCTTGAGGGCGAGTTTCGTGGGCAGCTTTGAGGGCTCTGGGCGAGGAAGGGGGTCTCCTTTGGAGGAGGAGGGGGCGGCGGAGGAGAGCCACCCAGCCTCGTGGTCATTGCAGAACCGGCGTCAAGGCTGCTGGCTGCGTCTGGGCTGGTCCAGCGCCTTTCTGATCGTCCTCCTCCTCCTCCTGCTCACCTTTCAAAAGCACCCCCGCCTCAGCGCCCCATCGGGTCCTTTTCCTCCGCCTCGCAGATCCGAAGAAGGAAAAAGACCCCCCCCCCCCTTCCGCGAAAGCGAAGAGACGCGCCATGGGAACTTGAGACGGGCGGAGAAGACGGTCAGGATCTGGGCCGAGGAAGGAGGACCCCGGAGGCCCGCGGGATGGCGGGCCGCGGCTTGGCGTAGCCCCCCCCCCCCCCGACCCGCTCCATCCCCTCTCGCGGCGCCGTCAGCTCCCTCGCGCCCCCTCGCTTGGGGGGACACCCCGAGAGAGAGAGATGAAGACCAAGGGAGACGCCCGGGAGGGGTCTGCCGCCGCCGCCTCCACCCTTCTGCCGGCCCCGCATGCCTCCGGCCAGGACCCCTTTCCCCGAAAGCAAACCGTCGAAGCGCTCGACCTCTCCTTGGAGGGGATCCTGTATCCCAAAAGCAGCGACGAGGAGGAGGGAGAGGAGGAGGAGGACGAGGCGGCGAGGCACCGGTCGTGCCACTCGGACGAGGCGGCGGCAGGAGAACGGAACGGGACGGCCTCCCTGGCGCAGGGAAGCCCCCCGTCGGACAAGGACGCCTTGGAGAGGGTCCTCGACACCTTCCTGGCCCCCTCCTCCAGCCAGGCCAACTCGGGCAGCCCCTCGGGCGCCATGCCCTGGGCCTTCTTCAGCGCCGAGATGGCCGAGTTCTCCGGCGGGCTGCTGAGCCGCCGCCCCGACGGCAAAGGCGCCGAAGCGCCGCCCGAGGCCGCGGCTCTGCCGCCGCCGCCGCCGCCTCTCTCGCCCGGGGCCGCCGCCTCTTCGTCCCCCTGGAAGGCGGCGAAGGAGGGAGCCGGGGCGGCGCTCTTGAAGAGCCCCAAGGGCAAGGCGCCCGCCGCCTCGGCGCTGGCCAAGGGAGAGCACGCCTTCGCGACCGGAGACGCCGCCGAGCGGGCCCTCGACGACGACGACGACGACGAGGACGCGGCCGTCGCCTCCTCCTCCACCAGCAGCGGCGGCGACTGCGGCCGGTTCGCGGCGGCCCGGCGCTCCCCGCTCGCCGCCGCCGCCGCTCCTCCCGGCGGCCCGGACTTTGTGACGGTGCCCATCCTGCCCCTCAACTCGGCTTACTTCGCCGCCAGGACGCGGCAGCTGCTGGACGTGGAGGAGTCGCCGGACGGCGGCCCTTTCCCGGCCGGCGCCCTCCACGATTTCGCCGCTTACGCCTATTCCCCCAAAGAAGGGCCGCAGCAGGCGTACCTCTTCGCCCCCCACGGCGGAGACTTCCCGCCCAACTTCAAGATCAAGGAAGAAAACCTCCTGGCTGCGGCGGCGAAAACCTCGACGGGAGGCGCGGCCGGAGCGCTTCCCGGCGCCGACTACGCCGCCCAAGGCGCTGCTCCCGGACAGGCCAAAACTAACATGAGCAGCAGCAGCAGCAGCGCCGGCCCCGAGGCTTCGTCCTCCTCTCTGGAGTGTATCCTGTACAAGGGAGAAGCGGCTGGGGTGGCTGCTCCTGCGCCTGGAGGCTCCGCTGCCCTCTCTTACGGACTAGCACCTTGCAAAGCCTCAACCAGCTGCATAGTACAGAGGGACAGTCTCAGCTTGCCCTCCACGTCCAACGCGGTGGTCTCTCAGCCTCTCTACCAGCCCATGGCCTTTCACAGTCCGCAACAGCTGGCCGGCTTCAAAGAGGGCTTATCCCAGTTCTACTCACCTTATTTGAGCTATATAAGGTAGGAGGGGTTGTTCCCCACCCCATAATTTTGATCCTCTTACACCTTATCCCACCCCTCCTTTTATTTTAAAGGTGTGCACTTGTCAAGTTACTAGACCCTGATTTTGTGCATGTGAATTCGGACTATACGTCTGCACTTCTTATCTAAAAGCAAGTCCCTATGAATCCAATTGAGGCTTACTTCCAAGTAGACCGACATCGTACTGTACAGTGAGTGATTGAATTCTTATTTGAGTGTGTGAGTGATGGAACATGGGAGTTTTAGTGGGTCCTAAATTACACCCACAAGTCCCACTCTCTATTTCTACCCCAGTTAACTAAATCACACTACCCACCTTTAAGCCTTTTAAAATTTATGCTACCTATGGGGCGCATAGGACATTTTACCTGAGGGCGCTAAAATGTCCTATGCGCCCCATATGGTTTGAATACGGTACAGTCTTTCCGCTGTTTAGATCAAACTGTAAGCAACTTTTTTCTTGCTGAGAAAGTTTCAGGAGCGCAAGGTTTGAGCTGGCTGGTTTTGTGAATGAAACTATCAAAGGACTCTATGTGTGTCATTGTTCCTTTATGGTATATCTTTCTGACTGGAGACACACTGAGCCCTAAACTGCACAGGAGGAATCCACATAGCCTTAACTTAGACCTGTAATGGTTAAAAATTCCCATCTCTGATTTCCCCTGCCCCTGCTACATAATTACATCACCTTCCAATACTACCTGAAACTGCCTTTTCTGAACTCACTCCGGGCTTGTAGTAGCGTTGTTTATAACGCTGTCTGGAAAGGGTTTTCCAAAGTTGTAGCCCTAAGAGGTTTTCTTGGTGTGGTTAGCTGGGATACTTGCTACTGGAGCTGCCAGGATCAACCAACACTGATCAATTAAATCTTGTAACCCTATAAATCAACCCTGAGTGCTCACTGGAAGGACAGATCCTGAAGCTGAGGCTCCAATACTTTGGCCATCTCATAAGAAAAGAAGACTTCCTGGAAAAGACCCTGATGTTGGGAAAGTGTGAGGGCAAGAGGAGAAGGGGACGACAGAGGACGAGATGGTTGGACAGTGTCACCGAAGCGACCAACATGAATTTGACCCAACAGGGCCTGGCGTGCTCTGGTCCATGGGGTCACGAAGAGTCGGGCACGACTTAACAACTAAACAACAACAACAACAACCCTATAACATCATAGGCATTGCTTGGGAAAGTTTTGACTACAAGTCCCAGAATCCTCAGGTTAGGGGATTCTGAGAGTTGTATATAAACAGGCAGCCTTATTTCTGGCTCTGGAGCCGCAGGTTGGGTGCCCGATTCCCCTCAGTGCCTCCTTGAGAGGGGCTGGACTAGATGATCTATACCATCTTTTCCAACTCTGCAGTTCTAAGATTATTATTATTATTCTTCAAATGGGCAGAATATTTAGACTGTCACAATGCTTCTTATTATAACCCACAACATATTGACAGATATTTCGTAGTCTGGTCATCGTTGTTTAAGGCCAGAGTCCTGAACTAGATATGCTTAGAAGGAATTAAGCCTTAATGAACACAGTAGAAAGTGCTCCTGGGTCAACAAGTTTAGCTTTGTGGAATTAATTATTACTTGTAAGTTTGGGATACAGTTCACTAACAGCTGTAATGACAGCGAGCTATCATCCTACGGTGTCCCACAGCATTTATCATGTTCAGATTGACAACGTCAGCTTTTACTATGCATTATCTAGTTACCTTTGTTGGGAGTCCTGAAACACACACACACACCGCACACACGCACATACATGCACGCACACCCCCTCAGTATTGCTCCGTACTGCCACCGAGAAGCGCTTTCTTGTTAACATTCAAACACCATGTATACCAGCCTGGAGGAAAACATGTACCAAATAATAATATACAGCTGGGTGTTCAAAGAGGCACCCTCCACTCACAGTAACAATTCAGCCTGCAGGCTTACATGGAAACAAGTTCGTTTGAGGCTAATAACCATGCAGTTGCTCCGAGGATTGTCGCCGCCTGCAGTCTTCTGTTTCTTGTGCTCAGAGCGTCTAAAATAACAACCAGTAAAAAATTAGAAAGTGGCGGCATACATCTGTATTTCTTAAAGAGAAGTCTAGGTTATTCCCATCTCAAGTGTTGCTTAAAACAGTAGTAGATATTATTTCCTCCAAACTACTGTTTTCAGAATGCCAGTTGTTGTTGATAATATATTACTATGATGTTCACAGTATTCTGTGAATGTCTTAGTAATATATTACTAAACATTATATCAAACCCTCTCCCCCACCTTCTATTAAAACAGTTGCCTCTGATAATAGAGCAATACAGCTGATAATGCTGCCATTCAAACAGATGGGTAGGATTTAGTTGTGCTTTAAATAGCCAGGTAGCAATGTAATATAAGATGCTAGTCATAAACAACTTGTGGTGTGTGTGTTTAAAACCCTTATGCCATTGCTAATGAATAAAAATAATAGATACAGCCTTTCTTGAGGTCACTTATCTGTCAGAAAGCATCTGAAAACCTTCTGCTCCAAATGTACATTTCCCCCCCATGAGGAAATATGCAGAAAAGTTAAAAAATATTTAAAAGTTAGCATATCTAATAACATTATCAATTCTGTAAAGTAGTGGTAGAAAACATTCTAGCAGGAAGACAGAATACTTGCATTAATGTAAGAAATACACAATTGATTAATACAGAGAAAGTAAGGTACACTTGCACTTATTGTTAAAAGGTTGTATGAGTCATGAAGTTGTAAGATGGCATGAAAGTGTGGCATGCCAACATTGCAGATATTGGCACATCACCAACCAACCAACCAAGCATTCTAACCTCAGTCCCCTTCAGTTATACTATTCTGTTGCTGTAATTCAGCTCCTGCTCCACTGAATTTGCTGGATGTGCTTCGTCAGTAATAAATTTGATCAGAGACATCTTCACAATACTAATAGAATTTTACTGATGGGGTAAAGTTCATACATAATCACAGTTCCAGTCAGTCTACCCTGTGAGAAAGAACTGGCTATGTTCTTTTATGTTCATTTCGCTTTCATGTGCCAGTCCTCTCTGATAACAGCATTATGTGCACTTCAACCAGGTCAGATCAAGACACTGGTTTAGATGCCACAGTAAACTGTGCTTTATTGTGATTAAGGACATGTCACACTGAACCTCAGGCTAGCTTATTCCACCACTAGGACAATCAAAGGGAGATGAAGTATTTTTTAATTCTATTTTTATTTTTCAATAGTTTGTCCTTTCCTCCAGATGTGCCAAACTTTATTCGTAAGAGGTTTGAAATAAGCCAACTACAAAACATGATATATTATAACTGGCTTGTTTCAACAAACTAATTTTAAGATTAACTACAGTTTAGGATTATGTAATGCCGTATTTTGTTCAACTGAGAACAGAAATGAAAACATCCATTTTCTCTCTTCTGGCTGCCTTGGAGGAGAAAGAAGGAAGTATTAAAATATAGTTGCACATTGATAACATTTAAAATAAGGAATCTTATTTTAGGAATATTTGAACTTCAGGTTGGATGACTGTTTTTAGAAGCTATTTTATTAATCTACTAAAAGCACAGTTTCACAACAGCAGTGGTTTGTTTGATAGACCCAGCCAAGGAAGCTTTAGTTATGTGGACAGACCTTTAATTGGTAGAGCTGGAAGCTCAGGGATACTTATTTCTGAGGCGTAGCAACCACAGGTGTTAACTGCAAAATTCATGTTTGACTCATAGAAGGGTGGTAGTAGTGGAGGGAAGCCTCTGTTTTAGCTCCTGGTGTGTCAGCTCTGAATAGGAGCTCTCTTGCAAAGATCTGAGCAATGCTGCAACATTTTGTTGCAGGTCCCATGTATATTTTTGCAATATGTGAATATTGTCATAATGCATTTGTATGAATAAGTAGAATTTAAACAGGGAAAATATTAAAGATTGTGGGCCTGCAAAAAGTCTATACACACACTGCCCACCTTGAAATCTGCTGGAGTAACTCTGATCAAAGTTACACTTCGGAGACAATTCCTGAACCATTTAATAATAATTACTTGCTGAATTAATAATAATTACAGAGCTGACACACCAGCTAAAACAATCCCTTCACGGATTGCTGCCTTGTCGTGGCGAAGGGGCTTGAGCAATTCAGAGAAGATACGGGCTAGGCCGTGCAGGGACACCCAAGACGGACAGGTCATAGTGGAGAATTCTGACTAAACGCGATCCACCTGGAGCAGGAACTGGCAAGCCACTCCAGTATCTTTGCCAAGAAAACTCCATGGACAGAAACAAAAGGCTAAAAGATATGACGCTGGAAGATGAGCCCCTCAGGTCGGAAGGCGTCCAACATGCTACTGAGGAAGAGCGGAGGACAAGTACAAGTAGCTCCAGAGCTAATGAAGTGGTTGGGCCAAAGCCGAAAGGACGCTCAGCTGCGGACGTGCCTGGAAGTGAAAGGAAAGTCCGATGCTGCAAGGAAAAATACTGCATAGGAACCTGGAATGTAAGATCTATGAACCTTGGTAAGCTGGATGTGGTCAAACAGAAGATGGCAAGAATCAACATTGACATCCTGAGCGTCAGTGAACTAAAATGGATGGGAATGGGCGAATTCAATTCAGACGATTCTCATATCTACTATTGTGGGCAAGAATCCCGTAGAAGAAATGGAGTAGCCCTCATAGTCAACCAAAGATTGGGAAAAGCTGTACTGGGATACAATCTCAAAAATGAGAGAATGATTTCAATATGAATCCAAGGCAGACCTTTCAACATCACAGTCATCCACGTTTATGCACCAAGCACTGATGCTGAAGAGGCTGAAATTGACCAATTCTATGAAGACTTACAACACCTTCTAGAACTGACACCAAAGAAAGAGGTTCTTGTCATTCTAGGGGACTGGAATACTAAAGTAGGGAGTCAAGAGATAAAAGGAACAACAGGTAAGTTTGGCCTTGGAGTTCAAAACGAAGCAGGGCAAAGGCTAATAGAGTTTTGTCAAGAGAACAAGCTGGTCATCACAAACGCTCTTTTCCAACAACACAAGAGGCGACTCTACACATGGACATCACCAGATGGGCAATACTGAAATCAGATTGATTATGTTCTCTGCAGCCAAAGATGGAGAAGCTCTATACAGTCAGCAAAAACAAGACCTGGAGCTGATGGTGGCTCTGATCATCAGCTTCTTATAGCAAAACTCAAGCTTAAACTGAAGAAAGTAGGAAAAACCACTGGGCTAGTCAGATATAATCTAAACCAAATCCCTTATGAATACACAGTGGAAGTGAAGAACAGATTTAAGGAACTCGATTTGGTGGACAGAGTGCCTGAAGAACTATGGATGGAGGCTCGTAACATTGTAGAGGAGGCAGCGACAAAAACCATCCGAAAGAAAAGGAAATGCAAGAAAGCAAAGTGGCTGTCCAACGAGGCCTTACAAATAGCAGAGAAGAGAAGGGAAACAAAATGCAAGGGAGATAGGGAAAGTTACAGAAAATTGAATGCAGACTTCCAAAGAATAGCAAGGAGAGACAAGAGGGCCTTCTTAAATGAAAACAGTGCAAAGATATAGAGGAAAATAATAGAAAGGGAAAAACCAGAGATCTGTTCAAGAAAATTGGAAATGTTAAAGGAACATTTTGTGTAAAGATGGACATGATAAAGGACAAAAATGGTAGGGACTTCACAGAAGCAGAAGACATCAAGAAGAGGTGGCAAGAATACACAGAGGAATTATACCAGAAAGATCTGGATGTCCCGGACAACCCAGAGAGTGTGGTTGCTGACCTTGAGCCAGACATCCTGGAGAGTGAAGTCAAGTGGGCCTTAGAAAGCATGGCTAACAACCAGGCCAGTGGAGGTGATGGCATTCCAGTTGAACTATTTAAAATCTTAAAAGGTGACGCTGTTAAGGTACTACACTCAATATGCCAGCAAGTTTGGAAAACTCAGCAGTGGCCAGAGGATTGGAAAAGATCAGTCTACATCCCAATGCCAAAGAAGGGCAGTGCCAAAGAATGCTCCAACTACCATACAATTGCACTCATTTCACACACTAGCAAGGTTATGCTCAAAATCCTCCAAGGCAGGCTTCAGCAGTATGTAGTCAAAGCTATGTTTTTTCCAGTAGCGATGTATGGAAGTGAGAGCTGGACCATAAAGAAGGCTGATCGCCGAAGAATTGATGCTTTTGAATTGTGGTGCTGGAGGAGACTCTTGAGAGTCCCCTGGACTGCAAGGAGATCAAACCTATCCATACTGAAGGAAACCAACCCTGAGTGCTCACTGGAAGGACAGATCCTGAAGCTGAGGCTCCAATACTTTGGCCATCTCATGAGAAGAGAAGACTCCCTGGAAAAGACCCTGATGTTGGGAAAGTGTGAGGGCAAGAGGAGAAGGGGACGACAGAGGACGAGATGGTTGGACAGTGTCATTGAAGCTACCAACATGAATTTGACCCAAATCCAGGAGGCAGTGGAAGACAGGAGGGCCTGGCGTGCTGTGGTCCATGGGGTCACGAAGAGTCGGACACGACTTAACGACTAAACAACAACAACAACTTGCTGTCAAGTCAAGTCTGACTTATGGTAACCCTTTCCCAGGGTTGCCTTGTTTTACTGTTCCCTTATTTTAGGGTCACCCTGGGACTGTGCAGCTAAACCAATTAATTCAGCGTTAAAAAAACCCACAAATCTTAATTTGCGGATCTGGAACTGCTGTACCATGATAAACAAATGATATGTGCAAGAAAACTAGGGCTCTCAGGACTGATTCCACACTGGTTTGAGGCTCAAAGGTGTAGATCTTTGAAATGGATCTGAAAATACTACTGACGTTTTTCTTCCGCTGACCAATTTCGTTTCTATGGACAGGAAATTTTTGCAAAGAGCAAACTCATTTATTTACATGGTAGGAGCTGAAGCCTGTACCCTGTACCACATAGTATAAGATCTTAACTGGTTAGTTTCATTATTTGCTTCACTAACTGACTGGTTACATAAATACTTCACTCAGCCTCTAACTCACAGAACACTGTCGTTACTAACTTGTCTCTAATTAGAATCATAGAATCATGAAGTTGGAAGGGGCCTATAAAGCCATGGAGTCCAAACCCCTGTTTAGTGCAGGAATACAATCAAAGGATATCTGCCAGGTAACTAACATAGAACAGAGGTTTAAAAAGGTGGGAAAAGGAATCTGAGGTGGGGAGGGAAACAGTTTGCCAATCTAAGTGATTGACATTCCCCCCAGAGTCCCTCCCATCCAAACCTCTCAAAGATGCAATATGCAGGTGGCTATTCCAACAGAATCCTGCATGATCTGTTGCTAGAGTAAGGTTTCACCATATCACTGTCATAATATCTAAAGTACTCCATACGTACTCTCCTAATCAATTAGAATGGTCAAACTACTATGCACGGTATGAATATACCAGTTGCCCAGGGATATGTGATTTTAAATGTAACAGTTAACTGTTGTAATTGCTTTACTGTTCTTGCATCTTTAATAGAAGCCATGATTGATGAAGAATTAGCAGACCTTTCTCTTTAAATTGAGGTCCGTCTTTGTTATCTTGTAAATAAAGGAATAAACTTTGGTTTGTAATGAAAATGGGTTGTAGACAGAGGAGCTAAATGCTCCCACCTGTAATTTTCCACCTGTCTCTGGCGCTTTTTTCCCTGTTGAATATTCAGCGTAGTGAGTTTCTATTGGTTCAAGAAGTGAGGTTGCCCCCTAAGTTCTCTAGCCACCATTGTCAGTGGCTCTTTTGTTTGTGGTGTTGAGGAAGTGTTGCCCCAAAAGGTAACACTTCCCATCTTGGGGGCTGAGGCCAGGTAAAAGAGAAGCAATCGGTAGGTAGGAAGAGGGTTTAGTTACAGTTTTTATAATTGGACCTCACAGATTTTGTATGTGACTGATAGAGAAGTTTTGCATTTAAAGAGACAAGCCTGCTAACATCTCAACAATGTAGACATGTGTTATTTGACTTCATTTGCAGCCAAGTGAAAGGAAGCATGGTTTCACAGGTAAAAAGTTAGGTATTTCTTCCATTCTTACAATATTCTTTAATGCTCCTTTTTTTCTTACTTCCTTGGTTTAGGTCTGATACAGAAGCTGGCCAGAGCCCCCAGTACAGTTTTGAATCCTTGCCGCAGAAGATATGCCTCATCTGTGGGGATGAAGCATCAGGCTGTCACTACGGAGTCCTCACTTGTGGGAGCTGCAAAGTTTTCTTCAAGAGAGCGATGGAAGGTACTCTGCAATGGCTTTTCATGTCACAATCATGTTGCAGTTGTTTAACTGTTCTTCTAAGGCAGAGGCAGGCAACATTTAGCCTGGAGGCTACATCATGGCTGAAATCCAGCAGAGAGTCACCACTAGAGTAGGTCCATTTGAATCAACAGAACTTTTCAAACTGGGAGGAGGTAACAAGTGGGGTACCCCAGGGCTCAGTCCTCGGCCCTGTGCTCTTCAACATTTTTTATTAATGCAGGGAATGCTAATCAGATTTGCGGATGGCACAGAACTGGGTGGAATAGCGAATACCTTAGATGACAGAAACAAGATTCAAAATGATCTAGATAGGTTTGAGCACTGGGCTGAAAACAACAGAATGAAATTCAACAGGGATAAGTGCAAAGTACTGCACCTCAGAAAAAGAAACCAAACACACAGGGGGAAGACCTGGCTCAGCAAAACTACGAGCGAGAAGGATCTTGGAATTGTCGTAGATCACAAGCTAAATATGAGACAACAGTGTGATGTGGCTACAAAAAAGCTAATGCTATTTTAGGCTGCATTAATAGAAGTATAGTTTCCAAATCCTGTGAGGTGCTGGTTCCCCTCTATTCAGCACGGGTTAGGCCTCACCTTGAGTATTGTGTCCAGTTCTGGACACCACACTTCAAGAAGGATGCCAACAAATTGGAACAAGTTCAGAGAAGGGCAACAAGGGTGATCAGGGGGCTGGAAACCAAGCCTTATGAGGAAAGACTGAAAGAACTGGGCATGTATAGCATTGAGAAAAGAAGACTGAGGGAGATATGATCACACTTTTAAAATACTTGAAAGGCTGTTATTCAGAGGAGGGGCAGGATCTGTTCTCAATCATCCCAGAGTGCAGGACATGAACCAGTAGGCTCAAATTACAGAAAACCAGATTTCAGTTGAATATCAGGAAAAACTTCCTAACTGTTAGAGCAGTACAGCAGTGGAACCAACTACCTCGGGAGGTGGTGAGTGCTCCAACCCTTAGACAACCACCTGGCAGATATCCTTTGATTTGTATTCCAGCATTTAAGGGGGGGGAGGTTTGGACTCAATGGTCTTATAGGCCCCTTCCAACCTTATGATTCTATGATTTGACATAGGTGTTGACTCACCAAATCCCTGTTGATTCAGTGGGCCTACTTTAGTGGTGAGTACTACTGGATTTCAGCCAATGGGCTTCTATCCCCCTTTTTTTTTTTTTTTTTGCACCTCCAGAATCCCTCCGGAAATGTTGAGCGTTTTGTTGTTGTTGTTGTTGAAAAAAGTCTCCAGGAATGTCAGTTTTGCTTTAAAACAAGTCATAGGTGCAACTGGTGCCATTTGGGGCCAATGAAAAAGGTTTGTGTGGCGTTTGTTTGTGTGTGTGTGTTTGTGTGCGGGGGGGAGGGTTTGTCTCATTTTGTGTGCAAAATGTGAAGCACAAGTCCAACCACTTTTGGTTTTGGGGTGATAAGGCAACTTGTAGTAGTTCCCAGAGAAGGAGAGAATTCCTTCCGGACTTTGCCCACCATTGTTCTAAAATTTCAACAAATAATTTTTGTGTAGACTTTTTGTAGAGGCTTCTTCATAGGCAAGTGGATGAGAGTTAACACTGTGTCTGGATAGAAGGGTGGGGATATGAGAGGTTTTATGCAAATATTTGCAGAATACGATTGCTTTCTTTCTAAGGATCTGCTAGAGCAAATGTTCTCAACCTCAGATTCTCACCCTGATGTTCTTGGACTGCAACTCCCAGAAGCCTTCACGGCTAGCTGTGCTGGCCAGGATTTCTGGGAGTTGTAGCCATCTCGGGACCCAAGGTTGGGAATCACTGTGGTTTGTGCACTGTTCGGTTGGGCTCCAGAATGCTTTCATTTAGAAAATGCTGGAGAAAGAGAACATGCAGCTGGCACTTGTTTTAAGCCTGCAGTGTTTCCTCTGATAAGTTGATTAGTTAGGTTGATTAATTAAAACACTTGTAATTAATGAAAAGTGTGCCTTTCCCCACCCCCAATTAATTCAGTAGTTTTTAAGAAGGATGTGTTTTGGATTTAGTTAGACTAGACTCATTGAAATCCATGGGATGTAAGGGAGTTATGACTAATGTAAAATCCCACGGATTTAGAATGAGTCCAGTATGCAAATCTGGAGCTCAGCCATTATTTCTGATGCAGTTTCTTACTGATCCTAGAAAACTCATATTCCCTTCTCCTATGTAGAGGAGTTAGCTTTTTCTAAAATGGTGGTAACTAAGATTCGTGTGTGTGTGTGTCTGTGTGTGTACACATACGTGCATGCCTCTCTGTGTATGCATGCATCCCAAAACATAGATAGGATGCTTCTTGCTTCACATATATCAACCAGAAGCCAGAGGGGTGTCTCTGAACCGAATCCCCTCTCCCCTTCACAATCCTATTGTGTGCCACCAATATCTGATGGAGTGGTCTGAGAAACTCAGTGTCACTTCTGTGTGGCAGAGAGGATTTCAAGGGAAAGGAGAAATGCCGTTGTCCTAGTGTTTAACTGCCAGTTCAGTTGCCTACTGTTGGACACCGTGCCTTTGGCAACAGTGCAGGAGGCCACATGATAATCTATGTATATTTAGCATGAATATATTTTGGTTGAATACTGAGAATTTTCCACTGTGCACAAGTAACCATATAAGAAGCTAGTTGGCTATATCATCTTTCTAAATTATTCAAGGAGTGGTGGGGAAGGAGGTGGCTGGTCCATAGCTGTGCAATAGAGCGCATGCATTGCAGAAGGTTCAAGGATTCATTCTTGACATCTCCCGTTACAAGGAACAGGTAGCAAGTTGTTGGGAGTCCTATTGGGGCCTCCGTAAAACCATTAGCATAAATACTCTGACCCAAGATGAGAGAGCTATATAGATTTCAAATGGCAAGGAAGGTTTTATCCGAGGGGTACTTCATGAACATTCCCTCATTCAGTCTACTGTAATTTCTGTTGGAGTTTTTACAGCTTCACATTCTGCCCCGAGAAGGTTTTGCTGGGAGTGAACTTTCTGGACTGGGATGACTGTCAGTCTATTCAGCGCTAACCAATTGATCTCTCCTGCCTCTGAATTTAAAGAGAGCCCCACCTCTCTAATCAGTGTTTCCCCCCTCTGTTGAGTCTGTTCAGATTTGTTGTTGAAAGTAGTCATGTTTGTCAGTTTGCTGTTCAATTTATTCAACTGTAAGTAAAGAAAATGGTTTTTATTCTTTTATTTATTAATGAGAAAAGGGATGGAGAACTGTGGAGAACTTTAAGCTATTTTGCTCTGTGAATCCCTGTACTTCTGCTGCATAGCTAGAGGAGAGGAGTTTAACAACAAATTCAAAATTCTGTTGTTGTTGTTGTTTTGACTTATATACTGCCCCATAGTGCTAGAGCACTTGCTGGGTAGTTTACAACATAATTATTCAGGGAACATTTTGCCCCCCAGTGAACTGGGTACTCATTTTACCAACCTCAGGATGGTGGAAGTTTGAGTTAACCTTAAGCCAGCTACCTGAGCACCTTGGGATTGAACTCGGGTCATGAGCAGAGGATTGACTGCAGTACGTACTGCATGTACTGTACACTACTCAATGGGTGGTTAACTTGCCCCTTTTTGTAATTGCAACGGGATTTCAGCCAATAAGTTACAATTGTAGTGTAATTTTTCTACTTTTCTCATTGAAATAAGTAACTAAATAGAAGTGACAGTTACTTATAACTAATTACTTTTAAATTTTGCAGGGGAAGAACTTTAAAGCTTCCATACGTGCTTAGTAACAAACTGAACATCTAGCTATTCTATTGCTTCAGAACATACAGATAGTGATGTGTTTAAACTACAGTTTTTTTTAGCAAAGCAAGATATTAAGCCAGGATCTAATCCTAGCTGGATGTTCTACCTTACTAATAAACTGTGGTTTGAACAGACACGGCTGACTTTTGATGCAAGAACAAACTGTGGTTTATTCTTAACTGGGATTGGAAGCTTTAAATCTTACTTTCGAGTTTTTGTTTTTTTAATGCAACTGGTTATGCCCTTTGTACCAATTTGCTCCCCCTGTAGGATTGGCTCTTGTGGATCCTACTCCTGCGTTGGTCCATACTGATCTGTACACTTAGGGTGTCATTTGATTGCATTTCCCTATGGGTGTTTTTCTATGGGTCACTTTCCAGCCCATCATATCCTATGGAAGGGATGGGCAGAGAAGACAGAAAAAAAGGGCAGGGCCATTTGTGTTGAGAGTGATATGTCTGGGAGCAATCCTGGATTTGTGTGGACAAGGGGTGCTAGGAGACTTCAGGGCATCCCTCGACCGCCAGGAAGAAATGCCCTCCTCATGGGTGGACACAAATACTGGGATGATGCATTCAGATCTGCAACCAAAAAAGCAACAAAACAATGCAGCACAACCGGACAATACCACTGTTTAGATGAACCCATCATGTCACTTCCTTTAATAATAAGCTGTGATCTGATTAGAGGAAACCTTTATTAACTCCTGTTGATTTGAGACATAAAGTGTGCTCTTCATTTTGACAGGATTGTACTCATATAACTCACACTTAAGGGAAGCAGCTGGATGTAGGTTCTTTATCCTGTAGGCACAGGGAGTCTGTGTAAATCCCATTGAAATGAACAGGATTTAAACAATGGAAGTGTACGTGGGTCGTCCACCCTGGCAAATATGCAGAGCCTACAAAACAGGAGCAATTCTGGCTTCAGGAAAATGAATTGAAAGACTTAATAAGCTAAGTGACCAGTGTTGTGCAAACAAATGGCTGTGTAATACACTTTACGTACATGATTGTGCTTTTTTAGAAACTTCTAAAGTAGTAGTTATTTTTTTAAAAAACAACCCACCAAGGTGATCTGACACAATCAGCTAGTTGGCCAAAGGTTGCTTTGCCAGTTAAGTTGTTAGAAAACAGCTATGGCAGGCGTTCAGGTTAAAACTCTATGAACTAAACCACTTAGCCAGATTAATTGAATGTTCCTTCAGAATTTTAATTAATGTGGAAACGGAGCTACAGTAGGACCTCTTGATCCATGGGATCAGTATCTGCTGAATCACTTACCCATGGTCTGAAAATATTCAAAATATTAAAAGAAAAATTCTAGAAATATAGTGGTGCCTCGACTTACGAACGTCCCGACATACAACCATTTCGAGTTGCGACCAGCTCCGGCCGCAAAATTTTGCTTCAAGTTGCGGCCGAAGCTTCCACTTACGAACACAAAAAAGTCAGGTGGAAAAGGCAAGGAATTCAAATTAGACGGCTAACCGTTGGTCGGCGAAGAGCTTCTTTGTAGCTCTTTCACCCTAACCGTTAGTGTGCGCACGTTTGCAGAGAGGCTTCGGACTACCTGGTGCTGCTTTCTGCTTCTGGGTGAGTACATTTACAGGGTTTTGCAGGGTGGGTTTGGGTTTGGGGGGGTTATGTTTCTGTGCTGTGATTTTTTTTTTTTTTTTTGGTGTGTGTTTTCCCCCAGATCCATCGCGTTCCAATACTGGGGGGGGGGGGGGGTGTTTTATATTTTTCCCCCAGCCCCATGGCGTTCCGATGGGGCTGGCTGTGTGTGTGTGTGTGGGTTGATTTTTTCCCCCAGCCCCGTCGCGTTCCGATGGAGCTGGCTGTGGGGTGTGTGTGTGTTTTTGATTTTTTTTCCCCCAGCCCCATCGCCTTCCAATGGGGCTTGGAGTGGTGGGGGTTTTTTTGGTGATTATTTTTTTCGGCCGGAACGGATTAATGGGGTTTCAGTGCATTCCTATGGGAAATGGTGCTTCGACTTACGACCATTTCGAGTTACGCCCATCTTCTGGAATGGATTATAGTCGTAAATCGAGGCACCACTGTATATTATTTCTAAAGGTGAAATTGCCAGAACTGGCCACTAGAGGGAGCAAGAAACCATTCTGTGTATAGCATTCACTAGAGAAATAGATTTCTACAGTGTCATTACCAAAAGTGGCCACTAGAGGGAGCCAGAGACCATGCTCTGTATAGCATTCACCATTATCCACATTTTTCAGTATCCACAGGGGGACTTGGGCTCAATCCCCTGCAGATACAGGGGTCGTGTTGTAATTCATACAAACAACGCATGATCAAAAATTAAATTTTAGAATGATAAGGAGTTATTCTTGAAATTATTTTGATAAATACCCTCCTTGCTCTCAAAAACTGTTCAGGACCTTATGTTTGCAGTGGCCAAAGAGTGACTGTTTAAATCCTATTCATCTGTAAATCAGCTTAAAATCCACCCATGAGAAAACGATCCTCATCATCATTGTCACCATTATTAGGAAAAGAAATAAGTGAGACTTGCAAAAAAATATTTCAGTCTGGGGTGCTCCATTCACTGGTTTGCACCATGTAACTTCCAAAGAGGGAAATTTTGAGCTACAATTCCGAGAATCTCCTAACCAGCCTGCCGAGTCGCTATGCAGCCTGGGAGCTGTAGACCAAGAAAGTAACTTCTCCTATCTCTGGTTACACTGCCTGCCATGCTCCCAATTTTGAGCTATCCAAAACATGTCAAAGTAATTTCCCCCCATTTGTTGTTGTTTTGATTTATATACTGCCCCATAGTGCTAAAGCACTCTTTGGGCGATTTACAACATTTTGTCTCCCTTCTCCCCTGGATAATCGTTTTATTGTCCTTGGAAGCATGGAAGACTAAGTCAACCTTGAGCCGGCTACCTGAATCCGTCAGGATCAAACTCAGGTTGTGAGCAGAGGCTTGACTGTAGTACTGCAGTTTAACCACTGCGCCTTGGGGATTACCTGCATTCTGTTTCCCTACCGGGCTCTTCTGTTTGCCTCCTTCCCTGAGATGCAGCTTGCTATTTGCATTTTTACTGATAAGGAAGTCCCATTATGTACACTTTTCCCCAAGTAGCTCTGCACAGAGTTGCCCCCTTTATTACAATACTTTGTTTTGTTTTGTACTCTCACAATGTGCATTGTATGCTGTGACTTTATTCAACAGATTTACAAAGAAAACACAAAACTTTTACCTTGACCCTCTTCAAGCACTTGATGTATCCAGACCATATTTTCCCCCAGTGTTTATCCAAATAACAATCAAAAAGAGAAAAGCACAGGTGCTGGGGAGGGCCCATAATAAAAAAATAAATTTTAAAAAAGTGGGAAATTACTGGTTGCATGTTTATAGCATGTCTCAAAAAAACTAAACAAGCAAGGTAGCTATTTAGAAGGTAAAGAACTGCCTAGGCTTTCATTGTTATTGTTATGTGCTGTCATGTAGGAACTGAGTTACAGCAACCTTAATAGGGCTTTCAAGGTAAGTGAGATATTTAAGGAGTTTTGCCAGTTCCACAGCCCGCAGGGAGTTTCCATGGCTGAGCAGAGATTTTTAACCCAGGTCTCCTGAGTCCTAGTCTATACCACAGTGGGTGTTATGCTAGATCCAGAAAAATCCATTAGACCTGTCATTAAACCCAGAAGAATTCCTATTATAGAGAAAAGAAACTTGCCTCTAGTGTTCAGAGGCAATTTGCTCACCCAATTACATTCATGGAATGGGACTGTATTTTAAGGGTTCTGATTAAGAATTAGCATCGAAAAATCTAGCCAGAATATAGTGGCTCTAGAACTGCAGCAAAAATTAGTCT
This sequence comes from Intellagama lesueurii, assembly GCA_037013535.1. Taxonomy (NCBI): domain Eukaryota; kingdom Metazoa; phylum Chordata; class Lepidosauria; order Squamata; family Agamidae; genus Intellagama; species Intellagama lesueurii. Next base: position 17,541,017 of record JBAJHW010000003.1, on the reverse strand, counting down.
GCTTGTAATGTAAGAGGTGATAGTTTCACAGACAGTAATGCTCCCCACCCACTTTCCCCCTGTTTATTTCTGCCGTCCCTCAAAATAATTTTACTAACATTTGTGTGGCAAGTAGCTTCTGTTCTGTGTGAGTATAGTTATATATCTATACAGAAAGGATGAGGAAAGTGTGCTAATCCAGATGGTGTGGGATTCCCAGTTCCCATCAGCCTCTGGGATCAACATTTCAGCACGTAGAGAGCCGTGGATTTTATTGCTGTGAGGAATAGAGACATAACTACTAGGAAATGGCAGTTGTTACTGCTTCTTGACTTTATTAATACAGTCTGGCTGTTATAGTGCTGTTGAATGTTACTGTTTTTCCCTGTCAGTAGTTGGCAGCCGAAAAACAGTAAAGGCAGTAGAAAGTCGTTTACCAGCAGCTTTCTGTCTTGATAACCTTTGTATTACCTGTACTAAATCTTAGTCTTTAAATCTGTGGCTGACTTTAAAAATATATATAGTGATAGGATTTAATAGGGTTTCCCCCATGTATTTCTTATAGCTCTTTAATATCAATATTCTTACACAAACAATTCATATTTCCTTAAACCGGCTACACCAGAGCCCCGATTCATTGTTATTTGTCATTAGTAATAATAATAATCATGTGCCATCAAGTCAGTTCTGAAAAACCTTTTCAGGGTTTTCCAGGTAGAGATTACTCAGAATTACTATTCCCTTCTCCTGGAGTGCCCTGGGACTGTGCAGCTGGCCCAAGGGTACACAGGGTGGCTCTTTTCCCAACCAGACACCTAACTCACTGAGCTATCCAGCCAGCCATTTATCAGTAGCCAAGAGTAAATATTAAACCATAAACATGGATTTCCAGTGAATCTGCTCTTTCCATGATGGCGTTGCTTACCATTTCTCCAGCTTCCTACTTTGTCCTAGGAAATCTTAAGCTGTATTGTTTGGCACTAAAGTGACCTTTTCCAATCTATTTTCCTCCCATTGTATTGATCTGTAATTCTCCAAGTCCACAGCCAAAATAATTGCAGCTGGCTGTGGATGGCGGGAGTTTTGGCCCAATTCATTTGGAAGGTACCAGGTTTGGGGATGCTGGGAATGTTGTAGTGATGTTCGTGGAGTATATTTACACTGTACCGTTGCAGCAGTATGACTCTGCTTTAAATGTTATGACCCCGTCTTAAGGCATCCTGGGAGTTACTTGGAATTTTCGGCTAGAGAGTGCTAATGCAACTAGAATGCTAGGTTTCTCCAGCAGAGAAGTGTTGGACAACTAACTGCTGTGACTGTTTAGTCATAGATTTACCCATCAAGAAGAAACTTCTACCAGGAATTTCTGGCATTCATTGGCTCAGCAGCTAACCTTTCACAGAGGGGTTTTCCTCCCTTATTCCTCTAGTTCAGTGGTTCCCAAACTTGGGTAAGGTGTTATTGGACTGAAACTCCCAGACGCCTTCACCACTAGCTTGCTGGCTGGGGTTTCTGGGAGTTGCAGTCCAAGAACACCTGGGTTACCCAAGGCTGGGAACCACTGCTCTAGTTCAGGTTACTATTTGCTGATCCACTTTGATTCTGCAATCCAAAATCCACTCTGAATTTGGATTGCAATGGAATGACTAGGGGATTCTGGGAGGTGTAGTCCAGAGAAGTAGCTTTCCCAAGATCTGCTAATATCTCTGATCTGCTTAAGAATCTGTGACAAAGAGACATGAAAGATAGAATGAGCTGATTTCTCTTAGCTACGTGATAGGACCAGGACTTGAAAGTTTGAGTACCTTTTCTTTCTGGACCTTGGCCATTTATTTGTCCTATAAGGTCATTTGGCAGCCTGGATTCATGCCTCTGAATTACAGTTGATTCTTTGGAAAAAAACATTTATAGGTGTGTAAGGAATTACAAGCCGAGGGAGGCCTGATTATTATATCCTTAGGCTGCTGTTTCGTAAAACGAAAGCCCATTTTTGTTTTGTTTCTTTTCATCCATTCCTCCTCTTTGGTGTCCTCTCTGGTCGTTTACTAGAATTTCTGTCCTCTGAATGGTGTTTTATTCCTTGTGGTGGCACTTCTAGCAATAGGGTGGTTTTGCATTGTGGAATTGCTCCTCCTCACTCAGCAGAAAGTGAAATGAAGTCTATTTACTATGCTAAAGCCGTAATTGCGATATGTCCATTTGAATCATTGGAACTTATGGAGGAGTTGACTCACCAAATCCCCATTGAGGAGGGTTTATAGGCCCACACCGAGGGCAGCTGTGACAGTGCCCAGTCTGGTAGGTTTACTGTTCTCCCTTAGTCGGGCGTTGGCATGCCTGCTGCCTCTCTCTCCTCCACTGCCACAACTGGCTAGTGATGAGTTCACTGGACTGAGCCTTCCGTTGCTGTCATGTCCCCTCCCAACAGTCCTGCTCCTCCAGTAGCTAGATCAAGGAGGGGGTTTGGGATTTTGATGCCTTCTGTCTTCCTCCTTGGGCACCCTTAACTGTACTAAGACCCTCCCCAAGTACCCAGGGGCTGAGGTTCTTCTGGGGGATCCACTTCCATGTGGTTGCCTTTTGGAGGGATCCTCTAAAGCAGGCATTCTCAACCTTTTCTTGGCCATGGCCATGAAGACAATATGAAAGAAATATAGGCTGAATCAGGATTCTATAAACCGCATAGCAAACCTTATAAGGGGATGTGTGAAGAATTGTTTCCAGTCTGTGGCCCCTTCAAATGTTCCAGGGGACCCCCATTGAGAATGGTTGCTCTGACGTGTCTCCCCAGGACCTTTCCTGTTCCACCTCATCCGCTATCATGTTGGGTAAGAGATCACCCTTCTGCATGCCTAGTTCCACCTTTCCCTTCTCCTCCTCTATGGATTCCTCCTTCCTGCCTCCAAAGCCTCCCTCCAGTTCACAGGAGCCCCTCTACCCTTTGTTCCTGTAAGAGGCCTTCTTCTTTGCTGGGTTCTCTGGTGGCGCCTCATCTCCTGGGATCTCCTCTCCTGGGTCCCAGGTTACAGATTCCTGGGCCTTGAGTCCTCTGGCACCCGTTCATTCCAGAGCGCATTGCCCTGATTTACTACGGAACTGCTTGTCACACATTCTACTGCCTCTGGCAGAAAGGGAGATATTCTGTCCACCAAGGTGCTGGTGTCCTCCTGCTTCTCTTCCTCCTCACAACCACTGATGCAGATCCAACCTGAATATTGTTGTCTGAGTTAATAGCTTCCAAATAGCGAATGACTCACCCATGTGAGGAGTCCCTGAAACATATTTTGGATGACTTAGGGCTTACAATAGCTTCAGTTTAAAATGAAAGTTGTTTTCATTTGCACTGGTTCTAGCTGGAGAGGTAATTCAAAATGTGTGGGGCGTATGCAAACAATACAGGGAGAAAAGGTACCTTTAACATATATTGGTTTATTTACTAGATTTGTATGTCACTTTTTTTGGTTAAAGCATTCAGTTTGCTTCAATAATAAATTACAAACGAAAGACAAATAATGGGGGGTTGTCTTTGGCTGCTAGTGCTCTCCTCAGGAACCGTCTTGGCCTCGGCGCCTTCTCTCTTGCCCTCCTTCGTGTAATAAATGTTTCATGTTCTACAAACAATCAAGATTGAGTTGGCAACATTGTTCTGAGTGGTAAGGAGGTCATTGCCAAATTATGTATTTCATTGTTTCCAGGGGGGGAAGTGGTTTCTTCTGGGATGAGAAGGCTGAAAGCTGAGGAATGTGATTCATAATACTAGACAGGGAGAAGGAGAAACTAAAGCAAAGTCAAGCAAATTTATTTATTTATTTATTTATGAAGGGAGCCATGATAGCATTTTTCACATACCTGTACTTGAAAGGCTGTCACACAGAGGAAGGGCAGGATCAGTTCTCGATCATCCCAGAGTGCAGGACGTGTAATAATGGACTCAAGTTACAGGAAGGTTGAATATCAGGGAAAACATCCTAACTGTCAGAGCAGTACGGCAATGGAACCAATTACCTCACGAGGTGGTGAGTGCTCCAATGCTGGAGGCATTCAAGAGAAATTTAGACAACCACCTGGTAGATATCCTTTGATTTTCATTCCTGCACTGAGCAGGGGGTTGGACTCGATGGCCTTATAGGCCCCTTCCAACGTCATGATTCTAGGATTCTATTTATTTATTTATTTCATGCCTTTCTGCTTCAAAAGGACCCAAGGTGGCGTACATCATTAAAAGACAGTATTTAAAGCTAACAACAGGGATTATATACAAATACAAAAGGATCAAACTGACACCATACTAAAAAACATAAGCAACAGCAGAACACATTCAATGCAGTAAGGTACAACAGTCCATTTCAAAATCCCACTCAGGCACCCATTCACTCAGGGAAAGCTTGCCTGAAGAGAAAGGTCTTGGTCTCTGGAGTTATAGAAGGTTTATTTGTTTATTAGAAATTATTTTATGTACTATGAGTTGGGAGGATGAGGAGGCAAGGGAAGTATATGCAGGCTGGCATCAGCATATCTAGGAAGAAAAGAATTGCGTAAAGGACAACGTACTACAACAAACTTGTGGGAGCTTTCAAGTTACATTTACTTTTAGTTTTTAGTAAGGACTTCAGCGTTTAGGATGCAATGGATTCCTGATATGTTTACAGTTGGCAGACCATAGGCAGCTTGTGATTGGCACAGGAGGGTGACATAACAAACGTTTGGGGTAGCATTCCCTTCTACTTGGTCCACAAGCTCTAGTGTAAACCCATCTTGCTTACGTTAGGCACAAGGTACCGTGAAGCCACTGAAATCAGGAGGATTTTGATTTGTGCACTTTCTAGTTATTCTGCTCTGTGGCCTAAATCCGGTATGGTGCTGGTGCTGCAGAATCAAGTGCAGCGGAATGTCAGCCAAACCCCAAAAGCTGTCCACAAAGTAGCTGCAGAGGGCTAAGGGACCTCCAAGGTGGATTTTAGGGGTGTACAGAGTGTTTCAGGGGGAAGAAGATACTGTATTCTACTGTTCCACGAGCAGATGACCAATTTTAGCACCTGCCCCCTGCTTCTGATCTTGAAGATGTAATTCATTAAGGGATCTAAACTTTTTTTTTTAAATATTGATTCGAGGTTTGGAGGATAACTCTCTTATGGGAAGGGTCTAAAATCGTAGGGTTACAGTTTCTCCCCATTTAAGCCATAATTAGTGCATTTCAGAAGAGAAAGGTGAGGGTAATAATAAGTCTAGAATAGGTGTGGGCAAGCTGTGGGGAGCCAGGCCTTGGCTTTTTTGTACCCCGTAAAGGAAATGGAAAGTTAGTACAGTGGTACCTCGACTTGAGAACGTCCCTACATAAGAGCGATTCTAGTTAAAAACGGCTCCGTTCGCAAAAAGTTGCTTCAACTTGAGAACGGAGCCTCGACTTAAGAACCAAAAAAAGAGAAAAAAAAAAAACCTTTCCTGCCCTTTTTTGACCTAAGTTCACCTTAGGTCAAAAGAAGAAAATTTTTAAAAAAATCACCCCCTAGTGGTAGATACGGATTAACCGGCTTTGCATTAGTTCCTATGGGAACTAATGCTTCGACTTAAGAACAGCGCCTCGACTTAAGAACGAAAAACAGCAGATACGGATTAAATGGTTTTCAATGCATTCCTATGGGAAATGGTGCTTCGATTTAAGAACGTTTCGACTTAAGAACGCAGTCCCAATACGGATTAAGTTCTTAAGTCGAAGTTACTCAAAGTTCAAAGCATAACAATAGCAGATCAGAAACCCTGATTTTTTTTTTTGCCAAAATAAGGTATGGGGGTACACTTTGTCCTGTAAGAGAATCATCCCACTCCTCCCCCAAGGCAAATATTTTCCAGTTTTTGTTCTAGGGAGAAAATCAACAAAAATTTTGAGTGCAAAGCGATAGTTTTTCTTTGAAGGGAGGGCTCCAAAAGCTGCTAAAACTGAGTTTTTACAACCTCTCATGCTGCCTGTAATTTGTGTAGTCATGTGGGAGTTTTCTGGACTAGGGCGGCTATCAATCTATCCAGCACTAACCAATCATTCCTTCCTACTTCAGAATTCAAAGACTCTTTGCTAAGAGTTATTTTTCTCTCCCTCTCATCTGTTGAAATCTGTTGTCAGTTGGTTGGTTTCTGTTCCCAATTGTTAGTAATGAAACTTTTTTTATTATTTCTCCTACTATTGTCAGTGTGAGTTATTGAGTCTCTACGTGCCAGTTAATGTGAAAAGGTGTGGACTGTCTGGGAACTTGAAACTATTCTACTCTGTGAATCTCTGTACTTCTGCTGTGTATCAAAAGGAGAATACTAACCAAAAATTCAAAACTCTGCAACAAAAACAGCCTGGGAGGCACATCTAACCCATGGGCTATATGATTCTTATCTCTTGTGTAGAAAAGTGAATAGGTGATTTTGAGGAGCAAGGAAAGGAGAACTGCTTAATGTTGATATAGTGCATGTTGAAACACATTTATGCATCTGATGATGCTCTAGAGAGGATTGATTGTAAAAAAGGGCCCCTGTATTTGGAGGGAATTGGGTCCACGATCTACTGCAGATGCCCGAAACTGCGGATAGTAGCAAACCCTATACACAACACACAAGGGGGCAGGACAAGGCTTACAAAGCCCATCCCCTATATGTAGTATATAGGGCTGCGGTAAACCACGGATAACTAAAACCATGCATATCAATCCCACAGATATGGGGTCCTACTATATAATATGCTGGTCAAGGAAATCACATGGGCAGTGTCTTCACACATCACCTTATAAGGTTTGTTATTTATTTTTATCCCGGCTGTCTGTCTGGTGGCTAGGCCACTACTCTGGGCGGCTTACACCATATTATTGGCAGAATGCAGCAGCCGCTCGAAACACCTCCTGGTTAAGGCGGAAAAAGAAAGTACACAAGCAGGACTGCAGCTGAACACTAAGAAGACAAAACCTCGTAACTACAAAAACAAATTGCAACTTTTATGCTGACAGTGAAGAAATCCAAATCAGGACTGCAGCCAAGAAATCATAAGACTGAGACTTGGGAGGGCAACTGTGGAGGACCTAGAAAACTACCAAAGTTGCGTCACTAGAGACCAGTGTCAAGATCATCAGCATAATTGTATTTCCAGTTTCTTTGTATGGATGTGAAAGTTGGAGAGTGAAGAAATGCGGTGCTGGAGGAGAACGTTGTGGATACCGTGGACTTCCAGAAAGACAAGCAAATGGATGCTAGATGGAATCAAGCCTCTCCTGAGGAGGATACTGAGATGGTTGCACCTTGGGTACAGTCTGAAAAGACAAGGCTTGCTGGAAAGATTTGAAGACAGCAGGAAAGGAGGAGGGAGAGAGAGAGAGCCCGCTCTCTCGGGAGTGCTGTCCCTCCCACCAACCGCTGAGAAAGAGAGCCAGACCCCGCCAGTTCCCCCTCCCCGGAAGACAAGACCTCCTGGACATGACCCGGGGAATCTAGAGGGAGATTTGAAAAGACTAATGATCACGGAACCCGGGATTACCTTGGCAGGCGCGGGAGAAAAAGGGCGGGAAGTAGTGGAGACGGGGTTAGGGGATATAAAAAGGGGGGAAGGAGAGTTGCCGGGAGGCTGGGAGTGGATCTGGGTGGAAGATCCATGGACGGGGAAGACTGAAAAACTGAGAGTCCCCAAAGAAGAAGCAGATGCCAGGAGGAGGCGAGAACTCAACCCCAAACCATCCTACTGGGGTGAGCGAGAAACCAAAGAGTGGCGGAAGAAGTTAAGAGAGGAAAGAGAGAGAGTAGAAAGAGAACGAAGGGAGAGATTAGAATGGAGGATATGGGAGAGTCAACAGAGAGAATCCATGGCACCCCATGGCAGACGGGGGAACCACCCCGGGACTGTGACTGGGTGGACGTTCGAGAGGAGGACACCATCCCCTTGTTGGAAGGAGAGGAGGGACTATTATTAAACTCTGACACCCCTCCTGAGTGGCTGGGACCCTGGAATAACCAGGGTGGGAACCCTTTCAAAGTAGAAGATTGGAACCCCCCATCAGACCTGTTGTCGAAAGGGGAGAAGGTTTGGAATGCATTTGTGGATACTGGACTTTTGTTAAACACCCCAATAAATGTTACCCCTATTTCTAAGCCGAGGAGAGTTAGTGCTTTATTTGAAAAGGAAAAGGAGCTGACTACTGAACCCTCACACAGCAGGAAAGGAGAAAGACCAATATGAAATGTATTGACTTAATAAAGGAAGCCATGCATGGAGTTTGCATCCTTGTGACAAACAGTTTGAAACTTGACGGCTTTAACTTGGGGGACTGCCAAGCAAGAGCATTTTTCAGTCTTGTGCTATTTTTAGTAATCAAGCTCATTTTACGGAGTGAGCCTGTTACTTAACTGTCCCAGTGTAACTTTTGCACTGGACCCTGCTGTGGAAAAGCAACTTTTGCATTGGAGACGGCTGTGAAAAAGCGCCTAGATCCCTGTCTCTAGAGAAGCTGCAATGTTGGTCCCTTGTAAAATGATCAATAAAAGTTCTTGTGGTGATTGGAAGATCAGAGAGTTTACATCATTACAGAGAGCTCTGATGTACAGAAGAAATGAACTGTCGTCTGTCTTAGATGTCTGTTTAAGAGAGAGTTTGAAATTGTGAGAGGCTGTAATTTGGGCAGGCCTCAGCTCTGGGGTCTCTTTGCTGGGCAACCAGTCAGAATATCTGCAAAAATGTTAAGTTTGTTCATTTATTTCAACAGTCCCATGGCTTCTCTCAGTGCTAATCTTTCCTAGATTGCTCACTCATATAAAAACATCAATAATCCCATAAAACCTATTATAATGGTGCATAAAAATCAAAGACTATATTGAAACATCGTTTGTTTGTTTCATTTCCAGGCCATCTTTTTCCTAGTGAGAGAGAACATCTATTGCAACAGCGTTCCTAAACTGGGCACTCCCCAGGCATTTTGGACTACAACTCCCATTGTTCCCAGTCACCATGGACAGTGCTGACTGGGATTGGGACTGTAGTGGAGGACATCTGGGAGGTGCTGGCTTGGAGAAGTCTGCATTAAAACAAGGACACAGCACTGTGTGCAGTAATTAAAAGCAGCTTACAATAGAGCATTAGAAAAACAATGATTGAAAAAAAAAACCTGGAGCACTCTAAATACTAATTTAGGAGCAATTTAAAATGAGGAAGGTCTTTAATGCTGGTCATAGAAACTGAGAAAACAAGTTTCACAGAACTCTTTAAGAAGAGAGGTCCAAAAAGGAGCCAATGTTAAGGAGACCCTGTCTTTCCCTCAAATACCTTGCAGCCCTTTTAGTGGGTCTAAAAGCAGAGCCTCTGAGGTCCATCTTAGGACCAGGTAGGTTCATATGGGGTCAGACGGTCCTTCAAATAACTTTATTCCCCATTGCTTTATGTAAAAATAAGAATAAATTAACTAACATTAATTAACATCATTTCTTGCTGTTGTTCGTAGCTGGATAGCTCGGTGATTTAGGTCTCTAGCGGAGATTGGGTGCTAGTCCTAAATTCTGTCAGACTGTATGTGAAGGCCCTTTTCTTGTGAAGCAAAATCTTAGTGCTGTTAATTTCTTAATTGGCAGATCTGAAAGTGTCATTAAATTCACCTCCTCCTTCCCATTCGTTACTCTTTTCCCTTTCTTATAAGGTAACACATACAGGAATTACCTCATTTCTGTTCACATATGATTTTAAAATATTAGCATGATAAACTGTAAACAGAGATAAGGTAATTTCTGCATGCGTTACTTGAAAGTAAGAGAAAAAATTAATGGATGGGAAGGGGAAGGTGCCAATCCTTGTTATGGAATCATTCTGATGTGTGAATTATGATGTATTTTGAAAAGTTACTGTTCAAACTTTTTATGATCTGTACTCTTAGACTGTTAAGTACCTTTCCATGTTATTTTTCTATAGAAAAGTAGTAATCTGAAGCTTCAAATGAAAAAGTGGCTTCATAGTGAATCATAAAAAGATTGGCAGGCAGAACCAGAGGAAGGAAGGATCGGCAGAGGCGGGACCAGAGGAAGGAAGGAAAGAGTGATGGGCTGCGGGCTAGAATGTGACTCACATTGCATCCAGTATGACTAATGAACTCCCAAATCAATCAGCCCCTATGCGAGCACTGATTACAGTTTCAAATGTAATACAGGCTGTGAATCAAATCACAGCAAAGTACAGTCCCATCCTAAATTGAAAGGGGACATACATACCTCTCTTCTTCTACACTTTTACAACAGTTGAAAGTCAGGCTGAGAAGGAACTACTGGTTTAAGGAGAGCCAGTAAGTTTCTTTGTTCAGAGGAGACTTGAACCAGGATCGGCTAAGTCCTAGCCTACTGTAGTGGTGGTAGTGGTACTACAGTAATAATAAGAGATGGAGCAAATACATCAACCATACCACATACATTTAATGAGATTCTGGGCTGAGGTTAGATTAGGTGGCACTTCTTTACAAGCTGAATCCTTGGCACTTCTCTTGTTGGAAATGAATTTCTGGTTCCCAGACCCGTCTACTTCTGAAGCAAATACATCATGCGTACCATGATTAATTACCTCTTAACTTGCTTTGTTTCTAAAGCTAATCTATTTATCTGCCAACATCAGTGCTCTGTTTGCTTAACTTATATGAGCTGTTATTTCATTTTGCTTGCCTGACGCCTGGTATTAACTTTGCCTCGGCACAATAGGGGCTGTGGTTCCCTTTGACAGATGAGTGTTTTATGTTAGTTGCTAATATATGCTTTTGTGTGGCAGAACAATGATCTGTACTTAGAAACTTTACATATTACTGCTATTGGAAACAAACATAGCTTCTTAACTCAGGAATTTCCCAGCTTGGTATTTATTATGTAGCCCTAGATGGAGTGGGGAAAGGAACCAACAGCACTCAGTACATTACTGTATTCCGAAAGCATCATAATTTACTGGTTTATTCTGGCTGGAGTTGAAACATTTAATTCCTTTTTTTTTTTTTGTTAAGTAAATTCTTCCCTTGCAGGTGTTTGTCCGTCTTTTGAGAGGCAAGTCTGTGAGCTAGGTCATGGCCTCTTTTGTAATAACAGTGAGGGGAAAGGCCGCATCTTCAGCCACCAATGCATTTTCTCCTGAATTAGGTGCAGAAATCTGACCCAACTAGAAGCTTTCTCCATGCCTTCACCTGATCTATGTACAGTGGTGCCTCACAAGACGAATGCCTCGCGGGACGAAAAACTCGCAAGACGAACGGGTCTTGTGAGTTTTTTGGTGCCTCGCAAGATGGGCCGTCTTGCGATATTTTTCGTCTTGCGAGGCGGGTTTCCCATAGGAATGCATTGAAATTTAATTAATGCGTTCCTATGGGGGAAAAAAAGTCAGAAACCAAAAAAAAGTCAGAAAAAAGTCACTTACCAGGTACAGTAGACCGAGTCCCGCTCCTCACAGTGCCTTGGTAGCCCCGGAACAGCCGTACTCTGTGTGAGCAGAGCGCCGAACAGCTGAGAGTCGGCAACCAGCAGAGAGGTGGCAGCCATTTTGGAGAGGCGGCAGCCATTTTGAGAGGCAGCAGCCATGTGGTCTAACCCTAACCCTGCCTCATTTCTGTCCTAGAGTAGGAAAGTCTATGAGATTCCTAAATTAAATCATCCAGTGATTGCTTCATATATTAGTTAATAATAATTGGGTGTTGCATGTTCTTAACAGTTCGGTCCTATGCATCAAGGATAGGGAGACTGACCACCCACATATTCTGGGATGAAAAGACACAGCGAGTCTTTGTAGAGATGCACTTCCATCCATGACGGTCTATAAGCCCCAACCCAGCACAAAAAATGAGCATTTATCTAATGAAGAATGAAGAGCAGAATTCCTCAAATGCAAGAAGAAACTGTTCCTGTATTGGAGATCAGTGCTACTGAGTGTGTGCTGGTGCTGTGTTACCAGCAAGGGTAACATATTAGATATTAGAATGATCTCCGAATATTGCCTTAATTAAAAGTATACAGACAAACTTCAGGCTAGCTAAAGTTCAGGCTTGGGCCACAATCATTTAGAGAGCAAGAAGGCTGGCTATCTTGTTTCTAGAAGGCGTGACTGGTCATTAATTAATTATATCCTGCCTGTCTGGTAGCTAGGCCACGACTCTGGGCGGCTTACACCATATTATTGGCAGAATGCAGCAGCCGCTCGAAACACCTCCTGGTTAAGGCGGAAAAAGAAAGTGCAAAAGCAGGACTGCAGCTGAACACTAAGAAGACAAAAGCTTGTGACTACAAAAACAAATTGCAACTTTTATGCTGACAGTGAAGAAATCCAAATGAGGACTGCAGCCAAGAAATCATAAGACTGAGACTTGGGAGGGCAACTGTGGAGGACCTAGAAAACTATCAAAGTTGTGTCACTAGAGACCAGTGTTAAGATCATCAGCATACAGTGGTGCCTCCACTTAACGACCATAATCCGTTCCGGAATGATGGTCATAACTCGAAATGGTCGTAAGTCGAAGCACCATTTCCCATAGAAATGCATTGAAATGCAGTTAATCCATTCCGGCCAAAGAAAAAAATCACCAAAAAATATATAAATAAATCACTGCAAGACTCATTGGAAACGCAATTAATCCCTTCCGGCCGAAGTTGGGGGGGGGGGGGGGAGAAAAGCAAGGGAAGCATGCAGGACCCATTGCAAAAGCACAGAAAACAAACGGAGCAGATTGGAAATGCACAGAGAACGAAGGGACAAGGTCGGAAATGCACAGAAAGCAAAGGGAGCAGATCAGAAATGCAAAGAGAACAAAGCAAAAAGCAACGGAAACATGCAAGACACATCAAAAATGGGGGAACCCCCCCCAAAAAGCAACCAAACCCTCCAAGACCTATCGGAAATGGGGGAGAAAAAACCAAAAAACAAACAACCCCCCAAGACCCATCAGAAATGGGGAAAAACACTCCAAAAAGCAACCACCACCCCCATCGGAAATGGGGGGGGGAAACCAAAAAACAAACAACCCCCCCAAGACCCATCACAGCACAGAAACATAACCCCCCCAGCCGAAAACCACGCTGCAAAAATACCAAGAACAGTTTTTAAAAAGCATAAAGCAGCACCATACCTTACCAGGCAGCCTCCTCCGATCGCACACTCTCTAACTGCTGGAGCGAAAGAGCTACAAAGGAGCAGCCTCGTCGCCACCTACAGTTAGCTATTTGAATTTCCCGCCTTTCCCCCCTGCCTTTTTCTGTTCGTAAGTGGAAGCTCCAGTCGCAAGTAGAAGCAAAATTTTGCGGCCGGAGCTGGTCGTAATTCGAATTGGTCGTAAGTAGGGACCTTCGTAAGTGGAGGCACCACTGTAATTGTATTTCCAGTTTCTTTGTGTGGATGTGAAAGTTGGAGAGTGAAGAAATGCGGTGCTGGAGGAGAACGTTGTGGATACCGTGGACTTCCAGAAAGACAAACAAATGGATGCTAGATGGAATCAAGCCTCTCCTGAGGAGGATACTGAGATGGTTGCACTTTGGGCACAGTCTGAAAAGACAAGGCTTGCTGGAAAGATTTGAAGACAGCAGGAAAGGAGGAAGACCAATATGAAATGTATTGACTTAATAAAGGAAGCCGTGCATGGAGTTTGCATGAGCTGAGTGGGGCTGTTGATGAAAGGCCAGTTCATAGGTTCATTATGGATCAGAGGCAACTTGACAGCAGATAAAAACAACAAAAGACTAAACCTTTGGAACTCAGAGCATTTTGATCCGAAATATTAATTAATTACCCCGCTCCCATTAGTGTCACAGCATTAGTCTGGACAGGTTACAACTCCTAAAATAAAAAACAAAAATAACAATAGAGATATTAAAACCAACTTCAATAACCCTAAAAAACTCTCAAAAGTAAGCACTTTGAAACAATGTCAGAGTTACTACACCCTGTTCAGTTAATCCCTATTAGAATTCAGCCATGGTGGAAAAAAAGTTAAGTACAGTATCACCACATAATGAGTCTACAAAGGTTCTCTAGATGGCTCACGGCCAGGTCAATATCATTTGCTAATTTTGAATTTAGGCAAATACTTTGCATATTTTCCTGTTATTAGTCATACATTCTGCCCTTCAGAAAGACACTGGAATTTGAAAGCAAAGGTCAAAGAACTGACAACATTTTCTAGCTTGTGCACTCTAAAAACACAAATATTTTGCCTGAGTTTATTAGTGCATGCTGGACAAAAATCCATTCAAGTTGTTCAGCTAAAATTTGTCAGGACCAAAAACAACATTACAGATTCAAATGTCCACAAGTTTGAAATTAAATTGTTACTGAAACAAAAGAAGAGTTCGCAGCTGAGCGTGTCAGTTACTGAAGTTGACAAATTGCTTACACATTTATTCCAAATTTGATTTGATTCTGTTTTTTTCCTTGTATTATATATAAATGAAAGTGGAGTCCTGTCTTCAGAAGCAGGACCTGTTGAGTTGACTGGAGCTTAGTCCCAGATAAATGTGTACACAATTGCAGCTTAAAATACACTAGAAAGTTCATAATTGTGCTTACAAAGGGCTGCAGTGGGTAAGGGGGGGTGCATTTTCTATGGCACACAATTGTCGTAGTTCAGGGAGCCTGCTTATAATTAGTCCCAGTTCTGTAACACAGTCTGTTGTAAAGCTTCCACATCAACTGTGTGCTTCTGCATTTTAAACACTCTTGAACTGCCCTAGAGACATACGGTTGGATGTCATTGGTGACGCAGGCAGGTTCCCTTGTTTGCCTGGGAGGAAGCAGGAGAGGACAAAATAGGAAGTAGGGGAGGATGAGACAGGAAGAAGAAGCAACAGGAAAGTGGGCATTGTTTGGGAGGCTACGTATGTTTAAGTCTAGAGGCAGTTAACTCAGGGAAGCAGGGTTGGGTTAAGATGAGTTGATGCTGACGCAAAGAAAGAAACAGACAGACTGTCTCTGGATCAGTATAAGAGTCTGGTTTCTCAGGTGGAAGGTCCTAGATTTGCTTGCTCTCATCTCCAGTACAGGTAGCAAAGGTTGTTCCCGGTCAAAGTAGAAATATAGAGCTAAATAGACTTAGAGTTTGACCTGGTATAAGGTGGCTTTCTTTGTCTCCTCTGCTTTTTATCTTCTTGCCCACCAGCCCTTGGAGAATAACAGTTTATGCTGTAAAGGAATGCTTTTTGTCCAACAAACTGTGAAGTAATAAGAGTCCTCTTGTAATTCTCCTACCAAGAGAAGCTATTGAATTAAACCCAGTTGCACATTAGTTATACAAATGCATAATGTTTCCATCTTTGTTTGGTTTCTGCTGGAGATGTTTTCAGAAGAAGAAAGGTGGACTTTGCAGAAAGGCTCAACTCCTGTTGAAGTTACCGTATTTTTCCATGTATAAGACAGCCCTATGTATAAGACAACACAACATTAAGAAAACAGTATTTTAAGCATAAGTCAGAACACATTTGATATTTTTTAAAGTATTCAAATACTAAAGGCATAATTAGTAATTAGGCTAATAATTTTAAGATACATACTATGAAATTATGCATCACTCTTAGTTCCGGGCATATAACTTTCTTCAACCTCTATTGCATCATTGCTGTCTTCTGAGTCACTGTCTCTATATATGAGATCATCCTCAGTTCCGTCCATGGCATTGCTGATTCCACATTTCTTGAAGAACTTCACAATCCCCTCTTGTTTGACTCTATTCCATGAGTTTAGGACCCATTGCAGATGTCAGTAATGGTGGGTTTTTCCACTTTTCCTGTTGGTATCAAGCTGTTACTGGCTTTTTGTTTCTCATCTATTCCATTCTTCTTTCATCAGGGCTTTAAAGGGCTTGTTGATGGAAACATCTAGTGGCTGTAGCTGACCTGTAAGTCCACCAAGAAGTAACTGCTAGCTGTGTTTGCAAATGAGATGCATCTAGAGATGGGGGTATTCGTATTCATATACGAATATTCCCCCACAGGTGGAAATAATGAGAGTTATTTCTACTTTGACGCAAGCTCAACAGAGCCTTCCTATCGTGCCGTTGTCCGCAATAGATTAGCCACTCCTGGCAGGAGGCGGGATGACAAGCCTCTCTGCCAGGTCGCAGAGTGACTAATCGATTGCTGACAACTGTGCGACAGGAAGGCTCTGTAGAGCTCGCGTCAGCGGCGAAATGGTGAGTGGACAGTCTGGCCCCATGGGGCCGGACCCTCATTATTTCCACCTGTGGGGGGAAATTCGTATTCCTATATGAATACGAATACCCCCATCTCTAGATGCAACCCTTTTTGTTAAATGTGCTCAGAACTGATCAAACACAAGCAGAGCTGGCTTCTTCAAGAGCCACCCCAGGTCTTCTAGACTAAACCTTTGCAAACGAAATAGCCATAATCTCTTCATTCATCCAGCCCTTCTCATGAACTTGCACAAAAATGCCAGGTAGTATGGTCTCTTCAGGATATGTACCATCTGCAGAGCATGAAAGGACAGCAATATAGTGTATCTTTTCATGGCCACTTGTTTTGATTGCCAGTGTTTTGATTCCTTTCATATCAACAGTTCTGTTGGAAGACACATCAAAATTGAGAGGCACCTCATCCATGCTTGGAATCTGACTTGGTTCAAAATAATGTTTTCTGAAGTTTTATGACATAGGAGTGAAACTGTTGGATTTTATCCTCATAAACTGGTGGCATTTTCTGGGTTAACTTGGTTTGTGTTCTTATGGCCAACCCTTCTCTCCTCATGAAGCTGAAGCCCCATTTTGCCTTTCCTGTGAAATCAACAATGTACATTTCCCTGGCAAACTGTTTTGCCTGATATTGAATAAGCTTGGTTGACACATATAACCCACTGTAGTGCTGCTCCATAATCCAAGTCTTGAGCCTCTGCTCCAAGTTTGGCCATTTTGCTGGTTTTCCTCTTAAGGCCACCTTTTTTTTTGGCATCTTGAGAAGTTGTTTTTCCTATTTTCTCCACTGTCTGATCATACACTCAGTGGGAGGACTTGAATTTTGTAGAATATGACATTCATTTTTTATTTTTGGACATTTTTATGGGCGAGTGCTCAAAATATTGTTCATGCACTAACTTTTGCATTTACAAAATAACGCCAAAACACTACCCCCTCCAACGGAGCTGTAGACATATGGATGTTTTCAGAGTTCTAATTGGTTTGTTCAGAATCAGCTGATAATGACGTCAATTGACAGAGTTACCAAAGGCCCGTGATTGGCGGAATCCTGATTTCAGAGAAAAGGTATTGGAGATTTTGCCACACAACCGTGGGGTTCTCTCAACCGGTTACCCCCAGGTATAAGACGACTCAGAATTTTTCATCTAAATTTTTTAGAAAAAAGTATCGTCTTATACACAGAAAAATACGGTAGGTTGGATTTCTCTCTATTCTTATCTCCCCTGATGCTCCCATTCAAAGATCTGCTTTATTCTCTGGAACTGGAAGTTTTACTGGTTGGTGTTCACACTTCTGGTGGCTGTTTAGAGTGGACTGAATTAAGTAAAAAGATCTGTGTGTATCCAACCATAATAAAATGGCTGCCATACACATGATAATTATTAAAGGTCATAGCAAGAATAGCAGTCATGCTGGCTGGGGAAGCTTATCCAAGATTTGCTAAGGGGGATACACCATTGGTAGTTCTGTGTTCATGCCTCATGTTTATGGAGTAAGAGAGCGCTACAATGAACATCACTTGCTTTAAATTCAGCTGCTATTTTTCTGCTTGCATAGACAATTATCTAGGGCGATTCTTATGACCAGTTTGGTCGAAAACTGTCTTGGGACTGACTAAAATAATTAGTGGTTGGATGTGCAATTGCTCCCACGGGCTGCGTAAAGGAGTGAATATTCACCGCATGTGCAGCAGTATGCAGCAGAACACACACTTTAGGGCTCTCCTAGGTGAGGCAACAGTTCTGGTTGTGTTCATTACAGCTTGTTGTGAAGCAGTCATGTGCACGTTGCACTGTAAAAAGCTCCTGCATCTCCTGAAGGCTAACAACACTTTCAGGCTGTACTAGAAGATAGGTGATTTTTAAAGAGGTAGTATTGAAGTCCTAGCAGCAGGAGAAATGCATCACCAGAAGAAAAGTGCAAGAAAGGAAGCTGGCTGTGGGTGTAGGGATTTCTTTCTCTAATTTCTCCATATATATTTTTAGTGGGCAAAGAAGGAACATAGGATGGACATCCACTTTTAGAGGCAAGGGAGTGTAGCACTAGCATCTTTTCTTTCTTTAAAAAATATTTTTTTGAAACAAAATGTTTTTAAAAAATATTTTTTTGGAAAAAAATTTTTAAAAAATATTTTTTGAATTTTATTTGAAATTTGTTTACTTGCTTTATATACTGCCCCATTAGTACAAGCACCACTCTGAGCAGTTTACAGATTAAAACCTAAAACCCCACAAGAACCCATATAACAACATACATTAAAACCACATGGGGATACACAACTATGAAGTCTAAACTTCATGCAGAAAAAAAGAAGATAAAAAAATTACAGAATCCTAAAGAGTCAGTTGTTGACAGCAGCTTTGAATAATTCAATTTTTACCAATTTCCTAAATATCGGGAGGGAAGGGGCTTGGCATATCTCAGTTGGTAACTTGTTCCAGAGACTGGGAGCCTCCACAGAAAAAACTCAGTTCCTTGTCATCGCCTTTTTGGTCTCCTTGGTGTGGCACTTTTAGCAATATGGATGGAACAAGTAGCTGATTACTGGAGAGACGATACGACACGTTCTGAGTTGCTAAACTCTTATGGGCTTTATAGGTCGTAACCGCCACCTTGAATTGAGTGTGGAATTGAGGTCAGGTAGAAGTGCGATATGCCATCTGGTGTGATCCTTGCATCCAAATAGCACATAGACCTCAAGTGACCTTATTTGGCCCGGCTCCTTCTGCTGTCAATTTCCAGTACCATGAAGTGGCTTAATAAGCGAGTCACTTCAGGATATCGGCATATTGAACATTTCCCTTGCTTCTTATTTTTTTAAAAAAATTATTTGCATTGTATAAAGTGCCCATCCAAACTGCAGCTACGGGGTGTTTTTCAATTGGCACTCACACAAGGCAAATAAAATATTTTAAAATTTTAATCTAAGTGATACCAAGGCAAAAAAAAAAAAATTGCTTCCTGTGCCCCTCCACAGAGGAGCAGAGGAAGTGTTTTATTTGCTGAAGTGACTCGCTTATTAAGCCACTTCACAATACTGGAAATTGACAGCAGAAAAAGCAGAACCACCTGACGGGATCAAAAAGATGCAGGTAGAAGCACTTGGGATGAATTGGTTTACTCTAGAAATTACATTATCTAATCACTATAACAAAGAGTAAACCAATCCGTTCCCACAGTGCACCAAACAGCAAGACAAAGGCCCATCTGATCGAGCCCTATTGTTTTTTTCTACAAGTCCTAGGACTTCTGGGGATGAGATTTAAAGTGATGTGAAACAAGAGCTTTGAAATTTTATTATTATTTTTGTAACACAGCGGCCATACTTGCTAGAGGAGTCCTTGGGCTTGTCATCTAATCAAGCAGCATTTCCAAGCACTTTAAGGTTGGGTCTAATATTCTTTCACAGTCGGTTCAGGAGGAGTGTGATTCTTTATAAAGGAATTCAGATAATGCCTTCTTGGTTGCTACACCTTGACGTCCCTGTTGTGTGAGGCTCATCTTGTCTTCTTTGATGGCCTCCCACTTAGAGGCCAAGAAGGTGAAAGAGGACACCCGTTTATAAGATTGTGCTTGCAAGTTCGTAATTAAGGCATGTAAAATTTAGGATGATTTTTAGAATTGAAACTGGGTTGAAAGTACATCTTACCTGAGTGATCCTGCTGGCCTGTATGCTTCCTGCTAAGTCTGTGTCCAGATGTTAACTGTAGATGGGTACGTTTTTAAACGTCTTCATGACTCTTTGTTCTTACATCATAGGTGAATTGGACCTCTGTTCAAATAGAGAGGTGGTTCTCAATCACCCACATCTTACATCATGGTCTGTGAGTCTCATTGTCATAGAAATACAAAGCCTACTGTTACTGAGAAAGATGTTTGTATTGTCTCTTATTATATTTATCACTTACTGTAAGTTGGGAGGCAGGGTAAATGGACCGTTAGGAGAAACATTGACTGTCCAGAGTTACTGACTGGGATTTGAACATGTCACTGATAGCTAATCTCCGATAGTTAACCCAGGCAGGGTTGGTGGGAGACAGTACATCCCACTGCAAATTCCTAGTCATTACAGAAGCCCTGTGTTCCAGCTAGATCACATCTGTGCCCTACCATTGCTTGAGAACCATTGAAATAGAAGACACCTTTGGTAGCCTTTCAAATATATTGCTGGTTTCTTCAAAAACTGTTACAAATGCCCCTTACTCTAGAGTGGGTAAGGCAGGATAAATTTAGGAAGCAGATATATCTCTTAGGAGGTTGACACATGATGGAAGAGAAGGACTGAGGCAGGATAGAATCAGCTCGTCCCACTTGAGGCTGCCAGGCTCATTCATGGGCTGATAGTTCAGAACTGCGGTGCCCAAAATATTTTGGGTATAAGACTATTGTTTGCTTTTGTTCCTGGAGCAATTTGGGCAAGGCTGCACAGCTTGTGCCCCATAAATCTTCATGAACTCTGCTCAGTCTATTTATGGTGGTTTCCTTAGGGATTTCTATAACCCTTTGTTGTTTTATATGGCAAGCTGAAATTGTTAAAATGTGGAAGTTGCTGGAGGCTAAAACATTATTTTGACTATGACTGTTATAATGTGGAATCAGGGGATTATGGGAGTTGTAGTCTAAAAAGTAAGTTTTTAAGGCTGACTAGAATATTTGGCAAGTGGCTGCTTTTGCTTGAAGGGTCAGTAAATGGATTTTGGGTCGTCCTGGAGGTGCTCAGCTGACTGGGTAGCTCAGTGAGTTAGTTAGGTATCTGGCTGATGAGCCAGAGGTTGGGAGTTCAGTTCCCCACTGTGCATCTCTGGAGAAAAGCCAGCCTGTGTAGCCTTTGGCAAACTGCGCAGTCCTAGAATAGCTCCAGAAGAACGAACTGGTAAACTAATTCTGAGTACTCTACACCAGTGGTCCCCAACCTTGGACCTCCAGATGTTCTTGGTCTACAACTCCCAGAAGCCTTCACCACCCCCTCTGCTGGCCAGGATTTCTGGGAGTTGAACTCCAAGAACATCTGGAGGCCCAAGGTTGAGGACCACTGCTCTACACTAGAGATGGGCAGGAACCAGTTTGTCCTAGTTCATAAAGGTGGCAGTACAGGTGCTGCTGCTCCCCCCCCCCCCCGCCTCCTCTGGCTCAATCAGCCACTCACCAGGCCCAGCTTGCTTGTTTTTTTTCCACCTCCTCTGTTAATCTCCCAGTCACAAGCAACAGCTCAGGCTTCTCTGCCCCGCCCTTTTGTCTGAATGGGAGATCAGCCAAGAGGGCAGGGCAGAGAAGCCTGAGCTGTTGCCAAGACTGGAAGATCAGTTGAAGATCATGGAGGCTGAGCCTGGTGAGTGGCTGATTGAGCCAGAGGAGGTGGGGGAGGGGAGCAGTAGCACCTGTGCTGCCACCTTTACAAACTGGGATGAACCATTCATTCCCATCTTTAATACAGAGTACTCAAAAGTGGTTTACCAGTTCTTTCTTCTGGGGGCATTCTGGGACTGTGCAGTTTGCCCATCTCTACTTTATACCTTAAAAGAAAAAACCTGGAAAGGGTTGCCATAAGTCAAAATCAACTTGATGGCACATGATTATTTTAGGAGCAACTCACCCAAAATCTGATCACAGGCTGCTCACATCTTACCTTCCATTAACTTGGTTTTGAATTGAAATCATTCCCAAATTATTGGGTCTCACTTTAAAAGCTCTCATCTTTAAAATAAGCTCCAGGGATGTTTTATAATGTAGCTGATTAGAGCTTACATGTTAAATGATTACCACCATTTCCCCAAACTAATAGCAAATACTTGCTTGTCTTTAAGGGTAGTTTGCTTTGTGCAATTTTAGTGAAACATGGACTTTTAATTATCATGGGCATTGGAGGCTGGCAAAGAAATCTTCATTTGACAAGGTAATAAAATCATCCTTGTAAAAATTTTGGAATTTAATATCTGTAACTATAAAAACTAGAAAGCTGGCTTTCTTCTCCAAAGCAGTAATAACTGTCCAGATGTTTTAAAAAGGAGATTTAACACAAAAGGGAATTTGTCATGGTGGGAAATTACATCTTTATTTAAGAATGCAATTTTTCAGTCTGGTTTATAACCTAACTGTCATCTTGTTGTATTGGACAGATGCACTTCCAGAGCTATTGATGTACAAAGTGTAGTATGTGAAATAGCTCTTTTTGGGGTTGAGGCGGAGCAACTGAGGGTGACATTTCAACGGGCAGTATTTGCATGTAAGCACAAGCCTGACAATACACTGTAGGCCAGTGATTCCCAACCTTGGGTTCCCAGATGTTCTTGGGTGACATTTCCCAGAAATTCTGACCAGCACAGCTAGTGGTGAAAGCTTCTGTGAATTTTAGTCCAAGAACATCTGGGCACCCATGGTTGGGAACCACTGTTGCAGACAAGAATATATAAAATCAGGACTCTTGTTTGATATATTAGGTGTTAGATTGTACCACTTAAAGCTGCAGAAGTGGGATCCTATATTTTGATGCTCCTTCATGTAAACTTGTGGGTTCAAGGTTGCCATTTCAGAGAGAAGACTTGGGACTTTCTCAGTGCAGGTTAGCTTCGTGTGTATTTTTTTAAACCCTTGGAGAGCACCTGAACATTGTATACTCTCACTTGCTGTCAAAAGTGGCACAGTCCAGAAAAGATTATATATCTGAAAGGGGTGCTGCTTGTATATCCTGGCTACTTTTCCAAAGTTTTCATATAGATCCAAACTAGACAATTGCCATTTCATCAGGTGTTCACTTCCTTAAAAATTGTAAAATTTGCCGGACTGTCCTAAGTGTGAGCTCAGTTTCCCCTGCATGTTGCAAGCTAGTTTGCTTTTGTGTTGCACCTGGATGTTGTGAGGTGAATATAGGCTTATGTTCCGGATTTAATTGTGTTTTGAAGGAATTGTGTGCTTGGAAGGAAATGACTGAAGTAGCCAAAAAAAAGGGGGGGGGAGGGAAAAAAAGGGGGAGAAAAAGAAAAGGAAAAAGGGAAAAAAACGGGGTTCTATTGACGTATAATTTGTACCTTAGTCTACTCACAGAGCAGTACTAAAGTTATTTAATAGCAAGCCCAGGTCATCTGTAATGCTGGCCATAGTGATGGCTCATTCTTTTGTATATTGTATATTATAGAAATTGGGTAACTTTGAGTATTTCGCTTAATTAACAAGAAGTCTTCTGTTGTCATAATTAAGTCTTTGGAGGTGTAAGCTTTCCTGGCATGGATGGCTTGTGAGTTTAGGAATGGACACTACCATTCAAGGGTGAGGCACCTTCACTGCTGTGTAAATTGGCTGGAATTTTGTTGACTACAGGCTACGGCAAGCTGCAATTCACAGAACGCATGTCATTAATGAAATTTGTAGTCTTAAGGTCATGGGGTTCTTTGCTGCTTCTAGTGCAAGAGGCTGACATGGTACCACCCTTTCCCTAAAATTTCCACTGACTTAAAGCACTTTAAGATGAATCAGATAACAGATAATAATGTAAATGATCCCTTGAGACACAAATGCCAGTGGAGAAAAGGCCAAAAAGGAAGAACCTGGAAACTACAGATTAGTCAACATCAATTTTAGGGAAAATTCTGGATCAGATTATAAAGCGGCCACTCCACAAGCACCGTGAACACAATGCAGTAATAACTAGAAACCAACATGAAATTGTCAAGAACAAATCCTGCCGGACTAATGTTATCTCAGTTTTTGATCGGGCAGCCTCCCTGTTGTGTGGTGGGAATGCTGTGGTCATAATATATCTTGACCCCATCAAAGTTTTTGAAAAAAAATGCCCAATGAGATTCCGATTAGTAAGCTAACTAGGTGCGGGCTGGATAGAATAACTATCAGATAGATAAACAGTTGGTTACAGAATCGTACTGAGGGAGTGCTAATCAATGACTCCTTCTCAAGCTGGGAGGAGGCAACATGGGGTACCACAAGGTTCAATCCTGGGTCCGGGGCTCTTCAACAGTTCTATTAATGACTTGGATGAGAGGGTGCAAAGAATGCTTGTCAGATATTCAGGTGACCCCAAATTGGGTGGAATAGCTAATACCCTGGAAGACAAGAAACAAAATTCAAAAATATCTTGATAGCCTTGAGCATTGGTTTGAAAAGAACAGAATGGAATTTTATAGGGATAAGTGCAAAGTTCTACACCTGGCGGAGGAGGGAGACAAATATACCATTACAAGATGGGGAATAATTGGTTCAGTAAGTGTACGAGCAAGAAGGATCTTGGAATGTTGTACATCACAAGCTGTATGAGCCAACAGTGTGTAAAAGGCAAATGCCATTTTATGCTGCTTTAAAAGAAGTACAGTCTCCATAACATGTGAAATGCTAATTTCCTCTATTTGGCACTGGTTAGGCCTCATTGTGAGTCCTGTGTCCATTTCTGAACACCGCACTTCAAGAAGGATGCTGACAAATTGGAACAAGTTCAGAAGAGGGCAACAAGGATGATCAGGGAACTGGAAACCGAGCCCTGTGAGGAAAGACTGAAAGAACTGGGCATGTTTAGCCTTGAGAAAAGAAAACTGAGGGGAGATATGATAACACTATTCAAATACTTTAAATATAGTAATACAGAGAAGAGGCAGGATCTGTTCTCTGTCATCACAGAATTCAGGATAGATAGTAATGGGCTCAAGTTACAGGAAGTCAGATTTCAGTTGAATATCAGGAAAATTTCCTAACTGTTAGAGGATTGTGACAATGGAACCAATTACCTTAGCAGGTGGTGAGCATTCCAACCCTGGAGGTATTCTAGAAACAATTAGACAACAATGGAGCAGGGGGTTGGATTCAATGGCCTTATATGCCCCTTCCAACTCCATTATTCTGTGATTCTGTGATTGTTATACAGTGCTTTCAACCCAGACTTTATCACTCCTAGCCAGGCTCCTGAGCTACAACTCTGTGCTATCTCTAATAGCTCAAAATGAAAAACTATTTTACTGCATATTTGTCTTTCTGCTTCTCTAACCTTTACAGGATCCTTCCTAATTTTGTGTAACTTTAGGTAGAAAAGGTCTGTGGTTTTTTTAAAAAAAGAAATACATTCACTGTCTATGTCTGTAAGAGAACAGTTTACTAATAACAACTGACTGATCATAATAACACTTTGCTAATGTCAGAGTGACCCCTGCATTGTTAAGGTCCATAAGATACTGGCTTTTCATCTGTTGAGTCATGTTAAACAGGAACAGATTGGTTTGTTCCTGTTTAATATGACCCAACACAAGAAACAGAGAAACGTGGCACTTTAGAGGCCATACGATTTGCCTTCGAGTGTCCAGGTTTCTTTTATTCATTCACACATGTGTGTGCACACAGACACACACATACATACATACATGCAGGCAGGTATGCATGCAGTTGGTAATAAAACTGATCCTAGGATGTATTTAATTTTCTAACCAAGCAGGTAAAAAGAAAAGTCAGAGAAAGATTAATTTAATGGATGGTGTGATAGTAATAGTTGGTTGCCAAAATGAAAATGCCCTCTGGGTTCTTGAAGTGAATTTAGAACCTTCAGTCTGAAACACATTTCATAGACCGTTCTCTCTTTATTTCTGTGAAAAAGTATACCAAGAATGGCAACAAAGATGAGTTATGTTGTTTTAGAGATTGCTCTAATGCAGTGGTTCCCAGATGTTCTTGGATTAAAACTCCCAGAAGCCTTCACCACTAGCTCTGCTGGCCAGGATTTATTAGGGTTGTAGGTCAAGAACATCTGGGGACCCAGGCCTGGGGACCTCTGCTCTATATTTAATTGTGTACTTGTTTGTAAGCTATCTTGAAAATTTCTGGAATAAAAAGCAGGATACAGAATACTGTACATATCTTGTACATCCAAGTGTGTATATAAAGGGGCATGAGCCAGTGGGTTACTTCCATTGACAGATATGTTCCTGTTAGTGGAAACGGGAGGGGAGCAAATCTCCTGTTTCCTTCCGGCACACTTGTTATTCCAGAAGCTATTCCAAACAACAGAGAAATCCATTTTTTGATGATGTGAAGGGTTTCGGAAAAGAGGGGAAAGAGTTTTGTTGTGCTAGTTGTCAGGTGCTATAACTTTGGGCAGGGTGTATAAAAATCAATGATTATTAAAAAATCAGATTGATTTAAATCACAATTTAAATTTTAAAAATTGATTTTTAAAATTTAAATCATCAAAAAAGCTGATTTTTTTAAAAAAAATTACATCATGATTTAAAACAGTTTGATTTAAATCAAATCCACCCCAACTTCGGGTGTAGGACATATCTGTCTATCTCTGTGTGTACGGACTCCGACCTTTCATTCCCTGTGGGCGATGGGCTCGAGTATGGAAGTTACTTTGGTCAAACCCCAAACTGAATGGAAAGGGTGTGAGTGTAAGAGTTTGAGAAGAGGATTAAACCAGTTTGGGAGAACAAGAACTGCTGGATAACTCAGCAGTTTACCTATTAGCTGCAGAGCCAGAGGTTGGAAATGTTTTAGTGGCTGTGCTTACTCGAGTTGGGGGTGATGCAAATTCTACTCAGATATATTCAGAGGGCATCAGGATGGGGAAGGCCATTCCAAAAGACTGATATCTTTTTGTTGCTTGAGCGTGATATGTCTGAAACGTCTTATGACTCTTCTGTTTTATTTCCCTCTTTTTCTTGATGTGAGCTGAAACAAATTGTTAGTCCAACTGGATGGGACTTGTTAAGTCAACCATAGGTAAATCAAGATTACTCTTTTGGAGTATACCTCCCAGAATCCCCCAGGCAGCTATGTTGACTGGGGGATTCTGGGAGTTGTGGCCCAGAACAGGACATTTCTCCCAGCTCTGTGTGTAAATATAAACTTTGATTTAAGGCAGGCATAGTCTATCTTTAGAGTTCTGAGGCATGCTCAAGGTCACTCGACTTTGGGGGGGGGGGCACACCAACTCCCTGCACATCTCAAAATATTTTTATTTTTCTAAGACTTTATTTGGGGTGAATTGAAAAGACCTATCCCCACACCTCTAGGGGCTGTTTCTAAAATGTATATCATTTTGGGATACATGTGTGTGAGACGCCCAGGAATTGGGGAGGGGGGGCAAAACAAGGCAAATTTGCCTCTGACAGCCCCAGGGGACATTTTGAGGTTAAATTTGATTACAATACATTTATTTTTTAGTTCTTGGAGTTCACTGGGATTTGGGGGCTGTAGTGTGTACAGCCTGTGGGATGCATTTTGCCCACCCCCTGATTTAATGGCTCTACTCTGGTTGGAATTGAATTTATCAGTCATCATGTGAGCAACTTAGTAAATAGGTTAATGCAGAGTCCAGCTATGGACTTTGTCCGTCCTTCCCTCCATCGATCTATTTATCTAGTTTTCTATCAGATCTAATCTATATGCCACCTTTCTCTCAAAGATGGGACTCAAAGCAGCTTACAGTAATACTTAAAAAGCCAGAGACTACAATTAAAACACAAAATAAGGCCAACAGTTAAAATTAAATTAAGTTAAAAGCCCAACTGAAACAGTTAAAAACATTGCTTAAAAATATATGTGTAAAAAAGATACAGAACCGATTCAGCAATAACTGCATTTAGAACCTGGCTAATTGCCAATTGCAATTTCAGATGTCAAAAAATATTTTCCAGACAATGGACTGGGGAGAGAGAGCAGCTGAACATCCATTTCTAGTGGGAATGACCTCTGAGAAATACTACACACTGTTAACTAACCTTCATTTAAAATGTTTATACATTTTAAATAAATTGTTATTGAGTTAATATTATACTGTTAGTATATTATAATTATGGTTATTGTATTTGTGGGGTTTTTTGGTGAACTGGTTTGAGTGGAATGTATTGTAGAAAAACTGGTATGTAAATAAATGGACTACGGCTTTTTTTAGCACATGACCTGCTTATTTTGGTGGGAAAATATGGGCTTAGCTTATTCCCCATGGAAATCAATAGGATTCAGAAGCCAAAATCCTGTTGCTTAGTGTATTAAGTCACAAGTAGAGTAGGCCAGTTGAATCAACTGACCTTTTGACAGTGTTGACTCATCGTATCCCCACTGATTCGATAGGTTGACTCTAGTTGTGACGTGGTACACCAAGCAACAGGATTTCAGCCTCTGAATCCTATTGATAGGAGACAGGGTTGATATGAGTTCTAGACAGATCTGTTGAGAGGACATATATACTAAGCAATAGGATTTCAGCCTCTTGGTCTTATCTTTATGGTGGGATAGTGTCCTGATTCTTGGATTGTGTTAAAACATGAACTTCAGACTATTTCACCTTACAGTATTTTCTCCTCTCTCCCAACTTTCTTGCAGGTCAACATAACTATTTATGCGCTGGCCGGAACGACTGCATAGTGGATAAAATTCGTCGAAAGAACTGTCCCGCTTGTCGCTTGAGGAAGTGCTGCCAAGCTGGCATGGTCCTTGGAGGTAGGCCCTTTGTAGAACTGGTGTGAATGGAAAAAAAATTACAGAGATGTAAGCCCACGGGGCTTAGCAAAAGGAGGGGGACAGCAGTGATCAAAGGGCTGCAGGATCTCTTTGATCCATTCCCCCCTCCACTTGTTTTTGTTCTCTCCTCAGCTTACTTCTGTGTATAAGACAACCCTAAATTTTTAGTCTAAAGATTTTAGACAAAAGTATCGTCTTATACATGGAAAAATACAGTATTTTACACAATATGTAAGAAAAGGTAACGAAATAAAAAATTAACATACAAAATATATCAAATGGTAAAACAAAAAGAGAAAAATACATATACTGTAAGTTACATAAAATCAACTCAACACACAAAACTGATTTGTGCAGCCATCATTGGGACTAATAGAGATACATAGGGGGACCCTCATATCTCTGGGGGATTGGTTACAAGCACCCTCTTCCCCACTGAGAGATGCAGAACACAACTCGCTGTTCACCTCCTGGGTGGGAAGATCACATCCTGAATATGTTTTCCGTCCTGTGATCACTTCATTAGAAGCTAAAGATTTTTGGTGGAAGGGCCTGCAGTCTATTTCATGAATCTGTTTTGAAGTTCCAAATTAATTAAAAATAAAATATATGATTAATCAATAGAGGATGCTGGCTCTAGTAACAGTGAGCTAGTGTATGCGCTCCATGTTTTAGTTCAAAGTTTACCCTGAACCTATGTTGGAGACAGCTGTAGATATCTTCTGTAACGTTGAGACTAAAACCCAGGGCAGATTTGACACCCCACTGACATCGGAGCCACCACCAGCTTTCATGGTGATTACTTGTGTTTTGTTATTTTTTTTCTATCTTATTCTATAAGAATTTGAATCCAGGATAGAATCTCATTATTTAGATGCTGGGAAATGGATTCTGGTAACTTACTTTATGTATTCTAGAACTTCCCTTAATTAAAACGTCTGGCAAACTGAATTTGCTTTCCATTGTAAACACAACTGTGTTCTTATTTAATACATACAGTGTTGTGGATCAGAATGTGGATTCTTACACGTGAGTTCAGGGCTGCAACAAAATATTGCATTTTTGTTCAGGAAGTTCTGCTGTCATTCTTGGGGCTTGCTGTTGTTTAGTCGTTAAGTCGTGTCCGACTCTTCGTGACCCCATAGACCAGAGCACGCCAGGCCCTCCTGTCTTCCGATGACTCCTGGAGTTTGGTCAAATTCATGTTGGTAGCTTTGATGACACTGTCCATCCATCTCATCCTCTGTCGTCCCCTTCTCCTCTTGCCTTCACACTTTCCCAAAATCAGGGTCTTTTCCAGGGACTCTTCTCTTCTCATGAGATGGCCAAAGTACTGGAGCCTCAGCTTCAGAATCTGTCCTTCCAGTGAGCACTCAGGGTTGATTTCCTTCAAAATGGATAGTTTTGTTCTCTTTGCAGTCCAGGGGACTCTCAAGAGTCTCCACCAGCACCACAATCCAAAAGCATCAATTCCTCGGCGGTCAGCCTTCTTTATGGTCCAGCTCTCACTTCCATACATCACTACTGGAAAAACCATAGCTTTGACTATGCGGACCTTTGTCGGCAAGGTGATGTCTCTGCTTTTTAAGATGCTGTCTAGGTTTCTCATCGCTTTCCTCCCAAGAAGCAGGCATCTTTTAATTTCGTGGCTGCTGTCACCATCTGCAGTGATCATGGAGCCCAAGAAGGTAAAATCTGGCACTGCCTCCATATCTTCCCCTTCTATTTGCCAGGAGGTGATGGGGCCAGTGGCCATGATCTTAGTGTTTTTGATGTTGAGCTTCAGACCATTGTTTGCGCTCTCCTCTTTCACCCTCATTAAGAGGTTCTTTAATTCCTCCTCACTTTCTGCCATCAGAGTGGTATCATCTGCATATATGAGGTTGTTGATACTTCTTCCGGCAGTCTTAATTCCGGCTTGGGATTCATCCAGTCCAGCCTTTCGCATGATGTATTCTGCATATAAGTTAAATAAGCAGGGAGACAATATGCAGCCTTGTCGTACTCCTTTCCTAATTTTGAACCAATCAGTTGTTCCATATCCAGTTCTAACTGTTACTTCCTGTCCCACATATAGGAGATAGATAAGGTGGTCAGGCACTCCCATTTCTTTAAGGATTTGCCATAGTTTGCTGTGGTCCACACAGTCAAAGGCTTTTGCGTAGTCAATGAAGCAGAAGTAGATGTTTTTCTGGAACTCTCTGGCTTTCTCCATAATCCAGCGCATGTTAGCAATTTCTAGTTCCTCTGCCCCTTCGAAATCCAGCTTGTACTTCTGGGAGTTCTTGGTCCACATACTGCTGAAGCCTACCTTGTAGGATTTTGAGCATAACCTTGCTAGCGTGTGAAATGAGTGCAATTGTACGGTAGTTGGAGCATTCTTTGGCACTGCCCTTCTTTGGGATTGGGATGTAGACTGATCTTTTCCAATCCTCTGGCCACTGCTGAGTTTTCCAAACTTGCTGGCATATTGAATGTAGCACCTTAACAGCGTCATCTTTTAAGATTTTAAGTAGTTCAACTGGAATGCCATCACCTCCACTGGCCTTGTTGTTAGCCATGCTTTCTAAGGCCCACTTGACTTCGCTCTCCAGGATGTCTGGCTCCAGGTCAGCAACCACACTCTCTGGGTTGTCCGGGACATCCAGATCTTTCTGGTATAATTCCTCTGTGTATTCTTGCCACCTCTTCTTGATGTCTTCTGCTTCTGTAAGGTCCCTACCATTTTTGTCCTTTATCATGTCCATCTTTGCACAAAATGTTACTTTGATATCTCCAATTTTCTTGAACAGATCTCTGGTTTTCCCCTTTCTATTATTTTCCTCTATTTCTTTGCACTGTTCATTTAAGACGGCCCTCTTGTCTCTCCTTGCTATTTTTTGGAAGTCTGAATTCCATTTTCTGTAACTTTTCCCTATCTCCCTTGTATTTTGTTTCCCTTCTCTTCTCTGCTATTTGTAAGGCCTCGTTGGACAGCCACTTTGCTTTCTTGCATTTCCTTTTCTTTGGGATGGTTTTTGTCGCTGCCTCCTGTACAATGTTACGAGCCTCCATCCATAGTTCTTCAGGCACTCTGTCCACCAAATCTTCACTTCCACTGTGTATTCATAAGGTATTTGGTTTAGATTATACCTGACTAGCCCAGTGGTTTTTCCTACTTTCTTCAGTTTAAGCTTGAGTTTTGCTATAAGAAGCTGATGATCAGAGCCACCATCAGCTCCAGGTCTTGTTTTTGCTGACTGTATAGAGCTTCTCCACCTTTTGCTGCAGAGAACATAATCAATCTGATTTCGGTATTGCCCATCTGGTGATGTCCATGTGTACAGTCGCCTCTTGTGTTGTTGGAAAAGAGTGTTTGTGATGACCAGCTTGTTCTCTTGACAAAACTCTATTAGCCTTTGCCCTGCTTTGTTTTGAACTCCAAGGCCAAACTTACCTGTTGTTCCTTTTATCTCTTGACTCCCTACTTTAGCATTCCAGTCCCCTATAATGAGAAGAACATCTTTCTTTGGTGTCAGTTCTAGAAGGTGTTGTAAGTCTTCATGGAATTGGTCAATTTCCGCCTCTTCAGCATCGGTGGTTGGTGCATAAACATGAATGACTGTGATGTTGAAAGGTCTGCCTTGGATTCATATTGAAATCATTCTATCATTTTTGAAATTTTATCCCAGTACAGCTTTTCCCACTCCTTTGTTGACTATGAGGGCTACTCCATTTCTTCTACGGGATTCTTGCCCACAATAGTAGATATGGTAATCATCTGAATTGAATTCGCCCATTCCCGTCCATTTTAGTTCACTGACGCCCAGAATGTAAATGTTTATTCTTGCCATCTCTTGTTTGACCACATCCAGCTTACCAAGGTTCATAGATCTTACATTCCAGGTTCCTATGCAGTATTTTTTTTTTTTTTGCAGCATCGGACTTTCCTTTCACTTCCACGCACGTCCACAGCTGAGTGTCCTTTCGGCTTTGGCCCAACCACTTCATTAGCTCTGGAGCTACTTGTACTTGTCCTCCGCTCTTCCTCAGTAGCATGTTGGACGCCTTCCGACCCGAGGGGCTCATCTTCCAGCGTCATATCTTTTAGCCTTTTGTTTCTGTCCATGGAGTTTTCTTGGCAAAGATACTGGAGTGGCTTGCCAGTTCCTGCTCCAGGTGGATCGCGTTTAGTCAGAACTCTCCACTATGACCTGTCCGTCTTGGGTGTCCCTGCACAGCCTAGCCCGTATCTTCTCTGAATTACTCAAGCCCCTTCGCCACGACAAGGCAGCAATCCGTGAAGGGGTACCTCCTTGGGGCTTACCTCCTAGCAAATTTGTTTAGGAGTGCAGTCATAGTACTATGAAACATCTTTATGGAGCAAAATTGTCCACCTAAATTTTCCTTGCAGCAAGAAATTAAGATAAAGTGGGCTTTTGAAGACTGGATTAAAAGGCCTGTCACTTGATTAATTATCTGTGGGCATTCCTGTTATTGCTGGGGAGGACTATTATTTAGTTTTTAATTGTGTGGTGCATGAAAGTGACACAAAATAGGTCCTTCACATCCCGTGGTCTCCTGTTACTCTCTAGAGGTGAGAGGTGTTCATTTAAAATGGGCATTCAGGAAGAGCCTTTTGTGAGAAGGGTAAGTATTCTGACACAAATTTAAATAGATCACTATTATTTTAATTTATATCTTCCACAGAGGCACCTTTACACATTGTCAGAATGATTCTCTACTAATTTGTAGACTAAGGCTGCAACTGCATTGCTCCAATTTGATTCAGAGCTTGTATTTTGGCTGAATTTGCAGTCTGGTCACATAGGGGCTATGGATTGATTTGGGAGTTCAGTGTTCACACTTGATGTGATGTGATTTGCATTTCAGCTCAGAGGGCCCCCCCCCCACTTCTTTTCTTCTGTCTTCTTGTCCTGTCTCTGCTAATCTTTTATGGTTCACTGTCAAGCTGCTTGGGTTTGGAAGGTTTGTACAGTGTTCCAGAAAAGGTAGCAGAATTCCAAAGTTTAACGTGTACAGAAATAACACATACCACATGAATGTCTTTTATTTTGTCTCTGCTGTTTCTGTTCTGTTTGCAATTTAATTGTTTTCCCTCTCATCTGGAAGTGATCTAGCGCTAAACTAGGATAAGGTGATCTAGCGCTAATCTCATATATGTAAAAAAATAAAAAAACATTTTAGAGGAAAATTGAGGGGAGTGAATGCAGGGGCAAGTGTGACCAAATTCTTGAATATCACACCCCAATTGCCTACATCACCAAACAACACACACAAAGACAGCTCTGTCTTTTCAAGAATGAATCAACTGATCACACAGGGAAAAGTCTGTTCGAATTATTCCATTTTGAAAAAAGTAGAAGCCCCCAGCAGCAAAGAAAAAAAAAAAGCTGTGTTGGGAGCAAAAATGGCTGGGCCAACACAAATCAGCCTCTATGTCATGTGATCTGTTAAAAGTAACTTGAATGTGTCCATTTTATAAACAGAGCAAATCCGATGGTATTTGATCATGTAGCCACAGTCTAAGTGTCCCCATGAAGCAGTAGGAATTAAACAAGGGCATTTACTACCTCTCAGTTTTTAATTTATTCTTTGTGTAAACTATGGTAATTATATAATTATGTTAATTATATCGAGAAGTGATTATTTATTTCCTTCAGTTGGTTAAAAAAAAGTCTGTTATGTGTAAACTATATAATATTCTCTTATGTCCAAGGGTCCTCAAATGCACTTGTCATTGATGAGTGCATTTTTTACAAAAAAAATCATGGGATCTTTTCTCTCTTTTCCAGATTTAACTGAAGGTCAGGAGATGTATCCCAGCTTGCTTTGAGTCTTTAGGAAGCAAGGAAAGCAATGAGACTTCTTGCTGCCTTTCTGATGCTCTTTGAAGCCTATGCAAGATCTGGGAGATCTCCTAGTCACCATCAGGTTGAGACATCCCCTGCTTTTCTTGCACGCCTGCAAGAAGGACAGGGAAATGTCTAGATCAAGAGTGAACACCCTCTTTCAACCTGGTGCCCAAATTCAGTTCCTCAAGACCTTCTCAGTAGATGGGCACTCCCCAGGCAAAAAAAAAGTGGGACTAAAAAGACAAGCGTATTTTAGCTTAAAGATCTTATGTCCAGTAACTGAGCCTTTGGATAAACATTTCAAGCTTAAACAATGGGAAATAAACTCAGGCAGACACTTGGAAAGC
The DNA here is from genome assembly GCA_037013535.1 of Intellagama lesueurii. Taxonomy (NCBI): domain Eukaryota; kingdom Metazoa; phylum Chordata; class Lepidosauria; order Squamata; family Agamidae; genus Intellagama; species Intellagama lesueurii. The sequence goes on along the minus strand of JBAJHW010000003.1, from coordinate 17,506,223 downwards.
ACCAAAGAGTGATGATGCGGGAAAGGAAATCTGGCCATTTGAGGAAGCTCAGAGAGCTGGATTCAACCCCTAGGGCTTAATGTTCTCTAATCCACTCCAGATCTGGAGGGGAGGCCAGAAACTTATTCCTCCAGTTGTGCTTCCAGATACTGTAACAATCAAGACTTGTATCAGTATAGTTCTGTGAATGTCTACTCAAATGTAAGTTTTGTCACATTTAGTGGGACTTACTTTTCTGGATCGCAGCTCCATACACCCCGTCATCAGACCATGAGACCTAGAAGTGCTTAACTTTAGAAAGCTGACTACAGCAGGCAACGCCTTTGCAAAAATCCCACTGGCTTCCCTCCAATGTGTTTGATTACTCTTAAGCCAGTGATAATTAACAAAGCATCAATTGACTAATGTCTTGATGCAGCAACTTGGATTGCCTTTTTAGCAGGAACTTGGAAGCTTATCCTTGTGTGACCGTACTCTTTTCTTAAAAACATGCTTTTACTTATTCTGACTTCAGATGCAGCAGCTCTAAATGATGTTATATTGCATTTAGACAGATCTCTAAGGTCTGTATTAAGTGCTCATTATTCAAGCAGATTCTTAAGTCAGGGTCAGTGACTAGTGGATTGCTATTTATATCTATTAAGAGAAAACAAAATAAGAAATCTGTTTAAAACTAACCATTTTCTCTCTTACTGGGAACAGCATAGAAGTGCTGATTAGTTAGTTATAGAGGCTTTGCACACTTGTTAAATGTAATATTTAAGGTTTATTAATTTTACTATCTGATCTAGTACCATCAAGAAATATATAGCTCGGCTGGAAAGCATTTGCTCAGAGCAAATTGTTTCAAAACAAAGGCTGTGAAATCTTACTGCACTTGTTGTTATGTGCTGTCAAATTGGAACCAAGTTATAGTCACCCTAATAAGCCTTTCCAGTTAAGCCAGATATTTAAGGAGTGGCTTTTCAAGTGGCATACCCCCAGTTAGAGATGGACACGAACCAGAAAAATGGTTAGCCATGAACCACGAACCAACCAGAAAACCGAACTAGTTCACGATTCATTTTTCAGTTTGTGCCCAGTGTGTATGGGTGTGTGTGTGTCCAATCTGCTCCTGTCATGCCACCACTATGCTGCCACCACCCTGCCTCCACTGCACCGCTGCTATTTGTCACTAATCTTACTGCATGGATTCCATCCTGCTGAGTTCTGATCTGAAATTGCAACAGCCGTGTGAATCTTCAAAATGCAGGTTGAAAAAGAATTTGTAACTACCTTGACAAATAAACTAATGTAAAATATGGGTGGGGGAGCAGTCTTGTTAGTTCTTTTCATTGGCTTGTATCCACTGGGAGTATTTGCAGCAAATCTCAAATCATGACTTAAATGCTTTCGTAAATTCATTTTCCTGCATATTGGTTGAAGATAATGTTTATAAAAGCAGAAGTAGCTCCCACATGGGATGTATACGTTTCAACTAGTGTGTGAAATTAATATTTAATTTGAAACTCGTCCTTAATTGAGTATAAATGTACTTACTGATCCATGTGATATAAAACATTAGCAAAAAGCAATTTTACTAACCAGATTTAAAATCTGGGATGATTAACATATTTTCATTTGTTACATCTGCTTGTAATTGGAATCCAGTCACAGCATTTGCAAATCACAGTGTATGAAAGAAAATGAAAACTACGTTTTATAAATTGGTTGCTAAAGGCTTCATTTCCGCAGCTTTAAAATACGAGTTAATAATGCATGTAGAAGTCCTGCTGCCTCTGAAACATTATAGTGTTGTTAAAGGAAATTACAGCAATTTTGAACTAAAAGAGAACATTACTGTTAATATATTTAAAGCATTTCTCTTTCAAATAAGGCACATTAATAGGTTACTTAGCAACTCACAAAGCCAATGGTTATTTGGACAAAAATGGTCACTTCCACACATGGCATATTTTGAGGACATAGTACTAGGAGATACGAGCCAAAGTAATCCTGTGTAACTCTTCAAAGGGCATAACTTTTGGAGGCAAATTGCATCGATTAAGAAATCCCTGTAGACATTATCATTTCCATACCAAGTCTAAATCTCGTTGTGCAACTGAAAACGTCTGCATTGATTTCTTCACTCGCCATTTGCCTCCAATTGTTATGCCAGTGTAAGTAAGTAAGAGGATACTAGCCACTGAGTAAAGCATCCAGTTTAGAAGCACTTTTGGTGGCCTGCAGTTCCTAGAACACCCCTGTCAGGGTGGTTCTGATCATGCTGACTAGGGAATTCTGGAGCTGCAGTCCAGAAAAAAAGGAGAAATATTTCCTCGTGCTGGCAATTACTTACATAGAACAGCATGAGTAATAAAAATATCTTCTTATTCTGTAGAAAGGGAGAGCCAGATGTCTTATAGTGCAATCCAATTTATTATAATCATTCTGGATGTTTAAATCTAGTTAGTAAAATTGCTTTTTATCAATGCTTTATGTCACAGTGATCCTTAATTACATTTATACTCAGTCCAGTGCATTTCTGTTCATAAGTAAAACCCACAGAGTTGTGAGTGTGCGCAACCTTAAAGTGCAGTCCATCCATGCTTACTCGGAATACAGGAACTGCTGTATTGGGTAAAGCTTAGCTTTGAGTAAAGAAGTGTAGGATCACATTTTTAGTATAGGTTCCTTATCTCTTAGCATCTTGTGACATTCTCTTCTACTCTGGTAGGTTCGATTTGTGCATTAGTTAAAACAACACGGTATCTGTTCCCCGGAAGCTCTTTGAATTTACTCTCCTCTTTCTTCAGAAGCTTCAAGTCCAGGCTCTGTTTTTTCTCTGATATTTTCAGAGTTAGCCTAAGGAGTGTTGTCCAGAACTCAGAGCACTTCCTCTTTTTTGGTTGACTAGAAGCCACGGTGGCTACCAGCTGTAGTCTTGCCTTCTGCTCCCTGTTGTAGATGACAGATTAGTGGAGAGATTAAGGAACAAAAAGGCATGTACCTTTTGTATGTATAAGCACATGCCATCGCCTGCTTCCCTTCCTTTGCAGTTCAGCTTTTCTGTGCTGCTGCTTCTGTGTTAATCTTGGAGAGATGCGGTGTGTGCGATAAAATGTTCCTACGGATTAGGTGCACCATTTGTAGCCAAAATAACAGTAATATGCAATGGCTGGAATTTGTGGGATTTTTGATGCAAAGTAAGTAAGTTTTATTATGTGGTTGTAGACCCGATTATACGGGATTTTTAAGTTTTAGCTTGTGAACTTCCCAGAGTAGTGCATGCACAATGGAGTGGTATATACAGGAATTCAAATCAAATCAATCAATCAATAATATATTCTCCTCAGCTTGCAGTCCTGCTTGGGGGATGTTAAATATCTGTGTTTGGGTGTAGATGGTGCTCTAGTCAGCTATTCAGAGTATTTTTCATCGTCCGTTGTCTAACAAGAAAGGGGCAAATACGAGATATTTTCTTCATTGTTTATTATATTTCTGTCTTGCCATTCCACTAAATTGTAATAAACCATTTTGAATTTGTCTGTTCCCTTTCTTCCTCTTTCTTCTCCACAGTGATTCCTCCTCTGAGATCCTATTCTGAGCAAACTGTAATTAGACCTCACTAAAGGATGACAAACCCTTCAACTGCCAGTTTGGATGCAGTACCCAAATGTGGTTTATCTCAAGCCATAAAGAAAGGGAGGTAGTCACCTTAGGCAGAGTCCTTTTGGGGAAAACAAACAAGCAAGCAAAAAAAAAAAAAAAAAAAAAAAAACTGCACAGTGTCAGTTGTGTAATTGGGAGGGCTGTCTGTCAGTTGCACAGCAGACACTTTGGCAAACGGTAATCCATGTTTCTTTTCTGTAAGGTTTCTAGCCCCTGTATGATGGAAAAGGTGAGACAGCAATATGAAAACCTAAGGTTTCTCACTGCTTTCAGAGCATCAAAGTACGGTTTGGTGTTATGAATAAACCAGAGCTTGGAAGAGTTAACTTTTGGGGGACTACATCTCCCAGAATCCTCCACCCAATATGATCCCTCACTATGCAGGCTGGGGATTTTGGGAGTTGTTTTCTAGAACAGTCATGTTTTCAATCTCTGGCCTGAACCCACTCCAGTCTTCTGTTTTTGTCTTAACAAAGCAGGGGGGCAAATTTCAAGAGAGAGGTTCATTATTCCTTTGTTACAGGAAGAATTTTTGGAAACCTATAAATTCTGGAAGCATCCAGGGTGAACCTGTGAAAATAACTGTCATATGTCAAAGTAGAAGCTTGCAGTAGGAGACAATCAAATTAGCGGGACACTCAGTCATAAGTGTTCTCAGTTGGGGTTCTATTTACAGCACATAATGAATTGCCTTAGGGAAGACATGGCGGTTCATAGACTTCAGAGGCATTAACACTGCTCTAAAGAAATTATGACTGAATAGCTCAGTGGTTTAGGTATCTGGCTAATACCTAAACCACTGGCTAAGCCAGAGGCTGGGAGTTCGATTCCTCGCTGTGTTTCCTTATAGAAGAGCGATCCTGTGTGGCCTTGGGGAAGCTGCACAGTCCAAGGGCACCATCAGGAGAAGGGAATGGTAAACTACTTCTGAGTATTCTCTGCCTGGAAAACCCTGGAAAGGGTTGCCATAAGTCAAGATTGACTTGATGGCACATGATGATGATTATTAAAGAAATCATGTATTGATTTCTTATTAAAGAAATCATGTATTGTAGTACTGGGCTGACAAAGCTCTTGACGCCCACTTTCTTAAGATCTTCTTTGATGATGCACCAGGTTTTAGGGCTGATTTGTAAGGCTTGGCTTTGAAACTGAGTGGGCTAAGTGGTGACTTTTGTATGAAAGCTACTCTGAGCTCTTAGGAGGAAGGGCGAGGAATAGATTTGATAAAATAAATCAGATGTTGACCTCTGTTTGTGCCTGGCTACAACCTGACACAGTAATTCTGTGTCATCAAACCAATAGATGCTATACAACCTGAGCAAATAATTTCATTCCTAGTAAGGGTGATGATAATCTTTAGGACCTCTAATGCTGCAGTGGGTTGTGAATTAATGGTTTTGGCATGAATACAATTATTGTGAATTTACTGTGTTTGACAAGTGATAGAATTCTTTTAAAAGACGGAAAATTGTGGCAAAAATCTGGGGTAAACCTCAGTGGAAGATTGCTACAAGAAGTCTCAGCAAACAGCGGGACAAGAATGATACAAGATATCCTCAAAAAGTATTTACAGTACACACTGTTGTAAAAACAAGGTTGTTGTTGTTGTTTAGTCGTTAAGTCGTGTCCGACTCTTCATGACCCCATGGACCAGAGCACGCCAGGCCCTCCTGTCTTCCACTGCCTCCCGGAGTTTGGTCAAATTCATGTTGGTAGCTTCGATGACACTGTCCAACCATCTCGTCCTCTGTCGTCCCCTTCTCCTCTTGCCTTCACACTTTCCCAACATCAGGGTCTTTTCCAGGGAGTCTTCTCTTCTCATGAGATGGCCAAAGTATTGGAGCTTCAGCTTCAGGATCTGTCCTTCCACTCAGGGTTGGTTTCCTTCAGTATGGATAGGTTTGTTCTCCTTGCAGTCCAGAGGACTCTCAAGAGTCTCCTCCAGCACCACAATTCAAAAGCATCAATTTTTCGGCTTTTTAAGATGCTGTCTAGGTTTCTCATCGTTTTCCTCCCAAGAAGCAGGCGTCTTTTAATTTCGTGGCTGCTGTCATCATCTGCAGTGATCATGGAGCTCAAGAAAGTAAACTCTGTCACTGCCTCCATATCTTTCCCTTCTCCTTTGCCAGGAGGTGATGGGACCAGTGGCCATGATCTTAGTTTTTTTGATGTTGAGCTTCAGACCATTTTTTGCACTCTCCTCTTTCACCCTCATTAAGAGGTTCTTTAATTCCTCCTCACTTTCTGCCATCAGAGTGGTATCATCTGCATATCTGAGGTTGTTGATATTTCTTCCGGCAATCTTAATTCCGGCTTGGGATTCATCCAGTCCTGCCTTTCGCATGATGTATTCTGCATATAAGTTAAATAAGCAGGGAGACAATATACAGCCTTGTCGTACTCCTTTCCCAATTTTGAACCAATCCGTTGTTCCATATCCAGTTTTAACTGTTGCTTCCTGTCGCACATTTCTAAGGAGATGGATAAGGTGGTCAGGCACTCCCATTTCTTTAAGAACTTGCCATAGTTTGTTGTGGTCAACACAGTCAAAGGCTTTTGCATAGTCAGTGAAGCAGAAGTAGATGTTTTTCTGGAACTCTCTGGCTTTCTCCATAATCCAGCGCATGTTAGCAATTTGGTCTCTAGTTCCTCTGCCCCTTCGAAATCCAGCTTGTACTTCTGAGTGTTTCTGGTCCACATACAGCTGAAGCCTCCTCTGTGTATTCTTGCCACCTCTTCTTGATGTCTTCTGCTTCTGTAAGGTCCCTACCATTTTTGTCCTTTATCATGTCCATCTTTGCACAAAATGTTCCTTTAATATCTCCAATTTTCTTGAACAGATCTCTGGTTTTTCCCTTTCTCTTATTTTTCTCTAAATCTTTGTACTGTTCATTTAAGAAGGCCCTCTTCTCTCTCCTTGCTATTCTTTGGAAGTCTGCATTCCATTTTCTGTAACTTTCCCTATCTCCCTTGCATTTTGTTTCCCTTCTCTTCTCTGCTATTTGTAAGGCCTCGTTGGACAGCCACTTTGCTTTCTTGCATTTCCTTTTCTTTGGGATGGTTTTTGTTGCTGCCTCCTGTACAGTGTTACGAGCCTCCATCCATAGTTCTTCAGGCACTCTGTCCACCAAATCTAGTTCCTTAAATCTGTTCTTCACTTCCACTGTGTATTCATAAGGGATTTGGTTTAGGTTATACCTGACTAGCCCAGTGGTTTTTCCTACTTTCTTCAGTTTAAGCTTGAATTTTGCTATGAGAAGCTGATGATCAGAGCCACCATCAGCTCCAGGTCTTGGTTTTGCTGGCTGTGTAGAGCTTCTCCATCTTTGGCTGCAGAGAACATAATCAATCTGATTTCGGTGTTGCCCATCTGGTGATGTCCATGTGTAGAGTCGCCTCTTGTGTTGTTGGAAAAGAGTGTTTGTGATGACCAGCTTGTTCTCTCGACAAAACTCTATTAGCCTTGCCCTGCTTCGTTTTGAACTCCAAGGCCAAACTTACCTGTTGTTCCTTTGATCTCTTGACTCCCTACTTTAGCATTCCAGTCTCCTATAATGAGAAGAACATCTTTCTTTGGTGTCAGTTCTAGAAGGTGTTGTAAGTCTTCATAGAATTGGTCAATTTCAGCCTCTTCAGGATCGGTGGTTGGTGCATAAACTTGGATGACTGTGATGTTGAAAGGTCTGCCTTGGATTCGTATTGAAATCATTCTATCATTTTTTAGATTGTATCCCAGTACAGCTTTTCCCACTCCTTTGTGGACTATGAGGGCTACTCCATTTCTTCTACAGGATTCTTGCCCACAATAGTAGATATGATAATCGTCTGAATTGAATTCGCCCATTTCCGTCCATTTTAGTTCACTGACGCCCAGGATGTCAATGTTGATTCTTGCCATCTCTTGTTTGACCACATCCAGCTTACCAAGGTTCATAGATCTTACATTCCAGGTTCCTATGCAGTATTTTTCTTTGCAGCATCGGACTTTCCTTTCACTTCCAGGCGCGTCCGCAGCTGAGCGTCCTTTCGGCTTTGGCCCAACCACTTCATTAGCTCTGGAGCTACTTGTACTTGTCCTCCGCTCTTCCTCAGTAGCATGTTGGACGCCTTCCGACCCGAGGGGCTCATCTTCCAGCATCATATCTTTTAGCCTTTTGTTTCTGTCCATGGAGTTTCTTGGCAAAGATACTGGAGTGGCTTGCCAGTTCCTGCTCCAGGTGGATCGCGTTTAGTCAGAACTCTCCACTATGACCTGTCCATCTTGGGTGTCCCTGCACGGCCTAGCCTGTAGGTTCTCTGAATTACTCAAGCCCCTTCGCCACGACAAGGCAGCAATCCATGAAGGGGTACAACTTGTTAAAAGTACAGGTACATCAGTTCAGAATTGTATCCACAAAGACAAATAAATTTTCCAGAATATTGCAGTGTAGGTTCCACTGTGCAACATCATATGCCTACACTAACTTCCAGCTGTTTCCAGCTGAAATTTATGCCGATTGCATTACACTAGTGTAAAAAGGTAAAAGGGTTCCAGCCAGTAAGAACAGTAGCTGTAATTTACTTCCTTCCTTTCCTTCTGGTACTCAGAACAGAGCTGGGAAATGTATTCCCTCAGGAAAGCATGTATAGTTGGTGGGTGGTCATAATGGTTTTCAAGCTTAGGCGCAGAGTAATAATACATGTACTGCTATCCCCACCATATTCCCGTAAGGTAGGTTAGGCTAAACAATGGCAAATAGGATATGCTCACTCAAGTGACCTTCACTGAGACCTGGGATTTGCATACAAATAAACCTGTTCCAGATGCAGATCCATACTCTACACTAGTACTTGCTTGCTTGTGTTGTTACTGTTGATTTTATTATCAACAACACACTTAAATGGTGCTGTGATCCACAGATGAAAAACAAGATGTTTCCTATCCATAGGGTGACGCTATGAAAGACGAGGCACAGAACCTAAAAGGGATGGAAACAGAAGAGAAAAATCCAAACAAACTTGGTGCTCAAAGCTGTCATTGCTTGAAGTGATCAAAAAACTGCTGGATAGCTCATTCGTTTAGGTCTGCAGAGCCAGAGGTTGGGAATTCAGTTCCCCACCATGTCTCTTTGACAGAAACTGGACACAATAATCCATAGGGCCCCTTCCAGTTCTCCAGTTCCAGATGATGATAATGATGAGCAGCTTGAATTAAAGCTGTTTAGGGACAGGAGAGGAGAAATGACAGCTGATCTCTTAGCCAAGCAGATGGAATATGTTCCTGCAGTTCTGTTTTTCCCTTTGCAGTAGCCAGATGCTGATGGCTTGCTGTTGACAGATGATGGTTGAGCAAGAGGTGGAACCAAATGGATGCTAGTTCCAATCAAGCCATTTTGGACTACAGTGCCCAGAATCCCTCAACCGCTGTGGTCATAGCCTAGTTAGTTTGAGAATTCTACAAGGTATAATCCAAAAAAGTAAAAGCTCTGGGCTAAATTAAACATAATAGATAGCCCCCAATTTTAGCAGCAGAAATCTGGCAGAGAAGGTAGAAGGTTGTCCCAGTTTGTCCCAATTTGTAAAGGTGGCAGCACAGATGCTGCTGCTCCCCTCCCTGCCTCCTCTGGCTCAAATAATGAGTTCTGGAATTATTTTATCTTACGGTGTTTCCAAAAAATAAGTAACATGGCTAGTTCTTTGAAAACTACAATAATGAAGGGCCATGAGCAGAGAAGGATCTAGAACTGATCCTGAAAACAAAGGCAATGCAGACTTTTCACATACGAATACAGGTGGTTCAACTCAGAAAGACATAGTTAAGTCTGTTGGGGTCAGCCTTGCATTCACCTTTGTGCTGTTTGAATGATAAAATCGTGCAACAGGCAGTGATAGAAAAACAAAGCATCCTAATGACTTGTAATAGTAACATCTTTTCATGCTTTAAGTAAATATTTAACAGATAGTCCAATACTGATGGGTAAATGAACCTTATAAATTCGAAGTGCCAGACACCATTTGCAGCCATCAAGTGAAAAGATGTTTGGATTTTATTCCATGGCCATTAGAAGGCTTTCCAGGGGACTATGAGAGGAATAAGGCCACTGTTTTGCCTCTGTCTGCAGGCAGACAGAATAAAGAAATGAGGTTTGCAGTTGGACTGTGGGCAGCAATGGGTACAACTAGCTGGGATTTTCTGATTAATTTATATCATCTCCTTATGTGTAAACTGCTTTAAAAACTAGAACTATTGGTCTGCTACACCACACGCAGCTTGCCTATTTGTTGGAGACTAGAGATTTGTCCCGTTCGTCCCAGTTTGTCAAGGCGGCAGCACAGGTGCTGCTGCTCCCCTCCCCCATCTCCTCTGGCTTAATCATCCACTCACCATGTTCAGCGTGCTACTTTCCTGCACCTCCTCAACTGATCTTCCAGTCCCGGCAACAGCTCAGGCTTCTCTGCCCTGCCCTCTCGGCTGATCTCCCATTCAGACAAAAGGGCAGGGCAGAGAAGTCTGTGCTCTTGCTTGTGACTGGGAGATTAGCCAAGGAGGTGGAAAAAACAAGCCAGATGGGCCTGGTGAGTGGCTGATTGAGCCAGAGGAGGCAGGGAGGGGAGCAGCAGCATCTGTGCTGCCACCCTTATGAACTAGGACAAACCAGGACGAACCAGTTTGTGCCCATCTCTGTTGGAGACTCCAAGTATGCATGACTAATTTTGTTTTGTCACATAAATAGCACTTTGTGAAAAGCCTCAACAGCCTTGGGATCAGGATACATGGGGAGGAGAAATGTAACTATTTCCCTTTGTCAAATTCCAAAAGAAAGGAAGAAATCACCTCTCCAAAGATGCATTTTGCAACTCAGAGGAAGTTTCTGTTAATGTCACTGGAAGCTTTCCTTGAAATCTAAGTAGCAGGTTTGCAAGGGGATCTCTTAGCTTCACATTTAGCTTTGTTCTTGGTGCCTTCGTGATCCCCAGATTTTGTAGACTGCATAGAAACAAACTTGGACAGCTAAAGGTATTGCTGCCAGAGGTAACAGAGTTAACATGGATTGTTCCTTAATGTATTGCTCCTGTTGTGCTAGTCTCATTGACTACATAACATGCTTGTTCAGAACTTCAAAGCTATTATATGTTAACATTGTCATTAGTGGCTTTATCTTGTTAACTTTCTGCTGTGGGTTGGTGCAGTGGCTTACAAATGCAGGAAAATGTATGCTCTAGCTGCAGGGAGTGCACAGCTCCCTACCAGAGAATTCTGAGCACCTCCCCAAGCTACAACTTCCAGGATTCCTTAGAATGATAGGAAAATTGGCTACCAGACCGTAGTGGTGTGATGTAGATATGCCTCTAGAATCAGTGAGCTGAGTAGATTCTATTGATTGCTGTCTCTGTGGTTTGGGTGCAGAACTCCAAGGCAGCTGTGCCACTAATTACGCTACATAATTAGCAACTTGCATTGGACAGAATAATTGGGTGGGCAAGTGTGATGGGAAATAAGAGGCATTAATGCAAGAGAGATGTTAAGGAGTGCAGAGGATGGTGCAAAACACAGGAGAAACTGGTGAACAGAAAGTATTAAGGGTGTTTGGCCCACCTTCTAAGTTGAATCTTTCTGCAACATCTTGCAGGTAAGGCTGGACGTACTTTATAGCAGTAGAAGGGATCATCTCATTTCAGAGTGCAGGGAGAGCCAGTTAGTTCTGAATACTCCTTTGTGTTTGTTTGTTTTTTAAATTCCTACAAGTAGAATAGACCACAACAGGAGAGGCTGTCTTAGAATGGCTGTTCTCTAAGAAATCTTAGCACGAGCAGCATGGGAAGCAGTACACCTCCTCTTGCAGGGTCTAGTGATGCGGTCAGTCCTATAGTTCCATTCTGCAATGTAGAATAGCCCTGCGATTAAGCATTATTTCCTTGTACATGGTATATTCCTGCACTCTTTTTCCATTAATTGGCACGGTGTCAGTTCTGTCATCATTTTTCCTAGCAATAAAGCTCAAAGGACTGCAAAGCCTATTGTTCTGCTACTGGTCCGAAACAATGACTCTGCCCATGAGGTCACCATAATTTCATTAGCGATCAAAGGCACAAATGAGGTGAGCTCTTTTTCCCTTGCAAAAACTGATCAGCTTATAATTGCACCTTATATTTAGTTTACAGTATGGTGTCTTGTTTATTATACTCCCTCCATGACGCATGTGGCAGGGTCAAAGGTTAGTGAAACAGAAAGAAGACCTAAGATTCCCAGACTGTCTTGTCCAGTGTAAATAAGTACTGCATTTGCAACCCCTCTTCTAACTGTGGATGCAGTGCTTAAGCTGCAGTATTTCAGTCAAGACTGAGGTTACAATCTTGAGTTCAGTCCTGATGGGCTCAGGTAGCTGGCTCAAAGTTGACTCAGTCTTCCATCCTTCAGTGGTCAGTAAATTGAGTACTTAGCTTGTTTGAAGGAGGAGGGCAATGTGTAGCCTGCATAATTAAATAGTAAACTGCCCAGAGAGTGCTTTAAGTGCTATGAGGCAGTATATGAGCAGCACACTTTTGCATTTACAGTAAGTTTTACAAGAATTAGATACTGCCTGTTGCAAGAACCATAACTCAATTGTAGTGCCTCCATTTCTTACACATGCCAGGGATTCCTTGAATATGTAGTGAGCCTGGGTGAGACACCTTCTGTGGATCTGGAGTGATGCCAGGTTTCAGGGAGTACGTAGATATTCAAGGTTGGAGAGCCAAGATTATCCTTTCAAGAAATAGCTGGTCTGAGTCAGTACATGCTTCTTATTCATTATTTGTCAGATCTATCCCCGGACACTACAGAATCGCACCAGTATGGTCATCTAGCTATATTATCCATTTATAAATATTCTGATATGTTTTGTTTATGTCATGTTTCCACGTCGCTGACACATATTAGGACATGTTGCAAGTGTAGTATTCTGAATTGTTGTTACAGATAGGGTATTTCCAGATAGGGCATTTGTACTCCTTTAAGTTCCCTGTTAAGCACTGATCTTAACAGGAGCACCTCCCCCTGACATCCAGATGACTGCTTTCTTATCTTGGTACGTTCCATTTTCTTTTTGGTGAGTTCCCAGAACTTTTTGTCCTTCTCAATTCCCTTGGTGTATTTTGTCCCAGTTCATAATGGGGACAGAGTTTAGCACTTCTCTTGTCAATCCAAGGCTGGCTGGCTGGCAGGCTGGCTCATTCAAGAGGAAAAAGGAGTGTTCTGCCTCTCCAAACTGTTTTGAAAACCTGGAGAGATGGGAAGAAGTGAACGAAAAGATGGTGGCAGTCCTCCTTTGGACCCTAGAGACTTTTCTATTAGTGTGTTGTGAGAGAGATGTGTTGTGTTGTCTCTCCATCTCCTCTGCCTCGCTTGCACTGTCGTGAGTTATCTGTCAATTTCCTCTGAGAGAGAGAGAGAGAGAGAGAGGAAAGCAATTTAGCCATCCAGCATACGGTATACACCAAGCTCCCTGAGGCAGGCAGAGGCTCCCAAGCTGTTGTCCCCTTGCATTGGACCCAGGAATGTGTGTGTGTGTTGCCGCCTTTCAGAAATGGTTTGCAGGGATGATGCCTGATCTTGGATCTGGAATTCTTATTTTCCCCTCCCATTTTTCCATTGGACTTCCTGGATCCACCCAGGGGAGGATGAGCCTATATCTGATGGATGCAAGTCCTGGAACATTCAGATGAACCCTGTAGCCTTCCATAACAGAGGGATACAAAGAGGTACAAAGGGGAAGAGAATCAAACAGTACAGATACCACATCTGAAAGAGGTGATAGGCTTAATTTCTGCTCTCTTTCATCTAGGGAAAGCACAGAATGCAAGGAAAATCGTCTCCAATCCTACTCTTCCCACTGCAGGTTACAAGCTGCAGAGCTCAGTAGTAAAGCTCAGTGGTGACACGGAGAAGACTTGGAATCCCTAAACAGGACTGGGAAAGACTTGATTCCTCTTGTTTTGAAGAGCCATTAGCAATAACTAGTAGTCAGTAGTAGCACTAGAACAATAATTCCCAAATCTGAGTACCAAGTCTTATTGTAAGTCAAATCTTATTGATCATGCTGGTTGGGGCTTACCTTGAGCTGATCTCCATCCATATTTGGGGGTGCCAATTTGAGAACTGCTTATGGAGACAGTATTGGGCTAAAGTAGATGATCTAGTTTGGTAGAAGGCAGCTTCTTACCTGAGATCAGGTTGTCATCATCTTCTTTCTTCCTTTATAATTGTAGTTGTAGAAGGGGTAGCTGTGTTAGTCTGTGCAAGCCTTATTAAAAAAAAAGTAAAAAAGAAGAAGTGGACTTGTCCACAAAAGTTCACATGGTCTTTTTTTTCACTTTTTAATTCTATTTTGCTTTTACCTATTTCTCCCTTTAGGAATCTTGGAGAAAGAGCAAGTTGGTGGAAGTGAAAGTCCTCCATAGAGACTATATGTTAATCATATATTTTCAGTATATGATTAACAGGTGTGCCTTTCAGATTTTTTGGACTATAAATCTCATAATTCTCCATTCTGGGAGTTCCATCAGCCATAGCCACACCTATAGACACCTAAATTTTGCCTAGCTTCTCCAGGTGAATACAAAATTTAGGTGTCTGTAGGTGTAAGTATGGCAGGTAGAACTACCAGAATGAAGAATCATGGGATTTGTAGCTCTAAAATCCAAAAGGCAGACCACTAATGATTAAAGCACATGTTGGGTGAAAAATCTTGAGCAAGAGGAGTTAGTTCCTAGCTTAGTGATTTATATGAGCATTAAACTGGTACAAAAGGGCTTTCTGTTTTTTAAAAGTAGTGCCACAAATTTTGCGATGGCATGAGACCGAACATGAGTAAGATCTTCCATCTGTTAACTATTTTTGATTTCTCAGTTCTTAGTAAGTCAATAGTATTTGTTTTATTTACTACTGTTATAAACCACCCAGAATAGTGCATCGCACTAATGGGGTGGTATATAAAATTAATTAATTAGTGGTGGGCAGGGCCAACACTCGAAGGTGAAGGGAAGAAATTCAAGCATCCTTCAGCGCAAAGGTCCTACTACCAATAATTAAGCCGTAGCAGAGGTGTTTCAACTGTTTAGAATGAGAAGAACCCCATACAAAAGCTGGGAAAACAACAAAAGGTGGTCATGAAAAAGGGGGAATGTTCATTGATCCAGGACCAGAGGTCCCGATTGGAACTCCAGGAGGGCCTGATTTGGTACCAAGGCTTGAGATTCCTTGTTTCTGCAGTAGAGTTTAGAGGTGGTCATCCCAACCAAAGGAAAAAGAGTGTTATACCCAGTCATTCTTCAACACATGGGTTGGACCTACAACCAGGCTACTTCCCAATCAGATAGGTTGCTTCCATACTGCTATGAGGATTTTGTTTTCAGAGAAAGAGGAGGGCCTTTTTCTCTCCTCTGCTAACTTGAAAGAGCATATGCTGCTGGTGCATTATCTTGCCTCTCCCCATTGGCCTAGCACAGTGGTTCCCAATCTTGAGTCCGCAAATGTTCTTGGACTGCAACTCCCAGATGCTGTTCCCAGCACAGCTAGTGGTGAAGGCTTCTGGGAGTTGCAGTCCAAGAACGTCTGGGGACCCAAGGCTGGGAATCACTGGCCTAGCAGGATAGGTATCCAGGGCAGCACACCCTGAGAAAGAAACAAAGAGTACATAACAGTGGTGCCTGTGCTGACTTGTTGCCTCACATGTACACACAGAAGTTGACAGTCTAGGCTACACCTCACCGTAAACACTGGCTCATTCTGCACATTACCAAAGCCTCCAGATTCATTGGTTCCTTCCTTCACCACTGGGCAGTGCCCCCAAATGCATGAATTGTTGGAAGTGGGTGGGCACCATGTTGCAGTTAAGATCAGACTACTGGCGACTTGAAGAGTGCTTCTTCTACTCCATTTTGTCTTCTCATGAGCCACTTCAGGTTCATCCTCCTCTACCTCTGTAGTTGTCTCGTACATATCACATCCTGAAGCAGTTGGGATGTGAGGTTGACTGTATTTTCCAAGTAAGTTTTTTCACGAGATGTTACTCCAGATTCTTCATTGAAATCTTGATGTATCACCTCTGCTTTGTTCTCCTAGCTTGGGTAAACTCCTTCTGGAGAGTGCGCAGAGCACTCTGCTTTAGAAAACTGCTGGGGCAGAGTGACCTTGGAGGCAGGATTGTGGTATGCTGTCAGGAAAAAAAAAACAAATTGTCAAACATTTTTCACCTGCTCGAACAGTGAAGCATTTTTAGTAGAAGCTTGTCCATTTTTGATGAATTATCTGGCACAACTCGGTACCTTGACATCCAACTTTTTTCCAAACTCTCTGGAGGGTAGAGAAGGCCTAAAGGGAATAAATCTAAATCCAGGACTACGTATGCATATTTTTAAGGAGATTATGACGAGCATACTTCATAAATCATATTCTATTCGCTGCATCAATACTAGTGAGTTTCACAGAGCCCAAATGTTACCTTATGGACAACTGAGGTGTTTGTGGTTTTCCTGTTATTCCTGAGGATAGTTTAGCCTTGCGTATTCTGGATGTAAATCCATGTGAAGGAGTAAAAATTCCATTCGTTCTGGGTTAGATTTAGAGGAACTATAAAATGGTTGCTGTATCTTTTTAGAGGACTCTGACGGGGAAAGTCAAAAATGTAAGGAAGGTTGAAAGTTCAGCGAGGGAATCCAGCACTGAAGAAGGGAAATGAATTCACAGGATGGTCAAAAGTTCAGTCCATGGAACTATCTTAAGAGAGGAAATGACCTCAGAGGAAGGTCAAAGTTCAGCAATGACAGGGAAATAGGAACTTAACCAGAATAGAAGAGCCCTGCCAGATCAGATTAAAGATGTACAGTACAGTATTTGTGTGAACATTTTATTTCCACAGTCACCAGCCATATGCCTGGAGGAAGTACACAGGCAAGATACAAAAGCAGTAGCATCTTCCATCCCTGAAACTGCCATAAAGTGGCACACTGCCTCTGATACTGGAGGTAATAGGTAGCTCTCATAATTTTGATGACTGATTGCTGGAGATTCTGGAGAATCTGTTCCCCTTATGATTGGGTGATCCAGTTGATAAATGGATCAGGACTCATGAGACCTGCATTCAAATATCTGTTTAGCCATGGACACTCACCCGGAGGGTGGGGGAAGGGTGTGGTAAAGTCAATCCTTGGAAATCTCACTTACCTTGAAAGCCGTATTAATGTCTCTGTAAATAGGTTCCAAATTGACCGCACATAACATACACATGTTGTTGTTTTGTTTGCAGTCAAGTTGGAACTGAAAGACCTGATAAGTGAGATAAGTGATCACTTTAAGATAAGTGAGATATTTAAGGAATGATTTTACCAGTTTCACACCCCAGTGATCTCCCATGGCTGAGCAGGGATTCAAACTCAGACCTCCTGAGTCTGTCACTTTGTTCACTACACTACACTAGACTACACTGGGTGTTGCAACACACATAGATGATTGTCCAAAAGTTGGGAGAGGGAATGAAATTTATATGAAAGTGAAGATGGCATATCAAGTTGAGTGATAGAAGAGTTGTAGATTTAGAAAGGGGAAGAAAAGGAGAAATAGAGAGAGCCAGACTTCAAGTTACAACATGGTCACTGAAAAAAGCCAGATGGAGGCAGACTGGAGAAACTGAACAGAGAAAGCTGGAAATGGTCAGTGAGAAATACGATCTTGGTTAGAAAGAGACTATCTAGAATATGTTTCACTGGATGTTGACTGTTCAAACTGTTAACTGTTTAAACTGCTTTAAAATTTGGGTGAAACACCCCACCCTGGATAACTTGTTGCTTCATTGTATTTTAAGTAAAAGGAAACATAGATTACTTTTGCCTGAAACCATTTTACTCACCACACACCTGACTGCGTATCGTACTACCCATTATGGAAAATTGGTTAGGCTAATAATTAAACCTTCAAAATTAAAAGGCTGTTTTGTGGAGTCAGCTAGATAATGAAATATCCACTTAGTGACAGCCAAGGGGGTCAAGAAGGAAGGGCTGGTTGGGTGATTGGCTCCTCTTCTGTCTGCTCCCTCTGACATCTACAACCTATGCAGTCAGATATGCAAATGTCAATAGGCAAATTTCTGGTATTACTTTTCATATTAGCTCATGTACACAGTTCAGGTGCCAGTATTACTGTGCTTTGTTTCCCACTCAGAGCATAATACTATGAAGATTTATTCAGTAATAAGTCCCAGTGTGTTCATTTTGAATTGTGGGCTTGATTGTGCATAGACTGGGCTTAACCAAAGCCCAAAGGCATTGATCATTAGAAGCCAAAATGGAATTTGTCAAGAACAAATCCTTCCAGACTAATCTTATCTCATTTTTTGATCGGGTAACCTCCCTGGTAGGCAGTTGGAATGCTGTGGACATAATATATCTTGAGTTCAGCAAAACGTTTGTCAATGATATTCTCATGAGCAAGCTGAGTACGGGCTAGATAGAACAACTGTCTGGTGGATCAGGATTGTATTCGGAGAGTGCTTATCAATGGCTCCTTCTCAAACTGGGAAGAGTTAACAAGTGGGGTACCACAAGATTCAGTCCTGGGCCAAGTGCTCTTCAACATTTTTATTAATGATTTGGATGATCAAGTTCAGGGAATGCTTATCAAATTTGTGGATGACATAAAATTGGGTGCAGTAGCTAGTACCCTGAAAAACAGAAACAAATTTCAAAGAGATCTTGATAGGCTAGAACACTGGCCTGAAAACTGCAGAATGGATTTTAACAGGGACAAGTGGAAGTTCCACAGCTAGGAAAAAGAAATGAAATGCACAAGATAGAGGAGACTTCGCTCAATAGTACTACATGCAAGAAGGATCTTGGAATGACTGTAGATCACAAGCTAAGTATGAGCCAATGGTGTGATACAAAAAAGTCAAATGCTATTTTAGGCTGCATTAACAGAAGTATAACCTCCAAATCCCATGAGGTACTAGTTCCCCTCTTTTCAGCACTGCTCACTACCATTCACAAGAGATACCAAGCAAGGGAAAATCCCAGAAGCTGACTTTATTTTGCATCAGTTAACCACTTCTGAGCCAAACACAAAGCAATTGTTAGGACTATTTTTCTACAAATGGGAATGGTAGTGAGTAGAAGAGGGTATCCTGTAGACCATATTTACTGCTGCCATTGGTGGTGTTAACATTAAGGCTGCCCGTTGCTATGTAAAGCTTGACATCCTTTTTCCTGATGGCAACACGGGCACAATATGGTGCAGTAGTATCAGGCCATTTTCTGGTGTTTTGAATTGTTGATATAGATGTACAATATCCTACATTCACAAACTGGAGGATTTTTAAAGAATTGAATAATTATTCTTGTCCTCCTCTGCACTTTTCCTTCTTAAAGTGTGTTGTCCAGAAACCTGTCTTTAGACTTTCTGTGACCTTTCATTGCTCTCAAAACATGTCCCATTCTAGCCCATGAAGCTGTAACAATGTTTCTACTTTGGAATTCTCTTGCTGGTAAGCCTGTTTCACACATGCTCAGTCTTACAACAAAGTGGTTGTTTTTCCCTCTTGAAAGGCTTTTTCTCAGGATCAATATTTCAGCCCTTGCAGCCTGGACTCTTTCCAAATAGAAAAAAGTGGGTAGACCAACCATTCTCTTTCAAGATAACCAAGATTAGTCTTTTCAATTTGTATGAGCTATTTTAAATCTGGGGATGTTTAGGGTGGCTTGTTTCTGCATAGAGGGAAATAGTTTTACTTTAAAAAAAATTATAACTCAAAAAAACTTTGCCCAAACTTCCACAAATTTGACACAGAACAAGAACAGACTGTCTGCTATAGCTGTGCCAAATTTGGTGATCCAAAATCTAGTTTCAAAGTTACAATTTTTTTGTTTGGGCTGCCCATATTTTTAGAATTGCCTTGTAGAATGTTAGTTTCCTCTGCTACACAGTAACATAGCTCAACTGTTGTGGGAGTGGAAGCCAAGGCCTATGAGGAAATACAGAATGATTTGGCCATGTTTAGCCTTGAGAAAAGAAGGTTGAGGGGAGATATAAAAGCACTCTTCAAATACAGTACTTTGAAAGATTACCATACACAAGAGTGGTAGGGTCTGTTCTTGATCATTCCAGAGTGCAGGAGATATAATAATGAGCTCTAGTTACATGAAGCCAGATTTCAAATTAGTTTGGAGAAAAACTTTCTAATTGTTAAGAGTAGTACAGCCATGAAACCAATTTCCTCAAGAAGTGGTGAGCTCTCCAGCATTGGAAGCATTTAAGATAAAGTTAAACAGCCATCTCTCAGACATAAACTCCTGCATTGGGGAGGGAGTTGGACTTGATGATCTTATAAGCCTCTCTCAACTCTAGTATTCTGTAATTCTGTGATAGACACATATGCCTGTTTCATATCCACATGACTAATTTTCCTTGTCAAAGCAAATATGGGTCCCTGTTGTGTATCCATATATTTGAATTAATGCTCCTTATATTTCCCTACTTTTGTTCTCCAGCTTGCTTTGCACTTTTCTTTTTATTAAATAAAATGTCTTGGGCGCCATTGTTTCCCTTTTAGCAGATATGTAAAAACAGCTGAGAGACTTGTTCCTGTATTCAAAACATTTCGCTACAGCTGTGAATGCTGGACGTGATCTATGGATAGTCATGGCATTTATGATACAAATTAATTACCTTTTAACATTTTGATGACATAAAAGAAAAAGAGTAGTAGACACAACACTGGCTGATCTTACGAAAGTGTGAGATAAGCATTGGTTGGGTTAGGTTTTCCCTGAAGGACAAAGTGCTTAGCTTGGGGATTCTCCTGGACATAATGCTATCTGTCAAGGCACAAGTAGCATTGGTCACCAGGAACAACACCTACTAGCTTTACTGATTCGTCAGCTGTTACCTATCTGGATAAACCAAATCTTTTAATAGTAATCCATGCCTTGATCATGTCTAGGCTAGACTGTATTCTGTGTAGAACCTACTGTTAGGAGGTTCATGCTTATGCAGAAGTAACCATCCAGCTGCTAATAGGAGCAAGACAGGTTGGTAGACAATACTACATGGATACTGTAGGAGGTACACTACCCTGTTTCCCCAAAAATAAGACCTAACCTGAAAATAAGCCCTAGTATGATTTTTCAGGATGCTCGTAATATAAGCCCTACCCCAAAAATAAGCCCTAGTTAAGTGAAACCCCGCCCTCCACCATTGTGCAGCAACCAGAAGATGACATGACTATAAAATAAAACATCCCGTGAAAATAAGCCCTAATGCGTTTTTGGGAGCAAAAATTAATATAAGACCCTGTCTTATTTTCGGGGAAACACGGTAGTTACCCATGTCTTTCAGGGCTCAGTTTAAAGTGCTCTGTCATCCTAAAGCTGTAAACTGCTTGAGACTAGGTAGCTAGTAGAACATTTGCACAGTTAAAACTGGAACAGCAGTTCATTGAGACATATAATCTGGCCATGGTGAGGTTTGCCTTAGTTGCATCTCGTTTGGATTCCTGCAACATGCTCTACATGGGGCTGCCTTTGAAGAGTGTTCAGAAACTGCAACTGTTCCAAAATGCTGCTGGAAACAGCTAACTGGTTCTAGCTGCATGGAGCATATAACTCCCCTATAGCAACAACTTCACTGGCTGCCAGCCTAATTCAAAGTGCAGGTTATGACCTATAAAGTCCTATATGGCTTGCATCTAGGCTGTCTGACGGACAGTATCACCCCATATGAGGCTTCTCAGCTTTTATGAGCTTGTGGAGAGACCTTTCTCTCAGTGGCCAGATTGGATGTCTCAATGAACTGTTGCACCAGTTTTAAATGTGCAAATGCTCTACTAGTTACCTAGTCCCAATCAGTTTAGGGTTTTAGGATGACAAGACACTTTAAACTGAGCCTTGAAAGACATGGGTAACTAGTGCAGCTGGTACAGTATCCATGTAGTCTACCAACCTGTCTTGCTCCTGTTAGCAGCTGGATTATTACTTCTGCATAAACATGAACCTCCCAACCTTTTCCAAGCTCATTTGATGAGGACACGAGAAAGGGCCTTCTTGGTGGCTGCTCCCAGGAACTGGAATATCCTGCCTCAAGAAGCTGGGTTGGCCCCCTCTCTCTTGTCTTTCCATCAGGCAAAGACATTCCTTTTCAGACAGGCTTTTAAGAAATAGGTGTATGTATGTGTGTGGGGTTTCCTCAGGAATGCTATATTTGTTGAACTTAGAGATTCTTAAATGTTTGTTTTTAATTTGTAGTTTTAATAATTGATAATTGTTTTTTAATATGGGTTTTTACTGCATTTTAAAATCTGTGATTGCTATATGGTTTTAATTGTTGTGAACATTCTAGGGTCTCCTATAAGAAAAAGATAGCATATACTGTAAATAACCGAAATAATGAGTGAATGAATGAATGAATGGGGATGATGTGGCGGCATAGAGAGGTGGGGTGGGATGAACTAATTACAAGTTGACCCCCCAACATCAGAATAATCAATGTTTGTCTTACAATGGTTGTTGTTGCATGATGTCAAGTACTTGTGACTTACTATGGACCCTATCAATTAGTGAATCACAAAAGGTCTTATCTGTAACAGCCCTGCTCAGGTTTTGCAAACTAAAGGCCATTGATTCGTAACTACTATTAGATTGGGAGATTGAGAGTTGACAGAGTTTTTGGGAGTTTGGGCGGGAGAGTGGTGGTTGAGTGGGAATGAAGGAGGATGTTTGTTAAGAGTTAACAACATTGCTTGAAATATCTTCATCTGAAACAATAAACAACTTCTGTTTGGTTCTTTTAAAATGACATATGGCCTGGACCTCGATTATTAATAGTAGGTAATGTTGATGTAATCAACTGGTGGCAGCTAAGGGGCACGTAGTGTGAGCTCTTAGTTTGGTGAAACAAACAGAGGCCATGTGGGGATTGTGACAGAAAGTATATGCTTTGAACTGTCCAGTTCCAAATTTTACACATTGTAATGACACAAATTGCTTGCTTTTTGAGGTAAGTGATCTCTGCTATATTGCTGAGAAAGGCAACAGTGTAGTGGTACAGTGTTGCTTTTGTATGCTGAAGGTCCCAGCTGTGAATCCCTCCTTCACCAAGTAAGGCTGGGCAGTTCTAATATCTGAGAAGTCTGGGCAGTTACTCCCGGTCAATGGTTTTAAACCCAATGGTTAGGCCTCCCAACTATAATAGAGCCCACTAAATCCATGTCAGAATGGTAGGGCAACACTTCATTAATCCCGTGGATCTACTCAGGTTGGAGATAGCAGTTGCATTTGAGCAAAGATAGACAATGCTGAACTAGAAGGACCAGTGGGAACTTCCTACATTCCTATAAAGTTTAAACTTTGTGTTTATCCTTCTCTCAGATATCACTAAGATTTGTAATTATTTGATTGCAGGTCGAAAGTTTAAGAAGTTTAATAAGGTCAAAGTTCTAAGAGCACTAGATATGGTTGCACTCCAGCAGCCCACAGTCCACCCGAATGAAAGCCAAGCCCTTGCCCAGAGGCTCTCCTTTTCTCCAACACAAGACATCCAGTATATCCTTCCACTGATTAATGTCTTACAAGGCATCGAGCCAGAAGTTGTCTATGCAGGTTACGACAACACACAACCAGAAACTCCGAGTGCTTTGTTGACCAGCCTTAATCAACTGTGCGAGAGACAGCTCCTCTGCGTTGTCAAGTGGTCCAAGTCTTTACCAGGTAACAGAATCTTCTTGATGATGGTAATAGCGCAGTGGTTTAGCTATCAGCTGGGAGTTCAATTCCCCACTGTGCCTCCTTTACAGGGGCTGGACTCGATGATCCATAGAGTCCCTTACAGCTCTGCAGTTCTATGATTATGATAATAATTGGTAGACCTGGTCAGGCCTCCCTTTGGAATATCCAGTTTGGGACACTGCATTTTAAGAAGCTTATTGCCAAACTAGAATGCTTCCAAAGGAGGGTGGCAGAAATGATGACCGGCTTGGTCACTTAACGTCCTGTGAGAAAAGGTTGAAGGTGGTGGGCATATTTAGCCTTGGGAAGAGATGTTTAAGAGGCAGGATGATAACCATCTTGAAATGTCACATAAATAGTGGTGGAAATATGCTTTCAGCTGTCCAGAGTAGTTCCAAAATTTGCCATCACATTGTTGGCTGTGGGAAACGAGAGAAAACAATATATTCCACTTAATTACGGAGTGCGTGCAACTTCACTTTGTTGGGCTCAGGCTGCATGGTATGTGACCCACTAAAACAAATGCAACCCACCTGCTGTATAAGACAGTTTAAAGTGTTGTGTCCATAGATGTCATGTACTTCCAACATTTCTCATTTTCTGTGGTTTTTTGAGTCTTACCATGCTAAGACTTGTCAGGACTTCTGCATGCCCTTGGCTTCCTGATAAAACAAGATGATTGCATTTTTCAATCTCATGTTGTTTCTCTCATGAGCATGTGCTTTGCAGATTTTGGTAAATTAAACAACCAAAAATAAAATACTGAAACCTAAAATATTCATTCATTCATTCATTCATTCATTCATTCCGCCCATCTAGTAGCATGTCACTGCTCAGGGTAGTTTACAAACATAAAAATTTACTCATCCACTCAGGTTAAACTCAATAGATAACATTATTTCCAGCATTGGGAGGGGTATATGTATTTTAATGACAAGGAACCTCTCAGTTTAAAAAAAGGGTAGCAACTCTAATTCAGCACTAATATAGTTGCATCAAGCAGGGATTCAAACCTAGATTCTAGCACTCAAAGCCCTGGGCCGACATAGATGAGTCTATTGGTTCTTGTTTCTTCCCCATTCAATTTTTTTTACTTTTCAGTTTTTCCTAATGTGGATATCAATCATTACATTTGTACATTTTTAGGAAACTCTTATAAAAATGAATTGAAATGGCATTATTCCCCATCCCTCTGCCAGACAGTAGCACTTTAACCCATGGGTTTAAATTATGAGAGAAAGATGCAGATTTAATATTAGGAAGAACCTCCAAACTCTTCCAGCTCTGCAGTTCTAAGATGATGATGATGATGATGGAGGGAAAGACTGTCTGATAAGGTGGTGGACTCAGTTGTATGAGAGGTTTGTAAGCAGAATTTGAATGACCATCTGTCAAGGAGATTGTCGTAATGGCTTTCCTTCATCTGAGTACAGTGGAACCTCTACTTACGAACGTCCCTACCTACGAACATTTCAACTTACGAACAGCTCCGTCCGCAAAATTTTGATTCTACTTGCGAACGGAGCTTCAACTTACGAACCGAAAAAAAGGTGTTCTGTTTAAAAGGTGTTCCCTCCCTCCCTCCCTCCTTTCCTGCCCTTTTTTAACCTAAGTTCATCTTAGGTTAAAAGAAAAAAAAAAAGAAAAAAAATTCTCCCCTTAGTGGTAGAGTACGGATTAACCAGCTTTGCATTAGTTCCTATGGGAACGAATGCTTCAACGTACGAACGGCGCCTCTACATAAGAACAAAAAACAGCCGGAACGGATTAATCGGTTTTCAATGCATTCCTATGGGAAATTTTGCTTCTACTTACGAACGTTTCAACTAATGAACACCATTCCAATACGGATTAAGTTCGTAAGTAGAGGTTCCACTGTAGTTTTGAACCTGATAGACTTTGAGATACCTTCCAGCTCTACTGAAACTTCTGATAGGTCCCTGGTCCTCAAATGATGGAAGAATTTACTTTAGAGCAGTCTTTAAATAAACGTTAAGCCTACGCTCTTCAACATGTCATCTTTTGTAACTGTTATTGTGAAATATAGAACTCCAGGATTAAATCTCATCATGAGGAATTATTTACGTATTCCTTAGTTACACAGAACGTTATATCATGAAAAATGTTTTCCCTAGATGATCCTTTAATCCAGCCACTTGGTTCAAAGATTGAGGAAGGGGGCTGTTAGTGCTAACAGAGATGGAAGCGTGCTTGTTTTAGAGGATATAAACAGATGCGATGAGAGAATGCGGCTTGCTTTGGAATTGGATATGATAAAAGAAGAGCTGATACTTTAATATGCAGCAGGGGATCAAGGAATCTTCAGCACTATCACTAATTTGAATTATAGCTTCCATTATTCTTATTATGGGCTATACTGATAAAACAGTGGTTCCCAACTGTGGGTCCCCAGATGACTAAACCCACCAGAGTCCTTCACCAGTAGCTGTGCTGGCCAGGATTTCTGGGAGCTGTAATCCAGGAACAGCTAGGAAACCCAAGTTGGGAATCATTGTGATAGAAGTTGCATGGTGAAACATCTGGATGAAGTGATGATGGTCTTATTTTCCAGTCTAATGCAAGACAGTGGTGTTCTCATCTAAGTTTTAACTACTGCTCTAAGTAACCTCTGGTTGCAGGGTAGAGATGCGATATGGGCAAAGCTCTCAAGATCCAGGGTTTTTAATTAGTAGGGACAATTATGTTATTTGCCACCTGATCAGGTTTCCATGTTGCCTCTGAATTTAGCTGTGATTCTCACTGTACCTACAGGGGGAAAGGAAGGAGAGATTTTCTTAACAATATATTCCATTTTGAGCTATTTGTTCTGCAATATGAAGTATTTGCTGTGGTTTTGTCAGCTCCGTTCAGTGACTGACTCAGCACCTATCTTAGTATTGTGCTATTTCTGTACAGCACACTCTCATAAACATTTGCCATCACACTGTTGGCTATGGGAAAGGGGAGAAAACAATGCAATTCTGGAGTACATGTAGCATCTCTTTGTGTGGGTCGGGCTGCATGATATATGACCCACTAAAACAGATGCAACCCACCTGCTGTATAAGGCAGTTTAAAGTGTTGCATCCGTAGCTAACAAGTACTTCCAACATTTCTCATTATTGGTGGTTTTCTGAGTCTTGCCATGCTAAGACTTACTGTTGGAACTTCCCCATGCCCTTGGCTTCCTGATAAAAAGATGCTATTTTTATTTTTCCCTTTATTAATTCCCCCCCCCCCCCTGGTTTCTTGGCCATTGTTCTGCTTGGGGAGTGGTAAAATTCTGTGTAGCTTAAGGCACTTTCCGTTAAATCCTGTAGAGGAAAGTTGCCCTTTTAGACAGGAACTGTAATAATCCTGCACAGCTTGGCATTTTAGGGGGGGGAAACCACCACAAAACTTCCGAGAAATCTTGTGAAATTTCCCATGAGACTGCTTTTGGGAGGACAGGAGAAGAATCTTGTTTTTCCGAGAAGTCTCTCCAGGAGAAGAAAAGAGGGATGTTCCTCCTTATTTCTCTCCAGAGAGTAAAAGCCTGCAAAATTCACACTGTGATTGCTAACATTTCCTATAATCTCTCTCTTTCTCTTTCCCCTCCCTCCACATCCTGCATTGCCTGTTTCCAGGATTTCGGAACTTACATATTGATGATCAGATAACTCTTATCCAGTATTCATGGATGAGCCTAATGGTATTTGCCATGGGATGGCGGTCTTATAAGCACGTCAGTGGCCAGATGCTGTACTTTGCTCCTGATTTAATCCTAAACGAGTAAGTAAAGGTTTTCCCGCTGCCACCTGTCCCTCATCTGCCTGCTTTTATTCTTTGGACATTGCACAGTTTAAACAATGCTGTTTCCAACCGCCAGTTAAAAACTTGCTGTTCTTCTTCGTGGCCTCTGTGAATCACACTATGGGTAATCCGCGCATGCGCGGAGCCTCGTCGGACTATTCTAGAGCTTCTGCGGTAGCAAAGGAAAATACATTAGCATAGACCCCCTCCCCCCTGGTATATGTACCTTGGCGCCAAGGCTCTCCCTTCAGTTTCTTTCAACCGCCGCGTTGAGAGCCTCGATCGTTGCTTCTGTGAGAAATCTGAAAACGAAAGAAGGAAAGTTATTGAATTTTATTTATTATTATTATCCTTATTATTTTCAAAAGATACGCTCTGGCCTTAAGGCCAAAGCGTCCCCCCTTCCCACCTTTCCATTGTTTTCTTTTCTAAACTGGTTCTCGGTTCATCGCCTTTTCAGGCCCATTTAAAAGCTGTGTAGCCTGCGATAACGAGATCCCGCTCTCTGATGGCCACGCTAAATGCCTTTTTTGCCTCGGTGAGGCCATCAAACTTCCTCTTCCCCTCACTGCAAAAACTTTAAGCACGGAGTTCTCCGCAGTCGCCTCTCTAGACTCAAGCTTCGGCTCTGGGAGCAGTCTCTAAAGCCATGGATGAAGCTGTTTCCAAAGCGACAAAACAGCGCCCGTCAGCTGCTCCATCTCGTTCTGATCATCGACAACCTACTCTGCCCTCGATATCGACGGTCACGCGAGTGCACAAAGCCAAACATTCGACGTCGAAACCCTCGACATCGAAAACAGCCTCTAAGAGAAAACCGTCCATGGACGCTTCCTCGGCACTGGAACCGTCACCTCCGAAGAAGGCTAAGTCTTCAAAATCGAAGCCTTCCACAACCATTTCCCCGACTCCACAACCACCGGAGTCTGGGAACCTCATCTGCGTCGGTTCTCTTTCAGATGAGGAGGCACTTCCACCTCATCAACCTCACCATCGCAGTCTCCCGAATGGGAACAGCGTGTTGAGCGACTCACAGCTTCCCCTGATAGCCCGCGACAATACTCGGGCTCTCCGAGTGAGTCTTCACAAATTGCCTCGCCAGACATCCATGGCGCTAAACACAACCAGAAACTGTGCCTTACTCTGCCCCTGTAGGCCTAGCACCTCGGCCTCTGGCACATCAACGAAGGCACCAAGCCTATATGAGCGTCCACTTTTCTTGCACGGAAAGAGATCACACTTAGCACCATCATCGGGATGTCGTTTGCCCCAATTGGTGCCTAACGGAGAAGCCCGCCAAACACTATCGGCCAGTCGCTCTTCCTGGTCCGGCGGTGCTGCCCCTGCAGGATGTCTCTGCTAGGGAGCCTTCGGTGTTGAAGCGATCTTATTACCATGATCGCCCAGGACTACCTGGCACCTCTTATCTGCTGGCACCTAAGAGACCCAACCAAGCCGATCAATACTCCTTGGCTCCGGGCACGTTGCAGCACCGGCAAGTTACTATTTTCCTCTCCATTACGAGGACTGCAAGCGCTCGTCCTGCTCAGCGTCACGGGCGTCTGTCTATTCCACCATAATACAGTGTGGTCCATCGACGCCTTTACCACCTCGGCAGCTGTCTCGACACCGACAGCAACCTCCATTTCGACACACCTCGATACCGACCCTTTCGATATTGACGATCCTCGATATCGAACGCTGTCCATGGACGCGCCTTCCATGTCGGCAGCAGTCGAAGACCCTCGCTATCGACCCCTGTCCATGGACGCACCTTCAACGTCGATACCGATCGACAACCCTTGATATCGACCACTGTCCACCGACGCTCCTTCGACATCAACAACTCGGCGTCGACACCTATATTTTGAGGACCAGCCTCTCGACGTCAATATTGATCGACAGTCGATTGACTCGAGGCATGATGCCGACTCATCTGATCATGGTTCCAGGCCTCAAACGCCATCAGGACATTGCCGGTTTCTGACCTGGCAGACACAGACCCTCCATCACCAGCAGAGGATTTTCAAACCTATGCTCAACTAATGAGTCGTATGGCCAAATCCATCGACCTACAAATCCATAGACCCACTACTGGAGCAGCAGATCATCTTCATGATCCCATCTCTAAAGATACTATCACACCAGTCCATATCTCCATGCTCCTTTCTCTCCTGAGCACAGCTAGACATTCTTGGACCAAACACAGCATCATCTCATTCGGTGTCAAAACGCATAGACAACCTTTATCGAGTACATGACCCGGGCACAGTCTTTTTACGGAAACAACCAGCTCCCAATTCCATATTCGTCAAAGCTTCACAATCTCGCTCTCGACACAGACAAATACTAATACCACCTAATAAAGACAGCAGGCGCATTGACTCCATGGGCAGATGGCTATACTCTTCTGCTGCCTTCACCATGAGAGTTGCTAACTATCAGGGAGCTAAGGGCACCTACCAACGTTTTCTCTGGACAATATGTCTCCCTTTATTGATGCTCTCCCCAAAGATAAAAGGGTCTTAGCACAAACTTTTCAACAAGAGAGTCTTTTGATGGCAAAACAACATATGCTATCCACTAGACACACAGTTGATGCAGCACCTAAATCAATGGCTACCTCTGTAGCGCTTCGACGTTTCTCTTGACCTAGAATCCTGGGTCTAGCTGAGGATGCGCGTGCGCGCATTAAAGATCTCGCATTCGATGGAGTTGGTCTCTTCAATGCCAACACTGATGACATTCTTGAGAATGTTCAGAAAAGGAGGACAGCTGCCAGGCATTCGGGAGTCTACCCTACATACCAGCAGCGCAATCAGTGACGCAGCCCTTACACCTCCTATCAAAAATTTCAACAAGAACCTCAAAGACAAACATCTTATGTGCCTTACTACAAACAACAACCTTACCGAGCCAAACCTCGCCAACAAACCACAACTACGCACAATGACCTTAAGCCTAGGCATCATGTATGACATCCAACCAGCTGAGATTCCAATACCACCTCCCACCTCTCCTCCTACCCTTTAGAAGCACTTACCTACATTGAAAGACATCACTACAGATGCCTGGGTGCTCTCCATCATAAGAAACGGGTACCACATCAAATTCCACCAGCTTCCCCCACCGTCACACCTCCGTCACAAACTCTACAAGAAGAAATACAGTCGTTACTACTCAAAGATGCCATAGAACCAATACCACTACGACACGCAGTCATAGGTTTTTTCTCTCGCTATTTCACCATCCCCAAAAAAGATGGAGGCCTTTACCCCATCCTCGACCTCAGGGAGCTAAATCAATACATCACTACCACCAAGATCCACATGGTTACCCTCGAGTCTGTCCTCCCCTTACTCCGCAGAAAAGACTGGTTCGCAGTCACAGACCTAAGAGACGCCTAATTTTGGCTTTTACATAGCCCGCACTCAATCCTTCAGATGTTCAGCTAGACTTTTTGTCAGCTACCAACTTCCTGCCAACGGTCTTCAAGTTACCTTGCAGAGAATATCCAAGTGGGTTGTGTCTACCATCTAGCTTGCTTATCAGCTTGCTTGCGTTCCAGCGCCACAGAGTATCCGTCCTCATTCTAGGGCATTGGCGACATCTATGGTGTTTCTTCGGGGCGTCCCTGTACCAGACATCTGCGCCTCTGCCACATGGTCACAGCCGTCCACGTTTATCAATCACTACACATTGGACGTTCGGCAGTAATCTGATGCTGCTTTTGGGTGTGCTGTGTTATCATCTACCTTGGCGTGACACCCTCCTCCTTGTACGGTAGCTTTTTAGTCACCCATAGTGTGATTCACAGAGGCCACGAAGAAGAACGACAGGTTACCTACCTGTAATTGTAGTTCTTCGAGTGGACTTCTGTGATTCACACGTCCCAACCCGACCTACCCACTGTCACACCCTTTTCTTTATGTGGCGGTTGACCTAACTGAAGGGAGAGCCTTGGCGCCAAGGTACATATACCGGGGGGAGGGGTCTATGCTAATGTATTTTCCTTTGCTACCGCAGAAGCTCTAGAATATTCCTTCGAGGCTCCGCACATGCGCGGATTACCCATAGTGTGAATCACAGAGGTCCACTCGAAGAACTAAAATTACAGGTAGGTAACCTGTCATTTTTTACTCAAAGTTTGGCTGAGTCCTGTTGTGCATCTCTGCCTGGGCAATGGGAAGGACATAAATGGCAACCACAGATTGCCACTAAATAAAGGCTCAATGTCATGATTTTTGGCTGTGCACAGCTTGCACAAATAGGATGACGCAGTGTGCACCTTGAAATCAAAACGGAAAGCCTTTTATCAGCAGCAGTCTAGTGCTGATGATGATGTTATTCCTACCAAACAGAATTTTGGCCACTGGGTGCAAGGGAACACAGGATTTACTACAGTCAGATCTTGATCTGTGTACCAAACAGACCTGGACAAGAATCAGGTGGTTTCAGCTTCTTGCTCTTTCCCCAGCAACATCCATATAGTAAAAAAACCGATGCCAGTAGGAAGGATCATCAGCATTGTGCTGAGCGTCATATTTTGGGGTAACAGACTTTCTGCTGTCTAGAAAACTGTAACAACAATATCAACAAGCATTTGTATAGCACTTCAAAGTGGTTCAAAAGCATCACATACATTGGGCAAAATCCTGTTGGTATAATTTTGCACCAGTGTAACCGGGATCAGACACCAGGAAAATTTAATTTAAATTTATAGGAAGTTTTCTATCTCACCATCCATCAGGTTCCAGGGCTCCCTAGAACTCCCTTTTGGGAACCTTGCAGATACAGGATGGGTGAGCTCCTGTAATAGTAAAAAAATGCCACTGGTTCGCCACTGACAGCCCACAATTCTGAATGTGGCAATTTGACTCCCTCTCTATCTGTTTCCTGAGTCTCCCAAAAGCTTCCCCAGGGCAAAAAGGAGCCCTTAGGGATTCTCAGAACCTGAAGCAGGGAGGATAGGAAACTTTCCATGATTTTAAATTAAATGTTCTGGCACCTGATCTGAGTTATGCCAGGGCAAAGTTATGCAACAGGATACTGACTTCTGTCTCATTTTAATAGTTGTAAGAGCTCTAGAAAGATGGGTTAGGGTTAAGATCCTTGTTTTTCTTTGTTTATTAAATACATGGCAGGCAACTTGTGACCCTCCAGATGTTCCTGGCCTGCAAGAGCCAGCGTCTCTCCTTATTGGCTGTTGCTGTCTAGTGTTAATGGGCATTACAGTCTGACAGCATATAAGGAGCCATAGATGATCAACTGTATTTCTGCTGTGGTTTGCAGAGCAACTTGCAGTTAACATATAAAAATGCAGTATAGAAAGCAGAGCAGCAACTACAAATAGAGTAAGCATATAAACGTTGCCACATAACACACACCCCACGCAGAGAGAGAGAACAATTGAAAATGAATTGCTCACTGCCAAATGGCAATGAGAACAAAACCAGATGAACTTCTTTGGGGAAGGTTTTCCAGAAATGTTGGACTACAGCTGAAAAGATTGGTTTGTGGGAGAAATGAGGCAAGAACCAAGCCCTTAAGACTTCCCAGCTCAGTTTTTTATCCGGTGCAGTTTGAAGGGCTGATTTCAGAATTCTGCAAAGGGAAAGCCTTCTTGATGAGAATATAGTGATATTATTCATAACACATTCTTCAAAGGTACAAACGCTGAAGAGCCACCTATTCTGTGTGCATGTTTTATTTAGCTTGTTTTCTTTCTCTTCTTGGGATGGGTGTAAGACAGAGGATGAAGGAATCATCGTTCTATTCATTGTGCTTGTCCATGTGGCAAGTCCCACAGGAGTTGGTCAGGTTGCAAGTCACCTGTGAAGAGTTCCTCTGCATGAAAGCTTTGCTCCTCCTCAATACAAGTAAGAACCATTTTATCTTCTCACCCTCCTTCTCTTCCTCCGCAATCCTCAGGCAAATATTTGTAAAGTTCTTCAGACTACATCCAGCTGCCTAGATGAAAATAGTTGACTGTCTTTTCTGTTAACACCAGCAGGGACTTGTAGCTCAGTGGTCAAAACCTATGCTTTTTATGCAGAAGGTCCCAGATTTCAGCTCCTGGCATTTCCAGTTTCAAGTAGCTGGAAAGTTCCTGAGATCCTGTCCTGATGAGATTTAGGTTTTCAGAGGGAGGAAGAGCAGAAATACTTCCAGGCAGCAGGTCCAATCCAGTGCAGCCGGGCCTCTTTGAGCAGAACCCTACACGAAGTATTGACAGAGTGTGGAAATTGCTAGTTTAAAAACTCCAGCTATGCAGTGGTGAAGCAATCCAGAGAGGTTCCTACAGAGCAGATTATTATATAGTTACAAGTCTCCCTCAAATATACCACCCCTTATTGTTAGTTAGTTTTACCTCAATTGATAATATAGTCCTAATAGATTCTGTCAGAGACTCTGGTGTTGAGAAAGAATCTTAAAAATTCTATTTACTCAGATAAATAACAAATAACAGATATATTTGCTAGTTACATAGTGTAAGATATTAACTGATTAACTTCATTATTTGACTAATGACTGGTTACATAAACCCTTCACTCAAGACTCTTAACAGCTGACTCCATTGCCAACACAACACAACTGACAGAGAACATTGACACTGACTAACTGACACAGAACCCTGATGGAGTAAAAAGGCAGGGAAAGGAATCTGAGGTAGAGAGGCAGCGATTGGCTGCTATTGTGTAATTGACATACAACCGCAACTTCTCTCCCATTCAAACCTCTTAAAGGCATAATATGCAGGTTGCTATAATCCCAACCTGAAGAAAGTAGAGTTCTTTCATGAATGAGAGCAGCTAATATCTCCTCTTCCCCTATACTTCAGGGTGGTGTGTGGGACTAGGTTGGTGGGTCATGAAAACTATCAGCAAAAGCAGAGAACACTGGACGAGATGGTCAGTAGTTGCCTGACCTGGCATAAAACAGTTTACAAACAAGGGAAAGTTACTTTTGTTTGGCTCCCTGATTTGCCATGATGGCTGCATAATCTGGCAAGTTGCATTATAAAAAGTAACTTCTTCCAAGTTTATTCCCATGCACCTTCTAGTTTTGTACTGGATAAAGGAGCCACCATCATTGTTCTAATTGTAGGTAATACACTTCTTAAAAATTCAATTTCCATTATTGTTTAATCATATTATAGATAGTGTAAACTTCTTATAAATGACTCATTCTTTTAAATAAACTGGGGAAAGAAACTGCCATTGTAGAGAGATGCCAGTTGGGAAACTGAAAAGTTCCATGAAAAAAAAGACAACATGTTTATTTGTTGTATTTAGTTAACAAATTAAAGGGTACCAAAATCAGGGATCAAGGCTGTATTGTTGACAGTGGAGACGTGATTACTTGATAGTATTTGACACTGATTGACAGGGTTGTGTGTGAGGTTCCCTGGCAGACAGTGATACCTTGAGATAATTTTAGACCCTGGATGCACTGTTTTTAGAGGAGGCCCCTGCTTTAGATTACCATGTATATTACTTCACTTGTGGATCACCCGGTTAGTATTTCTGTTCTTTCTCTTCCACCCTGACCCTCTCAACTCCATGCTCCCCATCTGCTCCCACGTTCCTGATAAGTTACAGCAAAAAACCCAGACATCAACTCTTTGCAAGCCTGTATGGGGAAAAAAGAAATTAATGAGCACAGAGGCTTTTGAAAATAAAATTAAAAACTAAACTACAATAAAAATTTCTAGCTATGTACCTGTCTACCTCCTACCTGTAAAGGGGAAACCTAATAATGGATGGAGTTTTAGAAGAGGTAGCCGTCTTAGTCTGTGCTAGAGTATCAGGTCAAACAAAAGAAAAATGAACAGTAAAGAAGACAAAAATGTTGTGGCACCTTAAAGACTAACCTGCTGTATTTTAATCTGAGCTTTCACGGACAAGTCCACTTCCTCAGACATAAGAGTGGGACTGCATGGCAAAGATTTATACAGTTAGCTGTATAGGTATACAGATAACTGTATAAAGAATACTGGATAGTGTTGTTGTATCTGCATCAGCCCAGGGACAATTGTGAGACCCATTGTCTGTCATCCTCTAGTGGGCCTTCCTCCATGGGGGACCCTAGACTTCAGCCTGAAGGCTCAGCCTTACCTGCAGTGCTGTTGGCAAGCTTCAGCTCTGGCTTTTCCAGGGTCAATGGAGGAAAATTGGGCTGAAACATGTGTAGAAAGGTTCCCTGCAGACATCACTTTCTTTATGACAGCAGAAGCAGGGAAAGAAGCAGTTTGAGCTCTTGATGTGTTCTGTGCTGTGGGTCTAGGCCAGTGATTCCTACACTTGGATAATCCTGGTGTTCTAGGACTACAACTCCTAGAAATCCTGGCCAGCACAGCTAGCGGTGAAAGCTTCTGTCAGTTTTAGTCCAAGAATACCTGGGGACCCAAATTTGGGAAGAGACATGGGGACGAATAAAAAAACGGATCGCGATATTTGTCAGAAATTGCTGATTTGTTAAATATTCTTCCTTTCATATTCGTGGGTTCCAGACACCCCGACGAATTCGAAGGGACGAATATTGCCCCGTTTTTATTCGTCCCCCATATGAAGAGAGGGAAGCCTAGCCTTCCCTCTCTTCCTATGGCTTTCCCATTCTGCCTACCGGCCTTCCAATCAGCTGATCGGCAGGCCAATAGGCAGCCACCCACCCCCACAGCCTATCCCCCGCCCCCTTCCTCTCCCTACCTTAGCCGCCACCCCCCGCCACGCCACTCCCTGCCGTGCCACACTCTCCCCCGTCACCCCCACCGACGCCTCCCACCGTAATCACCGCCACTGTCTCCAGCAGGCCTATGCAGCCACAGCCTGTAGAAAGGGACACTGTCTGCCCTTGCAGCTATGGCGGCTGCAGCTTTATTTAGGGTAGGGAAGCTGCAGCTGCCATCTTTGCAAAGGGCAGCCTGGATTCTCTTAGCCTGCCTTAAGGGAGTCCAGGCTGCCCTTTGCAAAGATGGCAGCTGCAGCTTCCCTACCCGAAGTGAAGCCGCAGCCGCCATATTTGCAAAGGGCAGCCAGTGTCCCTTTCTACAGGCTGTGGCTGCAGAGGCCAGCTGGAGACTGTGGCGGCGGCGATTATGGTGGAGGAGCATCAGTGGGGGTGGCAGGGGGCATTTTTGTGGGTGGCAGCGCCGGCGCCGGGGGGGCGGGGCAGCAGCTGGGGGGGTCAGGGTATTTTTTTAGTAACCCCCCACGAATCGACAAATAAATTCGTGCTTCCTCCGTTCATGGGGGCAGCTTCATGAGTCGTCAACTTTTGGTGACTCATGAAGCAGGACGACTCACCAAAATGGTGAGTCGTCCCCATCTCTGGTTGGGAACCACTTGCCTAGGGATTGAGTGCACATCCTCAAAATAGTGGTGAGTGAGCTGGAGTATGAATGGTCTGTTCTGCCAGTTTCTCCCATTGTACAATCTCTTTCTGCCTCCAATGTCCACTTTAACTATCCTTAAGAGTTACATCATGGTGAACACAGAGCTGTACGCAGCCCCAGGGTCTTTTTTACTTGGCCCCTGTGCCATCCTGGAAGCCTCCGGAAGTGCCAGTTTTGCCTTTAAGCAAGGCGCCCTATGCCTTCTTTTGCAGCCTGTGCCATCCTACAAACAAAACCAGGAGTGGACTTCCGAACACTTCCAGATTTGAGTTTCAAAGGAAGCGGGTCTTGCATTTTCCAAGAAATTGGGTCTCTGGAGCTTGCTTTCCTTGGCATGACATCAGCACATATATTCACAATTGTCAGTGGTGACTAGGGGTGCTGTTAACCAGAGTGTTGATATTAGCTGAAACTTTGGTTTCACATCTTGATTTAACAGCAAACCTTAGCCAGCATGCGGTAAAATATATGAATGAGAGGAGAGAACAGAATGTATGTTCTGCTTTATGATTGACTTTTAAATCACAGAGAGACAGCAACACTGGGTGTTTCTTCCCCTTTCTCTTAAAACACAGTACCTTTGGAAGGCCTGAGGAGCCAAAGCCAGTTCGATGAAATGAGGGCGAGTTATATCAGAGAGCTGGTCAAGGCCATTGGGTTGCGACAGAAGGGGGTTGTGGCCAGTTCCCAGCGTTTCTATCAGCTTACAAAACTCATGGACTCCATGCATGATGTAAGTAGAGGCCTATTCAGGCTATTTTTGCTCCACATAGTCTGACAGATCTATATGCATAAGGTGTGGAGGACCTCTTGGTTAGAAATTCTGCCTAGCAGGATTTGCACCCAGCTGAGGGTCAGCAGGAAGGGGATCCTACAGAAGGGTTACATTCCAGATTGCCTCATGCACATGTAAGAATGATAGATCAGGGTGGTGTTTTTTTTCACTTCAGACTCCATAGGCAGGTGTGTTTTGTTGCTTGCAAGCTATATTTAAATTTATGCTCTCCAAAGGTTGAGGGAAGGTCAGTGAGAGAGCACATGCTTTGCATATAAAGGTTTCAGATTGAGTCTCTAGCATCCACTGCCAGGGAATATGGAAGTACCCTTTCGGGCAACCTGGAACAACATTGTCAGTCGCTATACAGAGCTAGATAGACCAATGGTCTGATGTAACTTAAGGCAGCATTGTTTGAAAAAACACATAAACATTTCCTCCTTACTGGAAGTAATTGTTATACAAATAGTTTTGATTGCTGGGCCAGGAGCATCTGAAGAGATTATTTGTAGCCCAGCAGGCATGACCAGAAAACAAAGCCAAGTGTCAGGTCTGAAAAGCAAGAGCAGAAACACAATGGATGGCAGAACTGAGTTACACTTTCTTGCACTGCTGTAATGGGAAGCCCTTTATATTGCTAGCTGGGGGTGGTGGTGGAATTAATCCAGGTCTTGGAGTTTTCTGAGATGTAGCTGTTGAGGGCTGCAGGTATGCATTGCACCCTGAGCGATCTCGGCCATTCCTGACAGAGCCAAGTCAATGCATCAATAGAAATGAAAATTAAAGTAATCTGTGGTCCAGATCAGTTACTTCTTACATTTTAGAAGTCATGTGTTAAAGTTACTTGATAGGCTAGATGTTGCACATTACTTGACATATTATATGTGACATGTTCTTTCAAAGTTACTTTTTAAACTTCCTTTTAAAAACAACTTTAAAAAATGATTAAATGGACTCGAATCCCTGAAAATAACTCGAAAATGCATTATTTCAAAGTAATATGCCTCTTGTCACCGCAAAAATCTAATGGCACTATTAGTCTTCAGATGATTGTTGAAAAGTTAGATCACTAACCTCTTTTTGGTTTTCAATAAAGGCAACGTGTCACCCAATTTAACAGATAATGACATGATACATAATATTTTACTTGCCAGCTGTCTCTCTGATGTATGTATAATGACTGGTATGTCTTGTGTTTTTAAAATGCAGCTTGTGAAACAGCTCCATCTATACTGTCTGAACACATTTCTCCAGTCCCGGGCGCTGAGTGTTGAATTCCCAGAGATGATGTCAGAAGTGATTGCCGCACAGCTACCTAAGATATTGGCAGGAATGGTGAAACCGCTTCTCTTTCACAAAAAGTGAAAACATGTCTCCTCCCATTCTCTTGTTTGTAAAGATAATGCATACAAATGCACGTTAAAAAATACTTGGAGATGGGGGAAGGATTTTCAGCGCCGAGATACTTGCAATCATTGTCCCACTTCACATCCATACCAGATTATGGATTGGATCCACACTTAATCATACATAGAGGAGACCCACTGAGATTAATGAGACACCAATGGGTCTTCACTAACCTAGGTTTATTTCAGTGAGCTTTACTCTAAATGTGACTAAGTTTGCATTCACCCCATTTTGTCTGCAAACCTTCAAATGCTGCACCATGTCCTCCATATGGTGACCTTTTAAATTCCTTTGCAAAGTGTATTTTTAAAGCGTGACCAATGTTTGTCATAAGACATGTTTTATAATAGGCCTGATTGGATTTCTGCTGAGGAATATATTAAAACAATTGTTTTTGTTTTGTTTTGTTTTTTAAACAGGAAGTTATTACCTTGTACATTTTCATATTATTCATTTTTAAATTCCGGCAATGGAGTAAAGCTTTAGCCTTGAATACATTTGCGTGTCTGCGTGTGTGTGTGTGTGTGTGTATGTTTGGCTATACGTGTATATGTACATAAATTTCAAAGAATATGATGAAATTAAAATGCAGATTATCTTCTAAATTCACAGTCTGTGGCTTTTTCTGTCCAATGTGTTTTGTTAACTCACCATCTCAAGGATCTGGCGGAGGCCTTTCAGTGCCCGTAAGTGGGCATACAGGGAAGAGTGCATATGAAGTTTTAAATGGCTCTTGCTTCAGTTACTTGTAAAGGCTTTCTTTTGGCGGTAACAAGGAGATAAAAGTGTCCCCTTTGTGAAACACTTGATGAATTTTTGAAGTGTAACAGGTAGTATTACTCATTTTTCCTAAATACTAGCTTGTGGGGGCTCATTTTAGAGGACTTCTGGCAATTTTTGTATTTGTCTCTGTGTGTGTGTGTGTGTGTGAGAGAGAGAGAGAGAGAGAGAGAGCTGGACCATAAAGAAGGCTGACTGCTGAAGAATTGATGCTTTTGAATTGTGGTGCTGTATGAGACTCTTGAGAGTCCCCTGGACTGCAAGGAGATCAAACCTATCCATTCTAAAGGAAATCAACCCTGAGTGCTCACTGGAAGGACAGATCCTGAAGCTGAGGCTCCAATACTTTGGCCATCTCATAAGAAGAGAAGACTCCCTGGAAAAGACCCTGATGTTGGGAAAATGTGAAGGCAAGAGGAGAAGGGGACGACAGAGGACGAGATGGATGGGTAGTGTCATCGAAGCTACCACCATGAATTTGACCCAACTCCGGGAGGCAGTGGAAGACAGGAGGGCCTGGTGTGCTCTGGTCCATGGGGTCACGAAGAGTCGGACACGACTTAACGAAGAAAAAGATATGGAGGTAGTGACAGATTTTACTTTCTTGGGCTTCATGATCACTGCAGATGGTGACAGCAGCCACGAAATTAAAAGACGCCTGCTTCTTGGGAGGAAAGCGATGACAAACCTAGACAGCATCTTAAAAAGCAGAGACATCACCTTGCCGACAAAGGTCCGCATAGTCAAAGCTATGGTTTTTCCAGTATTTTTCGATGTATGGATGGAAGTGAGAGCTGGACCATAAAGAAGTCTGAGCGCCGAAGAATTAATGCTTTTGAATTGTGGTGCTGGAGGAGACTCTTGAGAGTCCCCTGGACTGCAAGGAGAACAAACCTATCCATAATGAAGAAAACCAACCCTGAGTGTTCACTGGAAGGACAGATCCTGAAGCTGAGGCTCCAATACTTTGGCCATCTCATGAGAAGAGAAGACTCCCTGGAAAAGACCCTGATGTTGGGAAAGTGTGAAGGCAAGAGGAGAAGGGGACGACAGAGGACGGGATGGTTGGATAGTGTCATCGAAGCTACCACCATGAATTTGACCCAACTCCAGGAGGCAGTGGAAAACAAGAGGGCCACGAAGAGGGCCCATGGCGTCACGAAGAGTCGGACACGACTTAACAACTAAACAACAAGTAGAGGCCCAGCAAAAGTGTATACCGCTAAGAAAGAAGGGCTCAACTAAGTCCAAGAGGGTACCAGCATGGTTAATAAGCAGAGTTAGAGAGGCTTTGAAGGGCAAGGAGGGGTCCTTCCATAAATGGAAATTCTTCCCAGATGAGGAAAATAATAAGGAACACAAATTCTGGCAAAAGAAATGTAAGAAGATGATAAGGAAGGCAAAGAAGGACTTTGAGGAACATATGGCCAGCAATATAAAGGGGAATAATAAAAGCTTCTTTAAATATGTTAGACGCAGGAAAGCTGCCAGAGAAGCAGCTGGCCCTCTGGATGGTGGGGGAGGGAAAGGAGGACTTGTCCTGGGACCGGTGCTTTTCAACCTGTTCATAAATGACCTGGAGACAGGGATAAGCAGTGAGGTGACCAAGTTTGCAGATGGCACGAAACTTTTCCGGGTGGTGAAGACCAAAAGGGATTGTGAAGAACTCCGGAAGGATCTCTCCAAACTGGGAGAATGGGCAGCAAAATGGCAAATGGGTTTCAGTATAAGAAAATGTAAAGTAATGCACATTGGGGCAAAAAATCAAAACTTTAGATATCAGCTAATGGGTTATGAGCTGTTTGTGATGGATCAGGAAAGAGATCTTGGTGTGCTGGTGGACAGCTCAATGAAAGTGTCAACCCAGTGTGTGGCAGCAGTGAAGAAAGCGAATGCCATGCTAGGTATCATTTAAAAAGGGATTGAAAAGAAAAAAGCCAACATTCTAATGCCATTGTACAAAATGCTGATAAGGCCGCACCTGGAGTATTGCGTACAGTTCTGGTCGCCGCACCTCAAAAAAGACATAGTGGAACTGGAAAAGGTGCAGAAGAGAGCGACTAAAATGATGACTGGGCTGGGGCACCGTCCCTTATGAGGAAAGGCTACAGTGTTTGGGGCTCTTTAAGCCTAGAGAAAAGGCACCTGAGGGGGGACATGATTGAGATGTATAAAATTATGCAGGGGATGGATAAAGTGGATAGAGGGAAGCTCTTTTCCCTCTCACGCAATACTAGAACCAGGGGACATCCACTCCAATTGAGTGTTGGGAGAGTGAGAACAGACAAAAGAAAATATTTCTTCACCCAGTGTGTTGTTAGTCTGTGGAACTCCTTGCCACAGGATGTGGTGATGACATCTGGCCTAGATGCCTTGAAAAGGGGATTGGACAGATTCCTGGCAGAAAAGTCCATTGCAGGTTAGAAATAGAAATGGAGGTATTTGTATAGGACTATGAATATTCCCCCACAGGTGCAGATAACGAGGGTCCGGCCCCCTGGGGCCAGACCAACCACTCACCATTTCGCCGCTGCTGCGGGCTCCGCACTCCCTTCCTATCACTCCGGCGCTCGCGGTGGATTAGCCACTCCTGGCAGAAGGCGGGATGACAAGCCTCTCTGCCAGGTCAAAGTCTGGCTAATCGAGTAAACACAAATTAGCATGTGTGACCCTCCCACTTTGTCTTCACAACGCCCCGATCAGGTAGGTCAGGCTGAGAGATGTTTGACCCAAGGTCATCCAGTGAGTTTCATGGTTGAATGGTGACTCATGGTCAGGTTTCTAAAGTAGCATAACACTCTAACCCACATGTGTCAAACTCAAGGCCTGCGGGCTGAATCTGGCCCGCTGGCCCATTTCATGTGGCTCTCACTGTGTTGCCTGCTACTGTGTAGTATACAATACGCAGGCACTTACTCGGTCACCCATAATGCTCCGCAATAATGCTGGGAATCCGCCCAGCGGGACTTCTAATCCCAGCATTCCAAGCAGCGAAGATTCAGAAAGTGCAGTAATAATCGAATGAGGAGGATTATATTTAATATGATAAAGAGTAGATACATTTATATAGTTTTGCAGATACAACCGGCCCTATGGCAAGTCCTTAAAGAAATGGGAGTGCCTGACCACCTTATATATATCCTGAGAAACCTATACGTGGGACAGGAAGCAACAGTTAGAACTGGATATGGAAACACTGATTAGTTCAAAATTGGGAAAGGAGTACGACAAGGCTGTATATTGTCCCCCAGCTTATTTAACTTATATGCAGAATACATCATGCAAAAGGCTGGACTGGAGGAATCCCAAGCCGGAGTTAAGATTGCTGGAAGAAATATCAACAACC
Source organism: Intellagama lesueurii (assembly GCA_037013535.1). Classification (NCBI taxonomy): domain Eukaryota; kingdom Metazoa; phylum Chordata; class Lepidosauria; order Squamata; family Agamidae; genus Intellagama; species Intellagama lesueurii. The sequence continues at coordinate 17,463,347 of JBAJHW010000003.1, read as the reverse complement.
TCAGATATGCAGATGATACCACTCTGATGGCAGAAAGTGAGGAGGAATTAAAGAACCTCTTAATGAGGGTGAAAGAGGAGAGCGCCAAAAATGGTCTGAAGCTCAACATCAAAAAAACGAAGATCATGGCCACTGGTCCCATCACCTCCTGGCAAATAGAAGGGGAAGATATGGAGGCAGTGACACATTTTACTTTCTTGGGCTCCATGATCACTGCAGATGGTGACAGCAGCCACGAAATTAAAAGACGCCTGCTTCTTGGGAGGAAAGTGATGAGAAACCTAGACAGCATCTTAAAAAGCAGAGACATCACCTTGCTGACAAAGGTCCGCATAGTCAAAGCTATGGTTTTTCCAGTAGTGATGTATGGAAGCGAGAGCTGGACCATAAAGAAAGCTGACCGCCGAAGAATTGATGCTTTTGAATTGTGGTGTTGGAGGAGGCTCTTGAGAGTCCCCTGGACTGCAAAGAGAACAAACTTATCCATTCTGAAGGAAATCAACCCTGAGTGCTCACTGGAAGGACAGATCCTGAAGCTGAGGCTCCAATACTTTGGCCATCTGATGAGAAGAGAAGACTCCCTGGAAAAGACCCTGATGTTGGGAAAGTGTGAAGGCAAGAGGAGAAGGGGACGACAGAGGATGAGATGGTTGGACAGTGTCATCGAAGCTACCAACATGAATCTGACCAAACTCCGGGAGGCAGTGGAAGATAGGAGGGCCTGGCGTGCTCTGGTCCATGGGGTCACGAAGAGTCGGACACGACTAAACGACTAAACAGCAACAACATTTATATAGTCTTGCAGATACAACCAGCCCTTTGAGGGCAACCATAATGCTGATGCGGCCCAAGATGAAATTGAGTTTGGCACCTCTGCTCTAACCTCTGTAACATGTTGGGTATAAATCACTTGTGATTATTGACCCTCTCTTCTGCACTTGTTTAAAAGTTCAGTCAGTAAGGTGTTTGTGGGTACTAATTATCCCTTTTCGTTCAAGAGGTTGGGGATGGTCTCCACTTCTCCCTTGAGTTGCACAGGTCTGAGCAGCACCGTTTTGGTTATACACAGATTTTTTTTCAATAAATAAATAAATATTTCAATAAACAAACAAAAAGATGTTCAATAAAATAAATATTCAAGTGGCCCGTGGCCATCCAGAACCCCATTGAGTTCCACACTGAAGTGTCAAAGTGGTCTACTTTTCCCTAAACACATTTAACCTATAGATCAGGGGATCATAAGGACCTTTAAGGCTCATTACTACAGATGAGCACGAACCGGTTCGTTTAGCAGCCGAACAGATGTTTGGTATTTCAAAGCCCCACCTCCTCTGGGGGGTGCTCACTCAGAGGCAGTGCTCAAAGTAGGGAGAGCTGCTGCCTCTAAGTGGCCTCTAAACAAACCAACACAAATCGCTGAATTGGTGGTTTGTGGCCATCTCTACTCATTACACATGGTACTGTATGGAAAAGATTGTCCATGCTATGGAAGAGGACCTCAATAGAGAGAACTGTTGTGTTTCTGTGTGTGTGTCTGTCTGTGAATCCACTGTTTATGCTTTGTAGTCTGTTTTGGGGGGCATAAGAGTTATATATGGATTTTAAACTACATGGGGATCCAGTGCTCCTAACCCCAGTGTTGTTGAAGGGAGAAGTGTACTTTTTTTGCACTACATTTCCCAGAATCCACCAGCCTAGTCTGGTCAGGTTCAGGGTAATGTACATTGTTTCCACTTATTTCCACCCTATAACTTCAGGTTAGGCTGAGACATAATGATTGGTCCAAGGTGAATATCACGGATTCACTTGGCCCTGATCTGTTTAGCCCAGGGGAAGAAAACCTGCCCAGATATTGCTTGACTCCAATCACCAGGCGTCTTAGATAGTGTAGCCAGTGGTTAGGGATTATGGAAGTTGTGGTCAAAATTATCTGGAGAGTTGTTTAGCATTGTCCAAGCCGGACACCTATCCATGGTGCCGAACTGGCTCCCGTTGCAGTTTGTTTTGCAGGATAGAAAATAAAATAAAGTAAAATAAAATACAAAATTGTTCAATGGGGCAAAGCATCTCGTAGCACTTTTAAGATTGATATGTTTCATTTGGTGTGAGCTTTCATGCACTCAGAGGCATGAGATAAAATTTTGAAGCAACTGGCATCCTTCTGGCGAGCAGCTGGTTCCTCATTCTGAAATCCTGGGAGTGGAGTGGAATCGTCAAGCTGGCCTACATTGCCGAATCCTTCCTAGCTTTGCACAGCTCAGAAACATGTGGAAACACTGCCGGGCTCAGCCTGATCTGTCAGGCTAATCAGATTTATTCGCCTTTGCTGTTTCATGTCAGGATGACCTAGTCTTCAGTACAGGGTTTGTTTTTAATTTTAACTCCTACCCACCCACCCACCCACCCCTCCTGGTGATACTGTAAAGTAGAAGAAGGGGAAAGCTAATTTTAAAGGGGTTTGAAAGTGGAAAAAGCTTTAAAAAAAAAGACTGCTTACAAATGAGTTTATTATCTGCCCCTAAGCCTTTTTCAGAGGAAGGTTTCTTCTTGGTATTTTGGAAAGTAGGCCTGGGGTGGTCTGAAACAAGTCTGATTTTGATCCATAGTGTGGATTGCTGAAAGGCGGTTATGGGAAAAGAAAAAGAAAGAAAGAAAGTTTCCTTCAAATGCAGTCACTGGTTTTAAAATGTATGTTGACTCCTTTTAAGCTGGGAGCCAAAGTCTTTCAAGAAAAGCAACAGTAACTGTATGTCATCAAGTATATTCTGACTCATAGTGACCCTTTTCAGGGTTTTCCAGGTAGAGAATTACTCAGAAGTGGCTTCCCCTTCCCTTCTTCTGGGGGCGTCCTGGGACTGTGCAGCTTGCCCAAGGCCACACAGGCTGGCTCTTCTCCCTGGAGACACAGTGGAGAATCGAACTCCAGATACCTAAACCACTGAGCTATCCAGCTGGCTATTCTTTCCGAGAAGCTTGAAATCAGAAACAGAGACTTGTTCTGTGCAGTTGTATAAGACTTTGCAAAATAGAAACACGCAGCTGCTTTTTCACTGGGCTCATGTTTTTGTACCACAGCTTTCCCAGTTCCTCTCCATGGGGGGCCGTTCAAGCTGGGGCTGATGAGCATAAAGGTGGGTGTAATTTTCATTTTGTTCCAGTTTCTCTCTAGAAGACCAGCAGTTGTAACTTTCTCCATAATTGGGATGGAAAGAGCTTGAGATTTTTTAAAAAGATTTGGGAGAAAGAGAAAATGAGGGATTCATCCAGTCAAGGTCTGAGCCTTTAAACCAGGAGTGGGAGGAAGCAGCCCTTCACCACTCCTGGGGCTCCCCAGCACACCCACACCAAAGCACATTCACACTCACACCCATTAGACAGGCAAGAAAAGAAATGAGTTCAAAAATCTCCTTGTGCCCTCTAGGTCAGTGGTCCCCAACCTTGGGCCTCCAGATGTTCTTGGACTTCAACTCCCAGAAATCCTGGCCAGCAGAGGTGGTGGTGAAGGCTTCTGGGAGCTGTATTCCAAGAACATCTGGAGGCCCAAGGTTGGGGACCACTGCTCTAGGTAGTCTGGGAGGAAAATTTGCCATGTCTTGAGGGGGTCCCAGCCATTTGGGAAACGAGAGGGCACAAAGGGACTTTTTCAGTTTAAAACACACCATGTTATTGGGGGAAAATGTTTTTTTGGGGGGGATCTGGGGTGGTTTTGTGGGAGTCAATTCACCCTTCCAGAGTCCAAGGTATCAATGGGTTTTAGACCCCTGCAAATCATCCACCCCTGCTCGAAACTCTAAATCGTATATGTATGTGTGTTAAAGAAAAGAGTTTGAATTCCTTTTCAGTTACTGCCAAATCAAAGTCAATACCATCGCAGAATTGTAGGTTTTCTCCTGCAAATGTTACGTTATAATATTAAGTACAAGACAAGAGCAAGAATATAAAAATACAAAATAAAGACAATGCTCTTCTCCCTACAGCCTTCTGTGCTGCCCAAAACTAGACCAAGAGAGTTTACTTGCTCTCCAGAGCCAGTTTTGAGGTCAGACGGAGGAGGGTGCTCAGTTCCTCAGGCTTTTAGTCGTTTCGTGGTTCTGCCATTCTGCCAGTGGCAGTCTACCGTTGGATCCTTCCCTATAATTACTATGCCAACCTTTCTCAACACACCTTGAAGTATTGGGGAATTTGAAGATGCCTCTCACCTAAAATCAGCAAAACAGAGGTCTAGTATGGTTCTTTCTGTAGGTGGTGAACACCTTTCTCACACCATATAATTGTTATTCCTCATGAAATATCCAGTTATTCATAATCACTCAGAACATATTTGTCCGCTATTTTGGTTTCAGATATAAATTTGCTGTATTTATTTGTCCTATTTCAATATGAATGTGTTATTTTACAATGATGTGAGAAACCGGCGTGGCATTTGCAATGGAAGACGCTGAAATGCTAACCGAGTTAAAGCGTTAGAAGCCCCTTGATGTGACGCTGCCGTTTTCATCAAATTGCAATAATCCAAGCGTCCAAAACCTTTGAATTATGTGGCCTGGCTATCGGTCACAGTCTGCCCTGGAGAGGCTGATTCAGTTATCTGTGAGGTTCTGGATCCTGTTTCATTCAATTTTGTCGGTGAGTTGATTTTAAAAATGACCACACAGTTCCCTAACACCAGGAAGAAAGCAAGAGTGGGGAAGGGAGGCTGGTGTGTGCCAAGTGATGTTCACAGAAGCCTTTATATGATACAGACGTTATCTCTCTCTGCTTTATTGAGTTGTTAAATTGAATTATTTATGAACGATTACATTTGGTGGTTGTTGTAGGTTTTTCGGGCTGTTTGGCTGTGTTCCGAAGGTTTTTCTTCCTAACGTTTCGCCAGTCTCTGTGGCTGGCATCTTCAGAGGACAGGAGTTAGAACTCTGTCTGTGTTCTGGTGTAGTGTGTAGAATAGTTGAGTATTTGTAGCTGTGGGATTAGCTTTTGTCCTTTTCAGAAGATTGGGTGATTATGGTGATCAGGGTGGTTTTTGTTTTTTGTTTGTTTGTTTTTTGTTTGTTTTTTTGTTATGGGTGTATTGTTGTGATAAGGGGGAAGATGGTCTGTCACTGTGATTGATGGGTGTCGTTAGCTAGTCTTTTCTGTGCAGTGATCACCGGTCCTTGTGGCTGGGTAGAGTTCGTTGACCTTTTGCAGGCTGTATTTTTCAGTGCTGGGAGCCAGGCTTTGTTGAGTTTTAGACTTTCTTCTTTTTTGTTGAAGCTCTGCTGGTGTTTGTGGATTTCAATGGCTTCCCTGTGTAGTCTAACATAATGATTGCTGGTGTTGTCCAGTACTTCTGTCTTTTGAAATAGGATTTCATGTCCAGCTTGTTTCAGGGCATGTTCAGCTACTGCCAATTTTTCTAGTTGTTTTAGTCTACAGTGTCTTTCATGTTCTTTGATTCTGGTGTGGATGCTGCGTTTTGTGGTCCCAATATATACCTGGCCACAACTGCAAGGTATCCGGTATACTCCTGCAGTGGTGAGGGGGTCCCTTTTGTCCTTTGCTGACTGTAGCATTTGTTGTATTTATTGTATCTCAATAGCATCCACCCAAATATACAATTCACCATGGAAAAAGAAATAGAGGGACAACTCCCTTTCTTAGATGTCATGGTCAAAAGCAAACCTGACCTCCTATTGGTACACAAGGTCTACAGAAAACGCACCCACATAGACAGGTACCTACACAAAAGGGAGGTTGCCGGACCAACATTCCTGCCTTAGGGGGAGTCTCCATCATCTGCCGTCCCTCAGGCACTGAGTGAGAAACAGTGTGGCTGTGCTGCTGCCGGTTGCCAGCCTTCCTGGGGGAGTTTGGCCTGGACTCCCTCGGCCTTGCGGGACTGGGCCCTTGCTGCCTCTGGCTGCCCCACCCCCTCCTCAACATCAGCCACCTGGCTCGGGGGGAGAAGGGACTTTAGAAGGGGCTTTAGAAGGGGTTTTTTATTGTGACTATCAATTGCCATCAGGTTACGTACGTAGAGACCCACAGTGTATCTGAGGGAACAGGAAGTGGGGAGGGCGTTGGAAGGGGCAGCCATTGAGGTGGTGCTGGGTAGGGGAAGGAATGGCGGTGGGGGTAGAACATGCCCACGTAGGAGAAGAGAGGTTAGATATCTTACATCTATCCCCTCTTCTAGTCCTACCCTCAACCAGATGGTATCAGGTGACCATATCAGCAAACCCTTGAGCCACACGGTGCTGTTGATGATCTCCAGGTCAGTACAAAATAAGACTGCCCTCATCCATGATGTAATTCTGGATAAGGGTGCTGACCTGGTGTGCATTACTGAGACCTGAGTGGGAGAGGAGGGTGGTGTTCCCCTCTCCCAGCTGTGTCCACCTGGGTACTCAGTCCAGCACCAATGTCGCTTGGAGGGTCAGGGAGGGGGAGTGGCTATAGTCTATAGGAGTTCTATCTCTTTGGCCAGGCTTCCTATCCCTTTGAGAGGAGGTCTTGAGGCCCTGTATTGTGTGTTGGGCTTACAAGACAGATTGGGGATTCTGTTGGTGTACCGCCCACCCTGCTGCGTACCAACAGTCTCCCTGCCTGAGCTGACGGAGGTAGTCTCGGACCTGGTGTTGAGGACTCCCAGGCTGTTGGTGCTGGGGGACTTCAACATCCATGCCAAGGCTGCCTTGACTGGGGCGGCTCAGGACTTCATGGCCGCCATGACAACCATGGGGCTGTCTCAATGTGTCATCGGCCCGACACATGAGAAGGGCCATACTTTGGATCTGGTTTTCTCAACGGGACTGGAAGATGGTGGTTTGGATGTGGAGGGGCTGGTTGTGACCCCATTGTCATGGTCAGACCACTTCCTGGTCAAGTTTAGTCTATTAGCTTCTTCTCCCCTCTGCAAGGGTGGGGGATCTATTAAGATGATCCGCCCTCAGAGACTAATGGATCCGGATGGTTTCCTGAATGCTCTGGGGGATTATCCATCTGATATGATCGGCGCTCCTGTTGAAGCTCAGGTCACCTATGGAATAGGGAAGATGACCTGGGCGGTTGACACGATTGCGCCTAAGCGCCCTCTCCCTGCACGCAGAGCCCAGACAGCTCCTTGGTATACATCTGAACTGCGGGCGATGAAGCAAGAGGGGAGACGGCTGGAGCGCAGGTGGAGGAAATCCTGCTGGGAGTCCAATCGAACACGACTTAGAGCCCATTATCGGGCCTATTTCGTGGCAATACAGCTGGCGAAACGGCAATATTTCTCCAGCCGTATTGCTTCCTCAGAATGTCATCTAGCAGAGCTGTTTCGGGTGGTCCGGGATCTTCTTCAACCAGGAAATCCGGTGGAGGTCCCGGACTGCTCATCAGCTCGCTGTGATGAGTTTGCCATTCATTTTGAGGGGAAAATCGCTCAGATTTGCAGTGGGTTGGACTCCACCATTACTGCAGAATCAGAGGATGTGTCCAGTGTGCCGTGCTTAGGTCAAGTATTAATGGATGAGTTTCAATTGTTGAGACCTGAGGATGTGGACAGGTTGCTTGGATCTGTCCATTCTACCACCACTCCGCTCGATCCTTGCCCATCTTGGCTAATTGGAAGATCTGCCAGGGGGGTTCGCACCTGGGTCCAGGAGGCAGTGAACGCCTCTTTGAGAGAGGGAGTGGTCCCTACCACCTTGAAAGAGGCGGTAATTCGGCCACTACTAAAAAAGCCTAACCTGGACCCAAGGCTGGTGGTTAATTACCGACCAGTGGTGAACCTCCCTTATTTGGGCAAGGTGTTGGAGCGGGTTGTGGCTGGGCAACTCCAGGCGCTGCTGGATGAAACGGATTTTCTGGATCCATTTCAATCGGGTTTCAGGCTGGGTTTTGGTATGGAGACTGCCTTGGTCGCCCTGTACGATGACCTTTGCCGGGAGAGAGACAGGCTGGCTGGGTTGGGAGTTGGGGGCACCGCTTTATGGTGGTTCCGCTCCTTCCTGGCTGACCGTGTCCAGAGGGTGGTGCTGGGGGACAGTTGCTCTGTCCCATGGCGTTTGTGTCATGGAGTTCCTCAGGGCGCGATACTGTCCCCCATGCTGTTCAACATCTACATGGAACCGCTGGGAGAGGTAATAAGGAAGTTTGGGCTGAGGAGTCAGCAATATGCTGACAACACTCAGCTCTACCTCTCATTTTCCACCAATCCAGGCAAAGCGGTTTCTGTGCTGAACTCGTGTCTGGACCTGATAATGGACTGGATGAGGGTTAATAAATTGAAACTCAATCCAGACAAGACGGAAGTGCTGTTAGTGGGTGCTTCGCTGGACAGGCTGGAGGGCCATTTCCCTGCCCTGAAACACTCCCCCTAAGGGACAGGGTCCGCAGCCTGGGGGTGCTCCTGGACCCCAGTCTAACTCTGGAAGCCCAGGTGGACTCGGTGGCCAGGGGTGCCTTCCTTCAGCTGCGGAAATTTTACCAGCTATGGCCCTACCTGGACGAGTGGAGTCTCATGACAGTTACACATGCACTGGTAACATCTCGTATAGATTACTGCAATGCACTCTACATGGGGCTGCCTTTGAAGACAGTCCGGCGACTGCAACTGGTCCAGAATCGAGCTGTGGTGGGGCCTCTAGGGGACACATCAAGCCAATTCTGTTTAAATTACATTGGCTACCAGTTGCTGCCCAGGCCCCATTCAAAGTGCTTGTTTTGACATATAAAGCCCTAAAAGGCTTGGGCCCTGGATACCTGAAGGACTGCCTCCTTCCATATGAACCTACCCGGCAGTTAAGATCTAGCCAGGGGGCCCTTTTGAAAGAGCCGTCCCTCAAGAAGGTAAGAGGGATGGCTTGTAGACAAAGGGCCTTTTCGGCAGCTGCCCCCAGACTATGGAACGCCATCCCTCGTTCCATAGTCTGGGCGCCGACGCTGATGACGTTTCATCACCAGGTCAAAACCTTCCTGTTCCAGAAGGCTTTTAATTGAAATAATATCAACTGTGGGTCCAGATGGCAATTTTTAGAGTATATATTTTAATTGTATTTTAATTGTTTTATCTTTTTTACTGTATTTTAAATTGTAAGCCGCCCAGAGACCTTTGGGTAGTGTGCGCGGCATATAAGTAAAATAAATAAATAAATAAATAAATACATACATACATACATACATACATACATACATACATACATACATACATACATACATACATACATACATACATACATACACCAACCACCACCCACGACAAAAAAGAGGCATAATCAAAACACTGGTAGACTGCAAATTGGAACTGTGAAGCTCATTTTCTCAGCACCAAACTCAACCATCTGAATTGGGCCCTACAGGCAAATGGCTATTCCAAGAATGAAATCACAAAAGCCATCAAACCAAGAAAACAACACCGAACTGAAGAAGAAAAACAGCCACCCACAAATAAAGTATTTCTGCCATACATCAAAGGGGTCACGGACCGCATGGGGAAACTTTTGAAAAAACACAACCTACAAACAGTATTCAGGCCCACCACAAAAATACAACAAATGTTATATTTGTATTTTGTATTTTCCCCTCACTTTCTGCCATCAGAGTGGTATCATCTGCATATTGGAGGTTGTTGATATTTCTTCCGGCAATCTTAATTCCGGTTTGGGATTCCTCCAGTCCGGCCTTTCGCATGATGTATTCTGCATATAAGTTAAATAAGCAGGGAGACAATATACAGCCTTGTCATACTCCTTTCCCAATTTTGAACCAATCAGTTGTTCCATATCCAATTCTAACTGTTGCTTCCTGTCCCACATATAGATTTCTCAGGAGACAGATAAGGTGGTAAGGTACTCCCATTTCTTTAAGAACTTGCCATAGTTTGCTGTCGTCCACACAGTCAAAGGCTTTTGTGTAGTCAATGAAGCAGAAGTAGATGTTTTTCTGGAACTCTCTGGCTTTCTCCATAATCCAGCGCATGTTAGCAATTTGGTCTCTAGTGCCTCTGCCCCTTCGAAATCCAGCTTGTACTTCTGGGAGTTCTCGGTCCACATACTGCTGAAGCCTACCTTGTAGGATTTTGAGCATAACCTTGCTAGCGTGTGAAATGAGTGCAATTGTACGGTAGTTGGAGCATTCTTGGGCACTGCGTTCTTTGGGATTGGGATGTAGACTGATCTTTTCCAGTCCTCTGGCCACTGTTGAGTTTTCCATACTTTCTGGCATATTGAATGTAGCACCTTAACAGCGTCATCTTTTAAGATTTTAAATAGTTCAACTGGAATGCCATCACCTCCACTGGCCTTGTTGTTAGCCATGCTTTCTAAGGCCCACTTGACTTCGCTCTCCAGGATGTCTGGCTCAAGGTCAGCAACCACACTATCTGGGTTGTCCGGGACATCCAGATCTTTCTGGTATAATTCCTCTGTGTATTCTTGCCACCTCTTCTTGATGTCTTCTGCTTCTGTTAGCTCCCTACCATTTTTGTCCTTTATCATGTCCATCTTTGAACAAAATGTTCCTTTAATAGCTCCAATTTTCTGGAACAGGCCTCTGGTTTTTCCCTTTCTATTCTTTTCCTCTATTTCTTTGCATTGTTCATTTAAGAAGGCCCTCTTGTCTCTCCTTGCTATTCTTTGGAAGTCTGCATTCCATTTTCTGTAACTTTCCCTATCTCCCTTGCATTTTGTTTCCCTTCTCTTCTCTGCTATTTGTAAGGCCTCGTTGGACAGCCACTTTGCTTTCTTGCATTTCCTTTTCTTTGGGATGGTTTTTGTTGCTGCCTCCTGTACAATGTTACAAGCCTCTATCCAAAGTTCTTCAGGCACTCTGTCCACCAAATCTAGTTCCTTAAATCTGTTCTTCACTTCCACTGTGTATTCATAAGGGATTTGGTATAGATTATACCTGACTAGCCCAGTGGTTTTTCCTATTCTCTTCAGTTTAAGCTTGAATTTTGCTATGAGAAGCTGATGATCAGAGCCACAATCAGCTCCAGGCCTTGTTTTTGCTGACTGTGTAGAGCTTCTCCATCTTTGTCTGCAGAGAATATAATCAATCTGATTTCGGTATTGCCCATCTGGTGATGTCCATGTGTAGAGTCGCCTCTTGTGTTGTTGGAAAAGAGTGTTTGTGATGACCAGCTTGTTCTCTTGACAAAACTCTATTAGCCTTTGCCCTGCTTCGTTTTGAACTCCAAGGCCAAACTTCCCTGTTGTTCCTTTTATCTCCTGACTCCCTACTTTAGCATTTCAATCCCCTATAATGAGAAGAACATCTTTCTTTGGTGTCAGTTCTAGAAGGTGTTGTAAGTCTTCATAAAATTGGTCAGTTTCAGTCTCCTCAGCATTGGTGGTTGGTGCATAAACTTGGATTACTGTGATGTTGAAAGGTCTGCCTTGGATTCGTATTGAAATCATTCTATCATTTTTGAGATTATATCCCATTACAGCTTTTCCCACTCTTTTGTTGACTATGAGGGCTACTCCATTCCTTCTACGGGATTCTTGCCCACAATAGTAGATATGATAATCATCTGAATTGAATTTGCCCATTCCCGTCCATTTTAGTTCACTGACGCCCAGGATGTCAATGTTGATTCTTGCCATCTCCTGTTTGACCACATCCAGCTTACCAAGGTTCATAGATCTTACATTCCAGGTTCCTATGCAGTATTTTTCTTTGCAGCATCGGATTTTCCTTTCACTTCCAGGCACGTCCACAGCTGAGCGTCCTTTCGGCTTTGGCCCAACCACTTCATTAGCTCTGGAGCTACTTGTACTTGTCCTCCGCTCTTCCTCAGTAACATGTTGGACGCCTTCCGACCTGAGGGGCCCATCTTCCAGTGTTATATCTTTTAGCCTTTTGTTTCTGTTCATGGGGTATTCTTGGCAAAGATACTGGAGTGGCATTGCCAATTCCTACTCCAGGTGGATTACGTTTGGTCAGAACTCTCCACTATGACCTGTCCGTCTTGGGTGTCCCTGCACGGCATAGCCCATAGCTTCTCTGAGTTACTCAAGCCCCTTCGCCATGACAAGGCAGCAATCCATGAAGGATCTTAGGACTTGTCCATCTTGCCTGCAATGAGACTGATTCCGGGCAAATCAGGCAATCCCCAAGATCAAAGTAGGAACTCTAATTATTGCTTATTTCAACTTGTTGGTGACATCATCATCACCCTTCTGTTGGCATAATTTCCTCAACAGGATTTTGTTTACTGGTTAAATAGATCAGATGCATAACTCAGAGTCCTTGGTGAATTTTGCAGCCCCCATTCACTCTTCACATAGACCAGCTGTTCAGCTGTGGCTGTGGGATATTAGTTCATCTTTGGGTTATGGGAATAGGCAGAGAGACCTTCTTGATCAAGGAAAGATCAACTTGCTCTTATTGCGGGTAGTGCTATAAATGATCAGAGATAAAAGGTGTTCCAGCAGTGGCAGGCATGATTAGAGATAAGAGCAGCTTAAAGACGGAAGTATTGAAGTTGGGGGCTTGTGTTTAAAGCTGTGCTTTGCATGCCTGGAGGCAGTTGCAGCTGGGCTTACTTCTGAGTAGATACAGGTAGAAATGAGCTGTGCTTCATGTGCTTGGTACTCAAGTCCAAATTTATAATTATATTTGTGTGTATGCGCCTATGCCTGCTACACCCCCAACACATGCTCCATGTGCTTCCACCAGGAAGGAATGCAGAGGTGCACCCCCAATTTGGATTCAATCTGGTTAATGCTGGAGAGTGGAGTGAGGGGAAATGTGGTTGCATTGATGTTCCTCCAGTTCTCGACTATGGAACAGCCTTCCTACAGAGATCCGCCTGGCACCCTCGCTGGGTGTTTTTAAGAGCCATTTAAAGACTTGGCTATTTAGGCAGGCCTTCCCTTCTGTCAATTCTTGAATTTTAGTTTTTTGTTTACTATTATTCCCCATCTTGAATACTCTATATTATTGATTTAATTGTTTAATGTTTATGTTTTATGATATTTATGATATTTTATGCTATTTGTAAGCCGCCCCGAGTAGACACTGTCTAGGGGGGCAGGGTAGAAATCTAATAAATAAATAAATAAATAAATAAATAAAATTCTCATTGGCTTGCAATATCAAAGTCTCTTCTAGACCTTCTCCCTAGAGCAGGAAGGCAAGGTGTTATGGTGGTTGTAGTCCTTCCTGGAGTGGCTGGACCCAGACTGTGATCCTGGGGGAGCATTTATCACCCCACTGATATATTGGTGTGCCTCAAAGTGGTGTCCCTCTCCCCCTACCTCCACATTTCCAATATCCACATTAAATCATTGGGAGAAATAACCGAGCAGTCTGGATGGTGTCCAACCTTACCCGTCTTTTCCACTATCTAATCCCAGAGAAGGAGTTGAAACCCTAGGCATTTTCTGGAGCAGCTTTGGAAAGGTCAGGAACGAATAAGCTGAAGCCCATGTTGAGATGAGGGTTTTGAATGGAATCCAGTGACCAACTCGATACTGTCCAACTTGATAGTCAGCCTAGTAGGTCTCAATAAAACAATTCAGCCTCAATATTTGGAATCAGTTGAAATTCCACAGCCCCCTTTCCTACAGACCTGCTGCCTCTGCAAATCAGTTGGATACCCCATGGTGGCTCATGGGAGTAGTGTGCAATTACAAATTAATTAGGGAAATAATTAATAAAAAAAAACACCCTTCCATCTACTGTCACAAATAGGGAAGTGTGTTCAAAAGATTTCAAAAGATTTAGTGTTAAAAGAAACCATTATTCATATGCGGATGGCGGGGGTTTAGAATCAAGGAAGAGTCTTTCTGACATATCAAAGGGCTTCTTTATTCTCTTGCTTAGCTCCCTGAGTCTTTTAAGAAGCCATTTCAGCAACTAATATGATACCTGTTCGTTGATAAGGAACTGTATCATATACTCCCTTCCTATTTCCGTGAGGCTGCTGGGGAAAGAATTCAATTGGAAATTACTCCATCTTCACATAATAGTTCCGTTTCAACCTGCTCGGCTCTTGCGCAACAACACAATAATCCCATAACTAAGGTCTTTCTTCTGGTAGACCAGAGTCTCAGTTGAGTGCTGCTTTTCCTTTTTAAGAGCCAGGCTATATAGAATTAGCTGTGCAGGCAGCAAAAGATGAAGCGCTGGAGACTGATTTAGCTCCCTCCTTCCTACTCTCCTAGTATCTGCTGTTCTGATAACAAACTAATTCTGTGAATGTGGACTGTTTTGTTATACTGACCAGTAGGCTCAAGGGAAGGGGCACAAGTTCCTCTTCCCTTGAGCCTACTCAGGGGAGGTGAATGAATGGAGAATTCTGCGAAAGGGCATGGCCACTTGCAACCTGGTGGTCCTGGAAGAAATCAGCAGGACATCAAGCCCATATATGCACAGTATCCCAGCAAAGTCTTGCATGTGGGGCTCTGTGTTACATGGCATTGATGGCTTGAAAGAGAGAGAGTCTGAGGATGGATTGAGAACAAAACCTTGTTGGTCAGATTATCAAACCAGCACCTATGGAGAGGAAAAGGAGTCAATCGTCAATTATGAAATGAAGAGCACTTTGAAGATGATCATTCATTTGCTGATCTCTTGGAGGTCCGGGTTGCCTACCTCCCACAGGGAAATGACAAAGCTAGCAAAGATGATGGTTCTTGTCACTGCCATGACTTGCCCTTTTGACTCAAAGAATGGTAGGGCAGGTAGCAAGGAAGACCAGGGACAGCACAGGAGTTATCTGCCTTGGCACTGGATTCTGTAGCAGCACGACAAAATGAATGCTGCACATCAACTAAAGGTCTGCAGTCCACATGTTCTGTCCATAGGCACACACAAGTCTTGGTTTTATGACTGACTCCAGACTTAATGCTTTTATTTATCCTGCCTTCCTTGTTTAGATGATTATGTATTACCGTTGCACTGTCGTTAAAATATGGTAAGCCAGCCCTGCTGTATTGGGGGCACCCAGTTCATTTCTGTCACTGAAGCTACCAACATGAATTTGACCCAACTCCGGGAGGCAGTGGAAGACAGGGGGGCCTGGCGTGCTCTGGTCCATGGGGTCACGAAGAGTCGGACACGACTTAACGACTAAACAAACAACAACAAGCTCATTTCACTTAGTGGGGCCTTGGACATTTGCCCCAAAGCCCTTGATAGCACTGTTGTTAGCATTTGTTGCCATAAGCTGTAAGGCACCTTGAGGATGTTTCAATTGAAAGGCTGGGTGTAAATCTTGAAAAAAAGATAAATTATAATCTTAACGACTTTGTTACAGTAGATTTGGCTCGTTTACATCTCTTATTAATAGGTCATTAACATTTATATTGGCTTAGAGATGAGTAACATCTAACTAATTTACAGTTCTTCAATTTAGAGCCTTTTCTGTGTATCTGTATCTCTGTTTTTAAGCTCCAATCACCACCAGTGATCTCCTGCAAGATATGCTTTCAGCCTGCCTTTCCAGCAGAGCAACCCCAACCTTTCTAGCAAAGAGGTAGGACTTAAGACATACCAAAATTGTATATTGGATTGCTCGTGGATCATACCACTCTTAGGACACATTCTTAGGCCAGGGTAATCATGGGCTTCCGTCTGAGCAATTTTGGGAACCGTGTTAAGTCCAAATGATCTTTTTCAAGGGCAAATATTCAGCATCGAAATGTTAGAGGCAGAAATGCACTTACTGAAAACGAGGGATAGGGAGGAACTAACCATGAGACTGATATAAAGAAGCACAACTTTATTTGATTACATCTTCCAGTCCAAGATTCTCGAGTGCTCAGCCATTCTTGTGTTTCTGCCCTGCGAACCTTAATAATTTATATGTCTGTTTCAAGAGGAATTTTCATTACAGCACACTCTTACCTATGCAAGGATGATATGAATCTGCCACACGTACGTCACTGTGCAAAATTAAGGAAGAAGCTGTTGTTTTTTATCCTGCAAGATACAGAGTGCATCTACAATATACAGTTATAGCAGTTTGTAAACACTTACAGTGCCTTGGCTCATCCAAAAGAATCGTGAGTCTGCTACCAAACTCTAGTGCATTCCCCTTGAATTATGGTACTTGAGCTCTCTAGTGGAAAATTTAAAGCGTGCTCACCAGACTGCATGTCCTGGTTTTCCATTGGATGGAAAAATATAAAGTGGCATAAACTTGCAGAAGTGCTGGTAGCTTAGAATCAAATATTTTAGTTCACATGTGAACTGGAGTAATCACATGCAGAGTAACCATAGATATTTCTCTCTCTTGCAGCAAAGGAATATTCCAAACCAGGAGTATGTTCTATATGATAAATGCAGGCCAGCTAACACAAGGCTTAAATTTTTAAATAGCTGGGTTACTTGGTAAAAGCATATGAAAAATAGGGTTGTCTGAATCCACTCAATCATGTGTTTTGTGATCTCTTATGTCCTATATCAGGCAGACCTTGTAATGACATCTGGATTACTACACTCACCATTTTGGCTGTGCTCCCTGCTTTAAATTCTTATGTGGCTGATAATCTCAAAGAAAAACAATAGCGGCATACAAAATATATACTTATTTGGAATTCCCTTCCTGAAAAGCATTCCAAGACGAAATAGCCAATCTTCAATCATGGATTTAATGCAGGAGGGCTCTTCCTTCCAGAAAGACAAGAGGAGATATTTAAAAAACCAAGAGGAATATGAGTGCATATCTTTCTCCCAGGGTGGATTCTAGTCCCTTATAAGGAAACACCAAATACGCTGCCAATAATGGCATGTGAAATATACTGTAACTCAGTAAATCTAACTAATTAACTTCTCAGTTATGCTGGCAGATAAATAGGGAATAAAAAGACTCCTTTCTGTACAGACAGTGAAGGTCACTGAAAGCTCCCATGAATCCTTGGGCTGTTTATACTAAAAAGTACACCATGATCTTTGGCAAAGGGTCTCCTGCTAAGTAAGTTATGTATCTGACTATTTTACTGTAAGGACAATGGAAAGCCAAGAGTCTTGACATTACTGCTAAAGAATTTAAAACAGTATTTCAACTGGAAGACTATCAAGCTGCCTTTCTTTCTCTTTTTTGGCAGCTGGTCCTGTGCATAGGTGCATCACCAAAAAACAGAGAAGGTAGCTGGTCATTACCTCTAGTTGACTCAACTACCCTATCTTTAATTACTAGCATTTCCAACCTCAAATTAGTTAGACTTCCTTTAAACTGAAGCTTTATGCTCCTCCATAGTGGTTCCCACATACATCTGGGCATCTAGCAGAAAAATGTCTGCCCATGTATTTCCTCTAGTCCTCATGCTTACACAAGGAGGACCATAATGGACGGAACACATACTTTGTGTGGAGACCCTTCCAGATTTAGTCCTATATATCTTCAGTTAGAACATCCTTCCTCAGCCAGGATCTGTAGGCTGAATCTTAGTCCCAGCTAGACTAAACACTATAAATCGTCTGTATTTATACAAGTGCTGAATTAAAATTCAACAATTAATTCAGTGGGCCTATTCTGTTTGAACTAACTAGACAAATAAGTAGGTTCGAGGTCAAATCAATCCTGAAATCTCACTAGAAGCAAAAATGACTAAACGGAGGTTATTGTACACCAGACTCACTGGAAAGGACTGTAATGCTAGGAAAGGTTGAAGGCAGCAGGAAAAGAGAAGGACCAAACATGAGGTGGATTGACTCAATAAAGGAAGCTGTGGGCTTTTGCAGGACCTGAACAGGGGTCTTAAAGACAAGAACTTTGGAGTTCACTGCTTCATAGAGTTGGCATAAGTCAGCAGCAACCACATAGCACAACAACGAAGTCTACTTGAATAATGGCAATGGGATTTATGTTTTGGATTATAACCTCCACCACCATGGCCGGTGTTGGATGATGAACCCACAATGAAGTCAAGTAAGGAGGATCAGGTATTTGGATTCTATATTAGATTAAAAATGGACACCTACTGTCAGTTAGAGCAGAAAATAGTGGGCGAGATGCCTCAAAAGTATGACAACATATGACACAGCTCTCTCTGTTCCTTAGTGTGTTTATATAACACAAACAACAAAACCCTCTTCAGCTAATGCTCATATAGTCAGCATTGTGACAAAGCATATGAGTGGATTTTCACCCCTGTACCATTATGGACACAACTACAGAGGAAATGATATCACATGCTGGACAATGAAAAGTGTATGAAAAGGGAGTTCCACAGTGCATATTCCATAAAAGAGACAAGAATCACACATCATTCACACCCTGTTTCTAAAGAATCATGATGAAGTATGATCACAACCCAAGAACCTGAATTCCAGAACTGAATTTATGGCAAAGTTGAGAACCTTCTTAATCCCATACAAAACTAGAAGCTGTTACTTGGCTCTATGGATCCACACATTTTCTGACTCTAGACATCTGGGGTTAGTACAACCCTCTTCATTCTGGTGTGTTCCAGACGTGCTGGGGTACAAAACTCTTAATCTCCAACCACTATTGACATAGGTCCTGCTGGTAGGGAATAGTATCAGGTGCAGTCTAACATATCAAGGGCTCCAGGTTGGCGAAGATGGAGGTAAAAAACAGACCATTTATCATCATTGTCAACAATTCATGGGTTGAGTTGAGACATGCAAATATGTCTTTAATGTAGAATAAATTATATAATCTGTGCTGTTAGGTGTTTCTGATGTAGGAAAAGAAGATGCTGCCCCTTCTTGCAGTCAAAATTTTGTCCACCTAGCCTGGACTTACCTTACATATTCTAAAAGGCTACCTCAGAAACAATTAAGATCCCAGGTATTGCACTTGAAACCTTCTGCATGAAAAGCATGCCATCTACCAAATGGCTCACTAGTCAGCTCGGTTTAAATTCTTAAGTTTTTTTAAAAAAATATAAAACAAAATCATTTGAACTTAAAAATATCTAATAACACACAAAAAAGAACTACACAAATTGTTTTCTCCTACTCCAGGACCATTTGTAGATATAACCAATTTTTCCTTCCTTTATGGAGTCACAGTCTTCTTCCAAAATTGTCTAGCCTTCTTGTGAAGGTGCACAACCCTTCCCCCTTCATTTCCTCAAAATTGATATTCTCCCCAAATATCTATTAAAACATGCTTACTTATCAACCCCTTCTTTACACATCAACGTATTCTTAATAATTTTATCCCGAACTCTTTATACTATTCATTTAATTGAAAGTCATATTTTGTTTTCCAGTTCCTAGCTACCATTAACCTTGCCGCTGTCAGTAAATTGGCTGCTTTATGAAATTCTACTATCTTCCAATGCTCAGCTCATTAAACTTAACAGCTGCCAATAATACTGACTGAGACCAAGTTATAATGCTTGCAATAATTAATGCTTGTAACCTCAATATAATGCAGTGATAATTGATACTTGTAACTGCACTATTACACAATCTTCCGCTCATCCTTAGTCTACAATTTTGTTGATTAAACTGCTACAAGTGTGATGTTCCAATATCTGTGTTATCAGCATTTTCCTAAGAGTAACAGAGCTCTCCAAACAAGATCTCAAATGAAGGGACTGTTCGCATGTTTTCAGTTACAAATGCCATCAACTCCAACCTGCATGCCAATGGTTAAGGACAATGGGAGTCATAAGCCAAAGCATCTGAAGGTACCAGAGCCCTTGCTTAATAGGATCTATGGAGGTCATCATATGCTTAACTGACTGGCCAAAAGTGGCCTCAAGATTTATGTATCTGCCCTTCTTAGTACCTTGAACAACAGCAACACATTCTGCAACATAGTGCTTACAGTTTTTGTGTAACGTAGGTCTTCCACGCAGAACCTCTCTTCAAATATGACAATGTGAGCTAGGGAGGCCATTGAATTTTGCATAAATTGAAACAAGGTGGTGCATCTGTTGGCCTACTTGGAGAAGTCCCTATAGAATCAAATGGTGAAATATAGGTATCCACTGACAGCTACCAAAGAAATGCTTCCTGCATCTCCATTTGATAAATGGTGGCATATCTACCTGGAAAATGGGTTGCAGAGAACATGTTCTACTTAACCCTCTTCTCCATCCATTGGTAATCCATTAGTGTCTGGCCTGGTTTACACTCAAAGTACTCGAGGCCAGCCGTATTAGGCCAAGTGAGTGGGCTGCCTCACTGTAAGCAATGGAGCTTCCCTTTCTCAGCTAGCCTTACTCAATTCTTCTAAGCTAACTTGTTGTCCTCAGGCACTGCCCCCTTTTAAGCACTGAAGACTGCCAGTCCAACCAGATTCTGGAAATAGGGTATCGGGGGCAGTCCTATATGGTTCCTCACCTTCAGGTAACAAAATATTTTCAGTCTTGAAGAAACCCATCCCCACAACCTGATCTGCAGCTGGGTACATGTATCTTTTGTAACTTCATTCAATGTAGCAAACATTCTTCTCTACCCAACTTTAAAACCTGGGACTAATTAATTGTAGTTATACCCCACTGATCAATGGGATTTTGGCAAGTCAGCAACAATATAACCCTATTGTTTTAATGCCTCTACTCTGGTTGAAACTAATAATTGCCTGTAGGCCCTGGAATCATAGCTCTGTTCCACCTCATTGGAAGGCTACTTTGGTAAATTCTTGTGTCAAAGTATTCGGGAAAATCATCTTTCATTGATACAACTCCTTCTGTAGAGAATGGGAACAATTCTACAACTTAAGAGATGAACACTGCAGTCAGAATAAAAGGAAAACGCTTCCTGCACATGAATTAATGAAATGATGAATGTACAACAAAAAAGGGGTAATAGTTGATTTTAATTCTTTTAAATACCTTACATTTCTAG
The DNA here is from genome assembly GCA_037013535.1 of Intellagama lesueurii. Taxonomy (NCBI): domain Eukaryota; kingdom Metazoa; phylum Chordata; class Lepidosauria; order Squamata; family Agamidae; genus Intellagama; species Intellagama lesueurii. The sequence goes on along the minus strand of JBAJHW010000003.1, from coordinate 17,442,602 downwards.
TGTAAAATTACTGCACAGTTAATGCATGCTGGGTTATTATTTACACATATATGTACAGAGTGGAGATAATTAACAAAAGAGCATACTACAAAATAAACAAAAAATTCTATAATTTATTTGCAATAATTTCTTAAATATAGATTGACTTTATGGTATTACTGGATACAGATTCTCTGTATTAAAATACAAAATAATATTGAAACATTATAAAAAACTCTAGTACCAGAAATTTTTTTAATTTAAATGGAACTCACAGATATGTCACCTGCTCAGTCTTAATTACGTCTTTTATATTCTCTGAGGTTTAGGGGAGAATTTTGATCATAATGAGTTCTCTTGTGTCCAAGACAACCAAACTTTGTAAGAAGGGATAAAGAGCACCATAACTTAAAGAATTAATGTTATATTAATTCTTCACAATAGTAGGTTTTAGCTGTGGTTCTAGTTCACTGGCAGGAAATATTACAGAAATGGCAGAACAAAAGGGGCCCAAATCCTCCATCAGTCTGCATAATTATCTTTAAAAGTTGAATTGTAAGTTCTATAGTAGTGGTTCCTAACCTTGGGTCCCCAGATGTTCTTGGACTACAGCTCCCAGAAATCCTGGGCAGCTCAGCTAGTGGTAAAGGCTTCTGGGGGTTTTGGTCCGAACTGCAGAGCTGGAAGTTACCCTAGGATTCATCGAGTTCAGTCACTGTCAAGGAGGCACAGTGGGGAAATGAACTCCCAATGTGTGATTTTGCAGCCAGATGCCTAAACCACTGAGCTATCCTATTTGGAAAAGTATACATCCCCCACTTCAGCTGAAAAATACATGCACATTGAAGTTGGCTTCTATACACACATATTTTGGAGGACATTTACATGCAGTTTGTAACCTAGTTTAGCTTCTGCGGCTGTTCCTCCTTTGAAAGTCACCAATTACGCTAGTCAAATGCTCAGGAGTGGATGAAGAGACTGAGAAACTGACAGTAGCCAACTGTTATATGGGGCTGCCTGTCGACTCCTATCAACAAAGCACCGAGCTCATTTCAGGGTTCTGCATCTCGCTATCTCCACTTTCATTGAAAGGTAAAATTGATCTTGTCAAGCTGCATGTTCGGGCAGAGGAATAGAAGGCAGAGGGGAAGAGCTGCTTCACTGCTTTCCCATTGGTCTTCGCCAGCTCTACATCACCCTCCCCAAGCTGCTTTTTCACCTAAGGAGTGTACATGTGCACCAGCGGGCAAGACTTTTCTTTGGCTTACTAGGTGGTTGCTCTGTATTTTCAAAACAGAGATGGAAAGTTTATTGCTTTTACTGCCCTTTCCTGTTCCCAGCAAAAACTAGACTTCATCAGGTTGAAATCTTAACACCTCACCCACTCTTCTGCAATGTATGAAACATCTTCCCCATTACATGTCCTGACAGCAGGCATGCAGACTGCTTTGCTCCAAAATCAAGCTTCCGAATGCTCTGCCCGTTAACACCATTGCTAACAAAAGAATTTTGTTTTAGATCTCAAAAGCTCACACAGGGATTTTTGTGCTTTTTCAGCTATCAGTGAAGACAGCTCCACTACATGTACAGTATGTATAGAGAAAGCTTTCATTTATGTTAGCAGTTTAAAATCACAGCAGAAGATTTTCTCCTTACGAAGGTTTGGACCAGAAGCTCCAGCGTAGTAAGGCACACAGGAAGACACCAGGAATAAGTGCAGAGAATATTTACTTGCTGTACATATTTACATAGTAAACATAGGCATTCAGCAGTCAAATGGACAGAACGTAAGCATGACAGTCAAAATAGAACTGTGAAGGGCACACTAACCAGCCTCTTAATTTATACTACCTCCAACCAATCAAATTAGTGGTTCACCTCATGGTAGTTAATTCCACACGGCTGTGTCCTTCTTGTCATGTAGGCAGTGACTAAATAACTCCATCTTCACTAACCAATTGTTAATTACATTTCTTCTTCTTAAAGACCTAACAATTTATACCTATCAATCTAGTCTCTTTGAGAGACAGGACATATAGTAGGGTCTTTGTAATAGTAATAATCATGTGTCATCAAGTCAATTCTGACTTATGGTGACCTTTTTCAGGGTTTTCCAGGTAAAAAATACTCAGAAGTGCTTACCATTCCCTTCTTCTGGGGGTGATCTGGGACTGAGCAGCTTGCCCAAGGCTACACAGGCTGGCTCTACTCGCAGGATGCCCAGTGGGGAAATCGAACCTATGGCTCAGCAGCCAGATGTCTAAATCACGGAGCTCTATTGTAGAGAATCTCAAATTCTGAGTAGGTGCATTTGGAAAGAAGCAGGCTTTCAGATATCTCTGCCCCATGCAGAAGTAGTCAAAGTCACCACATTATGTGACAGATACAAATATTCAGTAAAAACTGATTTTGGAAAGGTATTTCCATATGATCAGCTTGTGAGTAAGACTATGGGAGCAGGGTGGGGAGAAAAAAATATTGAGTGGAAAGACCATTTCTTACTAACTCAGCTTCCTCAAAAAATTACTAACAAAAAAAGGTCTGATTTTGAAGTTAACAGAGCTCGGCTTGCAAATATTGCAGTTCCTTTTAATTGTGCTGACTTTCTGGTTGAGATCAAAGCTATTTCCTTGATGGTTTTAGGACTGTTCACATGACTTCCCTGCCAAAAGAGTAATTTTTCTCTTTCATTCCAGTGGAGAAAGTTGATCCATACCAAAATCCCCTCTCCCTGGAATGAATGGTGCACGTGCAAGACATCCATGTGCACACAAATGGGTTTTCTTTCTCATTGCTGAAGGGCTTCTCATTAGGCATGCCTTGAATGAGTAATGTGCTAATTGCACACAGACTTTTACACCCTCTCCCTCCCTTTATATTGAGTGTTTTGCTTTTCCCACAATTACTATCCTCTATCTGAGTGGTTCCCAACCTTGGGTAACCGAGGTGATCTTGGACTGCAACTCCCAGAAACACCGGACTGCACAGCTGGTGGTGCAGACTTCTGGGAACTGCAGTCCAAGAACACCCGCATTACTCAAGGTTGGGAATCACTGCTCCATCCAAATTTAATTATGACATACGATTTAAACTCATATGATCTCAACTTTTGTTTGCAAAGCATATCACTAAGAATCATTCTTAAAAACATAATAAAATAGTTTTGTCTTGTGATTTAACAGATGATCCACTGCTTATTATGTGTAAAATACTAACCTCTGCTACATGCACTCCTATGCACAGCGTAGGAGCCTCGTAGCGTAATGGTTAAACTGCAGAACTGCAGCCAAAACTCTGCTCATGACCCAAGTTCAATCCCAGGTAGCCAGCTTGAGGTTATCTCAGCCTTCCATCCTTCTGAGGTCGGTAAATTGAGTACCCAGCTTGTGGTGGGGTGTGTGTGTGCAATGTGTAGCCTGCATAGATACATTGCAAACCACCAACATAGTGGTTTAAGTGCTATGGGGCAGTGTAGAAGCAGCACACTTTTGTTTCTGCTTTGCACTTTGGTAGTGGCTCAATAGCCTGCAAAATGCTTTTGGCCCAAAGGCAACAGAAAAGCCTGTGTACACTATGGGAAGCAAAGCTTCCTTAAACTACAAGCACCTCTTTTCAAACTATTGTCAATTGTCACTTTAATTATGGGACACTAGATTAGATTGCTATTTAAGCTCTCCTTGGTTTTTCCTTTATCAGTTTTGCTGTACATATAAACAGAAACAAATCTGTGCCAGCAAGATCTGCCTCCTCCTTGACATCAGCCACAGCACTGCACTTCACCCATGGCATTGTTGCCGCAGATGCCGACGTCAGGAACAGAGCAATCTACTCTACGGGTATGTGAAAGGGCAAAGTTCTATGCAGGCCACAGAATGACCTACCTGGTCATGGGTTCAACGGTGTATACAGACAAATGCCTAATTGGGGCTTAGACCACACTTACGGTAGACCCATTATAATCAACAAGAACTGGTGTTTGAGTCCAACTAACTCTTTTAATTTTTTTTAAAAATGACATTCCTTGAGAACTACTGGATAGCTTGGGGTTCAGGTCTTTGGCTGTGGAGCCAGAGGTCAGGAGTTCGATTCCCCACTGTGTCTCCTTGGACAGGGGTTGGTCACAATGATCCATAGGGTCCCTTCCAACTCTGAATTTATAAGATGATGATGATTAAAAGAAGATCCAAACATTTTCTGAAAGCCAGTTATTTACACGATGGGACGATTAATTATACAGATCAGTGGGTGGGCAACTTCCACGGAACTGGGGGCCCCAAAGGCCCACCCTCAGACCTTGAAGAGTTGCATCTGCTCCCACAATTCCTTACCTTCCCAAAATATTTTTCTTTCTTTTTTAACTGAAAAAGCTCCCCCCCCCCCCCACATCAACCCTGTGGCATTTTAATTTTTTTAAATCTTTTTAGGGGTCTGTGTGAGGATTCAGGGCAAAATAAGACAAAACTGATCCCTGCCCCCTCTGTGAGCACTATAATACTTTTTGAGGGGGAAAAAAATAAAGATTGAGGAGACTACAGACAGCTAGGGATGCTAAGTGGGGGCACCATCTAGATTTCTGGAGCACTGCATGCTGCCTGTGGCCTGCACTTTGACCTGCCGAGCTGCAAGAAGAAACAATAATGCCAACATCATTAAAAGTGCTGTTGAGAAAGATGGGCTTCATGCAATGAAAGAATCCTTCTAAGATGTCCATACATTAATTAAGGTAAGATAAAGATCAAACCTCAAAATTCTGCTTATACACTGATGAGATGTGGCCTATAGCATGTAGTTCTTGAAAATACACCTCAGCCTCTGTTTTCTCTCAGCTGCTGGATTGCAACCATGTACATCAATAGAGACCTATAACTGGTGTGTTTTTTTCCACTAGGAATTACCACACATACAGTGAGCTAGTGTGGTGTAGCAGATAGAGAGATGGACTCAGACTCAGGAGATCTGGGTTCAAATCCTTGTCCAGCTGTGGAAACTCACTGGGGGTGCCAATAATAAAACCACTCCTTACATATCTCAAGTATCTTGAAAACCCTATTAGGGTTGCCCTAGGTTAGTTAGAGGCTACTTGTTGGTATGTAGCAACAACAACTGCAAACAGATTCCAACTTCTGATTTCTGAGAAATGACAGAGATCTAGTAAAGCATTATCACAATCCTCTACTATGAGGATAGTGATGGCAGTCCAAGGAACTCTATCACCCACACAACTCGCAAAACACAGAATGCAAAACATTACTGCCACATAAATTTACTACCTTTACAAATAGGGACGTGGTAGCGCTGAGGGTTAAACCGCAGAAGCCTCTGTGCTGCAAGGTCAGAAGACCAGCAGTCGTAAGATCGAATCCACGCGACAGAGTGAGCTCCCGTCGCTTGTCCCAGCTCCTGCCAACCTAGCAGTTCGAAAGCATGTAAATGCGAGTCTATAAACGGGTACCACCACAGTGGGAAGGTAACGGCGTTCCGTGTCTAGTCACGCTGGCCACGTGACCACGGAAACTGTCTACGGACAAACGCTGGCTCTATAGCTTGGAAACGGGGATGAGCACCGCGCCCTAGAGTCGGACACGACTGGACTAAATGTCAAGGGGAACCTTTACCTTTACCTTACAAATTGGAAAGATAGTGAAATGGGCCCCACAGATGCCAAAGGATAGTAATAAGATGGATGAAGTGGATAGACTCTCAGTCTTTCCCATCTTTTGTTGAAAGACAAAACATTTAAATTATCAACTAAAGGGGCATTGTCAGCGGCAACTGCCTAGCAACCCCTCTGCCCTGAATGCATGTTTTTGGGGTGAGATGCAAAATGAAGAATGAGTTTGTTAGTTTTGCTCATTGGGTAATTAGTCTTACTTGGGCTTGGTGGCATTCGAACAAACGTTTTAGCTAAACCGAGCAATAAGGTTCATCTTTTCATGAACAACAATGCTAAGATCAGATACAATCAGTTTTACAGCACACTTCTTCATAGAGATTTTCAAGATACCAGGAAAACTTCAGTGAGAGCAACTTGGAATCAATGCATTTTAGTCTGGCTAGGGCAAAGAGCAAGTATAGAAGTCGGGTAGGGCAGCCACCAAGGGCTTGACAAATCCTCTGCTTCTGAAGTTGAAGACAAACAGCAAACCCAAGTAATTTGGCAAAGTTAGCTCTTTGATCCACACTGGCGGCAGCTCCCTGCGGCTTCAGAAAGGATTTCCTAGCCCCTACCTGCAAAGTCTGGGACTGGAATGGAAAATAATACATATCAGCTCTAAGTTATGGCCTCTACCCCATTGAGTTTGATGGATTACAAGCTATACTGGCCCTAGGTCTCCTATAACGGCAGCAATGCTAAACTGAGAAAACAAATCAATTGCACTCCAAAATATGAAGCTGATTTGGCAAAGGGGAAGCCCACATAATTCCAATAGTTTCATCACAACAGCAAAGTCCTTCTACAAGTAGATTACATTGCTGGTATGGGTTAACACTGTCCCAATATGTAGGAAGCAGGATCGAAGCTCGGAAACATAACAGGAGAAAGGATGCAATTATCACCAGTTACCTTCCAGGGGCAGTTCCCTTTCCCATGAAGTCTAAGCAACTAAGCCAACGAAGTACTTGATCAGGGCTTTTGAAGATGAGCTGAGTTGCTCATTTCAGTCAGTGAACAAGCTGCAACAGACTCTGATGTCAGTCCAGGCCACTTCCTTGCTATTCATGAAAGGAAGAAACGGATGGCAACAGAACAATCCATTATTGTGATTTCACACGGATCCAGATGTCATACACACTGGCTTGAATCCGGCTGACTGGGTTTCAGAATACGAAGCTGGACTGAATCTTGTGCACAGCCTATCCTGTTCCACTATTGATCATGCTAGTTTTCTACCTGCACTGCTTTTTCTTTCTTTCTTTCTTTTTTTTAAAAGAAAAACATGTTTTCTTTTAAAAAACTTTTTTCAGTCTATGGTTTCTTCATTCACCCAAAGACTGTGCAGCCTCATCATTTTATAGTATGTGTAGACTGGAAAAGAGTTGAGGAGACATTCCTGTATGAAAATTATCTTTGCATTTGCTAGCGTTAACAGACATGAATAATACACTGATGAACAACCGACAGGCGACTCATAAAAGGGATCCAGTAATACAGAACAGCAGCCCTGTAACAGTACCACAGTTTACTGCCTGATATTTCAATAATGGGACAATCAGAATTGTAACTTCAGATAGAAACTAATCATACCAATATAAAATAGAATTTTCAGAAGATTTGATTTTATGAAACTTCACTAGCAGGACACTTTGAGCAAATGTCCAAGACCTGATGTTGCAACATGAACAGAACTCAGAATACACCAGAGTTGGCTTGTTATGTTTTGAAGTGAGTCAAACAATACTCAGTACCATGGCATGTGTGTGTAAAATCATTAAACCCAGTGCTTTCAGAAGACACTTGTCAAATTTGTAGAGGAAAACTCAAGAGTTTGAACAGTCTCATGTGTTAAACCACTGGTGAATGGATTTTGGAGACATAATGGATTTTACTTAAAGCTCCAATTACTCGTGTTCATTACCTGTTCGTTTTTGCAACATTATAAACTCCAGTTTTATTATTTCATTTGTACTGAGCTATTCAGCTGGGGTCCCGCTGTCTTCCAATTTGAAGGGCCCAAAGTAAAAACAGAAAATAAAACACAAAGCCATGAGTAATTTATCTTCTTGATGTTCAGGTTATGTTTTCTTTTCAGAGCAGACTGCTTCTATAAATATAATTTATTAATAATTTTGTGAATAGAACATAAAATAGTGAAGAAACCAAGCCAATCATTCAGGTACTGCCTTGAAAATGCCTTTTAAAACAAACAAACAAAAAAACCCCACACTTTTGTTAAATGGTGTTCAAATCAATGGCATTTTCATGCCTAATAAGTGACATTCATTCCACTTGCAAGTTGTGAATTATCAACAGTTTTAAATACTGGTTTAAATCAAAGACTTCCTTAGAAATGACTTGGACCAACTGAAAATCAAAATCAGCTCAAAAAGAGGCTGATGTTTCTCTCTTTAAAAAAACAAACTATAGTTACCAATGGAGAATGATAGAAAGAGTACCATTTTCAGTTTGAAAACAAGAAAGATTTTTTTAAAAAAACCAAACAAACCCTGTTGACTATTTTCATTAGGTTTTGTTCCACTTGTAAGGAGCTACATAGTCTGCAGTAGCAGACGTCGAAGGAAATCTACCACATGCAGGGCTAACTGGCAGACCTCTGTATCTGTGTCAGATTAAAAAAAATCATAGTGCTTATTGCCGTTACCATGGATACCATGAAGATACTGCTGTCTAACTTTTACTAGAAAAAGACAACGTAATTTTCTGGAACAAGTCCTGTATTGCCTTCATATGTTGCTTTCAGCCATCCTGGTTCCACAGAGGGATACACTGTTGAGAAATAGAAAGACTGAAATTATTTTCATAGAATCATCAAATCATAAAATAATGGAGTTGGAAGGGGCCCATTAGGCCATCAGGTCCAACCTACTGCTCAACGCAGGAATCAATATCTGACAGATGTTTGTTTATTTTTCTCTTGAATACCTCCAATGCTGGAGAGCTCCTCACCACCTCCTGAGATAATGGGTTCCACTGTTGTACTGTTCTAACAGTTAGGAAGTTTTTCCTGATATTCAAACTGAAATTCGTCTTCTGTTACTTGAGCCCATTATTACATGTCTTGCACTTGGGGATGACTGAGAATATATCCTGCCCCTCCTCTCTATGACTATCTTTCAAGCATTACTTTCAACTGGTAATCTCTTTTGAATCCATGTTTTAAACAGTAATACTGTGCTCTCTCTCCTAGACAAATGTTTCAAACAGCAAGAGCAACAACAACAACAAAATGATGACAACAACATAAGGGTATATATGTGCATGCATATGGAACACACATACATATATATCAGCACAAGTAAACTAAAAACAGGGACATTCAGATTTAAGTCTGTTGCAGCCAATCAAGGACATTGTTTTTTTCATTCTTTTTCATGCAAAAAGAAATTTGCAGGCTTATAAGTACTTCAAGACTGATGTTACTGCTCTAATAATAACCATAAAACATGCTGCATCTTACCATTGGAAAATATTGCTCCCTGGGGGAAGGAGAGCTCGTGACTATGCTCAGCCTTGCAGGAGTACATGGCTTTGGCTTGCCTGAAAAATCACAGTGGTCATTATTACATTAAAAAAAGAAACAGACAACCTAGGAATGAATGGAAGGGCATTTGTATTAAACTAAAAATTGCACTAAGGATTTTTTGTAAGTAAAGTACATTATGGTAAATACTACCCATATCTTAACATTCCCTCCCCCAAAACCTTAAACAGATTTAGAGCAGTGCTTCCCAACCTTGGGTCCCCAGATGTTCTTGGACGACAACTCTCAGAAATCCTGGCCAGCACAGCTAGTGGTGAAGGCTTCTGGGAATTTTGGGCTAAGAACACTTAGGGACACAGGGTTGGGGAAAATACTGATGATGGAAGGAGCCTTTTTAAGGAACAGGATACAACCTTGTAACTTTGTAACCTGTGTACCTCTGATGTACAAGAGTATCTACACCTTGCCATATTGATTTAAGGAGGGGGCAGAAATATCTAAGAGACTTAAAATAAAAGTATAATTTAAAATAATATTTTAAGAACAGGCAATGTAGAAGAGGGTCTAGGTACTGATGGGGGATATGCAGATATCCCACTGCAAAGACTAGAATAATTCACAAATGACTGTAGACTAAATATCTGGTATTTTATTTTTATTTTATGACTTCAAGCTTGCCCACCCCACCTCCATGTAGCAGCTGTGGTGTAGTTTAACTCTAAAACACTTATTAGGTATGCTTTGGGGAAAAAAACCTTTTCCTCTGAGATGCCTATAGAGTCGTTGTGAGCATAAAACAACACAGATGGATGCTTTCATTCTTGAAAACTGAATCATTTTTGCTCTTACTGTACTCCTTCTTTCTAAAAGTTCAAAGTGACCTATAAGGCGTAGGCAATAATCTTCTATTTAGATCCAAATCAGCAACATAGTGATCAGGTTTTAGCACTGGTTGTTGTTAGTCCAACTTTCCCCTTTTATTTTATGAAAGCAGTGGCTGTATTGAACAGATGACTAATGAAAAAAAAGTTTGCAATAAGTTGCTAAACATGATCTGACCAAAGTTTGAAGTTGGTTTGTGAACCACAATTTGGGGCGGGGGGGGGGGGGGGTGGAACCTTTGTCATTTGCCTTCCTATCTGAACTCAGAAACCTTTGCTTAGATTTTAACCACCAGCTTCTTGGACGGTGTGTGTTAATCTTGACTTAAAAGAGAAATATCCTTTTTTCAAACCCAAACTCTTCTCTAAGGCGAACGAATGAGTTTTGCGTAGCTCAACATCACTCTGTCACTTCATGACTGAGTGTAGGATTCAAACACGTTTTCCCCCAAAAATTTCACCAAATTACACAGCTCACATGAGAGTAAAACAGATCCCACAATTTTGGGAGGGGTAGTCTAAAAACATACATTTAGATATCTCTAGTTTTGAAGATATTCTCTTGAAAATGGGCAAATGGATGAATGACAAGGTATGAAAGTGAGGAAAACAAGTATGAATGTAAATAGGTCCCTATTTCTTATTGTCTCTCCCTCTCTTTAAGAGAGAGAGCTTAATATCCCAGGCAGTATAGTTAAATTATCTATCTTTACCGATTCATTTTTAGAGCACACGTTATTCCTCCATGATCTCAGATAAGTTCTTTAAATTCTCCTTCCCTTGGAGAAGGAAGGAAAGGTGGCAGAGAGAGTTGGCTGAGGACAAACCTGAATTTGGAGAGGTCTGAGCTCAGTTTGAAACAGGATAGACCACTTCCTATTTTGCTTTTAGAATTCTCTGTTTATTACTACCACTACTACAACTCCAGGAGGATAATGAAAAACTCATCACTAAGTTCAAGCTAAGGGCCAGAATTCTATTGGTATCTGAGTAACTTGCCACAGCTGATCAGGTGTGGCAAGGTATCTCAGTCCTATGCCTAATCATGTGCCCGATTTCACAACCAAGATGTGCCCAGCACCTTGCCAATCTGCACAATTTGCTACAAGAAGTTATGCAAACCACATGCAAATACAAATAGAATTCCAGCCCATGATTTTTAGAAAAAGTTTCTAGTCCACATGAGTTTACAGCAGAAGGGCATGCATGATGTTCAAAATAAGGAATATTCAAAGGATACAGCATTGTCGAAACACAGCTTACCTTCCTGGGGGAGTCTGTTTAAGTGAGCAACCACTTTCAAACAGCTGGGCCCTTGCTGCTACACTACAATGTAGAACATATTTGAGAGTTACACACAGTCTGTTGAAAGCAGGAATTAAACACTACCCCCCCGAACAAAACAATTAGGCCAACTTACACGGACCCTGGTCTCTGATAGCCATTACTTGATGCTGTATCTAATCGCAGTCTTCTGCCTATTTTTGGAGGCAGATCTGGGTTTTCTGGAGCCTTTGGTGTCTCTTTGGCATCTAAAGAAGTTAGGCTCTGTACTGAACCACTGCAACTTTTGTTACCTAAGTAACAAAAAGATGAAATGAAATCAGCTTGGGCATCTTTTAGTTCAACTCTACATTTGCAGAGCAAAACTGAAGCCTGAGATAACTACATTACCACCTCAATTTAACATCATGCAAGATTTGCATTTACAGAATAGAAATCAAAGACAAAATGGGATGACACTTCAACCCTTCCTTTGCCTGCTACTTGGCTCACACAATTCGTTACGCTCACGTGGAAAGGAAAGCCTGGGAAAAGTTATAGGTTGTGCAACGGGCAAAGACAAGATTAATCGTGTCCCCTATCTGTGCTCTTCCCAGTTTGCGAGATTCGCATTTGCTCCTTATCTCAATCTGTACTAAAATGCAAAACATGCAACATAGCAATTCTCTTTTTAATGAGGCAGGAGCTACTCTGGTGTGTGATAAGACAAAAGTATGTGTTGAATCAGGAAAATTTTAAAAATGGAACAATCCTGTACAGTGGTGAAGTAACTTGAATTTTAATCATTGCTGAGAAAAGCCTTTGGTACTGTAATGTAAATAAGTAGCAGGAAAGGTGAAGCTTTTTTTCTCAAGACAATATATTTACTGAAGCTTCCAGTGGTTTTTGCACAAAATCCAGACAAAATTAATGAATGAAATAGTAAGTATCGACCTCTCAATGGCCTAGAATTGATGTTTTCCTCCACATTTGATTAAACTTTTAGTGATTTGCAATTGACTAATGTATGAACTTATAGACCAGTAACTCCCAACAAATTCTGGCTTCTGGGACCTAAGGGAAGGAATCACTGTTATAGACACTTATTGTATATAAAAAGATACAAAAATTATTAGTGTCCTCATATAAAAATAAATGTTTACAGCTATTAAAACACTGCAATAAGTTACAGTATCCAGTTCTAAACTAGAACAACCCAAAACAAATCTCCAGTACTTGCTGGGGGATTCTGAGAATTGTAATATTTTTTTTTAAAGAAAACCTTTCCCAAGCTCTGAAATATATAGGTTTTCTTTCTTATCTATTATGCAGTGTTATCACACAGCACTTACTTTCAGCAGAAGGAATGGACCTGATGGAGGAAGCTGCTGATCTTTTCATCCCAGAGAAACTATACAGCCCTCTTTGGGTCAGGTCTACTGGGGAAGTCACATTCTCTGGACGGGTGACAGAGGTAACACTCTGACAGTCAGACTCTATGTCAGTTTTTGCTGTATCCTCCTTGGAGGAGGATTCAGGGCTTGTGGTCCAAAGGCCTGAATTTTTCTGCCCATTGGATGCTGGAGGCGAAGTGATCCACGGAACCGCTCCTGTTTTCTCCCTGGGCTGAGAAGAGGCAGGTTTGGTGGTGCTGTTTTGTTCTGAGGAGTGAGAGGAGAGGGATTCTATGCTGCCCATCGGGGTGCTGTCTGGACTGCTACTATATGAATCACCTAGAAAGCAGGAAGATTGAGAGGAAGAAAAAGAGAATGACTCAAAGGGCAATTTTTTTTAATAGGATGGCGACACAACTATTTGTCAACAAAAGTACACAGGAATGCATCATGGTCTAATGGCATACATAGTACAGTGGTGCCTCGACTTACTAACGTCCTGACTTACGACCATTTCGAGTTACGACCAGCTCCGGTCGCAAAATTTTACTTCGACTTGCGGCCGGAGCTTCCAGTTACGAACAGAAAAAGGCAGGGGAAAAAGGCGGGGAATTCAAATTGCTAACCGTTGGTAAGCAAAGAGGTTGCTTCTTTGTAGCTCTTTCACCCCAACGGTTAGAGTGAGTGCGATCAGAGGAGGCTTCGGACTGCCTGGTAAGGTAAGCTGCTGCTTTCTGTTTTTTAAAAACTGTTCTGGGTGGGTTTTGCAGTGTGGTTTTGGGCTGGGGGGGGTTATGTTTCTGTGCTGTGATGGGTCTTGGGGGGTTTGTTTGTTTTTTGGTATTTTCCCCCCCATTTCCGATGGGTCTTGGAGAGTTTCCTTGCTTTTTGGGTTCCCCCCCCCCATTTCCGATGGGTCTTGCGGGGTTTGGTTGCTTTTTGGTCCCCCCCCCATTTCCAATGGGTCTTGCATGATCTGCTTGCTTTTTGCTTTGCTTTCTTTGCATTTCCGATGGGTCTTGCACGCTCTGCTTGCTTTTTGATTTGCTTTCTTTGCATTTCCGATGGGTCTTGCACGCTCTGCTTGCTTTTTGCTTTGCTTTCTTTGCATTTCCGATGGGTCTTGCACGCTCTGCTTGCTTTTTGCTTTGCTTTCTTTGCATTTCCGATGGGTCTTGCACGCTCTGCTTGCTTTTTGCTTTGCTTTCTTTGCATTTCCGATGGGTCTTGCACGCTCTGCTTGCTTTTTGCTTTGCTTTCTTTGCATTTCTGATGGGTCTTGCACAATCAGCTTGCTTTTTGCTTTGCTTTCTTTGCATTTCCGATGGGTCTTGCACGCTTCGCTTGCTTTTCTTCCCCCCCCCCCCCTTCGACTGGAAGGGATTAATCGCGTTTCTGATGGGTCTTGCAGTGATTTTTTTTTTTTTTTGTGATTTTTTCTTTGGCCAGAATGGATTAATTGCACTTCAATGCATTCCTATGGGAAATGGTGCTTCGACTTACGACCATTTCGAGTTGCGACCGGAGTTCCGGAACCAATTAAATTTGTAAGTCGAGGCACCACTGTACCAAGATTCATCAGAAGGGAATGTATTATTCCACGATTCTGCAGAAATGCAGGATAAACCAAGGCGCTTGCAGAATTTGCAGAAAAAGCCAAGACACTCTTTCATGCACTTACTTTCCCCAATCATGGTGCTCAAGAGAGTACACAGTAGGACCACTTTATCTGTGGGGGATTGGTTCAAACCTCCCCCCCCCCCCGCAGATGCTGAAAACCATGGTGAATAGTGAACACTATACATATAATGAGAAAAGAAAAAAGAAAAATCCTGAAAAACATATTTTCACTATGGCTTACCAGAACTGGCTACTAGAGGGAACCAGAGACCATGCTATGTATTCTTCAAAAACAAGAATGCACATCATAGTCTCTGTCTCCCTCTAGTGGCCAGTTCTGGTAACTACATCATGCAAATATGTATTTCTAGTTTTTTTCTTTTAATATTTTCAGACCGTGGATAAGTGAAACTGTGGATACTGATCCTGCTGATATGGGGGTCCTGCTGTATTTCAGTGTCAGATTCTGGAGATATCCATTTTGAGATGCCTCCATCACACCAAAGAACTCATATTGATAGCTTTCGTTCTCTTGAAGACTTGTACAGCATCACCATGTTTCAATGTGTTGCCTTTTAGCCTCTGTTCATATTTCTGTCCTTTTACTGCCTTACTCTGTCAGCAGCTCATCTGAAGCCCATTCCTAAAAGGTTATATTAACACAGCTAAGTTTTATAACTTTTACGTTAATTTTCCAAACAATCTTTCATTCAGGTGATGGACGAGAAGTCCAGACCAGCTTAGATTCAACACAGAGCCTTCAGTACATGCCCCATGACTTATACTAGACCTGCTGGGGCAGGAGGATGGGGCAGAGGGGTAAAGAACCTTAGCCGTCTGTTGGGCTTCACTGTTGTACAGAGGGACTGGGGACCAATCCATTTCCCTATCTTAACTATGCCTCAGCACATCCAGATGATTTCTGCTGGAGGAAAAGAGGGACAAAAAGACAACAAAAGCTTGGAAACTTTCAGGTTATAATGCAAGATCTCCTTTACAGAACGTGAAGTGCCAGCAGCAAGAAAAGCCAAGATCCGTACTCTTCTATCATTAAAAAAAAGGAACAAAAAGCTCTGCAGAGAAGCACCCCTTATGCTTAGCGCAGAGCACAGGATTACCGCCCATTAATTGCCAACAGTGAGAAGTGAGAAATGTGCTAGTGCAGGAAGCTGCACTTACTATCTGGGTCTGCCAGGCATGGCGTATACCGTCCTTTGGGTTTCCGAGTGCCTGTGGAAAGGCAGATTGCTCTTGTTCTTCTTGAGCCTGATCGGGACTGAGGCTGCGGAAGAGGAATGTTGGGGTCCGGGGCTGTGTGGAATATCTGTCGATTAAAAAGAAGGATGTTACAGATATCTATGTCCCTGAGAAGTTTTAGGAACACCCACAATTTCTTTAGGGCAAAAGATCAGGCCTGACTTTGGCCACTCCACAGTTTCACAGTCTCTCTTAAATCGATACATCACACTGACTCCAGCACAAGACAACCAGACAAGAGACAAAGCAGCACTGGATAACAGCACTTTCAAGACAATGACTAGATGTCCCAGCCTTACAGTTTAATACCAGCAGGCTGCCAGTTAGTAAAATGGATACCAAACTATATCCAAGCTGTCTTTTCCCAAAAGGCTTGCATAATGGTCATCAACTAATTAAACAATATTACAGCCAGGAAAGAATTCCTTTGCAATATGACAAGTGGTTGGCAAAATTAAAGCAAATGTCTTCACCAAGAAAGAGTCAAACCAAAGCAGAGAAACTGATGCAATTATACACATCAATGGGGATTTCTTTTAATCATGATTTATGACATACATTGGTTAAAATCCTGTTCAGTGTGGTGCAATGTAAAGATATGCTAGCGGAACTGTGTTGGGTGTTATACACAGGCAACCAGCACTGTGCAATTTGATTGCACAATCATCACAAGCTTCCCATCGTGATTGTTGCATGGCATGCATGGGGAAGTGCTTCCACCCTGCCATGATCTTCGACGCTGCTTCTGCAGGTTCGCATTATGCACACAGAGCTTTGCAACAGGATTTTGGCCATCGTGTTAAAAATCAACAGAACCAACAGCTGACAGTACTTCTCCTAGATAAAGATACATGAATATGACACTGGTGCTTTGGCAATGTACAAGTCTGCTTGATTACCTATAGACTACACAAAGAAAGTATTTACTGCCAACAATGCCTTGCCTCCATCAGTTGGAGCAAATCTCTTCTAAGGAACTTCTCTTTGCCCACTACTAGCTAAAGATGTTATAGCTCAGCAAAAAAAGGAAAAGACCCTAGAAAGCCAAACACAGACCATCACGGTCTCTGTAATGCCTTCCTCTCTCCCTTTTCCCCAAAAGAAAAACAGATGTGGGTTCACACTGAAACCTCCCCCACTAATTAACTATTTCTTCTCTGGAATAATTAGTGGACCTATTTTGGAGAGTGATCATATTCTTCAAGTCTTATTAGATTGGTCTAATCACAGTACTTCTCCAAAGTTTTTAATACTTCTATAACACAACCTATAGCAATAGGTAACAGCAATCCTGTTGCAGAAATGTGTCACTTAATTTTATTCTGTTAAGGCTGAAAAAGTCACTATTTCTGATTTAGAGAGTTAGAAACAGTAAACGAGTTGAAAGGGGAGTAACTGCTTGTGGTCATCCCATTATGTATTTCCCTGGATTTGTACACAGAGTCTTCTGTCTCAAGATAATGCTGAGTATTAAACTGTTTCTTAATCCACACAACCAAAACAACGACAAAAACAATCTTCTTTTGTTTATTTATAATTTTATTCCTGGCTGTTAAGAGATAATCATCAATACCCTATTAGTTAATTGTCCAGTGTTACATTACACCATCTTAAACTCTGTTTTTCACTGTTATATCCTTGCTGCTCCATCTAACACTAGAGGAATATTCTCTTATTGCTCCAATATATTTGTAACTGTTGTCTGAAAAGAGCTTAGGGATTTGTATTTTAAAATTTTAATAAGCATACAGAACAGTGTCATGTTTTGTACCAAGTTTGAACAGTTAAAACGGGTGCACCAGCTGCACCCAATCCCGGAGATTTACAGTATGCCGTGCGGATTATTGCAACATGCTCCACACAGAGGGCTGCCTTTGGAAAATGTCTGGAAACTTCAGCAGATCCAAAATGCCACAGCCAGATTGTTAACCAATTGGGTACAGGAATCACATAAGTCCCATTACAACAGCTCTGCGGACTGCTGGTTCATTTCTGGGCATGATTCCAAGTGCTGGTTTTGATTTATAAAGCCCTGACTGACTTGGGTCCAAGCGACCAGAAAGACTGCATCTCCCTTTATGAGCCTGTCCAGGTTTTAAAAATCATTAGGGAAGACCTTTCTCTCTGTCCCACCCTCCTCACAGGTGTGTTTGGTGAGGACACAAGACAGGGCTTTCTCTACTGCTGTTCCCAAGCTGTGGAACTCCCTCCCATGGGAAGCCAGGTTTCTCTTCAGGAAGGCATTTTCCTCAGTGACTGGCTCCCTAAGAATGGCCCTGTGAACACACAATTAGGGGCATTTTTCTGGCCAATTGCATTATGAGGATATTTACTAACCCCGTCCTACTCCCATATAAGCCATGGGGAAATTGTGGGCTTTCATAACTGCAACCATCATCGTCATCATCATCACCACCACCACCACCACCAGATTCTACTCAATGCATTTTATGTACTTAAAATAAAGTCATTTTAGAACCGATTAAAAAAAAAAGTATTATATGCACCTCAATTTTCACCAGGAAATCCTCTCATCATATTTCATCCTACAGCTTTAAGATTTCTGGACATTTTATATCTCTATTACTAGCTACTGAGGCACTCGGAGAAGACATGACATTAATCACACATCTGCCAGTGCAAGTGCCAGAAGCCATACACTTAGCTCCCTCCTCAGCAACTGCAAGTAGTACTTATCTGTGTCACGATGCTCTGCATTTCTCATTTTTCTTATGATACATGGTGGGGAGGGGGAAAGGCAGAAACGGGACAAAGTGGCTTCAGGGAAAGGAAAGGGAGAGCCAGCTTCCCAGCCTCCATTTTCCAAGCAACAAATGACCATCTATCAGAGCAATAATTTAAGAATAATCTTAATGCTGTTTGTTAATAAAGTTGTAGAAATTCTACCGTGTTTCCCCGAAAATAAGACAGGGTCTTATATTAATTTTTGCTCCAAAAATGCATTAGGGCTTATTTTCAGGGGATGTTTTATTTGTTCATGTACAACAATCTACATTTATTCAAATACAGTCATGTCATCTTCTGGTTGCTGCACAACGGTGGAGGGTAGGGTTTCACTTAACTGGGGCTTATTTTTGGGGTAGGGCTTAAATTACAAGCATCCTGGAAAATCATACTAGGGCTTATTTTCAGGGAAACAGGGTATTTTGCATCAGATGACACTTGAGCCCCTAAAGGCTTACATCACTTTATACATTTGAGGCAGACAACTTTGACAAAGCCAGGGGCTAATTTTATGTCCCCAGATATATCACATGGGATATGCCTGCACCGCTGGATGTCACATGACACTGAAGTTCTTAGGGAAATCCTTTAAAAATATCTTCCCTGTTTTCTGGAAGCTGAGTCATGGCAACTGGACTTTTTTCTCATTAGGTTGAAACGTTTTGCTACTTATCCAAGTAGCTTCTTCAGTCTGAAGAGAGTTGGTAGGAGATCCCTGATATATCTTCCAGGTTGGTTTCACTTCCCCCTGGTCTGAATAGGCTCATTAGAAGGACAAAGGATGGGAGGTGAGTGAAAATCCCACCTCTGCAGTCCTTCTCCACCCATTGACATGGGTTGTTTCAACCTAATAAGAAAGAAGTCCAGTTGCCATGACTCAACTTCCAGATAGACACCTGGATGACTGAGAATCTTCACAGATATCTTGCCTGTTTGTGTGTTTTAAAAGAAGAAAATAATTGACTTTACTGGGTTTTTGGATACCTGGAGTTTCCAAATTTTGAAAATGTGAATCCAAAGGGCTGTCATTCTGAATACAAATTCTGGTGTTTGTTTATGAATGTTCAGAAGATTCTTGTTTTACCTTTTCATAATGTTCTATGAGAATCTCAACCACGATATTCTGAAACTTGATGTTCATCATAGCAGCCACCGTTTCTTCCTGGGCTCTCATCAGTGTAGGACCAAATATAACTCCAAGGTTGGAGATGGTCATGAGATTTTGCTGACTATGTAATGATACTCTGAAAAACAACAAGGACGTTAAGCATTGCATAGGAGCTTTCCACTCACACAAGAGACTCAGTAGACGTATATGGTATTCTGCCTTTTTCTACATACATCTACGCTGTAAGAAGCCATGTGCAATTTTGATTTGGTAATACAAATGAGGGAAACCCATCTGGAACAAATAACATTTTATGAGAGAAATGCTGGGGACAGTTGACAGTGCTGTAGTAAAAATTTCCCCTAAATGCATTTCAAACAAGGCTCCAAGTTTTAACATGTTTTGAGAAGCATCTCTTTAAAAAAAAAAATTTCAGTTACTAATTTCAGTTTGTAGATTGCCACTTTATATTTAATCATTATTTTTATATTATATATTTATTGCATTTGTTCATCCTCTTTCTGCCTCCTAAAGCTCCCTAGGTGATTTACAATGAAATTAAAATAAACCAGAACAGGTTAAAGACACTCAAAACAAAGGGAAAATATTAAAAACGTTCTCCAAAAGACAACTTTCAATAAATGATTGAGGTGATGCCCTGTGGAGTCAACAAGCGGATAAGAAGGGCAGAAATAAATGGTCTCTCTCTTCTTACTTCTTCCAAAATGCACTTACATGTTTCTTCAACTTTGTTCTGTAACGCTGGCTGCCATAATAATAATACATCACACGTATTGTGATAATAATACATCACATATATTGGTGGGAAGAACTTTACATGGACTATCATTTTTGTCAACAGACCCATTTTGTATAACAATGTTCCAAACTTAAAGGCCTAACCCTGTGGAAACAGATTTTTGAACTAGATTTTTTAAAGTCATGCTACACCACTGCTTCCCCTCTGCCCAAGATAGAAAGGTGGCTTGATGAGTTACTATAGGACCATGTTAGGTCCTATACTGATAAATTTTGAAGCAACAAGATCCGAACAACGGTAAGAGAAATGAAGTTTCCATCTCATTATAGTTTATCATTCCTAACTATGTTATATAATTTAGGTTGTCTTGGTGACAAATTGGGTCATTAAAAAACACAACAGAAAACTGATTTTGGTATTGGCTGGACTAGCAATCAGTATGAATAGGTTCAGCACAGCCTCAGTTTCTTAAAGGAATCTTAGAAACGTGCTTTTTAAAATGCTAGCAAGAAGAAACTTTTTTTAAATAGCCAATTTTCCCTTGGGCCTTTTTTATCCACTGCCCACCCCCTTCCCTGCCTGGGATAGTGAGTAGATTTGGGCTCAAATAATCAGGCATTGAAAGATGATGATATCTTTTATTCCCTAAAGAACAAAATTGCTATCTCCTGAAACTCTCTCTTCACTATTCCATAGGTCAATGTGCAATCTGCAGAATGCAGTTTCTCTTTATTACAAAGGTGTGAGTTATGGAGTGAGTTTTCCTCTGCTTTCTATATTAGGCTCTTTTCAAAGACGTTAGTCTGTTTTAGCCCTTCTTATATATTGGCCAAAATTCTCTTGCCAGTGTAATGCTAGCGATATATCTTTTACATGTTATCTGTTGATAACATTATTTCAGTGCACAACAGTTAATGCTTATGGTGATTTCTTCCATGGGTCAATCCACCTCCAAAATGTAAGCTGTATGCATAACCATGCAAGACGATTTTGGCCTATATATACATAAACATACATCAATATATATATTTGTTATATTAATCAATCATTCTATCTTTCTATCTGTCTTTCTGTCTGACTTTGTTATTATCTGTTAAGCTGGTGCAGCAATCAAGTGATTTCTACTGCCAAATCCTAGAAGTTAAAACACCAGATCTGTTCATTTCTATAAGATTTTGCATGACCTGTATTTTTGTACTGAACATTGTATAGGTCCCTAAATGGATTGGACCCAAGCTATCTCAAGGCCTTGCTCACAGTCCAGCCACCCTCCTAGGTATGTTTGATGGGGACACAGGCAAGGTCCTTCTCTGTTGCTGCTCCCAGACTCCGGAACTCCCACCCCCAGGAGGCCAGACTGGCCCCATCTTTGCTGTCCTTCTGCAAGCAGGCAAAGACCTTTCTCTTTGGGCAATCTTTTCCTCAATGACTGGCTCCCTGAGTGGTTTTTTTAAATGGATTATTATGCCTTACTGCTTTGAATGTGTTTTTAGTATTGCTTTTGTTTACCATTTCTCAGAGTGATATTTGCCTGATATATTCTCAACTCCTATGTCTGAGAAAGTAGACTTGATACAAAAACTCACGTTAAAATATAGCAGTTAGTCTTTAAGGTGACACAACATTTTCATCTCCTTTATCTTTTTTTCTTTTCTGTTTTGTTTCTTGTCTGATATGCATGCAGAGACTAACATAGCTACCACCTTTTTTTGGCCACAGCCATAAACACAATATGAAAAAAAATATAAGCGGAATCAGGAATGTATACATTGCATAATGAACCTTATAAGCTGGTGCATGGAGAATTGTTTCCAATCTGTGGCCCCCTTCAAATGTGCCAGGGCCCTCCAGGGGGCCAACCCCCCCCCCCCCCAAGAATGGCCCCCTTTGGGAATGGCTGTTCTAGTAGACCTCTTTGAGACAAACAAGATGAACAACAGAAACACCTTCTCCCACCACCATTCCTTTCCTCCTTTTCTCTCACCCTTTCAGTGTTACAACTAAAACAGAAAATACTTAAAAGACTTCTTACTTAACCAAGTGCTTGATTAGAATATCCAGCATCTCTCGGTTTTTCTCTGGCAGTTTGTGAACAAGGGCATGGACTGCTTCCACTCTGTAATTTTGGTCATCAGACTCTATTAAAATGAGAATAGAAACAATGAAAAAGCAAAAAAGCAAAGTGTGCTGCTTATATACCACCCCATAGTGCTCAAAGCATTCTCTGGCCAGTTTACAATTTAATTATGCAAGCTACACATTGCCCCCACCCCCAGCAAGCTGTTGTTGAAGCAACAACAGTAAAAGTAAGACAATTATTTTTAAAAGCTCATCAGATAATTATTGCTGGCTGGATAATTCATTGAGTTAGGTATCTGGCTGCGGAGGCAGAAGTTGGGAGTTCAATTCTCCACTGAGCATCCCAGAAGAGCCAGCCTGTATAGCCTTGGGCAAGCTGCACAGTCCCAAGATGCCCCTCAAAGGAGGAAACGGTAAACCACTTCCGAGTATTATCTACCTAGAAAACGTTACAAGGGGTTGCCGTAAGTCATAACTGACTTGATAGAACACTGTTATTATTATTAGGAAATTATATCATCATGCTAAAAACAGAAAAATCAGCAAAAGGGTGTATAGATAAACATGAAAGAATGTACACCTCAACCTCCAGCCCAAGAAATGGAACCCAGCCCAACACTGATGAATTATTTAAAATAAGCACATTATCTACTGGTCTATTTGGTTCCCTCTAACTCTGACTGTCATCTTATTGGAGTACAACAGGATCATAACACAGAGAAGGGGCAGTCATTATGCAATGCATCAGGTTGCTGCAACTTCCTGTAGCATCTCTTAAGTAGGTGAACATAAGGGCGTCCCAGTGTTGGTAAAGGATTTACATCCTCTTTTTCAATAGAATGTTTACTTACTAACTGCAACAATAAAATCCTTGTGCAACTTGAAAGTCATCAAAGGCTCTGCAAGACACCTGGGTAAAACAGTTGGAAAGGGAGAAAGCTGTACGTGTTACTGTATATAAACTTATTTCTAAGTCAGAATTCCAACTCCCAATTGGTTGTACCCTAGACTAACAGACAAGTAACACAAAGTTAGTGCCAATGACATTTAAATAGCAATGCATCTGGAAGGAGAGATGACAAATTAAGACTTCCTGCCACAGCCTGTTAAATTAAATATACATCAGCAGAAGAAAGCAATTTTTCCTACTCATTTCCAACTAATTTCCAAATTGTCTTCTGCTATAGAGATGTTCATGCCATCTCTATAGTATTACAGAAAGGAAAAGGATCCTTACTTTAATTCTCAAGTAATGCCACTGTTCGTCTAGCTTAGAACTATATTCCAATTGCCAGTTCTTTTCCCCAGTAGAGGACTTTCCTGATCATGCTACTTGACTGTCTCAAGTTTGGCTTCTCTGCTGTGAGTTACTCCAGGTGTGTTAGGTCACATCCCCCTTCAGTCTCTGGCACAGCATGGCCAATGGTCAAGGATGAAGGAGATGTAATCAAAACCTCATAGAGGGGAACACTGTTTTAGAGCAACAATCAAAACTTAAAGACGTTTTAGATGAAATCCTGTTCAGCTATTACTCAAGAGGAGTAACATTTAGAGGTGAATTGCCTTGAATTATGAAGTCTCTGCAAAAAAGCAAAGTGTGCCGCTCATATACTGTCCCACAGTGCTTAAAGCACTCTCTTGGTGGTATACAATTTAATTATGCAGGCTACACATTGCCTTCCCCGCCCGCTGTGAGCTGAGTACTCAGTTTACTGACCTGAGAAGGGTCGAAGGCTGCGCCAATCTCGGGCCAGCTACCTGAGCACATCAGAATCAAACTTAGGTCATGAACAGAGTCTTGATTGCAGTACAGCAGTTTAACCACTGCACCACAAGGCTCCTCTGTAGACTTTTATCAGTTGCATGCAGAGTTGCTTGACTCAGTATGGAACAAATAATGTCTAGGGAGATTTTGCATCCAAAAGGTACACCTTTTGTGTAGCAGTGCAACAGGATTTCAGCCTTTGCATACAAGATTGCACTAAACCAGCCATTCTCAACCTTTTTTTGGCCACAGCCGTAAGCACAATATGAAAGAAGTATACGCCAAATCAGGATTGTATAAATCGTATAACAAATCTTATAAGGTAGTGTGTGAAGAAATGTTTCCACTCTGTTGCCCCTTCAAATGTGCCAGAGCCCTCCAGGGGGCCATACAGCCCCTGTTGACAATGGCTGTACTAAACTATAAAACAATGGCAATCCTTTGCTCATTTGTACAATATATCGACAATTCTAAGTAGCTTTTCTGGACAACTATGTACCGTCAATTTTCCATCTCCCTGCAAAAGCAATTGTGTATATTACAAGATTTTGAAAAGAAGTCTGAGAGTTATGGCTGTACTCATCCTGCTCTAATAATAATAATAAAGAAAACAATGCTGCACCGTTTTGATAAAACAAATTGACCAGTTAAAGAAATGTATTGGCCAGAGCTGTGAACATTAGATAGCAATTTACAAATTAAACATGTTTCACCCCAAATGGACAGCTTTATAGCACACAGGAACCAAGATGGATAGCTATTCATGTATGTTATATTGGCTGCTTCGCTCCAACACAATGCAATGGTATATGCATTATGACAAACAGGCACAGTTATTAGAAAATTTGGATCCACACAGTGTACTCACCTGAGGTAGTTCTTTAGCCCACTTGTTATGGTTTTATTGTCCCAAACTTCCAAATCAATGTCCATATCAGGAGGAGATTTAGGAGCTATTAAAAGGAAGATTGAAGACAAGACAGCATTATTCCCTTGCTAGATATGGAAAACTATTAATTAGGAAAAAAAAAGGAATGTGCCAGTACCATCTTTATGTAGGAGATTTAAAAAAGAAAAGTGGACATATTTACATATGTGATGGATTTGTGAAATGAGGAGGAAGGATTTGCTACTATTTTTAAAAGAGATTTCAGAAATTATGGGTATTTACGATGTACAAAAGTGTCCAATGATAGCTTTGTTGAATAGGATTAATAATAATCAACTAAAAGGGGAAGAAAATAATTAATTATTATTATGCTAATAGCGACAAGACTGATATTTGCAAGGAACTGGAAGAAGAAGAATCAAATTAATATGGAGGAATGGTATAAAGAAATGTGCCAGATGGCCATTAACGATAAAGTAACATGAAATTAAGATTAGAAAAGGAATATTGAATACAAATAATTTTAAAGGAACTTATTTTTTAGTGCATGTGTTTGAGAAAAGGAAAGGTTACATCCCTGGAAAGAATAATTATATTTCTAGATAAAAATGGGACAGGTACAAAACATAAAGTAAAACAAACAGGTAAATTAGTCCCGAAGGGGAGCACAGGGTGGAAAATGTATGCTATATATATTGACAGGTTAGTTGAATTTTCTTTTTGATGTTTTGTTTTTGTTTGTTATATTATTGTCATATTATTGTGTATTATTAAAATTTTAAAAATAATTTTAAAAAGGATGTATTAAAGCTTTTTTTTAAAAAAAATTATGTGAGCTTTCGTGGACAAGTCCACTTCATCAGACATATTTTGTTTTCACCTATAATGCTTGCACAGACTAACAAGGCTACCAAAATACAATAGCAAATCATATAGTATTTACAAGCGATACAAAGCAGATTGAAATTCAAATTGTAGTTAAGTGTGAGTTCCAAATCTGATTACTACAGTGATTTAATCATCTGTTTTCTTCTTAGGCAAGTCACTGTACAGAATTTTACAACCTTAGCTGTAATTTCACTTGAGGAATCAGAGAGGAGAAAAGAGATATAATGTTTATCAGGTCTACCTGGATAATGTTTTAAAATTGGGGAACTAAGTAGACTGAGTGAAGTTTTATAATATGTGCAATACAACAGGACATGTTGCACAGTTTCCACCAGAATGGACTGTCAGGGACAAAAATGTTGATCATAGGGGATATGTGAAAATTTCCCCTCTAAAGAAGCTGAAGGCAGAGCATTGAAATATTCAGGCCAGCTCTCCAGTGTCTTGCAAATTCTAAATTATACAGCTAATCTGCTGGGATAAAGACTTTACTGTGATTCCCGGCCATTGAGTAATATGGGACATGTGCTCTGTTAAATTGCTTCTCTTTGGCTTTCATAAATCTCAAATGTAACAGGGTGAGAGGGGGTCACCCATTAGACAACATTTTGCCTAGGCTAAGGGGTAGTTATCTATTAAAATCAGAGTTGCTAATCTGATAGGATTAAGCTTTAACTTCAGCCAAAAATGGATTACTGTAGTGCCTCTTCAACATCCTTTATTGTGTGCAACTGAGGTTTTCTGTGAACTCTTAGCTTATAAATGAAGGGTTCCATATACAGGCTGCTCACTCTTGTATCTGGAGTTGTACATATAAAATAAGATGGAAGAGCTGAGATACAGAGCAGGTCTATCAAACCCATTGCTAATGTTCAGTCTAGGAAAGGAGAATTTTAGAAAGTCCTTTGGCTAGAGATGTGTAGAACCTCTAGTTTTGCTTTCTTCTACATTCAGGTTTTTGAAACCTGCTTTCAGTTCTCAGTGTGAAAAAATGCATGTATTTTGATGAATTCTTCAGAAACAAAGCAAAATGAAATTCACATCCATTTCCAGTATCCAAGTCCAGTAAACAAAAATATTCTATCATTGAGAGGAATGATGATGAAATATTTAAACATGAGGAGCATCTCAGAAAAAGATCTAGATGTAGTACTAAAATGGCTGCATACACAAGGGTCTAAATCTAGTTGGTGATTCCAACTAGAGTAGATCTACTGAATCAATGGGAACTTTGTAAATCAACAATTAGGCACACTGGCCAACTGACTGTTGGGATTAACAATTGGATTTAGGACATGATTTCAAAGACAGACCTGAAAAGAATATGCATGTTAAATGGGCTAGCTTTCCAGGTTGTTTTCCCCCACCCCCGGCTTAATTAAAGGGGGGGGGGGGGAAACACTTTTCAAGTGCTTTCATCCGAACATGAATGGAAGTTGTGAATTTTGTTAGATTTGTCAACAAAACCTAGACCGAAATGAAATGGTCATCCATCCCTACCTTTAGCTGCATCTCTCAGACAGAATAATTAACAACATCTGCAATGTGGGTCTCCCTTTGCCCTTAGTTTACTCTAAAACCTGCCCATTACCATTAAAAATAATGAGTGATAAGTGAACTAACAAAGCAATGAGGTACAGGTTGGTGCATTCCAGACAAAATACTCACATAGCAACTGGCCCACTGCCATACTTACAAAACACGGTATTCATCAGCTTCTGAACTTTGGAGTTTACACCACCTATTCGGTACAACCCCAAGATTGTGATGCCTTCAAAGGAGAAAAAAAAAACCCAGAACATAACATAGTGAGGATCCGTTCTGGAAAAGATTTATATTTCTCCATTCATATATTTATTTGATTTTATTCAATTATTTATACAGCTCTACTACGAAGTCTGGAATTTGCAACTGCATTTTTAATATATATGTTTTAGAAGCTATCCCTCTCTTATTTCTGCTTGGTACACACAGAGGTATCCCATGAAGACTGTAATCCTATGCATACCTAACCAGAACACACAGTGGTTTACTTATAAATAAACAGGGACATAACTAGGCTGCATGACTGCAACAGTATAAACACTTATTTGAGAACCATTTCCACTGAACACAGTTTACTTTCAAATTGTATGCATAGTACATGGTGTAAAGCTTTATTTGCCTCCTTTTAAAGCAACAGTGCTATGGTGTAAGATAAAATTCTTGTTATGCTCAGATTTCTATTTCCACCATTTTTAGCACTGCTGTTGTTGGTTTGTCTTGTCCAAACAGACACTACTTCTGAAATCTCAGAACAGAAAGCTTTCGTCTGCTGTACTTACTTTGTACTCTAACCACAAAAACTTCTCCTAAAGTAAATGGATGTTTCACAAACCAGTATTTTCAAATACAAGAGGTTTACATTTAAAGCATTCTCAGTATCTAAAAGCCTGCTTTTAAAATGGTACATATTTTAGCAGCACAAGAAACTACTAATTGCTTCTATGTTATTTTAGTTTTTTGTACATTTGTATTGTGCCTCACGGTGCAGTGGTTAAAACTGCAGTACTGCAGCCAAAACTCTGCTTACAACCAGGTTTCAATCCCAGGTAGCTGGCTTGAGGTTCACTCAGCCTTCCATTCTTCCAAGGTCAGTAAATGAAGTACCCAGCTTGCTGTGGTGGGAGCAATGTGTCGCCTGCATAACTAAATTGTAAACTGCCCAAAGAGTGCTTTGTTGTTGTTGTTTAGTCGTTAAGTCGTGTCCAACTCTTCATATGGACCAGAGCAAGCCAGGCCTTCCTGTCTCCCAGTGCCTCCCGGAGTTTGGTCAAATTCATGTTGGTAGATTAGATGACACTGTCCAACCATCTCGTCCTCTGTCATCCCCTTCTCCTCTTGCCTTCACACTTTCCCAACATCAGGGTCTTTTCCAGGAAGTCTTCTCTTCTCATGAGATGGCCAAAGTATTGAAGCCTCAGCTTTAGGATCTGTCCTTCCAGTGAGCACTCAAGGTTGATTTCCTTCAGAATGGATAGGTTTGATCTCCTTGCAGTCCAGGGGACTCTCAAGAGTCTCTTCCAGCACCACAATTCAAAAGCATCAATTCTTTGGTGGTCAGCCTTCTTTATGGTCCAGCTCTCACTTCCATACATCGCTACTGGAAAAACCATAGCTTTGACTATGCGGACCTTTGTTGGCAAGGTGATGTCTCTGCTTTTTAAGATGCTGTCGAGGTTTGTCATCACTTTCCTCCCAAGAAGCAGGTGTCTTTTAATTTCGTGGCTGCTGTCACCATCTGCAGTGATCATGGAGCCCAAGAAAGTAAAATCTGTCACTGCCTCCATATCTTCCCCTTCTATTTGCCAGGAGGTGATGGGACCAGTGGCCATGATCTTAGTTTTTTTGAAGTTGAGCTTCAGACCATTTTTTGTGCTCTCCTCTTTCACCCTCATTAAGAGGTTCTTTAATTCCTCCTCACTTTCTGCCATCAGAGTGGTATCGTCTGCATATCTGAGGTTGTTGATATTTCTTCCGGCAATCTTAATTCCGGCTTGGGATTCCTCCAGTCCAGCCTTTCACATGAGGTATTCTGCATATAATTTAATTAAGCAGGGAGACAATATACAGCCTTGTTGTACTCCTTTCCCAATTTTGAACCAATCAGTTGTTCCATATCCAGTTCTAACTGTTGCTTCCTGTCCCACATATAGATTTCTCAGGAGATAGATAAGGTGGTCAGGCACTCCCATTTCTTTAAGAACTTGCCATAGTTTGTTGTGGTCCACACAGTCAAAGGCTTTTGCGTAGTCAGTGAAGCAGAAGTAGATGTTTTTCTGGAACTCTCTGGCTTTCTCCATAATCCAGCGCATGTTAGCAATTTGGTCTCTTGTTCCTCTGCCCCTTCGAAATCCAGCTTGTACTTCTGGGAGTTCTTGGTCCATATACTGCTGAAGCCCACCTTGGAGGATTTTGAGCATAACCTTGCTAGCGTGTGAAATGAGTGCAATTGTATGGTAGTTGGAGCATTCTTTGGCACTGCCCTTCTTTGGGATTGGGATGTAGACTGATCTTTTCCAATCCTCTGGCCACTGCTGAGTTTTCCAAACTTGCTGGCATATTGAGTGTAGCACCTTAACAGCCTCATCTTTTAAGATTTCAAATAGTTCGACTGGAATGCCATCACCTCCACTGGCCTTGTTGTTAGCCGTGCTTTCTAAGGCCCACTTGACTTCACTCTCCAGGATGTCTGGCTCCAGGTCAGCAACCACAATCTCTGGGTTGTCCGGGACATCCAGATCTTTCTGGTATAATTCCTCTGTGTATTCTTGCCACCTCTTCTTGATGTCTTCTGCTTCTGTTTTTTGTCCTTTATCATGTCCATCTTTGCACAAAATGTTCCTTTGATATCTCCAACACTGAAGTTGTGTGGTTTTTCTGAACATGATTACATGCCCCAAATTGAATAATTTGTGCAACAGAAAGATCCAGTCACTGAAAAGGGTGGAAGTGGTGCACTTGCATGTGGAACGAACTCTAGCTGTTTACCTTTGTGGGGCTGGGATGAGACATATGTGAACAGAAGCGGATGAGGTTGAGATGTTTAACATTTCCAGGAGGCTAATTTCCCAAGGTAGCAACTTTACAAAGCATATAGGGTCAGATGTGATGGAACTGGCCACAGTTCCCCAAGTGTAAACAGGTAAATGCCCCTCAAAGCATCATCAAGTTCATTTTTCGAACACATATATGCACAATACATACCTCTTGTTTCCACTGCATGAATACATTTTCTTACGAAGTTAAAACCAGCTTCATTTAGGAACACTACCAAAAGGGAGGAAAAAAAATAACCAGCACTTGCAATATCAGTCACAATTCAGTAAGCAAAACAAAACGCTAACTTTACTACAACACAACTTATCTTAGTATTAACAATATTAACCCAACTTATCTTATTAACTACAATATTAACAATACTTTTAACCAAATTTTAAAAATCCTACAAATTTGATTTATTATAGGAATTCAGCAACAGTATTCAGAAAAAAACAGAGTAATTAACAGAACCCTACCATGCCATGCAAAGCAAGGTACGTTGTCCTACATGTTAAATTGTAATCAGGATTATCCCTGAGTACAACTATATCAATATACATATATTATATAATTTTCACATATTATAATTACTTCTTACTTTTCTGCTTTATTTCTAAAGGGCCAAAGGCAGACTAGAAAATATAATTAACTAAATTCATATGATTAATATAATTAATGTTATTCAATTAATATAATTCATTAAACTAGAAGAAAATTTCCCATAATTAAAGATAAACTTACTTTCTTCCTTCTTGCTTATAATAGCTGGCAAAGTATAAATCTGAAAAAGAAAATGGATTATATTGCATTCATACTGATCACTAGGGGGAGGATTTCTATGACATGTCACATTTTCTCTGCAACCTATACTTGAACCGACAAGCAAGTTTAAACATGTTTATGAGTAATCTGGCCTTTCTCACCAGATTACTCATAAACAGGTCCAAACCCACTTATCAGTTGAAACACAGGCTGCAGAAAAAATATGCCGTGTCATAAAAATCCTCACATACTAATCATATGTGCATTGCTCACCTTCAGACAAGAGTATCCTAGTTTATTCTCATCAGAACTCTATGATATCAGATGGAAAACTGGAGATGGAGGAGAGACTAAGCCCACAGACATCTATGGGTGTTATACCTATCTAAAGGACTAACACATGTATGTTTTTGTGGACTGCAGACCATTTCCTCAGATGCGTGGCGTGTAGCCTCTTCTGGAAAGTATTTATGAACCTGCTAGGGCATGGGAGTAGGTGTCACACTGAAGTTACAAATATTTGTAAGGACCTAGAGCCCAAAGAGAGACATGCTTGCATATAAAGTGCTTATTTGGTATCTAAGAATGGCGTGTTACAAGTCTTACGTTCCACAGCAGCTCTTTGTGTGGCATCAAGTGCTACTCTAGTAGGTCACTAGAGGATTTGTCACAGGCAAAGGCTGGGCTGACAGGGCCCCAGCAATTGTGAAGTATGCTCAGTTTGTTCAGCTGTGGTCAACAACAGCTCTCCTGCTTCCTCTTCTTTGTATCTACATTGGTTTCTGTTTCCCTATGTCAAGGCTAAATCTTAGTCCACTCTAGTGTAGAGTCATTCAGATAAAAAGGACGTATATTAATTGTGACTAAGAAATCTCAATAATTTCAGTGAGTGTCGTCTAGGCAAGACTAGAGTGGATTTAGTCTTCTCCCTCTCTGTACATAGACACTTAGAGTAATAAACGATTTCTTCGCCCTATAGCTTTGAATTTCTCTTAACTATTAGCTAAAACCTTTGGTTTTAACTTATTGTTAACTGCCCAGAATAGTGCTTTTCCACAAATCGGGCGGTGTACAAATGAATGAAATAAAACAAATAAATAAACTGAATTATTCTTAAAAATTACAGCGTACATTTTAAATTATTTGCCTCAGAACCAAACCCAGATCCAACCAACACCTATAGAACATAATATTTCCTTACTGGTTCTTTTCCGTCCATAGCTTCCAACCAGAGCTTTCTGTTGGATTCGGAAAAAGCCTGCAGCGTAATGATTCCATGCCTATTTGAAATCAAATAATCATACATATATAACAGCAATCTAATTTTTTTACCTTCTCAAATGTGAACATTAAATATGAAAAGTACAAAAGGGGGATGATGAAAAGATGTTAGGTGCTAGACTAAATCTGAATTGGATGATTCTAGTGCAGCTCTCATCAACTGAATGGTTCTGTTCTTCATGTAAGGTGTTCTTTGTCTCATTATGAGAGGTTCCAAATGGCAAAAAAGCTGGAAAAACTAAATATCACAGTAGTATGAACAAAACAACAAGAACACTTAGATTCTGATGGAGACATAATGTCTGCAGTGTCAAGGGGGCCTTCTCAAGGAAATCACACACAAACTATAGAAAAAGAAAATGACAACTACAGAACTTGGGGGAAAACCTCTACTCAACTCAGATCTTCTCTTTTCAAACATATACAAAATATTTTAAATCAGTGGTCGGGAATTTAACCGTCACTAGCAAACACGATGGGGAACTTTGTCACCACACGGGGAAACTTTTGTTACAAAGTGGTCCATAAATAATGTAAATAATTAAAAACAAACAAACAAGCAAACAAACATTCCTAGTTGTATTTGTATGTCTGCAGGCTTCCAGTGATGTACTTGTATGTGATAACTCCAAGACAGCAGGAGACAGTAACTTGGCTCTCCAGATATTTTTGGATGGCAACTCTCATAATCCTTCATAATTGGTTATCCTACCTAAGCTTGATGGGAGTTGCAGGCAAAAAAAACAACAACAACCCTCTGCAGGAGAACAGGAAGCCTATCTGTAACTATGGTTCTTCGAACAGTCAACTGTGAACTCACATACCTGGACCACTCTGAAACTGTGCAGCTGTGCTTGCAACCTTCCAGAACAGTGGTTCCCAAACTTAGGTCCCCAGATGTTCTTGGACTAAAACTCCCAGAAGCCTTCATCACTAGCTGTACTGGCCAGGATTTCTCAGTGTTGCAATCCAAGAACATCTGGAGACCCAAGGTTGGAAACCATTGTTCTAGAGTGAATACAGAGTTTTGGCAGGAGCCCCATGCCCATGCAACTCTGCATGATCATTTGGGCTCCCGCCTTCACCTCTGTAGAAGGGAGGAGGGTGGGTTTCATGACTTCAGAGTAGCACTCAAAAAACAAAGTTACAAGTGTACATCCTTGGTCTGATTCAAGGTGGTTGTTATCTCTGAACAAATAAAGATAAGGTAACTTTAGGTTCTGCATCCCAGTGGAGTGGAAATGAAACTTTGTGACATCACATTAAATGAAGGAGTTTGCCAAGAATGGGCAACAGAAAAAAAAAGAGTATAGAAAGTTTCAGGGGTTAAGTGTCGAAACTCATAAAGGAGGGATGAGATAGTTGCCAGGAGCCTTTTCCTACTGGTAAATCCAGCTCCTTGTTGCAGTTTCCTTCCTAGCCAATTGCATAAGGAACACAGAATAGATCAGAGAGCCCTGATAATCCTTTGAGATAAGCTAAAGCTTTCCCTTTACGATGGAGATTAGGATAACTGGTCACCATTTCCATATCGCCAATTGGAAACTGCAGGAGTTCAGTTAAGAAGAATCCTGTTACTTTGCATGCTAAGTCACAACTACAGCAGGCCCACTGAATCAATAGTTATGGAGCTGACTCACCAATTCAACAGACCTATTCTAAGTGTGATTTACTATGCTAAGCAACAGGATTTCATACAAAATTGGACTAATGTTTAGGAAGATTTGTGGCTGTACTCTCTTCAATAACTTCAGGTTGGAGTATTATCATTTTTCTTCAACTATTCAAAACCATGTGAAACATGCAGTATGACCTTAATGGCAACATCACAGTTGCAGAAATGTCCCCCAGCAGGGACTGAGGAATCCCCTTATTGACAGGTTTCAAGCAGGCATTTTAGATGATTTTATTTTAGCAGGCTTTAAATTGATTTGTTTTGATGCAGACTAGACATTGCCCCCCTCCCTGAAATACTTTCGGTCTGTATTTGAGTAACAGCACACAGATCATGACAAGATTCACCCTCTAATGTTGGTGGGATATTCTTAACTGATTTGCTTCTATGCCATTTTTTGTGTGCTACTGAATCTCCAGGGCGGAATGGGGAATACCATTCCTGCAAATGGAGAATGACAGGTTACCTACCTGTAATTGTGGTTCTTTGAGTGGACCTCTGTGATTCACACTGTGGGTGATCCACGCATGCGCGGAGCCTCATCGGAATATTCTAGAGCTTCTGCGGTAGCAAAAAGATACATTAGTGCAGACCCCTCCCCCCTGGTATATGTACCTTGGTGCCAAGGCTCTCCCTTCAGTTAGGTCAACCGCCGCATAAAGAAAAGGGCGTGACAGTGGGGAGGCCGGGTCGGGATGTCTGAATCACAGAGGTCCACTCGAAGAACTACAATTACAGGCGGGTAACCTGTTCTTCTTCTTTGTGGCCTCTGTGAATCACACTGTGGGTGACTAACAAGCTACCTTAGCCGGAGGAGGGTGTCACGCCAAGGTAGATGATAATACAGCACGCCCAAAAGCAGCACCAGATTTCTGCCGAACGTCCAATCGATAGTGATTGATAAACATGGATGGCTGTGACCATGTGGCAGAGGCGCAGACGTCAGTGAGGGGGATCCCTCGAAGAAATGCCGTAGATGTCACCAATGCCCTAGTGGAATGAGGGCGGATACTCTGTGGCGCTGGAACTCGAGCGAGCTGATAAGCAAGCTGGATGGTAGACGCAACCCACTTGGATATTCTCTGCGAGGTAACTTGGAGACCCTTGGCAGGAAGGTGGTAGCTGACAAAAAGTCTAGCTGAGCGTCTGAAGGATTGAGTGCGGGCTATGTTGAAAGCCAGAGCCCATCGTACATCCAATGTATGAATAATCTTTTCTTGAGGATTAGACAGAGAAGGAAAGAAAGATGGGAGAACCAAGGGTTGGAATAGGTGAAACTGTGAGACAACCTTGGGCAGGAAAGAAATATCTACAAAGAGTTTCACTTGATCAGGGTAAAACTGGAGATAAGGGTAGTCAGACCTTAAGGCTGCCAGTTCACTAGCACGTCGTGCTGACGTGATAGCTACAAGGAACGCCATCTTAAAGGTAAGTAATCTGAGGTCAGTTGATCAAACGGGGCCCTTGTAAGGTGTCGGAGGACTAATGTCAATGACCACTGAGGGGGTGGAAGTACAGTGGTGCCTCGCTAGACGATGTTAATCCGTTCCACGAGGATCGCTGTCTAGCGAAAACATCGTCTAGCGAAGCACGTTTTCCCATTGGAATGCACTGAAATCGCTTCAATGCGTTCCAAGGGAAAAAGCAGTCGTCTTGCGAAATTTCCCATAGGGAAACCTCGTCTAGCGAGTGAGGGTCCCCATCGGAATGCACTGACAGCTGCACTGACAGCTTTTGACCACTAGTCGGCGCACTCCTATGGGGAAACCTCATCGTCTAGCGAAATTCCCCATAGGGAAACATCGTTTTGCGAAGCGCAGTAGCGCTCGCAAAAAGGCATCGTCTAGCGATTTCCTCGTCCTGCGAGGCAATCGTCTAGCGAGGCACCACTGTACATATATTCTGACGTATGTCAGGATATATGTGTGACAATCCTTTGAGGAAACGTTTCAGAGTAGGATGTCTGAAAAATTTAGCTGCCAGAGAGGTTGGTGGTTGATAAGCCACAATTGCCGAAAGGTAAACTTTGAGAGATGAAAGAGAAAGGCCTTTAGTTTTTAGTGGTTGTGGAGTCGGGGAAACAGTTCTGGAGGGCTTTGATTTTGAAGACTTAGCCTTCTTCGGTGGCAAAGGTTCAGGTGCCGAGGAAATGTCGGTGGATGGTTTTCGTTTGGTGGCCATTTTCGATGTCGAGGGTTTCAACGTCAACTGTTTGGCTTTGTGCACCCGCATGGCGGTCAATGTCGGGGGCACAACAGGTTCTTGGTGTTCAGAACGAGATGGAGTAGCCGAGGGACGATGTTTTGCCGCCTCGGAAACGGCTTTATCCATGGCTTTAGCGTGTGATATGGATTTAAAAGAAGATTGGGCTATGGGCTTTAGCAGGTTGGAGCGATTGCTCCCAAAGCAGACGTTTGAGCCTAGAAAGGTGACTGCGGAGAACTCCGTGCTTAAGGTTTTTACAGTGAGGGCACGAGGAAGTTTGATCAGCCTCACTGAGGCAAAAAAGGCATTTAGCGTGGTCATCAGAGAGTGGGATTTTGTTGTCGCAGACCACACAGCATTTGAACGGGCCTGAAAAGGCCATGAACTAAGAACTGGGAAGAAAGGGGGGGGGGCATTCCTAAGGCCGGAGCGTACTTGATTTGGAAAATAATAATAGGGATTGGTAAAGAAAGAAATTTTTAAATAATAAAGGTTAAGTAACTTTCTTTCTTTCATTTTCAGAAAAAACTCACAGAAGCTATCGATCAAGGCTCTCAATGTGGCAGTTGAAAAGAAACTGAAGGGAGAGCCTTGTTGCCAAGGTACATATACCAGGAGGGAGGGGTCTGCACTCATGTATCTTTTTGCTACCGCAGAAGCTCTAGAATATTCCGACGAGGCTCTGCGCATGCGCAGATCACAGACAGTGTGATTCACAGAGGCCACGAAGAAGAAATGCAAATAGCTGTAAAAGGGGCGGGGATTACATAAAGCTCTCAGAATTCTTTATGGCAGAATTAATTACCACCTTCAGCCCAAAAAAACAAAACAAAACAAAAAACAAGAAAAAAGAAATGAAGGTGTTGGGACGAAAACAAACCCTAATGTCCTAAAGTGAAATTCCAACCTAAGCGGTAGAACTGTGGCATCTGCAGGGGTTCAGTTCCAAGCCCCCTGTGGTTGCCGAAAAACATGGAAGTATAAAACGCTATCCATTGCATGGTCTCTGCCTTTGTGGGAGGTTTGATTTAGTATTTCAGGCAGCAGATGAGTGAATCAGTGGATACTGATCCCGTAGATTGGGGGGGGGGTCATACTTATAAGAACGCAGACATTCATCTGCACACATATGGACACTCAATACTTATAGTGTAAGTAATAATAATTAGAAGACATAAAGAAAATTGGTGAATGCAATGCCAAAACACTATCTCAATGGAAATCCCTCACTTCACATTGCAGAAAAGCAAAATGCCACCAAGAATGGCTGCCAAGGGATAGGAGCCCAGCAACCTCACTGAGACACCTTCTCCAGTGTCCCCATGGATGGATTATGCAGTCATAGGCTTTAACAGGATCAACAGGCTTCAATAGCATCAGTTACCATCTTTCATATAAGGTACCAACAGTTTAGTTTTTCCTTTCCTTTCTTTTAAGTTTTGTCATCTCTTCTTTATTTTAACATTTTAAACCAGAACAGTAAATTTAACGGTAGGAAACCATGGTACAATTTGTTCTTTACTGTACCTGTGGCTGCCATACAAACAGTGCATATTGGGTTAATGCACAGCCTTATTTCAACTATATGCTGATTTATTAGCAGATACGTTCATTTTGTTGTTGTTTTTCCTTAGGAGCCAAATTGTGGAAACCATGGTGGGTCAAAAGGGATATATGCAAACATTTCTATATTTCTACAAATATACTAATTTTAGATAGTTCGTCCGTCTACTCTTGGTACTGTGAAATTTTCAGACAATAACGATATAAAAAATTAAAAGTCTCAAACCTTTCAACGACTTCAATATCAAAACAGAAGCGCTTGTCAATGGAATCTGTCTTGCGTCGGATACAGGACTTCAACTTGAACACTTCTGGTGTGCTTGGAACAAGGCCATTCTAAAAAATATCAGGAAGAGTGAAAATGAAATAACAAATCATTAGATTATTAGCTGTATATCCATATAGAACTGACATCAAATTAAAAGAAAACGTAGTTGATTAATCATGTGAGTTTCACTCAGTCAAATTTCCATGCGGGTGAAAATACTGTGAAGCCGGATGAATATTTTCTTTGTTTTTAGATGCACATGTTCGTCATAGCAGGCAGTATCTCAGAACAAGAATCTGATTTCTCCATGAACAGGGAGAAGGATACCTCTTTTAAAGTTGGATTTGCAATCTGCTGTTTTTTGTAAACATTAGTCTAACTCAGTGATTCCCAACCTTGGGTCTCCAGATGTTCTTGGAGTACAACTCTTAGAAATCCTGGCCAGCATGAGTGGTGAAGGCTTTTGTGAGTTTTAGTCCAAGAACATCTGGGGAACAAGGTTGGGAATCAATGGTCTAACTCATTAATCAGAAGCATTGCAGCCCTTTACATACATATGCATGTAAAACACATGGTTACACCTCTCCTTGTCTCTTACTTACAAAGTATCCCAAGCTATTCCATGTTTCTGCATGAGACAAAGTGGAGATCTTCTGCTAACCCAAACATCTGTAAAGGCAACCAGCTATTAGCTATTAAGCTATTTTGTTGCTGCATGAAATGCACTTGTTAGATGGACCCACCAGGGTCATAAAATGCAGGAATACCTTACAAGGATGAACGGGAGAAGGCCTTAGATTGACAAACAGTAATGGAAAAGCCTTACAATGGCGAAGACAGAAAGGCTTTAGAATGACAAACAGTAACAAGTAACTTTTTTCAGGGAACTCGCAGGCAAAGGAGGAAAGAACACAACGAAAGAGATGACAACAATGACATATAAATAAAAAGAGAAAAATAGCTCTAGCGAATGTTCCTAGGAGTTTCCTCAGTGGCAGCTAAAGGGAACTGAGGGATAATCATTAGGTGCAGGGTTGTGCACAGTAGGGGGCCCTATGCTCACAGTTCTCTCTTTAAACTCTAGAATGTTCCGACAGGTTTCGTGCAGGCACTGAAACACCCGCATGTGTAATTCACAGAGACTATGAAGAAACAGTGTTTGCAATCAAAGTTCCAAAGTTATAGACTGCAAATCTGATTAATCTTCTTAGTGTGGGGGTGGTATCAAGTTTCCCCTCATCAGACGCAGATGTAATTGTCTTTCTCCATTTCTATAGATGAAGGGCTGCCGCTCACTCATTGCCTCTTATTGAAATATCTAGCACATTTTGGGGCTGAAATTAGAAGCATCCAGAATCATGACCATACCCCATCTGAAAAGCTAGAGACTGAAGCGGCTCACTAGACAAGTGGTTCCCAAACTTTTCCCACTCAGGGCTCCCTTCAGTGGCGGTGGCAGTGCAGGAAGAGTGGTGAGGTGTGGTGTGTGGAGAAGGAAACAAAGAAGCAGGAAGGAGCTGGAGCCGGAGTCAGCCAGAAGAGCAGCAGCAGGGCCGCTGAGTGCTTGGCGAAAAAATTAAGGAAAATTTCCACATTGCTCCTGGCTGGTTTATTGGCATCCCAGGGAGTTGCAGGGCACCTCAAAGGGCGCTATGGTGTACACTTTAGGAAGCTTGGCACTAGACCAAAATTGAAGCTAGTTGAAGAGCCTAATAGCTAGACTAACATAGAATCCTCATTATGTATACTTTTACCTCACCTGAGAAACTGAAAACAGCACACCTTTGTTCCTACACTGCATTTTTGTCATCACAACAACTCTGGAATGTATGGACCAAGGCCACCCAATGAGTTTCATGCCACAGTGAGGAGCTGAACCTGGATCTCGCAAACTGTAGTATAGCAGTCTAACCCCTATACTGATGAAGTGGACTTGTCCACGAAAGCTCACATTAAAAAATAAAAAAGTTAGTCTTTCAGGTGCCACCACATTTTTGGTCTTTTTTTTACTTTTTACTTTGCTTTTACTTATAATGCTTGCACAGAGTAACACGGCTACCCCTTCTACAACTACCATTACACTATGGCTTTCAACCTGTGGCGATCACATGAATTAGTGATCTATGAAACCATCTACAATATACAAATTAAAAACACTTGCATCCCAACAAGCCTTTCTGTGAAAATGGGGGGTTATGAGAAGGCTTTTGAAGAGCCAAGTTCTCTCTGTTTAATTGAAAATGACCCTTTTAGGACATATGTACATCTTTGGTCTCTATGTCCAAAAGTTTAAAAGGCAGGGATGTTAGGTTAGGCACAATTCTGCCCTGCCACTCTTTTCCAAATCTGTACCTCAATTGCTACCACACAAGGCTGCAGATGAAGGGAGTCATACTCTCCACAAACAACTCCTTTCCGATAGAAACCTAGCCCGTGAAGGACGGATGTAAACAAAACCTCCGTTTCTAAATTCTAGGATTAGAAAATTGCAGGGTTCACCTTCTGCAGAATGAGGTGAAAAATTGCAAGGAGTCTTGCAAATGCATATACACCATGTGACACATTCACAGTATTGAAGAAGAAGGCCTTAATAATGGTTGAAGAAGACAGCCTTAATAATGAAGTGGTGAAAGAGGAAGCTTGGGAAGTTCACTCAAACAGTCTAGAGCAAATCAGGATGTAACTAATTCTCTCAGAAAGCAGGAGATTTCTGTGAGAAAAGATGTACATATAGATTTCTAGTCAAGATTAAAAGATAGTGGTTTATAGAATGTGTCTAGTTGCCATCTGAATGAGAGCAATGTAAACTATAATTTTTAAAAAACCACAACCACTAGTCTGGATACACCAAACTCTTTTTTGGAAGGTACATGGTCCGTAACGTGAAATTAAAAGTCACAGTAGCTTTTCCTGCCAAACTGGGTAATACTTACTACTTTCCCTCCAGATTTTGCTTCAGCGAGGCTCATCGTGAATGTTTTTGATCCCTTGTCATAAGTACAGTAATGCTTTATCCAAGTGAACCCTAGAGGTCCTGAAAAGAAAACAAAATGGGGAAAAAACCCCAAAATAAATATGTTTATTCTGTTTATTAGAACAAAAACCTTCTGAACAATGATAGTAATGGCAAAATAGGTAAGCTACTGATTTTGTCACACTCAGGATTATGATGGGTTTCACTGCTTTAGCACTGGGAATGTTTACTCCTACACATGTGAAAAAGAAACTTTTTACAAAACACATTTTAAATACCAAAATTTAATTTTGGATCTTTCATACTGCTTTTTAAAATATTAGCATGTTACTTACAAATATACAATATCTAAACCAGGGGTCTCAAACATGCGGCCCGGGGGCCATTTGCGGCCCGCCGGATGATAGTTTGCGGCCCCCGCCTTGCCTGCCCCCCCTGAAGCGCCCACGCGTCCTCTGCTGTCAAGAGTCAAAAAAAGCCTCGCCTTGCTCGCCAGCTCTCTCCCAAGACAGCGCCTCTTGCACCCTCCATCCGGAAATGCAGCCTGCCAGCCAGCCCGCCTGTCTGCCGGCTGGCAGGCTGCAGTTCCGGATGGAGGGTGCAAGAGGCGCTGTCTTGGGAGAGAGCCGGCGAGCGAGGTGCGCTGCCAGCCCTTTTCCCCGAGCGCCTGAGCCGCCGCCGAGCGATGCCTGAGAGCGGAGCTCGCTCCCAGCCTGTCCTCGAAGAGCGCCTCCAACAGCGCCGCCAACAGCAGCTGCCGCCGCCACCTCTTCCAGGGAAGCGGCTCTCTGGCTCTCTTTCTCTCTCGGCACCCCCAGCACCAGCCCGGCCAGCAGCCGCCTCAGCACCCAGCAGTGTTTCCTCCTCCTCCTCTTCGTCCTCCTTCAGCCGCCTTGGCTCTGGAGGCTGCCTGGGCTCGCCTCGCAAAGTTTGCTCCTCTGTCGTGGTGGGGGTAGCTGCTGCTGCTGAGTGCGCCTTTTTTTGAGGGGGGGCCCTCAGAGGAAGGTTGCCGGACCTCCGTGTGTGTGTGTGTGTTTGTGCGTGCGCGCGCGCCCGTGCGCACCTGTGGGGCCCCCGCCCCGTTCTGTTTAATTTCGCGGGTACCGATGGGGGCTTTTCTCCTTTGGCAAGGCGATTCTGTGAGGGTTTTTTTTTTAATTTTATGTCGTGCCCTCCTTCCCCCCCGGCTAGGTGGTCGCCGGCGCTCCCTCCCTTCTCCATTTCTTCGTCCTGCTGGTGGTGGTGGTAGTGAAGAAGGAGCCGGAGGGGGTCGTGGCCGGCGACGAGGGCTCGCGCGCCCCTCCTCCTCCTCCTCCTCGGAGCCCCAGCCAGGCTAAGGAAACTCCTGGGCAGCTTCCTCGGGCTCTTGCTCTGCTTGGCGGAAAATCTGATGCGGCCCAGCCTCACCCAGACTCTGCCTCCAGCGGCCCCCAGGTAAATTGAGTTTGAGACCCCTGATCTAAACCATTCATCCATTATAACTGACAGCCACTAGACATAGATACAACTCAAGTTGTCATGCTTCGTATGAAACATGCTACATGAACCTATTCCCCTCCCCCTGGCTGGCCGGCCTATTCTCTGGAGGTACCCCAGTCCAGCTGGGAGCTCAGCTTGCCCTTCCCCGTCCCCTCCATCAGCCAACCACTCTTTGGCTACGTGAGAAGAATACCCATCCCGCCTCCTTGTTTCAGTGATCAGCTGCCAGAGGAGGCGGGGAAGCACAAGCTGAGCTCCTGCCTGGACTGGAGTGACGCAGGATAAGGAGGTCCCTGGTGGTGCACAGCACAAGGTGAATGGGCCAGCCAGCCGGGGGAGGGGGGAAACAGGTCTGCGCGGCACCTGTGGCGCCGTGCGGCACGCTTTGTACGAAGTACGATGACTTCAGTCATGCCCATCTCTAACAGCCACTGAGACACAAGCTCAAAAGCTTTCAAGGCTCCTATAATAATCAGACATGTCAGTTTGTGCCAACTACATTAACCTGTTTGGTTCCAGTGGACCTTGATAAAATGGAAGTCTTGTGAGCCAGTGGTACCGAGCTCTGAGAGTTAAATAACTTGACTGTTTGGGGCAGGGCTGCACTCACTGGAAGGTCCATCTCAGATGCTCACATATCCATCGCTGCCAGGGGAGGCCCAAGTAGCTGTAGTGATAAGGATTGATTTTTACTAGTTTTGGCTGGCTGTACCTGAAAAAAGGTAGCTTAGCCATGGAAACCATGCATTGGCAATTGGAATAACTTTGCCATGTGCTCGCAATCTCACTTTGAAGACTATAATGTATATTTCGACCATTCTGTATAGGAC
Organism: Intellagama lesueurii; assembly: GCA_037013535.1. Classification (NCBI taxonomy): domain Eukaryota; kingdom Metazoa; phylum Chordata; class Lepidosauria; order Squamata; family Agamidae; genus Intellagama; species Intellagama lesueurii. The sequence goes on along the minus strand of JBAJHW010000003.1, from coordinate 17,399,195 downwards.
AGTGGAGGCAAACCTTTTTGGGCTCGCGTGCCCAAAATGAGGGGGGGGGGGGAAGAAACCAGTGGCTGCCGTGCCGCCCGGAAGTCCGGAACCGGAAGTGGCAGTTTCAGGGGGAATCATAGGGACGGACCCAGAGGACCAGGAACAGGAAGTTTAAGGGGGAATCATAGCGACGGACCCAGAGGACCAGGAAGTGGCTGCGGAAGAGGGAATCCCGGCTGCCGGCTCATAAGGTTTCCCTCCACAAGGGAGGGTGGGTGGGCCATAAGAAAGGGCTTCACGTGCCACCTGGGGCACGCGTGCCATAGGTTCGCCTACACTGGTATAGGACTACATTTATGAGTGGTCTGAAGCTGCAACTAGTACAAAACAGAGCAGTGACGCAGTTGTGTGATGTGCTCAGCTACACAATACCACTGTTGAAAGAACTGAAACTTCTTTCGAAACAGCTAAACTCCTTATTGCTCCCAATTTGCCACTGGGTCAGTTTTAAGATTCTGATATGACAACATACTGTAAGACCACTTTGTCCCATATAGATCAACATGGCTTCTTCAGTAATTAACAGAGGTCCATCAGCAGGGTAGACATGCAGTCAATGATGAACCAGAAAAAGGGACTCTTGTTTGGTGGTGTCCACTGTCTAGAACACACTCCCAGTTTCTTAGAACATTCATCACCTTTGTAGCAGTTTAAGTACGTGTTGAAAACTCTTTTATTCCCCTCAGCATCTGATAATTAAATGACACTTGTCGTTATGATTTTTAGTTTATAGTATACTGATTATGTTAGACAGTTCTAGCTGAGATGTGTATTATATTGAATTGATATTGTTTACTGCCTCAGCATGTTGTACATGACAGACAATACATGGATAGTATAGCGCATAAAGTTTTAAGGTTATACTACTTCCACACACATTTTAAAATGAAGGTGAGTCATTACCTTTGCATAGAAGACCACATTGAACATATTTATAAAATGCAAATATAGAACATAACAACAAGAGTGAAACTAGCACTAACCCCATTATCTAGTGTTCAGCATTACTCATGAAGGAGTGTATTCACTCACACAGTGACTAAAATGTTGAAGAGTGGATTTCTTCTCATAACTCCTATCATACACTGACGTTTAAATAGTAGCAGGCCAATAGACCAATCACCCCAACCTTCAAAGTAATGGTTAGTCTTATGCTGAAGAGAATAAACTACTGGCGAATATCATCGTGACTTTTGTGCCAGCTTTGTCAGTTCTGTCAGTGTGGTAACTGTGGCCGTTATTGCTTTTCCGAATGACAAAATTATAGTGTAGACTAGAGGTGGGGGTATTCGAATACGAATATCCCCGCGCAGCTGGAATTAATAAGGGTCCGCCCCCTGGGCCCGGACCATCCACTCATGCATCCTGCGGTGGCCTCGCTCATCCTTCCAATCACTCCTGGAGCGCCACTCTCTTCTTGCTCGGCTAGCGACTTGGCAGCCGTGCAGGGAGACTTGTCCTCCCTCCCCTTGCCTGGACTGGCTAGCTGAACAGGAAGAGAGTGGGACTCCAGGAGTGATTCGAAGGATGAGCAAAGCCGCCACCACTGCTGGACGCGTGAGTGGACAGTCTGGCCCCAGGGGGCGGACCTTCATTAACTCCAGCTGCGCGGAGATATTCATATTCATATATGAATACGAATACCCCCATCTCTAATGTAGACTTTTGCGACTGCATTCTCAACCATCAGCTTTGGCCAGCTAAAAGGAATATGATCGGGATTGGGGGGGGGGGGAGACCTGCGGTGCTCTAATTTCTGAGGCCCTGATTGGGTCGGTGTCATTTCCCCTTTTAGCCAGAACAAATGACCAAATCCTTTCCTCCTCAATGAGAGCATGTCATGTTAGCCTTTTGCTATTTAATGAAGCACTGCATGTGCCCAGGCTTTCATGCTGTCCTTGCTCCCTGTTAATAATGCCCAAGGTAATTTCCACCTGACAGGATTTTTCCCCCCTAAGATTTTATTATTATCAGTCAATTAAAGGGTACAAAAGCTGCTCAAAGCTATCTGCCACTGTTACTAAAGCAAGCATGATTGTCTCAGAATAACACTGAGAGACTGGGAGAGAGGCTGGCTGGGGAGGGAGCTAATCTTCTTTGGATTACCTGCTTCTTAATAGGAACAAAAAGCACATGCACTTAGTAAGAAGACCATTATCATCTCATAACTACACTGTGATGGCATACATGATGTTAAAGTTTCATAGAACTTCAGACCCAGCAACCTAGAATCAGGGTATCTTTTTAAACTGCTGCAACAATGCCACAAAACCAAACCAAAATAAAAATAAAATAAAAACAAAAATTTAAAAAATGAAAAAGAGGTACCAAAAAAATGGACTCTTGGAAGGTTGTATAACACAGGCATAACATGAGTGCCGGCATAACATTTTCATATGCTCCAGAACTAACAACTTTCATGCTTTCATCATATGATACCTTATGCAACTGACATCACAGGAAATCATATGATGACTCCCTGCCTAGGAAGTGTTGAACTCCATAGCAGTTTCTAGCAAAAACAGTCACAATGATAGCAGCTTGCCATCAATTTAAGAGCTGGCTAAAAAAACTGTTACCATGGAGGACAGGAGGTGGGTTAGACCTGGATACTACTGCTGACAAAGTCTCTCTGATGACTGTAAAAAATAGACCACCAGTTTCATGTACATCATAAACAGATAGCTATTTGTTGAAAGGAGATGGCACGAAATGACTATTTCATTGTAAGAGGTACCATCCTATGCTATGCTCCTAAGTATGCAATTCTGTGTGGATGTATTTACTACTCACGTTTCTCTTGCACATAGAGGTAGCCTTCCATTGTCCACTGACTCGGTGGCCTGTAATCCTGGCTAGCAGATTTCATTCTCTGCATAAGTCGTTCTACTTCCTGCCTGGTACTTTCAAAATTATTCCGAGTCTAAGTAGCAAGACAGAGAAAAATAAAAGATGAGCTGGGGTTGCATTCGTATTGTATTCAGAGTGATCAGCTAGGGTTTGCCACTTATTACAGTGCAGCTGTAATAAGGCAAAGTGACTGGGGTTTTGGCCCAGGGTACTGAAATTTAAAGGGCCAAAAATATGCTGCTGGAAAGGTAAAAGCTTGCATTCCCTGAACAGTTGTTTCTCTCCAGGCAGTAGGAAGAGAAAAACAGGCAATGTCATTGTGCACTCAGACATAGGTGAGCCTCCCCATTCGATAGGAGGACATTGTGCATAAGGATTACCATCACATTAGAAGAACTAAAATGTTCAACAGCCAAACAAAAGACGTAAAAAGAGACAACAGCAACATATATAACTCATGTATGAAGTCTCCAAATTTTCCTAAAAAAACAAACCAACCAAGAATAAAAAAATAAAAACAATCAGTGAAATCATAGAATAATGATGTCGGAAGGGGCCTATAAGGCCATTGAGCCCAACCCCCTGCTCAATGCAGGAATACAAATCAAAGGATATCTGCTAGGTGGTTGTCTAAATTTCTCTTGAATGCCTCCAGTGTTGCAACACTCATCACCTCTCGAGGTAATTGGTTCCATTGTCGTACTACTCTAACAGTTAGGACATTTTTCCTGATATTCAACTGAAATCTGACTTCCTGTAACTTTAGCCCAACAGTTCATGTCCTGCACTCAGGGATGATCGAGAACAGATCCTGCCCATCCTCTGAATTACAGCCTTTCAAGTATCTTAAAAGTATTATATATACTCTCAGTCTTCTTTTCTCAAGGCTAAACAACCCCAATTCTTTCAGTCTTTCTTCATAAGGTTTGGTGTCCAGCGCCCTGATCATCCTTGTCACCCTTCTCTGAACTTGTTCCAATTTGTTACTATTCTTCATGAAGTGTGGTGTCCAGAACTGGACACAATACTCAAGGTGAGGCCTACCCAGTGCCGAATAGAGGGGAACTAGTACCTCGTAGGATTTGGAGACTAAACTTCTGTTAATGCAGCGTAAAATAGCATTTGCCTTTTTTTGTAGCCTCATCACACTGTTGGTTCATATTCAGCTTGTGATCTACAACTCCAAGATCCTTCTTGCTCATAGTATTGCTGAGCCAGGTATCTCCCCTCTTGTAACTGTGTGTTTGGTTTCTTTTTCCTAGATGCAGTACTTTGTACTTAACCCTGTTAAATTTCATTCTGTTGTTTTCAGCCCAGTGCTCAAACCTATCCAGATCAAACTAACTTAAGGATACTTCGTGACTTAGTCTACTGGTAGTGCTTTATAACTTTGCAACTTTTGCTGAGAAGTTCTCACTCCATCCAAATAGATACTGTACCTGAGGGAGGAACCTTGAGCAAAGTCACACAGAGGTTTATACAAGAGAAGCCACCCCTAACATATTCTATACTAAGGTTGCACCAGAGGCAAGCAATCTCAGTGGTGCCAAGAGTCAATTTTCAGATTGAACAGCAGCCTGAGGGCCACACCCACAAACAGCCATGGTTAAAGGAGGAGGAAGACAGGCAAAGAAATGCTAATATTAATATATACAGCTCTTAATGGCCTGGGGCCTCAGTATTTGCCAGAGCATCCCTCCCTCAGAACATCAGCCTGTGCAATATAGATATAGATGAGTGGACTCGAATGTGGAATGAGAATTATAGATAGCTCAAACCAGTAAATTTGAGAGAAAATGTTTTAAAGATGTTTCATAAATGGTATTATTCACCTGTAAAATTAGCAAAAATGGTATCGGGGCCGAGCAACTCATGTTAGAAGTGTTCTCAGAAACCTGGAACTTTTTTTCATATGCGGTGGACTTGCGACAAAACAAAGAAATTTTGGAGACAGATAAAAGATATTTCACATGAAATTATACATCAAGAAATGACTTTTAAACCAGAAATGCTTTTGTTGAATATAATTCCAGAAATTGTTGATAAAAAAATTAAATATATGTTGTTGCACATATTCACAGCAGCAAGGCTGATCTGGGCCCAGAGGTGGAAAATGAAGGAAATTTCGGAGAAAGAGGAGTTACTTAAAAAATTATTAGATATTGCGGAAATGGATAGCCTATCAGAGACACTACGTGAGAACCTGAGAATATATATTAAGGAAAGTTGGAAAATGTTTTATGATTGGGCCCAGAAACAGATATGAGTAGAGAATGTATTAGAGATTACCATATCACAGTCATGAAGTCAAGAGCTTTTTAGATATTGTATGAAAGCAAGTATTCCCCTGTGTAATATGTTTTTGTTTTGTTTTGCTGTTAATCCCTTTTTCCCCTTTCCTGTTGTTGTATAGTTTGTGATATTTCATCTAGCCTTTGGTTTATCTGCTTAATTCTCAATCTCATGTACAATGAAGTTAGCATAATGGCATTTGCCCATACTATTTGGCCTCACTCTTCCTTCCTACAAGTTTTCAACTTGATTCTACTGAATGTATAAACAGGCTTTCAGATATTAAAACAATGCATTTGCCCAATGCTTACATACTTCTCTACTGAGAATAGAGCATGAATATCTTAAGAAGAGGCCCTAGCGGTGCTCAGGCATGTACGTATTTGCATAGTTAAAACTAGTGCATCGGCTCTGCCCTTTTCTGGAGATATTTGATATGGCAACAGTAAGACACGTCTTCGCTACATCCCATTTGGACTACCATAATGCGCTCTATATGGGATTGCCGTTGGAAAGTGTTTGGAAACTTCAGTGGGTCCAAAATGCTGCAGCCAGATTGTTAACAGGGGCCAGATACAACAATCATATAATTCCCCTGTTACAACAGCTCCACTAACTGCCAGTCTGTTTCTGCGCACAATTCAAAGAGGTAGTTTTGACTTATAAAGCCCTAAACAACCTGAGTCCAAACTACTTGAAAACCCATATTTAGCTTCATGAGCCTGGCCAGGTTTTAAAATCATCAGGGGAAGCCTTTCTCTCAGTTCTGCCACTCTCAGACGTATAGGGCCTTCTCTGTCACTGCTCCTAAGCTGTGGAACTCCCTCCCACAAGAAGTCAGGCTGGCCCCTTCTTTGCTATCCTTACACAGGCAGGCAAAGATCTACCGCTTCAGGCAAGTTTTTTTCCTCAGTGCCTAAGAGTTTTTTGTTTATTTGTTTTTTCCCCTTCTTTCCAGTTTTTATATCGTTTGTCATTAATATTGTAAGCCTCCTTGGGTCTTCTTGAGGAGAAAGGTGGGGTATATATTAAACAAACAAACAAACAAACAAATATTGGGCTGTAAAATGGCCATTCCCCTTGCATGCAAAGCTCCTTGTCAAAACCAGTCTCGTTAAAACAGTCACCAACAAACCATTTAATGGGACCATCTTGTTTGATGTCTGTAGGGCCCAAGACGTTAATCTATTAATAATCTTAACAATGCTCTCTGAAGCACGAATGCACAGTAATAAAATAAGCAAAGCAGTTAATGGCTCTGCATGTCTTCAAAACTGTGTAACAGCATTATTGCCTATGATAAAAGCCTAAGCAGTGACTAGTATATTACTTCTCAATTACATTAAATGAGAAACTTTTTCTGGTACAAAACCACCCTGATTTTAAGGCCGTAACATTATAATATATGTGCTAAGTGGTCATTTTGTATATTTATTACTGTTAGCCAGGTGTTAAACAAGAGGCCAAACAAACAAACAAAAAATAAGTTTCTTGAACACAAATGCTAATATAGAGCAAAAGCATTATCCCCAAGAGTGGCCCCGGCTGCCAGATGGGGGTATAAATCAAATTATTATTATTATTATTATTATTATTATTATTATTATTATTATTATTATTATTATTATTATTATTATTATTATTATTATTATTATTATTATTATAATAATAATAATAATAATAATAATAATAATAATAATAATAATAATAATAATAATAATAATAATAATAATAATGTCTGTCCTTCTACCATGCTGCTTCTGCTAATTTCATACATCCACAAAGTACAAAAAGATTAAAAGGTTTTCAGACTTGAAGAGGCAGCATGAAAAATGGAAAGCACAAACAAATTCAATGCAAATTGGTCTGCCATTATCATGGCCACTATTCACACAATCATAGAACTGTAGAGGTGGAAGTGACCCTGGGAATCACTGAGACTAGCCCCCTGCCAAATCAGAAAAGCCCCAGCTAAAGCATTCCTGACAGGTCACCATTTAATGGTTTAAAAACCTCCAGTGCAGGAGACTCCATCACCCTCTAAGGAAGTCCATTCTATTTCAAATAGCTCTTACTCTTAGGTTCTTCCTAATGTTTAGGTGAAATCTCCCTCTCATTATCTGAATCCATCACCTCAAGTTCTATCCTATAGAAAACAAAGTCACTCAAACTGCCATATGCTAGGGCATCAGATATTTGAAGATGACTATCTTACCCTCTCTCAGTTTTCTCCAAGCTAAACATACCCAGTCCCCTCAACCATTCTTTACAGAGCTTGGTCTGGATTTTTTTTATCATCCTCATCACACTCTTCTGGATACATTCCATATCTACAGTGAGTAATGAGGTGTCTGAGCAAGAGGAGTCTAAAATGGACAGATTACATGTCTAACCGTAGCAATAGAAAGTAAAACCACTGGGTCTACCTTCTGCTCCAAAATACATGGAACATTTGTTCAGAGTCAAGAGTTGGCTTTGCTTCTATTCAACTTACTTCAGTGAACTTTTTCCAACTTGGGCCTCCAGATATGTAAAACTACAAGTTGCATGATACTCAGTGATTACATCAATGGGACTTCTACTCCAATATGTCTGGAGGGCACCTGCTTTGGAACTACTTTGAGGTAACACATACCCACATAACAAAGTGTTTCTACAATCACAGAAACTACAGTGGGGTTATCTTTGAACTGTGCAAATTTGCAAGATCTTCTCCATGTAATCCTGTACCTAATAACAGTCAGGTGGGAACACAGTACCCAGACTAACTGATGTTATTTACCCCACTATAGACTAAGACTGCAACAGTATATGCTCTTGCCACTGAATGAACTCCCTGGGACTTACTTTTTGGTAAACACACACAGGACTGCAGTACCTTATCCTACTACTGTTGTAGATCACACTGGATATTGTTGGAATTGATTAGATTACAAGCCAGACACAAGAGGATCAAGTTACTGCAAGAGATACAGATACTGTGAGAACACCTAACACTCGTCGAGGGACATGATATAATAATAAAGACTTTCTGTCCTGGAAGGAACATGTGGTGAATTTGTCAAAAAGCACGGCACATTTGGATATGCCTGCTTAAAATCTCATAATCATTTCTGGAACTATACAGTATTTATAAACACCACTTTCTTCCTCTTCTTACATGTAAAATTTCAACAGCAAGTTCAGAGATGATCAGCAAGGTTAGCACTGAGACTGAATCATTGCAATGGTACAACTGGACATGTTATGTTTCGTTAGTGTGTGGTAATGGCTAAAAGCATGAAAGGAAAGACCCTGGTAGGCAACAAGGACTAAATGAGTCAGCTTCTCATAGCCACTAGCAATAAAAAGAAGATGTTTCCTATGTAATAAAGCAACAGTGACCTCTGGTGCTTTTCAAATCTATAGTTAAGTTACAATGCCAACATCGACTATTTTCTTTGCTTCCATATCACACCAGAAGCATTATTTATTACGTTTCTGAAGCAAGAAAAAGATGCAAGTTGATTTCCACAGGTCAGATTCTACTCCGGGGTATTTCCCAAAGGTTTGTCTCAAATGGCCACTACACTTCTGTTCTAGCATTTTCAAGTCTGAGAGAACAGCCCATTAAATTCTAAAAAGAACTCCATATTTTCTGGCCCCTTTCTTATGTTACTAACTAGTGGCACACAACCTACCTCCATGACACTGAGGTAAAATGGAAAACCATAGCGCTCTGTGAAGAGCTAACTGCATCTTTTGCCCCTTTGGAATGTGCAGCTCACATAATTAAATTGTAAACCACCCAGAGAGTGTTTTAAGCGCTGTAGGGCAGAATATAAGCAGCACACTTTGCTTTCCCTGCTGAAAAAGGGCTCTGAAAATTGGCCTTATCTGCACAGCACTGAGCTTTTCAAACATCACCTTACTAGAATGAGGTTATGTCACAGGAAAAAGGCTCATGTCTCAAGTATTATCTGATAAACCTAACAGGAATATCTAAGGAAAGCCTCAAGCATTTGGAAGCAAACCAATTAAGACATCTCTCTGTAGAGGTAATCTGCATGCTTTTCTGCAGGTGTGTGATTCATTTATTAAAGATTCAAATTTCTGTGTGGAAGCTTAACAGAGAAAGACAAAAATCCTTCCAAGTACATAATCTGGATATAAGATGGAATTCCTTTGCCAAACTTCTGCATCATCCTGGAAGGCATTTGTTTTTAAATGGATCCTAAACTTCTGAGCCAGGAATGTTCAAACTCTTGTTACCTGTCTGCCCAGTTTACAGAAAGACTTCAAAATTCTCCACACAGGTCATATCGAAGCAACCGGGTTGCTTAAACGATGAAATTTCTTAACATTTTTGAAAATGGATCGTACTATTCCTACCTGAGGTCTGGGCAGTCTAACACTGAACTTGATACTGAAAGGCACCTTAAAAGGCTAGCACTCCAGCAAAAGAGATCCATTGTTCAGCCCCAGAGCCCCCCCTGAGCCCTGCTGTTCTTCCCCACATGTTGCCGCCTGCAACCCTGCCCAGTCTGTGTGTGTTAGCATTGACAAGAAAAAAGGAAAAGAGCAGCCGCCCTCACTTTTCTTACCTTCTCTTCTGTGCAATAGTGTAATTCGGTCTAGAGCAAGAAAGAGTTTTAATTTCACATCACTGGCTATATTGGTAAGGATGGATGGATGTTTCAGCCCCAAAGATGTGGAAGCCACAGATACTCATCTCAAGCTTAGAGGGTGAAGTTGCAGAAAAGGGCCATCCCAATAGGGATGGAGACACAGTACGGGAGTAGGCACACCAGTTGTCAATGTACAAGTAAGGATGGAAATTCAGTGAGAAGGAACCACACATCAGAACGTGGTATTGGACATATGGTCCGATAAATTCATCTGTCACTTGTTTATTGATTTTTATATTATGTCTTTTTAAACAACCAATGGGATAACATGTAGGCATTGTCTACTGGTGTAGGATCCCCCAAAGTGAGCTGGATAGGGTTTCTGTAAGCAGATAGGTAGGGGCTTGGTGGCTTGCACAGCTTCATGCATAATTTAGAGCTTTGATTTTAGGAAAGGCTCCACACAGTCTTGTCTAGACACAAATCAAAAGTGTCAGCCCATGCGTTCAATTCTGTATTCAAGGCAGGCTTTATGCCTGCTTTTGCTTTACTCCCTTTAACTCACTAAACATCCTGAATGGAATTATATTTCTAAACTGGGGGCAGAGCAAGTTGTACTCATTTAAAGCTGAGAGACATGCGCGATCAATAACTGGATTTCCCAACAGAAGGATGAAACTCAACATGACTAAGCAACACATAGTTTCTTGCATTTATGTATGAGATTAGTTGACTTGTGTCCTAGAGAATTTATCATCACAATGCACTGCCAATTGTTGCTTCAGTCATAACTGAAGTCAAATTGTGTAAGAAGCCAGAGTAAATGCAGTTCAGTCTTACGTTCTGCAGATTGAACTGTAGCTGTTGCTTGTATGGTGCAAACTCCTGGGCCAGCTCATATCCCTCATGGTAAAACGTAAATAAGCCCTGAAGAAATGCCAAAAGCTGAAAAAGAGGGGGGGGGGGGAAAAAGGGGGGGGAAGAAAAAAGAAAAAAACATGATTCAAAATAAAGTATCAAAAACATCCATTGCACACTTTATGGAGCCAAAAGGGAGAAACAGAGATTGTGGTTTATTGCTACATCCAATAATAATAGTAATAATCATGTGCCATCAGTTTTGACTTACGTTGACCCTTTTCAGGGTTTTCCAGGTATAGAAGACTCAGGTGGTTCACCATTCCCTTCTTCTGGGGCTTTCCTGGAACAATGCAGCTTGCCCAAGGCCACACAGGGATATACAGTGGTGAAGTGAACTCCCAACCTCTGGCTCAGCAGCTAGATACCTAAACCAATGAATCCCATGCATCCAACAAATGGCAGTTTATAGTGGCAATGAAGCCTCTGGTGGTCAGACTGCTGTTGACGTCTCAGAGGGATTAAGAAAAATGGCAAGTCTAAACAAATCTCACAGTGGCTGGAGCTTCCTATGGAGTAGGATAGCAAGAGAAACCTAGGAGCCTATGAAAACAGAAAGATGGGCCTAAGATATTAACAAACCACAGAAAGGTGTAGAAGAATAAATGAACCAAAAGCTAGAGAGATGAGGAAGCTTTAATTCATGAATTGTTTCAAAACACGTATTGAAAGAGGCCTTTCTTCAATAAATTGGCTGGTTAAGAAGCTTTTTTAAAAAAAAGACTTGATTAAAAAAAACTTTTAAAATGTTTTTATAATTGTTTAAGTTGTTTTTAAACATGATACTAGTTTAATGATTTTTAATATTGCAATAATTTATTATATTTTTTAACTTTTAATGCTGTTTTAATATTCTGTCCTCTTTGGTAGAAAAGTGAGTAATAAAAACTACAATGGAAATGAAAATATAATGAAAAACCAGACATTTAACTACAATGGCTAGAATCCACTTGTGCAGTTATGTAAAGTCATAATTTTAAGCAGTGAATTGTTGTGTTAGGACGTTTCTGTAGGCATGATCTCTGTAGGTATTATCTGTTGCAGATCAAGCTGTATGAGTCAGTATTCAGCAGATAATGTCTATGGAGATTTCTCAACTTATGGCAGTTCACTGCTAAATGTTACACCTTTTGCATAACTGCACAACAGGATTTAAGCCAATGGATGGGATCTAAACTTGAGCTCTATGGAGCTCTGTTGGCAGCAGGGCAAGGTAACAAGATGACAAATTTAGCTGATTTCATTTTCTTTGGGCAGCCCACAACATCACCTCCCACATAGTTCCAGCAGGAAGTAACACCAGAGAAAGAAGAGGCAATTGGCGAAAGTTGCAATCCTACACTCTTCCACCAGGAGGAAGCCTTTGCCAGGGCCATGTTCCTTCTGTCAATAGTAAGATAAAGAAAATATGGATTCTACTGAAATCTTGCAGATGAGTCTGCAGGGGAGATGGGCTGGTTTGTTTGTCAGCCAAACAGGTGTTTGGCTCGTCCCAACCACACCTCCTCTGGTGGACACCCATTCAGAGGCAGTGTCCAGAGAAGGCAGAGCAGGGAAGCCGGAGCGCTGCATCTGAGTGGGTGCCTGCCAGAGGAGGTGTGGCTGGGAAGCACCAAACACCTGTTCAGCTGACAAACAAACCGGCATGAACCGCGAAACCGTCGAGTCGTGCCCATCTCTAGTCTGCAGATACAAAATAGTGAAATTGTATAGTTCTCTAACTCTCGACTATAAAATGGGCAAGAAAGGGAAACATCAAAACCAAATGCAACCCTCTCACTGAGAGGCTACCTGATGCTTTCCTTTCAATTTATTTTAATCAGCCTTAGTGCAAGCAAAGGTAGCCGACACATATGGCAAGCCATCATGAATGGCAGAGAGCAAGAGATTTTGCTTAGCATCTGCCTCTCCAATTAACAAAAGGACAAACTTGTGAGCAATTTTTTTATCCAGGAAACCTTTCTGTTTTACTGAAAATGCCCAATTTAGTTCCAGTTGACAAAAGCTCCAATAAATGTAACCTTTAGGTTTCTGAAACAACGTCTTGCCATTTTCTTTGCATATCTGTTATGCAACTCAGTTCACTATTAGTGTACCACTAAAAGGGTCACTTATGCGTTGCCAGAAGTCTTTTCTTCCCCTCACATTTTATAGGTCTTCTCATTCTAATAGCACTAGGTGGCAGCAACGTCAAAGTCATTGTGAATAGTTCCATGTTTCTGTACTGAAATCTACAGAACTTTGATAATTCAATATTTTCCACTGTAAGACTCGGCATTCTAGAGGTATCGGACAAGAGGAATCTCCACTGTCTCAGGTACTTTTCCTCCAAGGTGCTTCTAGTCCAGGAGTTCTTACTGCTTATAATCATAAAAGGCACTGTGTACCTAATAATAATTGTGTGCCATCAAGTCAATTCTGGTTTATGGTGACACTTTTCAGGGTTTTCTAGGTAGAGAGTACTCAGAATGGTTTACCGTTCCCTTCTTCTGGGAGCATCCTGGGATTGTGCAGCTTGCTCAAGGCCACACAGGCTGGCTGTTCTGGGATGCACAGTGGAAACTGAATTCCCAACCTTTGACTTCGCAGCCAGATACTTAACTCACTGAGCTGTCCAGCCAGCACTGTGTAGCTATTCTATCTTTTTTTTCAGTAAGTATACTTTGGTCAGAAAAAAACATAGGTGGCAACTGGAGTGAGAAACGGGCTTGAAGTGTCTTTTTAAAATATAAGTAGAGCAAAAGAGGAGAACAAACTGTGTGTCCATGTTCTGTCTAGTCTGGCCTTTGTTGTTATGGGCCATCAGGCTGCTTCAAACTCATGGCAACCCTGATAGGGTTTTGAAGGTATGTGAGATATTCAAGGATTGGTTTACCGTTGTCACCCTCAGTGAGCTTCTATGGCCAAGCGGGGGTACATTGGCTATCTTAATCCGATGTTTAAGAATCGCTTAAACTACGTGAGACAGAGTGGGCACAGTGAGAATTCACACATGATCCCCTGACTTTTTACATTTAGGACCAAACTAGATATTTCATTTAGATATACCTTCCCTTTCACACAAAATGGGATTAAATAATCAGCCGGAAGGGGTTACTTAACACCTTCCCTGCTACAACAAAAATTACAATGTTGATGTTCCTTTCTGAATTCGGAAGGCCAAGGAAAAGAGCCAAAACTGGAGAACAATTTGGTGTGCAGAAATGGCAGACAGAAAGCACCTCTTTTTATCACTGTTCCAGTTTCAAATGCTGCCCTAGAACTGTATTATTATTATTATTATTATTATTATTATTATTATTATTATTATTATTATTATTATTATTATTATTATTATTATTATTATTATTATTATTATTATTATTATTATTATTATTATTATTATTATTATTATTATTATGGCAATCAGGGAAATGTTATGCACATCTGTCTATCATTGCCAAGTGCAAGAGATGAATTTCTCAGTCGATGTATTTAAATACAACTGTTTTAAACCTTTTTTGTCATGTCAACTCATGTTTATTGCTAAAACAGTCCACACCTTCGGTGGCAATATCCTGCGCCATCTTCGTCAGGAAAGGCAAGATATCAACTCAAACAAAGCCAACCTTAAATACCTCCATTTAAGGTTAGTTTTGTTTGAGTTGATATCTTGTCTTCCCTGATGAAGATGGCACAGGATATTTTAACAATAAACATGAATTGACATGTTTGGAAACCCATGAGCTGCTTACACAAAGTGTTTGTCATGAAAGACTAAGATCTCGAATTGTTTTAAACTCGTGATTCTGTTACCAGATCTGGTGTCATTTCCCTCTACAACATATATCTACTCCTGAAAAACTGGTCAGATACAAACAAGAAACACACATTCTCCTTGGTCCCCACTTTGGAGATCAGAAGATTTTGCTTCAATGTTTGACTAACCACAATTGAAAATTGAAAATCTCTGAACCACAAACAATGATTAGTTTACCTATGGTTTATTGAAACAAGCTAACTTCAAACCTTTGTTTATGAAATTGGCTTATTTCAATAAACCATCAGTCATAGTTCGGACCAGGAATCATAAACCTTTTAAGGGCAGGAGGGTAGATTATCCTGGATGCCTGTATAGGATGGATGATGCTGGAGAGACCCACACTTCCAGTATCACCAGATCCCTAGTCAAAATGCCACTGGAAGCTTGTTCAGTTAGCTACTGGGTAAGGAGCCTGCTGTAGTCCTCTTTCACCCTCCCTATCTAGGGAAGACAAAAATCAAAACACACCCAGCTCAATAGGAGGATCTGTTTTTATTACTGCAGCTCAAAGCCAGGAAAACCTGCACCTATTAAAACCTCCCTGTTAATGTAGCTGTTTAAACCATGTGTGTTCTACAGAAAATAATGTGGCAACTGAGCAAGTTCCTATGGCAGCTACAGCTGTAGTAAACAGCTAGTCCAATTCCATTGTGTAAAAACCAGACATTTCTTTTCTCTCTCTTGTATTAGAGACTACCAACAAAATAATTTTAAAACTGGATATCCCTATTATTATTTCTGCTATCTCTAATGTTATTTTCCTTTAAAAACTGAACCAGGAAGACAGTAACTTCTTGGCTGATGAATTGAAGGCTGGAGGTCAAATTCCTACCCTATCCAAATGGAAGTGCAATCTTCTTCCTGTGAGAATGAGATGACCAAACAATCTCAGGGTCACCAACACTACATAAAAATAAATAAGACTCTTGCAGGCTTTGGATGCTGTCTTTTTGCTTGCTGGAATCTCTGTAGCCCAGCTGCTAATAGAGTCATTGTTAGAACTGCATTAAATTGATAGAATTGAATTGATTTACCGAACTGGTTGATACGGGGAAGCAAGCAATGCTAACTACCCTGTTTCCCCGAAAATAAGACCTAACCTGAAAATAAGCCCTAGTATGATTTTTCAGGATGCTCGTAATATAAGTCCTACCCCAAAAATAAGCCCTAGTTAAGTGAAAACCCACCCTCCACCATTGTGCAGCATTGTGCAGCAACCTGAAGATGACATGACTGTAAAATAAAACATCCCCTGAAAATAAGCCCTAATGTGTTTTTTGGAGCAAAAATTAATATAAGACCCTGTCTTATTTTCGGGAAAACACGGTATATAATCTTGGATCTTCAATTGAGATCTTCCAATAGTGTGTTTATTTTGCTTATCATGCACGTCTGTTGCTTGATGGCTGTTAGCATCAAGTTGTGAACGGCACATGTGAATGCATTGTTGCAAGTAGCTACCATGTTTGTATCCGTTCAAATGCAGTACTTCTCAATAACGCCAGTTCTCGCTCGGAAATTTTGTGATTTGTCACCCAAAGAACAAATCTGAATGTGTCCCTGTGTCAGTAGATTCCAAACACACTCCTGTTTATCTGTTCTGAGTGTTATGCAAATTTATGGGTATCAAATTAAAATGACCCTTTCATTCATTATTATTTATTCTAGTTCTGGACTGCTTCTGTCACAGTACAAATTGAGCATGGCTACTATATTTTATCAGAAAATACTAACACAGTGACAGCAGCTGATACCTAAATATGAACAGGATTATTTTTACAGCACATACAAAATAGCTCTTCTCCAGAATTCCAAACAACATCTGAGCTGCTTCTTTTTCTCTCTCAGAGCATCTGCAGCTGCTCTCAATGTGCCAGTGCTTTGCTAAAAACAAAATTAACAATTCTGCAGAGTTCAGGAACACAGCTATGTAGGAGAGTTTTTCTTGGTGTGAATGTGAATCAGACGACTGGCCCATCTACAGTAGGGAGAGTCCCATGGACTACGTGCACTGTCCCCAGCACATTCCGCTCAGAGCTAAAAACAAACAAATAAAAAAATATGGGACAAAAAATAGCCGCCACTAACATCACTTTGCCAAAAAAATAAAAATAAAAACAGAAACTCAAACCCAAACCAAAACACAACACCAGCAGTAGGTGTCCAGTAATTTCCAGTTTGAGGATTGTTGGAGGGTGGGTGGGTTTACACTCCTTCCCTACTTTTTAAGTCCGGTACAGCACTTCATTGGTGCTGGAGGCAAAATTTTGCCTCCCCAGGCTTGCCACAGTTGCTCATTCTAATTTCTTGTTTGGAAAATTTATTTACAGTGACCAAGATGGCCGGGAGTTGTACTCCAGGGCAGGAGACTTTTTAAACTCTTGACAAAGAGTTTAAACAGCAGGCAGACTCAGGTCAATTCAGGTCACAGCTTAGAAAAATTACGTTTCTGGACTACACCTACCAGAATTCCCCAGCCAGCATCATCCCATGGGCTGGCAGATTCTGGCAAATGTTAAAAAGAGATACAACCACCACCACCACCACTACCACAACCATGAGAAACAATACCTTTTCCTAGCTATGAGGATGAGGTAGTTCTCATAGCTTGCCTGGCTATATAGGATGATTCTTGCAGAGTCTGGCCTCTGTCCTACATCTGGGCTGCATGGAAGGACAAAGGTTAATACTTATTAAAGGAGTTTCTAAGAATGATTTACTCTGGAAACCAGTGTAGTGTAGTGGATAGAGAGTTGGAGTGGGACTCGGGAGATGTGGGTTTTAATTCTCACTTGGCTATGGAATCTCATGGGGGCAGAAGTAGCACTAGTACAACCAATCCTTAAATATCTCACATATCTCAGAAATTATGCTACAGTCACCTCATGTTGGAATCAACTTGACAGTTTCAGACTCAGGTCTTTTCCAGATATATCTGAGCAAGCAAGCAAAGTATTAAACCTGGGGCTTTCTAAATAGTCTGTCCTTTACCATTTCTCCAGTTCACAACAAGGCCAAGAGTTTCTCTTTGGAAATGTGTTCAACTTTCTTTTCACACACAGATACATTCACTTCTGCCAGGAATATTTGTTTTGGTAAATGCTCAGGAGGTATCATAATGTCATACAGAAAGGATAGTCTCAGTTCCACTCTAGTTGTGGCTCTGCTTTAGTAATTCATTTTTCCTACATGGTAGTCCAACTTACAGTCAAAGCCTTCTGTCCTACACAGAGTCCAGAGTTGACTGCTCAAGCACCATAAGGCACCAAGTTCACTTTTAAACAACCGTGCACCGAAATGAAGGTTACAGCATGAATCTGTATCTGTTCAAAAGACTGACCGATCAGGTTCAACTGGATTTACTTCCTGGCAATATTCCCTCTAATTTTCCGCTAGCACGGGGTTCCAGCTGCATCTGGAAGCAAATGGGTGGCAACCCTGCCTTGGCTGTATGGCCCCGATCCAGTGCCACGCAGTGACACAGCTTAGAGGGAACATTGCTCCCAGAGAAACATATAAAGAACTGCAGCCCTAATGAGTCAGGGTAAAGCATATGTAGTCAGTCACTGCTCCGTTTACAACAGTTCCATTTTTAAAAATAGTAATATAATTTCTACACGCCTCCTTTCTTTTGCTTTTTAAAGAAAGGGTTGACTAGATTTATTGAAATTTGAAGACTACTGTCGTGGTTAGGCATTTTGAGCCAATTTTTACATTATGAAATACTTGTCATGTGTTGCACAGACAACATTACTAAGTGCAAGTCATTAAAATGTCATGCAGATAGATGGCAAATCATCTGCAATTTCATTCCACACTGGAAGAGAAACCTTTTACATGAGCATTTAAGAAACTGAGATTATTCTTGAGGCCAAACTTTCAATAGCTTATAATATTAAATTCTCTCCTGTAATTAACTAATATATTCGACTTTAAATGCATTTTCTACAGGCATAAGTCAGAAGTTTTCAAGAACCGTGTTCCTGGGAACCACAGAGTTCCTGCAAAGTTCATCAAGAATTCCTGACAAGAATACACTGGTAAGTGCATATAAGTTGCCCAGAAGACAGCTTGGCTCAGCTGAGGACACATCACATGAGGGTTAAGAAAGCTACCCTGTGGCTTGGCATGATCTCTGAGCTATCAAACCAGGGTTTTTGTGAGCAGACAGTGATTCATGGTCAAAAACTGAAGTTTCAGTTTGAAAGGGGATAGTGGTGCTGCACCTGTGCTTTGCACAAAATGTGGCTTGGTATGAGATCGCAAATGAGAAATTATAGTTATGGCTGGTGTTTTTTCTCCACAGACATCTGCATTGTAAAGCACCCAGTATGCAGCCTATATAAAGAAAAAAGCAGACAAGTAGCTTTCAGTGAACAAAAAAGCCCTTCCCAATGTACATTATCTCCACAGCTAATCTATAGGATCCCAATGGCAAAAAGCAGAGAATTCAAAGAGGGTTTAAAGCTTGAAGAGTTGAACCACAGATTCAAAAGAAAGGAACTGATTTAACGAAAGGAAATGTAACACAAACATAATGGCACAAAACGGTTGTGCCAATGTTATGTGTTATAGGTATGTGAATGCATTTGTACTTTCATTAGCATCAACTTACAGGCTCAACGAATTCAAACTTCTTTCTCTCTTGCACTTCTTGAATTTTAAAGACATATTCTAATGATGCTTCAAAGAAATTTTGATGTTCTCTGTCAATCTGGGTATCTGCCTGAAAAAGTAACGTAAATCATAATAGAGCTTAAAACATTTTATTATTAGATCATTGTCATTAATACAAGAGAAAGGGCTTCCACAATGGAGAAACATTGATATAGGCTAACGTGATCTGTTTCTATCTATTAAATCATAGATTATTTTACTGACATGATCATCTAATCAGAGGAGGTATGATTAATTAATTGGTAGAGCCTCTTTAAAGGACAGTCAAATCATAGAGGACTTTGTATGTAACCCTTCATGTATTCAGCCACAACTGTGATTAAAAACACTGCGTAGATTTGAAAGGCTATAGTTATGTCATGCTGAGTGGGATTTCACTTTCCTATCTCTGAAACTCTTGCTGGCCCAGTGAGATGTTTGAATTGGGTCTACATTTCTTCAGAACATGGTTGCTTAGTCTTTTTGGTCACCTGAAGCTTTCTCCGGTGCATCTCTTTACTTTTTCTGGCACACTGTGGTCCCAACAATAAATCACTTGCATAGGGAAAGGAAGATGATATGATTTTTGGTTCCTTTCCAATCCCATAAGTACTAAATTCAATGGTCAGAATTTTTAGCATCATACTTGGCTTAGTCAGTTGTTGAACTGGCAGAGCACATGGCAGATCTTGCTAGCTTACAGCAATTATTTCCACCATTCTTAAACATTTCAACAACTGTCACTTTTTAAAGAACCTGTATATGTTGTGGAAAAAGACAGCTAGGCATACGGCAGTCAATGAATAAGATAGCTATGCACCTGACTCTTTTTTTCATAGTTTTATATGTCTAGGCTGAAGACAAAAATATAGTTCTACTACTAGTATTTATAACTGTCTTGTTTTCTTTCAGTGAAATGGTTTGGATACTACATTTTGAGAAATAAATCTTAGAATTGCCCTTCTATAAAAATGAATTCATTCTAGATCAAGAACAACACTAGTACTTAATTCTATTGATCTAAACCACAACTTTGAGTAATCAATGGTTAAAATTCTATTGAGCTTTTATGCTAGCGTAACACTGTTGATGTAAATCTCACTGGCCACCTGATACTAGTTAGTGCACAGGCACTATCTGTTGCATACTGAGTTCTGCAACTTGGTCTGAGGATGTTGGCAATGTAAAACATGCTGTAAAGCTACTACCTCTTTTTAAAATCCTTGCCCATCTTGGCTTTTAAAATTCACCAAGAATACTATGGTCAAATGGGCCACCCATGGCATCAATGCTTCTCTTCAAGAAGGTCATGTGCCCTCCTATTTAAAAAGAACATATTATAGTAAGGCCAATTCTTAAGAAAACAAATTTGGTAATGGATGATTTGAACAACTACAGACCCGTCTCAAATGTTCCTTTCTTGGGCAAGTTAATCGAGAGGGTGGTAACTCTCATGAGTTCTAGCAAAAAACTGATAGTCTGGATCCATTTCCATTGAGATTTAGACCATGGCATGGCATTAAAATAGCACTGGTCACCTTGCAAAATCATCTCCTAAGGGAAGGAGAAAGGGGGAGTGTAATCCTGTTGGTCCTCCTGGATCTTTCTGCAGTATTTGAAACCATCGACCAGAGTATCCTTCTGGGATGACTATTAAATTTAGGGGTTGGCGGTTCTGTTCTTTGGTGGATCCAGTCCTTTCTTGATGGCTGACTCAAGATGGCAAAGCTTGGGGATGCCATCTCTACCTCCCTGGGACATCCATGGGTTGACTTATCTCTCCAATGCTTTTTAACGTTTACATGAAGGCACTGGGAGAAATCACACAGAGATTTGTGGCTCACTGTCACTAGTACGCTGGTGACACACAGCTCCTTCTCTTTTTTTCTTCATCTGCGAGTGATGATTGGGTATCATCTAACTTCAATAACAATGGACTAGATGAACGCCAATAAACTGAAACTGAGTCCAGATAGGATGGAGATCCTACTGTAAGGAGGATCACTATACTGGTTAGGAAAAAAAATTACCTGGCCTCAACGAGAATACACTCCTCCTGAAGAATGACTGGGACTGCAGCTTGGGGGAACTCTTGGACCCAGAACTCTCAATGGAGGCTCAAATATCTGTTGTGGCCAAGAGGGCCTTCTATCAGCTTTGGCTGACTGCCCAGTTGCATCCCTACTGGGATAAGAAACCTAACAAAAGTGGTTCACACATTGGTAATCTCAAAACCAGACAACTATAATAGACTACTCTATGTGGGACTGCCCTTGGAAATAGCAAGGAAACTTCAGCAGGTCCAAAATGCAGCAGCAAGACGGATTACGGCGGATAATAAAAACAATTATATATCCCCAGTCTTGGCATGCCTGCATTGGCTCCCTGTCAGTTTTGTGCTCAATTCAAGGTGCTGGTTATAACGTATAAAGTCCTTAGGGCCTCAATACTTGTTGGAACATCTCTCCCAGAAATCATTTACCCATTCTACCTGCTCCTCTCAACCCATGTTATTAACAGTGGCCACATGAAGGGCGGCCGAAAAGATGACTACAAGGAGTTGTGCCTTTTAGGTGGTGGCCCCAGTCTCTGGAACAAATTAGCAACAGAGATAAACCAGGCTCCTTCCTCCTCATGCTCAGGAAACTGGTAAAGACATAATTCTTTAAAGCTGCCTTTAACAACTGGATGCTGTTCAATTTCTTAATATACGAATTTTAGATTATATAGAGTGATTTATATTTATGGTTTAATTACTGTTGTGTATTGCCATGTTGTTTCTGACTGCATGTTTGTTGTATGGGGTCTTGAAGGCTTTACGTTTTAACCTATAAACTGCCCAGAGTAGTGCTTGCACTAATGGGGTGGTATATACTGTATTTTTCCGTGTATAATACGCCCCCACGTATAAGACACACACACCCCACTTTTCTAACCCAGAATTTCTTTCTTCGGAAGAAAGTGGAGGGGGAAAGCAGGAATAATCAAAACGATTCCTGTTTTTCCCCTCCACTTTCTTCTGAAGAAAGTGGTAGGGGGAAAGCACTTTCTTGTGAGGAAAGTGGAGGGGGAAAACACTTTCCTTGCAAGAAAGCGCTTTTGTGAGGAAAGTGCTTTACTTTCTTGCGAGGAAAGTGATTTCCCCCTTCAGTTTCCTCGCAAGAAAGTGCTTTCCCGCTCCACTTTCCTCGCAAGAAAGAGCTTTCTCACTCCACTTTCTTCACAAAAAGTGGAGGGGGAAAGCAGGGATCAAAGCGCTTTGATCCCTCCCCCCTCCTTACTTCCGTGAATAAGACCCTAAATTTTTAATGTAAATATTTTAGAGAAAAGTATCGTTGTATACACAGAAAAATACGGTAAATCAAATCAATCACTCAAATATACAAACTTGTACCAGTTCACCATCAAGATTTATGCCAACTGAATTATGTTGGCAAGCATATCTAATGGGATTTTGGCTGATTGTTAGGAAATGTACGGGCTGGTGTTTCAGCCTGTCTTTTACCCTACCATTAATAGAGATAGTATTTTCATGGAAACTGTACATGTTTCCTGAGACAGCTGTTTAGTGACTAATAACTAAGACCTAAGTAAAGGTTCATAAAGGTTTTAAGAAGTCAACAACAGCTTCTTGCTTACACTGGAGTAGGTAATAACAAATGAGATGCTGGCAATGCTGAACCTAAACGATGCAGGGCCCTCTAAAAATGTATAATTCAGCTACTGCCCCCTCCTCATCTCTTTGATCTATGGCAAAAGCCCAGTTCCAATTCTGGAAATCTCCAATTTACAAGGAATCAGTAAGCCAATGATCGGAAAAAACCCTGCTCTCTGCTGCTGAAAGTTACTCCTAGTCAAAGTAGACAACACTAGACTGCCTGGACCAATAGTTCATAATATGCTAAGAAGAATGGTATGTTAGGTCCTGTCAGGATTGGTAAAATGGTAGACTAACTAAGCAGAAAAAATATGTTTTGGGTTTGCAGGGTGTATTTATGAAGACTTTTTAAAGGCAAACATGGCAAAACTCCTAGAAATGTGAAGTGGATTAACTTTTTCCCAAAAGACACTCCACCTAACCTTTTTTGTCTCATTTTTTGCAGAGGTGTTGGGCAACATTCCATAATCCTCAGAGGAGACTCTTCTACCCTTGCCTTATGTTAGCAAATTAACAATGAAGAACAACAGGAAATAAAGCAATGACGATTTCTATCTGTTATTATATTCTTCTCTTGTAAGTATTAAAAAAAGACAAGCTCCTTGAACAGAACATAATTTATGCACAGAAGAAACTATTAAATAGATTTTTACAGATAAATGTGTCTGTGGAATTGAAAATCACATTAAACATTCATAAACAAATCATTTAGCAATTTATTTTCACATCCTAAATGGTGTTCTGTTTCCCACTTAAGTTAAACAAAACTATATATTATATCACAGTGAAAATAATTTTTGTTTTAGGAAAAGAAGAAGAGAGAAGTGAAAAAAATGTTTGTGAAAGTGTTCCAAATAACTCCAGATTTGAGTTTTGAAGTTATGGAAAATACTTCAAGTATTATATTCTATCACATAATCAGATCCTAAATCAAACAGAAAGCAAAATGTTAATAGTACCAAATCCATTGGTCTTAAGTTTGCACAATAACTTGACAGGCAAAGACTAAATTCTATTTATTTTCAAACATATACTGTCCTGCAATAAAATTTGTCATGGTAGCTTATAAAACATCAAATTAAAAGTCATCATAAAACACATTCACGGCAAGAAAAGGCAGATGCAGAGCTAAAAATAGCCATTTTATAAAGGCAACAGCAATAAAGTTCAGTTCACATTTATAGTATAAAATCACATAAGCACTTCCCTAATGCAAAGTTTATTTTGACTTGGAACATTTAGCTTCAATACATATGTTTTAAATCCCAGAACAGAAGCCCGTATTTCTGCTCTACCTACTTTACAATGAAAATAAAAACCCAACAATAAAAGCTTACATCTTGCAGGTGTGACTCCTTCTTCTTTGCCGATAAATTTAAATGCTTTTCAAGAGTGGAATAATACTTCTCACTTTCTTTGTCAA
The DNA here is from genome assembly GCA_037013535.1 of Intellagama lesueurii. Classification (NCBI taxonomy): domain Eukaryota; kingdom Metazoa; phylum Chordata; class Lepidosauria; order Squamata; family Agamidae; genus Intellagama; species Intellagama lesueurii. The sequence goes on along the minus strand of JBAJHW010000003.1, from coordinate 17,374,947 downwards.
ACTTCTTCTTTCCTTCCTGGAAAACAAATATTCCAAAGTAAAAAATTGGAAACACAGGAACAGAGGTGTGACATGTATATGGGGGAAAGAAAAAGCCTCATGAAGCCTTTGAGACAGGAATGAAAGAACAGTCAGGTCCCTTTATCCATGGGGTCAGTGTCCATGGTTTCACTTAACTGAAGTCTGAAAATAATAAAAATATAAAAAGAAAAAACCCAGAATTAGTTATTTCCATGATGTGATTATCAGAACCGGCCACTAGTGGGAGCCAGAGACCATGCGCCATGTATACGGTTCACTATTATACACGGTTTTCAGCATCTGTGCAGCGGCCAGGAGTTGATCCCCTCATGATATGAAGGTCCTATTGTATACAGGATTTAATGCCTAACTCAGAAAGAATAACGAAAAAGCACCACAAAACAAGCATGTATGAATCCACATAAGTGCACAAGGACTCATAGTTTAAACACCAGATGGAGCTTTCACACTATCTCAAAAACAAAGCTTTCCAGCAAAGTTAGTCCATACATTCAACAGTAAGCTACCTAGTGATGGACAGTGTAGGATGCTACTTATATCGGGTGTAAATCAACCTCCAATGCCATGCATGTACCCAGCAGTCGGCAAAAATACTACAATTTCAGGTCAGAAGAATTCCTCCGTTCTGTACTGCTGCATCCTGCGCATACATACACCTGCTTTCAAACCTTCCCGCCCACATCAGGTGGTTTAGTCCATATTAGAGAACTTCCAGGTGACAGTGGCTGACGTCTATGTTAAAAAGCTTACTGGCATTCCAGCACATTAGGCAGCTGCCTGCAAGGCATAACATTACAGAGCTTTTGCTCAGTTCCTTACTCACTACTTCCGGTTTTCATTTAATGGAAGAGCTTTTTCATTCTTACAGCCTACATACTTCATTCACAGATGATATGTCATCATCATGTTTTCCCCTTTGCATTCTCAAAGTAACTAAGATTGGCTACTAGAAGGGAAAATGTCAAAACATTTTCTTTGCAACGAAAGTGTCTGGAAACATTTGGGGATAGAACAAAGCTTTTTTTACTCATCTTGAGTACTGTGTCCAGTTCTGGACACCATACTTCAAAATGACAAATTGGAACAAGTTCAGAGAAGGGCAACAAAGATGATCAGGGGGTTGGAAACCAAGCCCTATGAGAAAAGACTGAAAGAAATAGGCATGTTTAGCCTTGAGAAAAGAAGATTGAGGGGAGATATGATAGCACTTTTCAAATACCTGAAAGGTTGCCATACAAAGGAGGGGCGGGATCTCTTTCCAATCATCTCAAGTGCAGGACATGCAACAATGGGCTCAAGTTACAGGAAGTCAGGTTTCAACTGAATATGAGGAAAAACCTCCTAACTATTAGAGCAGTATGACAACAGAACTTATTACCTCAAGAGGTAGTGAGTGCTCCAACACTGGAGGTATTCAAGAGAAATGTAGACAACCACCTGGCAGATATCCTTTGATTTGTATTCTTGCATTGAGCAGGGGGTTGAACTCAATGGCCTTATAGGCCCCTTCCAACTTCATGACTCTGCAATTTGATTTTCATTATTTCTAATCCACACTCTTGATTTTGTAGTTTTTTTCGAAGCGTAGAAAAACAAAACAAAAAAATCATCTCGCCACAGTATATCAACAAAATAACATCGTTAGGTTATGCAAGGAGAATCCACAAATATAAGGTTAGATTGATGTATTCCCACAACCACCTTTGCTTTCTAAGAGAAAGTGGGAAAGGCATTTAAGCAGATGCTAAGACCTGACCACTTTTTCAAAAAGAATAACTGTTCCTTCTGTTCAAAGTGGTGAGGTCAGCCCTTGAAGCCTCTGACTCAGACAGCATCACAGTCCTTATTCCAGACATGTGGGTTTGGCCCAGAGTGTTCTTGGCTGATGACCTGAGCAATTCCTAGCAATGTCCTGCCCATGTACCCAAGGAGTAGCTTTCTGGAAAAGGCAGAGAAAAAGCTACAGTAGACAGTATATCCCACCTGCTCCATTTTTGGATTACTTCGGTGACGTTGTGGCTGGCAAAAAACAGGCCATGTCAACAGATAAAAAATTCCTGCTGTGAATAGATTAAAAAGCACTGGGTAAATGCAGTATTTCTACAGCTTCTCCTCTTTCACATGTCATCCATATCCTTTGCAAGAAGTAACAGCTTGTTTTAAGAGATGGCTAAATTTGGTTACTTAAGTTATTTATTTAATTTTTTAAAATCCCTTCCTTTCAGAAAGTGTTTTCATTTTTGCCTTCAAGTTCTCCTCAGGTGAAGTAAACAACTTAATGTTTGTTCCAGCTGTGTATGCTGAAGCATATGGGAGAAAGACCAAATTCAAACCATCTTATGCAGCTGCAGAAGTTTCAACAGGCTAAAGAAAATAAAAATATAACAATATTGTGCACAATGATTATATTAATGTGGGGTGGAGTGGATGAAGAGAGCACTCTCAGCTCTACTTTTTGAGAAGAAAAATACTGAATAAAATAAAGCACTATCATTAAAAACATCTCTAATAACTTGATGTTAAAACAATAATTTTCCTATATTAATTTTAAAAGATACTGTCCTGTAGTTAAGCAATTCCCTTCAAGAGAATTTTTTTTACTACCCTTCATCTTATACCATGCACTATTAAAAATAATGGATACTTGTCTGAATTATGAATGTACAGTAAGTCTTCCTTATGTGTGGGATCTGTATCCACTGACTCACTTATCCACAGTCTGAAAATACTAAAAATATTAAAAGAAAAATCATATTAAAATATGTTTTTAAGAATGATGTTACCAGAACTGTACACTAGAGGGAGCCAGAGACCATGCTATGTATAGCGTTCACTACTAAAATATGGTTCCATATTTTTCAGCATCTACGGGGAGGCTTGGAGCCTATATCCCACGGATATGTATATCCCACTGTATAGCTCAGAGATAAGGGGCATTATAACACACCCTTTGCCAGACTGATCAAAAGGTTTAATCTCTGACATTTCCACTTAAGACAATTTCAGGTAGCAGAAAAGCACTAGATACAAGGAAGCTCCATAAATATAAGGAGGAAAGTGAAGTGAATAGTTTCAAACACATCATCATCATCATAGCAGCAGCAGCATCTTAGAACTGCAGAGTTGGAACGAGCCCTATGGATCATCAAATCCAGCCCCTGTCAAGGAGGCACAGTGGGGAATCGAACTCCCAGCCTCTGGCTCCACAGCCAGATACCTTAAGAAGACAAATCATACAAATATAAAGAATGAACATCATACAATTGCAAAGCATGACTTAAGAGAGAATATCATACAGATACAAAGCATGTATACCATCCAATGAACCAACACGGTTGTCCATTTTGGTTCTTCTGTGTTTGCCCTATCCCATTTGTCCAATTCTGGGCCGGCTAAATAAAACATTATGCAAAGTAGATAGCCTTATTTTATTACAGAAATTTCCATAGCATGGAAATTTATCCAGAATCCTTCAGCCATACTAGTCACATGTTGACTGCCGAGAGTATGAGAGCTGCCATGCACGAAAGTCATTCAAATAAATGCAGATATAGCAATCTCCTCTGGACACTGCAGTTTAAGTGATGTCCACATTATGGAAATTTAGTCCATTAATTCAGTGTTTTTCTATCAAAACACTTCCGTCTTTTTATAGTAACTGCTGATCTGCGAGATCAAATTGTCACGATTCCACATGGCCCCAATTGTTTCACCAACCAAAGAGCTCACGCTATGTGCCCCTCAGCTGCCACCAGTTGATTTCATCAACAATACCTATTATTAATGATATATGTCCAGGCCATATGTCATTTTAAAAAGAACCAAATAGAAACTGTTTATTGATACAGGTGTTGACAGAACAAGCCATGTTGTTAACTCTTAAACAAACATTCTCCTTGATCCACCCTCAACCACCATTCTCCCGCGCAAACTCTCAAAACTCTCTAACACTCTAATTCTCCATCTCAAAACTCTATCTAAACCTTATCTATGTCTATCTAAACTCCTCCTGCTGCTGCCGAGTCTCCTTTACCTCGTGACTCCGCCCCTCCAGCACTCCCACTGGTCTATGCAAATAGCATATGAATATTCATGACCTGGGCAAACGCCACACAAATATAGTGTAACGTCACACTTGGAACAGGGAAACCCAAGTTCAAACCTGGCTTAAGTCGCGAAGCTTACTTGGTACTAAATTAAAACTTTACTTTTCACAAGAACCTTTGGGGTTTAAAGAAGTTTGCTCAAATTGGCTGTGTAGTTCTTTGACACATATTTGATAATGGCTTTCAATTACTTACATTATTTTATGTGTTTCAAATGTTTAAGCTTTTAAATTATTTCATAGTGTTCTGATTTGTATTCCATCCTGACATACTATGATATATGGTGGGATAGAAATATTATAAATAAATACATAAACAATTACCCAACTTTGGAAATGTTCATAGATTCCTAGCACAAGCCTATGGGTCAAAATGGGCATGGAAAAACTAACTCACCAGTTTATGTTAACAAAAGATTGCCCAACCGAGACAGGTTTTCCCCTTCCAAAAATGGCATTTTCCCCAAAGTTTTAAATATTCAAAGATACAGATATATTCAACACCTCAGCAGATCCAAATCTATACTCGTTGACAGAACAGCGAATGGAATGTTTTTCTTGTGATTATTTGTTTTTAAACATTCAATTACTGTAATACCAACATTGAAAAGTAACAAAACAAAACATGTTAAAGGTTTATCTTTAGAGCAAGTGGTAAAACTGACCAAGGCTAGTCTGAAAGGGGAAAAAGTCAACTTCGTGAAAGTATGCCTTATGCAAGCAAAATTTCTATTGACATGTTCAGCACTTTTAAAATATTGCTTTTTTGCACTAACTTAGTTAACATTAGGTTATGTACTTTGCACTTTTGGTCACACCATGCTGATTTAATAACAATGCTTACAGTACAACCTGGGTGTCTACTTAGAAGGCATGTCTCACTGGTTTCAATGGGCGCTTACATTCTAGTAAGTGAATGTAAGAGTACATTCTCAAGGCTGCAGACATTACTGGCATGCAGGGATATATAACTGTTAACAAGTGATGAGTTAATAGATGAGCCTGTAATTTCTCTGTATGCTTTAAAGCAACAATTCCTAAAGGAAGGAAATCGTTTCTGAAAGCTCGTTTCAGTCAACATTTAAGTGAAATGAAGTGAGATGTTACAAAACAAGCTTCTGTACCAGACAGTTCTGCATTTAATGTGTTGCAACTATGACAAATCAGCCTTTTAAATTCTGTAACATTTCAGATAAACCCTACTAAAATTCTGCCCACCTGAAGGCATTGCTAACCAGCAGCAAAAATTCCAACCTCCCGCATGGAGGAAAACAAAAGGTAGCCTGTTACAATACATGCAATATTTTTTCCAGCCTTAACTATGCATTGTTCTGAAACCACTTTGAAAGAGACGTTAACCACCCCTGGCTTCCTGTCACCAGGGCACCCTGTGGCCAGAGAGCTACATTTACTGGAAAGTAGCAACACAATTTGTTTTTGAAGTTTTCTCTTGGCTGTTGATCCCATGCCAATAATTCTCTTTTCCCTGATCTTCAATAAAAATTGTCCACAACAACTGTAGCAGGTGCCTGGATCACCACACTACAATTTCAACTGAATCTACATCTACATTTTTGTTTAAACCACGATGGAACTGCTGGGAATCTCTAAACAGGAGCCAACAAAGATGGCCTTTTCTGGCTTTTAAAAAGAAATTACTTGGACAAATATCGTCAACATTATTCTAAAACAAAAGTGCTAGTCTTTCAAAACTATAGGTCAGCAAGTCCTACATGTGCCAAAAACTCATATTTGATTCCACTGCAGCACCTGTTCCTCAGCTTGTTAAGACTCAAGAAGACCACCAACGAAAGGCAGGCCAGGAGATCAATTCTAATAGCAAAGGATTTGCTTTGTGAAACCCACAGATGTTTCTAAGCATGACAAAAATCTCTTATCCTAAAAACATTGACCTGAAGGTCACAAACACTGGCTGCTGATCTGTTTCAGGGTACAATTGAATGTGCTGGTTTTGCATGACTTCTGTAATTTTGCACTGAACATCGTATAGGTTCCTAAATGGATTGGGTCCAAGCTAGCTCAAGGACCACATCTTCTTTTATGAGCCTGCTTGGATGTTAAGATCATCGGGAGAGGCCTTTCTCTCGGTCCCACCACCTTCACAGGTGCATCTGATGGGGACACAGGAAGAGGGTCTTCTCTGTTGTTGCTCCCAGACTTTGGAAGTCCTTCCCACAAGAGGCCAGACTGGCCGCATCTTCGCTGTCCTTCAACAAACAGGGAAAGACCTTTCTCTTCAGGCAAGCTTTCCCTCACCTCAGTGAAAGGAAGTGGGATTGCCTGAGTGGCATTTTTAAATGGATTGTTATGTCTTACTGCTTTGAATGTGTTTTTAGTATTGCTTTTGTTTACCATTTCTCAGAGTGATATGTGTCTGAGGAAGTGGAGTTAATCCCTGAAAGCTCACATTAAAATACAGCAGTTAGCTTTAAGGTGACACAACATTTTCCTTTATTTTTTTAATTTTTATTTTGTTTCTTGTCTGATATGCTTGCAGAGATTAACACAGCTACCACTTTGAAAAGTCTTGTGCCTAGTATTTCTTCCTGGCCCTTGCAGAATTCAGCTGACCAGACTTGCAACTGGGGATGAACCATTCTGGATACTGCTCTTAAGAAAGGGAGGGCTCTAACTCCCAGAATTCTTAAAGCATTCCCCAATCAGAATTCTGGAGGTTTCAGCTCACAGACCCGTCACACCTAGAGATGCCTTCATTCACCCGCAAGAGGGCCTCTATGGATCCAAATTTAGCTAAGCTAGGCCTTCATTTCCTGCAATGTTTTCTAGGTGTAGTAGTTCTTTAGGAGGCGCCTTTTATAGGGCCTAAATGACAGTAAGACTACCATGCCCAGGGTGATCACATCCTGGATTTTCACACTGAGGGACAGCACACTTCCCAAGTCATTTCTTCACATCTGCAAATTGCTACCTCTGTCCCTCTCAAACAATAGTCGCCTATCACCATGATATTTCTCCTCTTCCTCTAGGAAGCAGCAAGAATCCTCCATCCACAGGCTTCTTTGCTATCACTTTTGCACTCTGCGCTATTTGCTATCACTTTTGCACTCTGCGCTATTTCCATATCAATCAGCCTCAAGCCAACAAATATAGCCTTACTGCATCTCTTCCACCAACTCCGTATAGAACATCCCTGTCTACAGTCTTCAGAAGCTCCTGCTCAAAAGCTTGCAGAGATGCCGAACATTATTTGATGACTTATCACATACTGTTCTAACAGCCTTTACCTATGTTTCAATTCCATTGAAGTATTCAAATATTGTAATGTAGTAAAAAGGAAAAAAAATGAACAAATAAAGAAATCAGCTGCTTTGGCCAGTCTCCTTTCCACTTCAACTGTGCCTCTTGGGAGTAGAGCCTTCAAGCAGCCAGCCAATCTGGAAAACATGACCAAGGACCACCTAGGTTGCCTACTCACGATTTTTAACAGAGTACTATTGGATTTCCATTTGAGGTGACTTTTGCTACTGTTATTGATCTGTCCTTGAAAAACCGATTTTCATTTGGAGGAGGAAACCACCTTTTGGCAAATTTGTTGGCTAATGAAATAAAGAAGCAAGATCCAGTGACCTCTCTGATTCTGGCTTGCTAGGAGACAGACAAGTCTGTTTGTAAGCCAAAGCTTCTCCCCTATGCAGTAGGAGCAACGACACAACACACATGGACACACTTATTGAAAATGATGATGCCGGGCTATGTCTGAACTGTGTCAATAATCAGACACTCTGGCCTATGTTCTCATTCGTTCTATAATTCCTTAAGCAGCTCTTTCCTCAAACAGTCCACAGAGGAAGCTTTCTCCATATTTCCTAAATAGAAGACTGGAAACAACAGGAGGAAAGTCTTCATCTACTGTATTTGCCTTTCAGATAGGCAAGATAAATGACTTCTACCTCTTATATAAACAGCCAACTGGTTAACAGAATTCCAGGAGGTGAATTCTAGTTCCCAGCTAAAATCACATTAGCTACATCAGAGCTTCTGATACATGGATTATCCCTGAAATAATAGTATCAGAAGCTTCAGCCCACATAATAGAAAGTTACAATATGGCTCCTATAGTATAGCTGAAATCCTCTTGTGCAACTTTCTGTGACACAAGTAGGATGATGTCATCATTCAGTGACAGTCCTAATTAATTCAAAGTAATTGCAGGCTTCCTATTCCCCCTCTTTCAGGTCCCAAGACTCTCTAGGGCTTGCTTTTGACTTGGGGAAGCCCTTGGTGGCCTCAGGAAGCCTTTAACAGACAAAAATCCCTGTTGGATTGCCATCATCAATCTTGATCTCGCTGGTGTAATCCAGCAGTGATTTTGGGCTATTAAAGGCCCATTTAATCCCAAAGCTCCCCGAGGTCAAAAGGAAGCCCTAGGGAGCCTCAGAACTTGAAGGGGGGGGGGGAGAAAGAAAATTGCAATTAATTTAAATTAAATATTACTGTCACAGGAGGAGGATGTCTGCTTGCATGGCAAAAGTTACGCCAAGAAGATTTCAGCCTTATCATGCTCTTCAAATCTTTATCCAACTGTGTTATGCTTTGGCTATACAGCCCAACACTGTTTCCCCCCCTCCTACATGTATGGGATCCTACATTCAGTCTTTATCACCCCACCACCACCACCAAGAGTATCACAGAGTTTACAGACTTGGAACCTGGTCATATATTAAGTGCTTAGCCCAAAACATACCAAGAGAGTTGTCCAAGAAACCCACTTGTCTATGGGCCAAATGTTTTCCTGTAATATGTGACTACTGCAGGCTTTGAGTTTACAGCTTACAGTATCTAGGCAAGAGAGGTCTAACAATAGCCCATATAAACACCCTAATGAGCACATTTCTGCCAGAGATTAAATACTACCGTACTTGATTCAAATGTCATGACTACAATACTGTAGATCCATCATAGACAAAGGAACAGCATGCCTTCTCCGTTATGGATAGTTTAGAAATACATTAATTGGATCTAGCAAACTAACGTTGGACAAATGCACATATTGGGACCACATCCTCTAATGTGATCTTGTGTGTTACAGTGAAACCATAGGAAACATTAAAAGGTCAAAGAGGAGAAACTCTTCATAGTGGTAATTGTCATCAGCCGTTGCCAGGATGTTTCACAAGACAAATATTACAAATGGGCAAAACATGTCTATTTCTGGTAAGCACAAGACCATCTCTTTAGGGCCAAACTAAATGGCAACAGATATGTATATTCCTGCCCCTATTACTACAATCATATAGGAAGTGGAGGGATGGTTTACCTGGGTAAAGTTTAAATAGCAAAGCAATGGGCTTAGACCATTGCTACGTGCATGTTGCAAACTGTGCTAAGGATGGAAGTCTTCTGTCTTCATCTCTGTCAAGAAGGTGAATGTGGGGAGTAAGTATTAAGTATTTGACTCTTTACATGGTGGGAGGTAAGCAGATTCATGTAGATTTTAGATCTACAACCTTGTATCTCCACCAAGCACTCTCCCAAGGTTGAATAGCTGAGAAGCAGAAAAGGGTCCGTCTCTGTAACTAACACTTGACAACATTAATTTTTTGGGGACTGCAACTCCCAGAATTCCCCAGAAAACATGGCTCACTAGAGGAATTCTGAGAAACGGAGTCCAAAAAAGTAACTCTTGCAGGGGTCAGGAATAGAGATGGGGGTATTCATATTTGTATACGAATATCCCAGCACAGGTGGCGTTAACGAAGTTCCAGCCCCATGGGGCCGGACGGTCCACTCACCGATCCACCGCTGCTGCGGATCTGCGATTCTTCCAATGGCTTCACAGATCGCGATCCGCTCGCAACTCTTCAACCTTGCAGCGAGGCTTGACCTCCCGCCTCCTGCCAGGAGTGGCGAGTGGACTGCGCACTGCGGAGCCATTGCTGGAATCGCACCATCCACGTCCGATCAGTGAGTGGACTGTCCGGCCCCATGGGGCTGGACCCTTGTTAACGCCACCTGTGCGGGGATATTCGTATACGAATACAAATACTCCCATCTCTAGTCAGGAAGCAAAGTGTGCTGCTTATATATCATCCTGTAGAACTTAAAGCACTCTCTGGGTGGCTTAAAATTTTATTATGCAGGCTACACGTTGCTTCCCCAGTGAGCGGGCTACCTAATTTACTGTCTCTGGAAGATAGAAGGCTGAGTCAACCTTGAGCTGCCTACCTGAGCTTGCTGGGATTGAACTCAGCTTGTGAGCAGGGCTTTGTCTGCAGTACTGCAGTTTAACCACCGCACCACGAGGCTCTTCTAACAAAAGAGCCCAAATAATACAAGATTTAATACTGGCATAGGAACAGCCAAGGAATCCTGTTCAGTTTGAACTTCCCACTTCCAGTGCCTTCCCAAGACTAGCTAGCTACAGATTGGGCTTTAAAGTTGTAACTTTATCTAGCTGGCACACATATAATCTCATGTGTATCCATTATGTTTACATACGTGCAACAGTGCACAGAACTAAGGCATAAGATATGGAACATGCAGATAGTTGCAAAATATGCAGCATGCTAAAAATGCACTAATGTATTTGGTACAGGATCTGCCGAATGCTCCCTTCCAATGATAACATACGACAATGCTAAAAAATATTTCTAAAAATCCCCTTCTCTCTATTTCATATCTCCCACATTTTAAAGAGAAACAGCTTGAAAGGCAGGTTTTTCTCCTATAGGGAAGGGAACTAGAGATAATTAATCTCACTATAATATATTTTCAAACTGTGATCCCTGTGATGAAATGTAATACCTTCCTTAAGAAAATCAAAGAAGGGATGAAAACTTTTATTTCAATATATCACTTGAAGCAATATGTGCTTTGAAAATGAGCAACTAACCCAATGGACTCTTGATACTTTCCTTATTGATCTCTTTTGACTGTGTTTTAATGACTGTGTATGTTCTTTGGTTCATCATTAGGAATTGTTCTGCCAGATAAGTTAAAAGATTCTTCTAGTTCAGGGTTCTGTCTCCAACTGCATGCAATCAGACAGATACTTCCGGACTCAAATCACAAAGGTAATATGCAGGCAGCTGTCTTCTGATATTTGTACCAAATCTTTGAACTGTATTCTTTGGCTGTTCGATTTAACTGTAATGAGTAGACCAGCGATGGCGAACCTATGGCACGCGTGCCACAGCTGGCACGCAGAGCCCTTTCTGCGGGCACGCAAGCCATAAGTTGCCAGATCGCTACTCCCCCCCCCCTCCCCGCAGCCAAACCTGAGGAGGAGGCTGCAGCCGCAGTGCTGGTGCTTCGACAGGCGGCGGGCCAGGATCTGGAGCAGCTGGCGCTGGTGGCGGATCCAGAGTGGGGTCTCGAGGCACCTCCGTGTCCGGGATTCCCCCTTCCAGTTCCGTCACCACCACTTCTGGGCCTGCCGCCCACTGTGATTTTTTTTTTCCCAGTTTGGGCACTCGGGCCCAAAAAGGTTCGCCGTTGCTGGAGTAGACAAAGATGAATCCCGCCGGCACAGGTGGCTGGCCCAAATAACACCCGCCCCCAGAACCCACCGGACCACTTACCGTGCAGTGCGCATAGCCAGCGTCATTGGCAGTGTGCCAATCGTGGCACTAGCCGAACTGGTGGAGCCCCGCCTCTCCGCTCAGCTGGCCACACAGCAGCTGAGTTGGGAGACTCATCATCCCGCCCTCTTGCCAGAGTGGCTGGCTAAGCAGGCAGGCAAGGCTGCACCAGTCGGGCTACTGCCGCGATTAGCACACTGTTGATGATGCTGGCTGTGTGCACTGCACGATAAGTGGTCCGCTGGGTTCTGGGGGCGGGTGTTAATCATCTTCGTTGATGAAGATTAATCCCCCATGTCTAATAAAGAGTAATAGCCACTAGTGGTCCTATCCATTTCTTGCCTGTGTTTCCCAACCTTGGGTCCCTAGCTGTTCTTGGACTAAAACTTCCAGAATCCTTCAGAATCCTAACCACTGATCTAAAGGCTGCCCTAGGGCTGAAAAAATGTTTTAAAACAGACAAGTTTTAAAGGGAGAGACTAATCATTTTATTTTATTCTGTCTGGCCACAGTTTTGAAGGCTTTGCACAGTCAGAGAACCTAGAAGTGTGATATACAGGAAACACATTGAAAGATAGTGACATAATCTATCTTTCACAAATTTCAAAAGGTTTCAGGTTTAATCTCTGATGCTGCCAGGTAAGGTTGGGAAAACTCCCACCTGACACTTTTGACAGGCAGTGTCAGTAAATGCAGACAATATTGAATTCAATTGACTTATAACCCTCCCATTATATGGACATGTCTTATATTCCAATACATTTTAAAGCCAGGTGAAACAGCTAATTCCATCGGTTAATCATGCATAATGTGAAGTTCCTTCATTTGTCTGTCTCAAACCTTTCTTCAATCAATTTCACAGATTGACCCCACTATTAGTTATTACTTTGGGTGGGGACTATGAGTGGTTCATTATAAACCATTATCATGTCACCCTTCGTCATCATTTTTTGAAACTAAAAAACCACAAATATTTTAGCCTTTTATCACAGCGCAGTTCTCCAATCCCTTGAACATTTTACTTGCTCTTTTAATGGATCTTTAATTGAAAGTGGCTGACACGGCAAACAGTGGAAAAAATTACTGATCAAAGTTTATTTACAGATTTGTAACCCTCTTTGTAACATTCACAAGGGCTGCTGATGGACAGAGCAACAAGCTTTAATCAAATACAGCATCTGCTAAAATGGATTTTCCCAGGAAACTATCAAATAACATTGCATCACATAAGCCCTCACAGTTGGGAGAGCCAGGGCTATTTCTCAGAAAACAATCTCATGCTCCTGCTTACAAATTGTTTACAATTGTTCTCCTGTTTACAGACAGAAAGGGGGCAAATTAAACTTAAGGTTAATCAGGGTGATCCAGTCCTTTACATATACTGGTAAGCAGTAAGAGGAAAGACTGAAATAACTGGGCATGTATAGCCTTCAGAAAAGAAGACTGAGAGGAGACATGATAGCACTTTTCAAATACTTTAAAGATAGTCATACAGAAGAGGGGAAGGATCTGTTCTCAATCATCCCAGAGTGCAGGATACGTAATAATGGACTCAAGCTACAGGAAGCCAGGTTCAGGCTGAATATAAGGGAAAACTTTTGACCAAACTCCGGGAAGCAGTGGAAGACAGGAGGGCCTGGCGTGCTCTGGTCCATGGGGTCACGAAGAGTCGGACACGACTTAACGACTAAACAACAACAACGAAGGGAAAACTTCATAACTGTTAGAGCAGTACGACAATAGAACCAGTTACCTCAGGAGGTGGTGAGTGCTCCAACACTGGAGGCGTTCAAGAGAAAATTGGACAACCATTTGTCAGATCTGCTTTGATCTGGATACTTGGCACTGACTAGGGAGTTCGACTTGATGGCCTAATAGGCCCCTTCCAACTCCATTAATGTACAATTTTATGATTCTGTGATTCTAGCATGAGGCCCCTTTTGTTGAAATATTTTCCACTGCTCACAGATTCTATTTTCTGTTCAGAACAAGCAAGTGTGCAAACTAAGTCCCATCCATTCTGAGAGCTAAGGATTATTGGTACAGATCTTCCATTAAGATGCAGAGAACTCAAATCCCATTGTGAATTTTTTTTGTTGTAAGCCTTCCCTGTTGTAGTTCTCAGTAAAGAGACTCAGGGTGTAGTGGTTAAACTGCAGTACTCCAGTCAAGCCTCTGCTCACAACTGAGTTCTGTCCCAACAGATTCAGGTAGCCGGCTCTAGGTTGACTCTTTCTGAGGCCAGTAAAATGAGTACCCAGCTCGGTTCGTATCGTTGGGTTATCCACTGCCCAGTGAGTACTTTAGCACTATGTGGCGGTATATAAGTTGAAAGAACAACAAATGGAATGGTCTCCCCACTAAGAATAGGTGGGGTGCCAGTTCTAGATATATCTGCTATCAAATGAAGTCCCACCTATTAAACTGATGGACAGCTCAGCAGTTCAGAGGTTGGGAGTTCGATTCCCCATTCTGCCTCCTTGACAGGGGCTGGACTCAGTGATCCCTTCCAACTCTGCAGCTCTAAGATGATGGCGATGACTATCTTCCTGTTCCTTAATGCTATCAGTTTTAATTGATTAATTTATTTTTAATTGTTGGGTTATTTTTGATGACAGGCTTTATTGTATTTCCTTATATTACAAATCCTTTGAACTTTCTTTCCATCTCAAAAAGAATACAAATATGCTTTTTATTTTATTTATTTAAAACATTTTCACCCCAAGGCAGCTTACATAATTAAAACACAGAAGCTTAAAAAAGTGAATAACTCAGATATTAAACAAATTAATAACATATTAATAACGTTAGGTAAAGCATTACTAAAATAGATTTAGAAGCAACAAAATGTAAACCATCTTGTTTTAAAATCTCTCCTAGACAGTATGTCATTAAGGAAAAGCCTGTCTGAAGAGAAAAGTCTTTGCTTGCTCGCAGAACGATAGCAATGATGGGGGCCAGCCTAGCCTCCTGTGGGAGGGAGCTCTAGAGTCCGGGAGTAGCGACAGAGAAGGCCTTCTCCCACGTCCCCACCAAACACATCTGTGAAGATGGTGGGACAGAGAAAAACGCCTCCCCGGATGATATGAACACCCAGGAAGCGTCAGAGAGGGAGATACAGTCTTTGACATCGCTTCGACCCAAGCCGCGTAGGGCTTTATAGGTTAAAACCTCTAAAATAAATAAGCAAATAAACAATTTTGTGCAATTATTCGCCAGGCTGCAATACTGTAATACCTTACCGGAGGACTGAATGTTGGAAAGATCGATACAAGATAATGTATACTGAGTGCTTTGAACTCTCTGAAGTGCTGCTCAAATACAAAGCACTGTTATTCTTATGATAGATACAGAGCCATATCAACAGGGAAACAAACAGACCCCGTCTCTTGCTGTGCCAAGAGCAACAGAAAGACAAGAGGGAATGCAGAGCTGTGCGGAAGCGGGTGGGGGAAGAGAGAAGACGCCTTTAATATCTTGAAAAAATTCTTGGTTGGCTCCCTTCATCTACTTTGATCTGACACGCACACTGTAGTGGCCAACGAGTGCTTGAACAAACGCTGCTAAATACAATACAGAATGGATACCAAGGAGCCACACGGAAGCTTGCTCTAAAAGCAGTCACCGTGGTAATCTCTGAACTGCACAACATTACCAGCTGGGAACCAGCAAACCACATTGACCAAATAAGGCAAGTGAGTCTCTGCTTGAAATCCTTTCCTGCTTAGCTCACTCCACGTTTTCCTATGATTTGTGCTATAAATGATAGAGGTCACTCGCCCCCTCTTTGCAGAACATCTGACTTCGAAAGAATGAGCCGCTAGGCTATAGTTGGGTTTCTATACCCTAGGGGTGGGGGAAGAACAAGGAAGAGACTTTATTATATTTACAAACATTAATCTTATAGAGGAAAGGGGAAAGGGGGAGCACATATGTTTTCTCTCCTCTCTCTTTCACTCTCATCACTACAAAGCAATATTTTCCGCTTTAAGAAGCTGCTCTTCTAATGACATATTCCTGTTGCCCCTCCATCCCGAAGATCTGGCAAGGTATGGGCCGGTATTCTATTGCTTCCATCCACCCCTACAGTCACCAGATCATCCAAACAGCAGACAAACTGTGGAAATGCCATTTTGGAAAGGTGTACATTTTAAAGTTAATTTTTAAAAAGTTCCAAATAAGTTACTTTCAATGGGAGACCCAATCACTCTTTTGTGTTCAACTTCTGTGTTTTACCTTCTTCTGGGATACATTTTTCAGGCATTCTGATAGGATTTTGAAGGATCAGACCTGCAAGTTTTAGACTCCCTCAAGATTTTTCCTTTCCTTTCCTTTCCTTTTATTTTATTTTGGAGGTTAGGCAGATGCCCTTGCTTTGACTGATCTAAGGAAGGGCAACTAAATGAATACAATGCGCCTTGATCAAGCAGATATGACTCACTAAATTCACAAACATACTAATCCTCTATTCCGCCATGGCAAAAATGTTCTCACAGTGATGCACGTTATCAGAATTTTGAAAGAACGCATTTTGAGATATGTTCTAACTACTCATTTACTTCCAAACACAACCTGAAATTCTGATACAGTAGGACCATGGGACCTGCGGGAGATTGGTTCCAAGATATATTCCACAATCTATTTCATTACCAAACTTTTATGTCACAAATATGTATAGATATAAATAGGGAATACCAGCATATGCTTGCTTGTAACTAGAGATGGGCAGAAACTCCCAGTTTGGTGGTTTGCGCTGGTTCGTTTATCGGTTGAACAGATGTCTGTCACTTCAAAAGCTTGCCTCTTCCAGAGGGTACACACTCAGAGGCAGCAGCCTGGCTTCCCTGCTCCGCCTTCCTCTGAGTGGGCACTTCCTCTGAGTGGGCGCGCACTGGAGGAGGCGGAGCTTTGAAACGCCTAACACCTGTTTGTAAGATGAGTCTTGTATCTTGATATTCTTTCCAGAGAAAAGTTATATAATGAGAACAACAAAACCATTCATTATGACTAAAATTCTTCTTAGTCAAGTTTTTTGATAACTTACAGTTAACTTACAGTTTGCTTCATATACTGTACATATCTTTAAAATTTTTAATGTCATAAATATTAGCCTAATAACAAAGCCCAATGTGTGTGTTTGGTTATTAAAGTCTGTATTTCTAAGTTAATGTTTTTCAACAAGCTCCTCCCAGGTGGGAAAACAACTATAAGAATATCTATTGAATATTAAACTGTGAGGGCCCCCAAATGAGAAGTCAGGATTCTGAGCCTTGAAGCTACAAATCTCCTGAGAATGTCAATTGTTTGAATCACTAAAGACGTTTATGACCTGAGGAGGTTCCCTCCTCCTGGTCTGAAACCACATCATAACAACAACTTAAACTGTTGACTTCCCACACATCTTGGCATGAAAGAACATTCTGAACAACCACCCAGTACCCATATATCCATCCACCCAAATACCTCACTCAGTCAGGGAAGCTTTGCCATTTTTTAACACTCCAAAACAGAGTACCTGAAATGTGGCGATCTGCCCATCACCAGAGGAAAGGAAAGCACTCACAAACTCTCCCTTTCTGCACCATTTGGCACAGGGCACAGAGCTATGCACCAAACAGTATTTATAAAGAGCAAATCTGCATGTGGACAGGAGCAATACTCCTGAAGCATGGACATATTTTCTTTGTATCTACACTGAGTAATTAAACTAAGAATATAGACTGCAACTGCACAACGTAGGTAGAAGTAAATGGTTATGAGTGTACAGATGTGTGTGTAAGCAAATTAAGTATCCTGTTATTCCAGATTTCAGATGCTTAATTTGTAGATTAACTTAAAATCATATTGAATATAAGACCAGTGTGCAGGTGAGAAAAATAAGCATGAGCCTAAGCAAGGAAATATTTAAGTGCATAGCAACAGCCTCCTCCCCTACCCAGCTGCGTCAACTAGATTTATGTATTTAAAATATTTTTATCCCATCTTTCTCCTTAAAAAGGCAGCTTACATCATTAAAAGGCAATATTTGAAAGCTAAAAACAGCAAGGATACAAATATTAGAAAAGAATCAAACAAACACAACTCTAAAAACAGTAATAAAATCAACCGCCAAAACACATTCAAAAGCAACAAGGCATAACAATCTATTTAAAAACTCCTCTCAGGCAGCCCATCACTAAGGCAAAGTCTGCCTGAAAAAAAGGACTTTGTATGCTTGCAGAAGGACAGCAAAGATGATGCCAGCCTGGCCTCCAGTGGGAGGGAGTTCCAAAGTCTGGGAGCAACAACAGACTTTGGAACTTCTCTTGTGTCCCCACCAAATGCACCTGTGAAGGTGGTAGGACCAAGAGAAAGGCCTCACCTGATGATCTTAACAACCGAGTAGCCTCACAATGCGAGATGTGGTCCTTGAGATATCTTGGACCCAAGCTGTTTAGGGCTTTATAAGTCAGAACCTGCACTTTGAATTGTGCCAAAAAACAGATAGGCAGCCAGTGAAGCTTCTGTAACAGGAGGGTTATGTGATCCCTGTGACCAGCCCCAGTTAGCAACTGGCAGCCACATTTTGGACCCACGGAAGGTTCCCAACACCTTCCAAAGGGAACTTATGGAGGAGTTGACCCACCAAATCCCCACTAATTCAGTAGGTCTGCTTCAATTCAACTTATTACATTAAGCAACAGGATTTCAACCACTGGCTATTTAATTCACTCAGTTATTTGGCTTTTATCCCACCTTTTTTCCCATAGCGGGGACCAGCACTAGCAAACCTATCCTCCACACGTTACACATAAAAGGAGAACAAAATGAAATCCATTGTTCGCATGCACTCGAATTCCTTACAAACGGTATTACGGAGTCCATAAATCTCTAGTTGTCTTACCCCTCCTCTTTCTTGCCTTTTCTGTTCTTCATGCACCCATATTTGGTTCCTTTTCTAGTTCAGTGCCTAGAAAAGTTTGATTTATTGGGTCTCCAATCTAACTAACTAAATTGACTATATGGGGTTGATCAGTCAGTTGAATCAACGTACAGGAAATAACAATTTTACTGGAGCTAAAAAGCATGTTTTCTTTGTTTTTGAGTTATACACGTGTCATGAAAGGATACATGAATTTAGAAGAGGTAGTAATGCTTTAAGTGAAAGAAGGGAGAATATTTCCTAAGGTGGTGCTTGGAGATTTTGTGTCCTTACATGCTGCATCTAGTAGGTGTGGGCCAGAAGAGATCTTTCTGGGCTGGGCTGACCGTCAGTCACTAACAGCACTAACCAATCATTCCTTCCCTGCCTGTGGTTTCAAAGAGAGCCCACCTCTCTGCTCCTTTCTCCCCACTCCACTCTCTGTAGTCTACTGAAGCAGTGAGTCTGTTGAGGCCTTTTGCTGAAAATCAGTCAGTCATGTTTGTTAACTTGCTGTTATCTGTTCATTGTAAGTAAATGAACCTTTCTATTACTAATGTCTCAGAGTGAGTTATTGAGACTATAAGTGACAGTTGATGAGACGAAGGGGTGGGCTAATCTTGGGAAATTGAAGCTATTTCTGCTCTGTGAATCCCTTCATTTCTGCTGTACAGCTAGAGGAATTTAACCAAAATCCAAAACTCTGCAACAGCATTTACCTTTTGTAGCTCTGACCTGCAAACATTTTTAGCATGTGTTAATAGATGCAGACGTACCATTTGATCCTCTTCCTTCTTACAAAAATATGCAATGGTATTCCCTCTACAACATGATGAGTTAAAACTTGCCAATCACTACAAATGAATTATCAGAGTTAACTTCATTCCAACAGTGTAAATGTACAGATGTGTGAAATACATAATATGCACAAAATTATTACCCAAATGAGGAACGTGCAAGGCATCAGCCTACAGTTTGGCTGTGGGAATGGTTTAAGCAGATTAAGCGGTGATCTACTGTACATAAGATTTATAGGAAACTTACTTTTGCTGCGCCTATTTGTTCTTTACGAAATTTCTCCAGTGGTGCTATTAAAACATCATTTGCATTCTGGATCTGAAATATCAAAGAAATAAATGTTTTAAAAATAAAAGGACACAATTTCAACATGGATTTTTGAACAGAAGTAATTTCATTTGCATTTGTAATCTTTATCCACAAACCACTTACTTCAGAAACATTCATATCTGTAAAGCAATTCCACAGACTTTAATAAATAAATAGTCCCTAAAGAACAGACTATATAAAGCCTTCTACAATTGTAACAAAGCAAAGCGTGCTGCTTATAGACTTTTAAGACTTCTGTCTTAAAATACTTATTAGAAAGTAAAACCCACTGCATTCAGTCAGATTTAGTGCTAAGTGAACATGCATAGCCTGGCAATGGAAGTGCCCAGTTTAGATGAAACAATAAGGTACAGACTAAACTGTGCTGCTTAAATACCACCCCATAGAGCTTAAATCACTCTCTGAGTGGTTTACAATTTTTTTATGCAGACTATACATTGCCCCCACCCCCAGCGAGCTGGGTACTCAATTTACCCACCTCAAAAGGATGGAAGGTTGAGTCAACCTTGAGCCCGGGATCAAACCCAGGTTTTGAGCAGAGTCTTCACTGCACTACTGCAGTTCAACCATTGTGTCATGAGGTTCTTTCCTCTGCACATCAGTGTAAGTGCTTCAGTCACTGTATCTCTGAAAACTAGATTTCTATTACATCTGCAACAGTGAAGTGTAGTTTAATGCCAGTAGTCTAGGTGGCATGAACTCCATATATCAGTGGCTACAGGGAGAGTATGATTCTCACTCCAAACTGAATAACTACAGTTTATTATGCAAAGATCATTGTGTTCAAGCTAGCTCAGATCTCACTTGGGACTTGATTAACCTGCCCTATTGGTTTTTCTGATTCATGTCTAACTAGGTAAAGTCTGGTTTAGTTAGGTCAAATTCCAATTAGGTCAAAATATGAATAGGATTTCAGTCAGACTCACAAGTTTCATTGGACTGGAGTCAAAGTGTGCTGCCTTTTAAAAATATCAAAATATTACCGATTTAACGTAACTTCTTCAAAATGCTTCTAATTAGATTCAAGTGTAGCAGCAGCAGCAGAGTTCCTTACTATATAGAGCACTGTGAACTTAGGACAACTGTATATTTATAAAATGGCAGATGAATACATTGAACGTATACAGCTTAATGTAATATTGATTTTAAACATGGATTTTCTTAAGCTAGTGGGAGGTCTTGTACCTGCAGTTGTTTTCATTTTTTTCTTTCCTTCTCTCTAAAACTGTAAAATACAACTGTCATGAGTCTTTATTGTCCAAAGCCCTCTTTGCATAAAAGTCAGATGCCTAGAGAGAAATCTCAGTGAAGCTCCAGAAAGGTTGTCAGCCAGAACTTGATGCTCCTTTGCAGCTGACGGAACAGAATGGTTTAAAGCCAAAAAAAGGGTGGACATACAATGTTTTCCCCTACTGTCATAGCATGTTCATGCAGACTAAACCACTGTTCTAGGCATCAGCACCAATTGTTGGAGTAACCCAGTTTATAACCACTGTTTCTGCTCTGCATTTACAGCTAGATAGTTGAAGACGGATGAGGACCAACTTTAAATTCTGGTTTCTGTGGAAATCTGTCATTTTTATCTAGTTTTCTAAAGTGTTTTTTTGAAATTATATCATAGAATCATAGAATCACAGTAGGGTTGGAAGGGACCTTGGAGGTCTTCTAGTCCAACCCCCTGCCCAAGGCAGGATACCTCATACCATCCCAGACCTCATACCATCCCGGACAGATGGGAGCACCCACAACATTGGGAGGCAAGCTGTTCCACTGCTTAATGGTTCTCACCATCAGGAAATTCCTCCTTATTTACAGGTTGGATCTCCCTCTGATGAGTTTCCACCCATTGGTTCTTGACCTACCCTCAGGCGCAGTGGAGAATAAATCAACACCCTCTTCCCTGTGGCAACCCTTCAGATATTGGAAGACTGCTATCATGTCTCCCCTCAGTCTTCTTTTCGTTAAGCTAAACATACCTAGTTCTTTTAGTCGTTCTTCATAGGATTTAGCCTCCAGTCCCCTTATCATATTTGTTGTTCTTCTTTGCACCCCTTCCAGGGCCTCAGCGTCTTTTTTGTATTGTGGTGACCAGAACTGGACACAGCACTCCAAATGCGGCCTCATCAGCATGGTATAGAGTGGTACTATCACTTCCTGTGATCTTGATGCTATCCCCCTGTTGATGCAGCCTAGGACTGTGTTGGCTTTCTTGGCAGCTGCAGCACACTGCTGACTCATCCTTAGGTGGTGGTCCACCAGGACACCTAAATCCCTCTCACAGGTACTACTGTCGAGCCAGGTACCACCTATCCTGTACCTGTGTATCTGGTTTCTCCTGCCTAAGTGCAGGACCTTATTTTTCCCACCACTGAACTGCATCTGATTGGATATGATTCTTTTTCAATACACTTTATCAATCCGGAGCAAACAATAGCTATATTAGGATGACTATACATAAGGTGGTATATAGATAAGGATATTAAGGATGTGCAGTGAAAACTTTCATTTTGTTGTCATTTCGTTTTGTAGGCTGTCTCTATCCAGGGTGGATAAAAATCAATGTTTTTTTTTAAAAAAATCAAATTGATATAAATCGCAATTTAAATTTTCAAAAATTCATTTTTTAAATTTAAAAATGAATAATAAAAAAATCCATTTTCCCCCTTAAATTTCTCAAATCAATCTTGCCTCTATCATTTTCGTGCACCAGTGCTTTTGTCTGACATGAAAGGGACCCAGTTCTTTCAGGTAATTTCATTTCATTTTCTGGAACTGAAGTCGGAAAAGAACCCTTAAAAACAAAAAGGCAGGGAGGCAAAGCAATGGAAAATAAAATCAATCTACTGCAAAAGTGGGCAATAGAGATGGGGGGATCGGGAGGAGACGGGGCAGGGAGCCGGAGCGCTGCTTCTGAGTGGGTGCCCGTCCAAGGAAGCGGGGCTGGGAAGCACTGAACACCTGCTCATCTGAAGGACTGGCAGTCCATGCCCATCTCTAGTGGGCAATTGTTCACAAGAAAGAAAAGTCATCATCAGACCTGTGTAGATGGTACTAGTTTAAATTATCGCACTCATTGTAACCGTCATTATCATGTTGGGCTCTGCATTCGAACTAGGCCTGTCAGCTTAGTAATGACCAGGAAGAATGGGAGCTGGAACCAAGAACATCTAAGGGCACTGTAAATTCAGGATCTTCTAATTTACATCAAAATAAATACACCACATAATAAAAACACTAAGAAAAGTAGTGAACTATAGGCTGAAATCCAGTAGTAAGTTACAACTAGAACAGGCCCATTGAATAAGTGGAGATTTGGTGAGCTAACTCCTCTGTAAGTTCCACTGATTCAATAGGCCTGCTCCAGTTACAACTTACTACTGGATTTCAGTGACTGATTAAAATCCACTGATTACAAAAGGGCACAAGTCATAATGGGCAGCAATAGAATGCCACTGAGGGACTGAGAGGAGATGAATTTGTTCTCTGTGAGTGACAAAAGGTAGCCATCTGCCTAGCGTCCAAAAACACAGCTTTGCCTCTTTTTCTTAACTTGGCAGGCAGGTTCCTGCCCGTTCAAACACGGCTAATTTAGACTAAGTATATCTTAAATCTTTACTGTGTAGATATACAGGTAGTCAAAAGCAACAACAAAATCCCCGTGTGCAACATTTTGACAACAAAGATGAATGTTGCGTTTCTTGCAAAACACCGATTAGAAATGACACAGAAGGTAATATTGTGGGAAATTACATTCACCTATTTTGGTAAACCCTTCCTACATGTAAATTTTATATGTCCAGAGATTTCCACATGCTTCAAGTGTTGCATTTTAGTAAAAGAAAATATGTTTTTATGAAGTCATCCTCTAAAGGAAAAACACACAACTTTCCCAGACACCCAAGTCCAGACTTGTAGAAATTCCTAAGAAATGCCTGTAATATGTTCCTGATGTTATTCGCAGCTTCCTCCTCAGATTGAAGCCAAATCTCTGCATCTCATCTTGAAGTCAAACATTAACACAGAAGAGAAATTTAGACACAACTGTCTTCCTTATAAGATCTACTGCCAACAAACATATTTAAGGGAAATATATTATTAAAAAATAATAGCAGCTTTGAGTAAACAAAACAAAATCATGGATTGATTTTCTCTTTCTCCACTTTAGGACAAAGTGAATATAAATGAAGCAGTGCCATTAGATTACACCATCATGGTGGCTGGCTCAATGATAAATTGGGATGAGGGTCCATTTTCTCTATTTATGTTATGTCCCACCTTGGGAAGGTTTCCAGGTGAGACATTTAAACACACACACACACCATAATACCGCAGTAAAGAATAGTCCTTACATTAAGGTTCAGTATAGCTTGCAATAATGGTCTGAAAATGTATTATTTCCTATATTTAACCTATTTCATTTCATAATGAGAGGCTTTACTCTGTAGCAGCAGATACAGCAGTCCGGCTAGAGGCAACAAGGCAGAACACCAAAGATATGAAAAGTTACTTTCCTGAACTACAACTGCCAGAATACCCTAGACAGCACAGGATAAGTATCCATGTTCCAGATGTAGCTTCAAAAGATGTATAAGCATTAACTTTCTGTGGCAGGTAGACAGGTTTACACAGAATTGTCACAGTCCGTATTTTTGCATTCCCTATCATCCAGTTACATAGCGTGATTCTGCCCACCAAACCTGCAATATCAGAGGCAAGGAGATGGATAAGCATGCATATATATAAACCAGCAAAATGGCAATGATATTTAATGCATCCGATGAAATGGACTCTAGTGTATGCCATAATGGGCAGAATCCTCTTGCTTTGATACACAGGTGAAATTTGACATTATGCCCATGATAGCTACAACAACACCAAGATGGAAGTGCTATCCACAAAGCACTTCCGTCAGTGCACTGCATAATGAACCCAATGGGAATAGCATGACCAACTGCACAATCAAATTGCACAATACCCTGTTGTGAGGTATAACATCTGACACATTTATGCTCATGCAACTTTACGTTACGGCTGCACAAACAGGATTTTGCGCATGAATACATAACACAGCTAGGCCATTCAAATGGCTGTTCACAGCTTTTATTGACTTTTCCTCTGCATTTGACACAATCACCAGAAATCGCCTGTGAGATAAGCTCGCAGAGACTAACATCGAGAAGAGACTCCTAACCCTAATACAAGAACTATATTCCAACACAACGTTGAGGGTAAGGATTAGCACAGACGGAAGGCTGACAGAGGAAATTCATACTAACAAAGGGGTAAAACAAGGGTGCTTACTTGCACCCCTACTCTTTAACTTTTATATTAATAATATTGTAACAGCCTTAAACCATTCAGATCATCCCCCCCCCCTCAATTGGGAATTATAAGATTGCAAGTGTTATATATGCTGATGACATTGTATTACTATCTATGAACAAAAAGGGACTGAAGAGAAGCTTAAATAAGCTCGAAGAGTTCAGCCACCTAGAGCAGTGATGGCGAACCTTTTTGAGCCCGAGTGCCCAAATTAAAACAAAAACAAAAAACAACCACCCGGTGGGTGGTGATGGAAGCAGAAGTGGTAGCGGCGGAAGCAGAAGTGGCGGTGGAAGGGGGAATCCCGGGCACGGAGGTGCCTCCAGACCCCACTCCAGATCCACCTCCAGTCGTGCCCAACCCCGCCACTGCCTATAGCTCGGCTGGCCTGCCACCACCAGGGCCAGTTGCTCTGGATCCTGGCCCACCGCCTGTTGGGGCACTAGCACTGCAGCTGCCGCCACCTCCTCAGGTTTGGCTGCCAGGGATAGCGATTTAGCGACTTATGGCTTCCGTACCCACAGAGAGGGCTCTGCGTGCCAGCTG
Organism: Intellagama lesueurii; assembly: GCA_037013535.1. NCBI lineage: Eukaryota > Metazoa > Chordata > Lepidosauria > Squamata > Agamidae > Intellagama > Intellagama lesueurii. The sequence continues at coordinate 17,349,341 of JBAJHW010000003.1, read as the reverse complement.
TGGCACGCGTGCCATAGGTTCACCATCGCTGACCTAGAGCAACTAAAAATAAATTACACAGAATCTAAAGTGATGATTTTTGGAAAGCATTCCTCCAAATTCAGCTGGACTATAGGCAAAAATAAAATAAAACAAGTCCAGCCTTTAAGTACCTAGGAGTGCATTTTGATGAGAAAAACTGCTGGAAATCCCAGATACAGAGCACCAAAATATCAGTTCAGAAATCTAGCCATGCTCTGGCCAAATTTTTCCATTCTAAAGGTGGTAACCTAGTAACTCCAGCTTTAAAAGTCTTTTCAGGGAGGGTGATCTCTCAAATGCTTTATGAGATCTGGGGTATGAATCAGAACAACCTACACCATCTTGAAGTAGGACAGAACAAGTTTCTGAGACACATCCTCGCGGCACCCCAGTGGACTCCGGCAGCTTTTCTTAGAACAGAGACAGGCATGGTGTCCATTAAAGCCAGGGCAACTCTAGCTATATTCTCCCACTATAAGAGGGTGATGGATATGTCTGATCACCGTCTACTTAAACGCTGTATGGTAGAGCAATGGAAGAGTGGCGGCTGGGCAACTTCAGTTCAAACCCTACTAAAATCTAAATCCCTCTCCACAGACATTTTTGTTTTTTCTGGGGTTAAAAGAATGTTGAGGAACTGAATCTGCAAACTGGATAATGACCAGGACTTAGTCCTAATAGACTCTTCAAATTTCTCTCACTAGTACCATCTGCTGAAAACAAACCACTCAAGGAAACAATACTTACATACGCTTACTTTTGCCTCTTGAGAACCGCATTCACAGAACTCTGTTTTCAAACCATGCCAACCGCTGTCTTAGACGGCAGGTACATGAATGTCCCTAAGCATCTAAGGCTATGTATTTGCGGAGCAGGTGAGATAGAGGATGTTGTCCACTACTTACTCAACTGTCAGCTCTATCAAAACCCTAGAGAAAAGTTCTTGGGTAACATTTTGGCTGCCCTACAGGAGAAAAGCCCTCAGATAAAAGTGGTCAGGTTACTTTTGGACTGTGACCCATATGTTACATACAGAACAGTGCTGTTTGCAAAAGTGTCCAGAAACATCCGCGCTAATTTCGAACCATCGCAATCAATTGTGCGGGAGACTCCCAGATGTGAAGGGTCTCTTATTACTTTATATGTCTGTGATTTTATCATGAATTGTGACGGCTTTTAGCCAATACAATAAACTTGAACTTGGAACATAACACAGCTTTCAGTCTTTTTAAAAAGTGGTAAAAGGTAATTTATTTTATGTTTTCCACTTTCCTTTATAATCTTTATTTAATACATTTACCTCAGACTTGATTCATAAAGGGGACTTAAGCAGCAGAAATAGGCAACTGAATTTTCTGTTGCTAATCCCACTCTGGTAACAGAGTGGGAGTAGCAGAAGGCATATATAGTAGAACCCCCATATCCGCTGGGGATTGGTTACAAGTCCCCCGCAGATACTGAAAACTGTAAATAATAGTGAACGCTATATATATATGGCAAAAACGGTAAAAGGAAAAAACCCAGGAAAAAAAATAATTTCATGTGCATTACCAGAAGTAGCCACTAGAGGGTACAAGATACCATGCAATGTATTCTTCACTAACAAGTATTCATAACATGGTCTCTGCCTCTCTCTAGTGGCCAGTTCTAGTAATACACGTGAAAAAAGTTTTTCTGGATTTTTTTCTTTTAATATTTTTAATATTTTCAGACTGTGGATAAGTGAATCAGTAGAAACTGATTGTGTGAATAAGGGGGTCATACTGTATACTTTGGATGATCAACTTTACTATCAATAATAGTAATCATAATGCATTATTATCAGTGTGATAGCATTTTTCATTAGAGAAAGCCCTTCCTCCCACAGAAAGTAGAATACAAAACAAATCTCAAATACTATTCAGTTTTCTTACTGCCTAAAGAAACTGTTAGCAGAATAGTGACTCTTGTATTCATTGAGCACCAGAGGCGACAAAAAAAATATTAGGGGGTGATGGCTGTAAAGGAATCTAAGCAGAAGGCATGCAAGGGTAACTGTTGTACTGGAAGAATGTAACTGATGACTGTCTTTAAAACAAGTTTTCATGAATGAACATGTCAAGGCACTTGGCCAAATGTAGTTGTTTGTAATGGTACTCTGCCTGGAAGCTTCAAATTTAGGACTAATCTACAGCTCTGGATTTAAGAAAGGCAGAGTTAATCATACAAATCATAAAATACTCTCGAAACGAAGCACAACAATATATATATAATATGAAGGGATGGGTAAATGGTGACTTTACAGGCTAGACTTCACCGCCCTGAAGCAATTTTTGTTCTCATTCCCATGGAACCTACACTCTAAAACCTACATATGTCCTTGCAAGGGGGGAAGAAAATGTCTACTGAACTTAGAATAATTGAATTGGAAGGAGCTTATAAGACCATTGAGTCCAACCCCTGCTCAGTGCAGAAATCCATATCAAAGCAGATCTGACAAATGGTTGCCCAATTTTCTCTTGTTGGAGCACTCACCACCTCTTGAGGTATTCACTGTTGTACTGCTCTAACAGCTAAGACGTTTTTCCTGATTATTTGCTGTATATCCAGCTTCCTATAGCTTGAGCCCATTGTTACATGCCCTGCACTCTGGGATGATGGAGAACAGATCCTGCCACTTCCCTAAAAGACAGTATTTCAAGTATTTGAAAAGTGTTATGATATCACTCCTCAGTCTTCTTTTCTCAACTTGCCCAGTTCTTATAGTCTTTTCTCACAGGGCTTGGTTTCCAGTCCCCTGATCATCTTTGATGTCCTCCTCTGAACTTGCTCCAATTTATTTGCATCCTTCTTAAAGTGCGGTGTCCAGAACTGGACACAGTACTCTAAATAAGGCCTAATCAGTGCTGAATAGAGAGGGACTAGCGCCTCACAGGATTTGGAGACCATACTTCTGTTAGGAGAGTATACAGTACTTCTGCTAATGGAGACTATGTTTCTGTTAACTTAAAAGAACTCAGATATTCCACATTCACATTAAGAATCTTTCAAATTTTGGATGCAATGCCCTAGCTGTATGTGAAGCAACTACTACAAAGCTAGCAGCCGTTTCCTTTTAAAAGATGCCACCACAATTATGAACCTAACAACCCACAAAAAGGTATGTTTGCACAACAAAGTATTCTGCCATCCTCTGAACCATTCCCTGGAGACATCTCTGGGCTCTACCAATTCAAAAGTGGGTCATTCTTGCATTAAGTGATAACAAATGTGTAGTCAAGGGATAGGCTCATCTTGAAACCTGGATGTCTCCTTTATTATGCAGAAGTAATTCAGGAGAGTTGCCTCAAAATAACATTTTTAAAGCACGGGTACGTTATTTTCTCCCACAGGTTAGGCATCCTTCAGTCTCGAGAGACTATGGTAATGTGCTCTGTATGGAGGACTTGGAACAGCGTCTAGTGTGGCTGAGAAGGCCAATTCGAGAGTGACAATCCCTTCCACACTGAAGACAAATACAATCGGTCCCCTGTCCAGCTCCCTGATTTTGCTGCTTTCGGGACTGCCTCTTTGCCTCAGCCTGCTGGACAAGGGTCTCTTCAAATTGGGAGAGGCCATGCTGCACCACCTGCCTCCAGGCTGAACGCTCAGATGTCAGGGTTTCCCATCTGTCGAGGTCTATTCCTAAGGCCTTCAGATCCCGCTTGCAGATATCCTTGTATCGCAGCTGTGGTCTCCCTCTGGGGCGATTTCCCTGCACTAATTCTCCATACAGGAGATCTTTTGGAATCCGACCATCAGCCATTCTCACGACATGCCCAAGCCAACGTAGACGTCGCTGTTTTAGTAATGTATACATGCTAAAGATTCCAGCTCATTCTAGGACTACTCTATTTGAAACCCTTTCAAAAAGAGACAAGGATATTCAGTGGCTGGGGGGGGGGGGGGGAGTGATGGAGCTGTTCCTATGAAACCAAATTTCCTCGGAAGTTGACTGGGGGAGTTCTAAGCAGAGAACATTCAAATTTAATTTTAAGAGATAAAAACAAACAAACAAACAAACAAAAAGATTCTGTATCTCCTCATTAACATTTAATTTAGACAAAATTGAAATAGATGCAGAAGTTCCTGCAGAAAGGAAAGGAAGGTCCCTAACAAAGGTAGTTTGGAGGAAAGATCAGCAGCAGTAATTGACAACTTTTCCTGTAACTCTTTTCATGTAAAGCAAATGTAATTGGTGTTGGAATTATGGGCAATTCAACATGCAAATTAATGCATGATGGCCTGAGAGGAAGAAAGTGAAAAGCTGATCCTTATCTTCAATTGTTTTACTGCCTTTGTTTAGTAAGAGAACCTTTGGGGACATTGAAGAGGAAGGATGCTCTTTTGAGTTTGTTCAGTCCTCATGTCCACCATTTTCTCTCAGCCATGAGGCCTGAGAGAACCCACTTTTTGTTTTTACTACTTTAGCCTTTTTCGTCATTCCTTCTGTGAACCTCTGAAGCTCTGTACTTTATTGACGTCTTCTGTAACCACGTTCAAGGCCACAACTTGTAGCCTCAGTGAGTAAGGAGCTATTTTCTTTTTATCTTAAAAACACTGTCCGACTAATTACTCGAGCTGGTTAAACGCAGTGAATATATGTGTGTCTGGGAACTTGCTACTCAATTTTAACTCCTAAGATTACTTCAGTTGTGCAATTAAAGGGAATTAAAGATATTCTTCTTTTCTGGTATCAAAACCCCATCACTGTAATAATTGGGACTGGCTCTCTTCTTTCCACCGGTCTTCCGCACAGATCTGCCATAAATCTGCCACAGTTCAAGTATACTGTACCATGCATCTTCATTACAGCCAATTCTGTAAATCTCAGCAAGTTTTAGATTTACGCTTGTCCTCTCAGTGCTCTATACTGGTTTTCTGCAACAGACTAACAGAACTATTATTGGAAATGGTGGTACAGATAGACTTAAAACTATACATACATACATACTTTATTGTTGCGGCACCAAGCCATACATAAGACAAAATTGAATGCAAAACTTCAAGAACTGGCATAAACTGCAAAAAGCCAGACCGGACAAACAAGAAGTAAAATATCTGAAACAACAAATATAGCAATATAAAACCAGGGTCTAAGGGTTTGCCTGTCTATTCTGGCTATTATGGCATGCTGCCCAAAATTTCGCTACCAGTTCCGTAGTAGTCCGATTTTGATCAATTAACAATTGGTTACAGTAATCCGAGTCCGATTGACCTACCATATCTTTTAGGAGAGGTGTAATATATTTTCCTCGGATCTTGTTGTGCATATTACATCTGAGCATCATATGTTCGATAGATTCTGTCTCGTCAGATCCACAAGGGCAGAGTCTCTGTTCCCTCGGGATCTTCTTAAATCTACCTTCCAAGACCACAGAAGGAAAAGCCTCACATCTAGCCAGTGTAAAGGCTTTCCTAAACTTATGCGTCTCCAGCTGTGATCGATAGGCCATGGGGAGCGGGCGATATTTGTGTGTGTCTGTCACTCTAAAATTGGGGCATCTACTGAGATCTACCTGTCTCTCCATGTCCATTAATCTCTGTTTAAGGGCTGATTTCGCTTCATCCCATTTCATGCTCAATATTGCTTGAGGAGAGAAGCCCATAACTTGCAATTTATTTAGGACCGCTTTTAACCACTTTGATTGAAAATTGTCCTCTAAAAGTAGATGGGTTAATCCCTGTAATTGAAAATTTATTTTAAGCCAGTACTGAAGGGAGGCTAGTGTGATTTTGGCTACCATTGTTAGTGAGCCTGTCTCTAGACGAATTTGTGCATTTGTGACGCATCTTGGAACTTCAAGAATTGCTCTAAGGAATTTAGACTGAACCCGCTCTATCGGGTCAAAGCCACTGGATGGAGACCCCATAAAGGTGCCGTAAAGCATCTGGCTGACCACTTTTGCCTGAAAGAGTTTTTGGGCTGCTGGAATATATCGGCCCCCTTTGGAATGGTAGAACCTTAAGATGGCATTTGCTGTTTTTTCTCCTTGGGTAGCTGCATATTGTATATGGGCATTTCTGTCCCCAGTAGATTGAAGAGCCATGCCTAGATATTTAAAGCAGGAAACCTGTTCAAGAGATTGTCCATTTATAATCCAAGACCTTTTCTTTTGTTTTCTGCCAAAGGCCATAATTTTGGTCTTTTGATAATTTATTTCTAATTCCTTTATTTTGCAGAAGTCTGCAAATTTCTTAAGGGCTCTCTTTAGGCCGATTGGAGTTCTCGCTAGAAGCACAGCATCATCCGCATAAAGAAGGATAGAAATATGTCTTTGATGTAATTTTGGAGAATGGAGACTAGGAGAGTTCAGGTGTTCTACTATGTCATTTATGTATAAATTAAACAGTTAGGGGGGCAGTAAGCAGCCCTGTCTTACTCCTTTATAGGTGTTAATTGGTTCTGTTAAATTTCCTTTCCTATTGAGCCTAACCTTAAGATTGGTATTATCATGTAGCGCACGCAACAATAGAAGTAATCGTTTATCTATTGAGGTGGCTTCTAAATTGGCCCATAGTTGCTGTCTCAAGATCGAATCAAAGGCCGCTTTCAGATCGACAAATGCGGCATATAATGAGGTTGGACCCTTTGCCGCATATTTCTCTATAAGATGTTGGATAATGAGACAATGGTCCATAGTGGATCTACACTCTCTAAAGCCGGCTTGCTCTCAGTGCTCTATACTGGTTTTCTGCAACAGACTAACAGAACTATTATTGGAAATGGTGGTACAGATAGACTTAAAACTATAAAATGTGCTCATTAGTCAACGTTCTAAATTTTACAATGGGCCCTTAAAAGAGTGAAACTGAAGTTTTATAGGAAAACCCTTCCTGGACAGTGTGACTTCATTCTTGAAGGCCTTGGTTGGTAGACCTATTATTGCTCATTAAAAGTAAAACAATTACTCCAAAGCAATAACAAGCCATACCAAACAATAACAACAACAACAACACAAAACCTTAGGGTCATGTTACCCTAGGCCAGACCTGCAACAAAAGATGCCCACCCTGTTACCATAAATATTCAAACACAACAGGAGCTAATACCAATAGTCATACAGTAAAGTCTCATTCAGCTACTTAGCTTCTGACATGTTACAGACTATCACCTGTCATTAAAGTCATGGTGCAGTCTGTATAAACACTGGTACTTATCCCAATGGAAAGCAAGAAAGCCAAAGATAGATGACACAGTAAGTCTATTAGTTGCCTTGCAGAAATATAAGACACAAATTTAATACCATGCATTCATGACACCATGGCTCAGCTACTGACCGCTCTGATTTACCCTGGAAGGGTTGTTGCACACTATGATGAAGACCCCAAGGCACTTCTGAACACTTGAAAGCACAAGCTAAGACACTGATAACCAACAACTTCAAACATTTTAAAGAAACAACTGCCTTTATGTCACAAGGGAGCACGCATTCACTGCAGCTGAGAGATTTGGTTGAGATGGATCACTTTTATAAATGAGAAAGCAGTGTTACCATTTGGAATCCCATGCAATTATGAGTTTGTACTTTGGCTGAACCCGGCCTAGCAATCATTCTCTCTCCCACTCCCACAGAGAATGTGTTTCAAGACAAGATCACAACGAGGTATAGTGCACCTTAAAGGAAAAAAAGGACAGCTTTGAACGCTGTATCCTGCTTTGACGCCTTGGTGAGAGGTACTGGGTTTCTCTCTAATGTGGGCCGTGTTGTTTGTTAAACAAAGTAAAAAGTAACAAAGAAAAATCTTAAGTGTATATTGTGGTTTGCAATCAACACCATTTGCAATATCTTTTCTGGTGGGGTGGCTACGAGGCGCTCTGTACAGCAAAGCAAAGATGTCTCTCAAAAGATATTTCAGACTGAAGATCAAAGATTTCCACCTGGCATGTTCTGCTGTGGTTTCTTTCTAACAAGGAAGATTAATCGTAATACCTTGACGGTGAGAAACAAAGGATATTAAGAATTTTAGCTCACACAAGGGTTGGCAGAGATACCAAAAAATTTACGTCAGAACCTTCTTGAGTGACAGGACAACTAAAGTAATGTTAATAAAGGGACAAGAAGGAGAAAGAAAGAAAAAAAAGGTTTTTCTAATTTCAACCAGGGTATTTCCTCAGCCTTAGGAAGAATGAATTAGATCTCACTGTGGATGCTGCAAACACTGGAAAAAAAAAATCTATATCCTTTTAACTATATGCTTAGGTCCTTTAGATGAGTTAGGCTCCACAACTAAAGTCACATCTCTTTTTAAGAAGCTGCCTTATGCTATACAATTTGTCTGTCTGTTCTCTTATTGTCTACTCTGACTGTCAGTAGCTCTTGAGTTTTAGCAGAACTCTCTCTCACAACCTGTTACCTGATCCCCCCCCCCCCCCCCCGCCCCGGCAATTAAACCTAAAACCTTCTAAGGGCGAAGCATGCATTCTGAGTCAGTGATTTATAGAAGACAAGGGAGATGTGATCCTGGGTTACTACGCTGATGAGACTTTCCACTCAGAGAAAACTCAGCAGGATACTGCCCTGGGTCAATGTACACAGCACATATGACTGCACTCACAGCAAGCCAGCCAGGTGCTAAAGCCCGAGGCAAATGATGACTGTTATGATGTTGTAGCTGTGAACAGTGATGGATGCTATAATGCTTATCTCCCCACACCCAGTAATTTTGATGGGGGGAGTTATCTGAAAAAAACCATGCTTTCATATGGACTGTTAACTAGATGATGTGTTCAGTCATAATTCTCATGGTGGAGCAAACTCACAAAGATATTGGACCCACAAATCTAAGCAGGGCTTTTCCCTCAGTGGTGACTAGTATGAAATGGAATGCACTTTTCAGAGAGTTGCATTTCCATTCTTATCCTGGTTTTCTTCCACCAGTACATCAATGGTTTGCTTGTTTTTAATTACAGAAGGGTTTAGTCTTGCTGCTGTTAGCCTCACATTGCTCTTGTTTTATTTGCTTCATTACGTTTTAGCTTTGTAGGTTTAACTGCTTTTAATCCATGCTTATCTTTTCTCTGTCACCTTAATTCCCTCTTTAGAAAAGCAATGCAGGACAGAAGAAAGAAAGTCATAGTTATTTATATAACAAGCATAGACTGCCAACTTGAGCCACAGGTACCATAAATGAACGAGTGGCAAAGCATACCTGACTATTATATAGAAATAATATTTCACTCCTCCCTTCTTCTCCTGGCTTATCCACCTAGCTGCTTCTCAGCTCAATAGTCAACATGTTTAAAATATTCATGATCCATCTTTCTTCCTGTAAGATCCTCCAGGGCAGAAGATAGTAAGGGAAAAGCCAATGCACAAAATCCTTTTGAAGGCCATGGTGATTTAAGAACACCATGGGGGACAGCTGTGAAAAAATCCGTATCCTCCCAGGCCTTAAATATTGCTGGTACAGAGATAAAACCACAGGAAGGCATTAAGGAGGGTATTGAGAATATATATTACAAGGAAGGGCTACTGCTCAAAGAACATTGTTTGTATAAAAACAGTTCCAAATTAAATTATTGATACATCCATTAAAAGCATCAGGTGATAGGTAGTTTTCCTGGAATTTTATTTTGTTTTCTAATAAATATTGGCAAGAAAACGAAACACAATGAAATATCTAAAGAACTTTTAAAAAAAAACTCACTAAAGGTGTGGCTACATAGGAGAGGAACACTAGATTTAATTGGCTTTCTTTTAAAAACCTTGTCCCTGTTAGCTGACCACAGCAATAACATAAATTATCCTGTTGCAAGAGTTCACTCTTCATTTCCCTTCTCCACACCCCTTTCTCTTTACGAAGAAGTGCAACATTCACTGTCCAGTAGTTTTGACTATTTTTCTTCTTTCTTTTCAAAATGGCACAGCACTACTTTGAAAGACTTAGCTTCCCACAAAGTTACTTTTCCAAAGTAGAAAGGTAAAGATAACGGCTTTAAAAGGACCAATTGTCCCAATGAAACAAAAGCAAGGCAACCTTGGCACTAATGTGATACAGCACTAAATCTGACATACGGAGGGAGGGAGGGAGGGAGGGAGGGAGGGAAGGAAGGAAGGAAGGAAGGAAGGAAGGAAGGAAGACTGTTTGGAAGACAGACTATAGGCTATCACTTGACATGGATTATCAGGGCTTGAAAATTTTTAGAATGTCTCACCAGTCAGTCAAAAATTTCACAAGTCAGCATGACCGGACGATAGCCTTGCAATTTATTGGGATTGGGAATCACTGATTTATACCCTCAGACTTGGGTTGCTTTATTACCTGCGTGCCTGTGGGGTCATGAAGCTTGTATTTTGAATGCCTTTCTTTTGAATGTCTCCAGCAAAAATAAAACTGAAAGCAAAAGTGCCCGGCCTCTTAAGGAGCCACGGTTCCTTCCCACCCCAGGATGTGTCCTCGTTCGGTTGAAATTGGGAGCAGAGAATCTCCATATTCTCCAGCATGGGACTACTCTACATTCTCCTGCAGAGCTATATCTCTATGTACCGCTTGAACTCTCTTCTCGTGAGAAGAGGGCAGTTTTCCTTTTGCAGTGGGAGGGCAGAGGGGAGGACTGCAGGATTAGAGAGAGAGAGAGAGACAGGCAGAGGGGAAGGAGGCAGGGAGGGAGGGAGCTGTGACTCGTCGAGCAGCATTTTTCACTTGTCACAGATGAGTGGACAAGTGCATTTTTCAAGCCCTGTTGATTATCCTTCTGTAATGGCACACTGCTTCACTAAAAATATCACCTGAAGCCTCAGTGGTACATTTAGACCAAGCCAGGTGATCACACTCGACAGAAAAAGGCAGAAAATATACTGGCTGCATCAGTTCAAAATAAACAACCTCTTGTTAATGGTTCAAAAAGGAATGAGTAACTCCAGAAAGAGCGTGGGCTTCTGTGCAATTAGATTTATGTTATTTAGTCAGAGAAAAATGCATCAATTTCAAATGTTGAAACTCTGACACAAAAAGCAGAGTATAATACAGTGTATCCACATCTTAAGTTTAATTCTTAGTTTATCACAGATAAGCTTGTGGGACATATAGAATAAAGCAGCCAATGGAAGACTGGATTTTAACTGAAAAAGTGTCTTTGCATGTAAGTACATGCATCTGGGTAGATATATGCCAGGAACAAAATGAAACATGGATACTTGACTGGAATTTAATCAGAATTCTGGAGAACTTCCTTGGAAATAATTAGAAACATGCTACTATCATTTATTAGGTATTCATTTATAAGTTAATTAGATATCCGAACTTTCACCCAATACATTCAGTATGTCATTTAAAATTAAAATGAAAGGTAAGATACCTTAAATTGTTTCATTATCTGAATATATGTCTCTGCCTAATCACAGTCTTTCCGTGGGGTAAAAGGATTGTCTGCCCCACTGTAAGAGGTTCAATCATCAACATCTCTAGACAAAGGAAAGAGAATAGTAGGTGATGTGAAAGATCCTGGTAAGTTGCCGCCAAACAGACCAGCAATACTGTGCCAGATGGACTAATACACTGATACAATATGAATTAGCACTGTATGCCCATACAGCTCTAATATACATTAGAGTGGTGCTATCTGAATTTCTGAATTGAACAGAACGAATCCAGTGCCAATGCTGATGTAATTACTTCCAGCGATGTTAATTATTCTGAATGGTCAAGGACAGCTCTGTATGGCCAGCTTCCTTGCATATTCTTTGAAGAAACTATTTTTTTCATGTCTCCAAAACTTTTGTGAATGGGAGTTTGAAGATGATACCAACCAACCAACCAACCAACCAACCAACCAACCAACCAACCAACCAACCAACCAACCAACCAACCAACCAACCAACCAACCAACCAACCAACCAACCAACCAACCAACCAACCAACCAACCAACCAACCAACCAACCAACCAAAGGTCTCCAGAGCTGGAAGGGACTGTATAGATCAAAAGGTTCAGTCCCCACCCATAAGGCACTGTGAGGAATCAAATTCCCAACCTCTTACCTAAACCACTAACGTATCCAGCAGTTACTGTTAACCTAGTTAAAAACGATAGCATATATATGCTATCGTTTTTAACTAGGTTAACATATATATCTATGCAGCAAGGCAGTTTGGAGACCTGTGGCTCATCAGACATTGTTGGAAATTCTCATTAGCCCCAGCCAGCATAGCCAAAGGTCTAGGTTGATGGGGTTTGCAGCCTAGCAATATCCAGAGGTCATCATATTTCACTCTACCTTAATGTTGTCTAAACACTTCTTCATTCCCTTAAGAGTCAAACAAATGTAAGGCAACGGAGAGACAGTAAAAACTATTTCTAAATTTCTCACAGAGAGATAACTTTGTGCATCTTAAAAGAAAAATGTGACAATCTATATGGAAAAATCAAACTTTTAAAGCCATGAGAGGAAATAGGATCAAACAGGAAAAGAAAAATAGCACCATTAGAGAAAAATGAATAATTATAACTGTCCCAAAATGCCTTCTTGTTAGTCTCTGTAAAGAAAGCAAAATGAGGCTTCACTCCCCATAAAGAAGAGTGAGGTGTTATGGCTCTATTAATCTTCCAGAAGTATGAAGGTTTCACTTGGCACTCCATTTCCCTTATATAAAAAGATACATAGCTTTGTTCTATCCTACACTTCAATGCTCTAGACAAAAACTCTTGGCAAGCAAATGTGTACTTAAAGCCATTTTTCATTAGCTAGCAAAAAGGGAGTCACAAGACTGGGAGTCGTTACTTATTTCTGACTATAAATGACTACAGTGGAATGTTACTTGGTGTCCCCATCTATTAAGATGCTCTCTTGAACAAACACAATAAATGACTCCATCTAAACCTTAAGCTGAAATAGCAACCCACTATGACTGAAAGGCGTCTATTCTCATGCTCAAGAATGCATTCCGGAGATGCTGATCATAATATGTGCAAGAGGCAAGCTTTTATCGTACATGAATGACTTGCTTTCAACCTACTTCTGGATGTCTGTGTGAAAGCTTAGAAGAAAATGGCATACACTCACACATAAAATAACACAGTCTAATATATAAGTAAGGACTGTACCACGGATTCATTCCAAGCAAAGTTTCATAACATAACTTCTGGCACTAACAACACACCAAATCCCCCACCAATGTGCTGGCTAGAAGATTTGGACAGCCATAGCCCACACTGCTAGGGCACTTGAGGAGCTGGAGTCAAAAACATAGTTAATTTCTCTGAGGTCTGATCCCGAATGCTACTGAAACATGATCAAAGGCCACACTGTCCATTTCTCTCCAGTCTTTACCATATTAGAATGCAGAGGGAAGGATGCACAACTGAAACGCTTCCCACTGCTACCAGGAAGAGCTTGGGGCAGCAGATTATCCAGCTGCTCCAGGCATATATAACATCTGGAGCCATGTGGCCTGAGATGCCAGGGGGCTTATTTATGGCGAGCACCCTGTGTCCTCTGGTCACTGTGGTACTTCGAATGAGCTGGAGCACTAGCACTTAACCTCTCTAGGCCTGGAGTTTATACTTAATCTTATTGTCTGCTCATGTCTTCAGTCACCATTGCTGCCATGAACAACAAGGAATCTAAAAGGATAAGTGCCCATCCCAGAGGAAAGAGCCCTCCACGTCTCTTCACAAGAGTAACCATGTCCTAAAGCAAGGACAGTTTTCACCAGCAAAAAAAGAACAAAGTGTGCTGCTTATATACCACCCCACAGCGTTTAAAGTATTGTCTGGGCAGTTTACAAGCTAATTATGCAGACTACACATTGCCCCCCCCTCCACAAGCCGGGTACTCATTTTACCAACCTCAGAAGGATAGAAGGCTGAGTGAGCCTTGAGCCAGCTACCTGGGATTGAATCGCAGGTTGTGAGCACAATTTGGCTGAAGTACAGCAGTTTAACCACTGCGCCACAAGGCTCTTCTCACTAGCCTCCTGAAGTAAAAATATTTTAAATAAATTTAAATAAATGACTACAGAAGAACAGCACAATGTTAATGTTGACAATGAAGAAATTCAAATAGTGTAAGATTTTGTATACTTTGGTTCAATCATCAATGCAAACGGAGACTGCAGCCAAGAAATCAGAAGACGACTGAAATTCGGAAGGGAAGCAATGAAGGAATTAGAAAAGATCATCAAATGTAAGGATGTGTCACTCAAGACCAAGACCATCCACACTTTTACATTCCCAGTCAAATTTGGTATTCAAATTCAGCAAGAGAAATTGTTGTAGAATGGGAATCATATTTTCATAGCCAACATGACTAGTAGCTAGACATGGGCACTTTGTATTTGTATTCTTGGGGATATAAATATGAAGCACAGAACTACAGGTGCCAGGGAGGTCCGTTCACTCCCCCCAGAACCAGCCAGTCCACTCACCAGTTGCCATGAGCATCCATTGTCATTGACATCACACCAATCACAGAAGCAGCCCAGCTGGCACCTCCCCACACAGCCAACCGCTCAACAGCTGAGCGAAGAGACTCTTTATCCCACCTCCTCGCCGGAGAGGTCAGCTGCGCGAGGAGGCGGGGAAGTGCTGACCAGGCTACTTCCACAATTGGTGCAATGTCGACAACAATGGACATGCATGCCTTGCGATGACCAGTGTGTGGGGAGAGGGAACAGACCTCTGTGGCAAGTGTGGTGTCGCATTTGATATTCATATCCCCAGTGATACAAAAACGAAGTGCTCATGTCTACCACTAGCCTGATAAACGCTCAGCTCTGCAGTTGAAAAGCTTACTACAGCTGTAATGGCAAACCTACTTTAAAGGGCAATTATGCCTTTCTGAATGTTTAGGAAGACGGTTGTAAATACTAGTGATTATTCTAATAGCAATCTAGTTTGAGCTAGTCTGCATTTTATTCCCTGGAACTGCGTAGCATAAAAAAACCCCAATGAACCCTTCTGGGAAAAGAGGCAGTGGACAGAGACAGTGGGGATATTGGAACATTTGGATTTTTGATTAGTGATTTGAGATCTGTGCACTGAGGAGGAAACTTGCCTTCTTTTGAAAGAAAATTATGAAGTTGAAACATGCTCTCATTGAAAGATCCCTGAAAGTACCTCTACAGATTAATAGATGTCCCACATAAAATTTAAAGGTGTTAGTAGGTGAATGGAACTCCATAACGTGCTGCAGTTTTTACAGCCTTGTATGCTGCCTGGAAAAGATGTGGCTGAGAAGGGACTTTTCTGGGCTGGAGTGACTGTCAATCTATCCAGCAGTAACCAATGGTTCCTTCCCTGCCTCTCAATTCAGAGAGAGCTCCTCCTCTCTGCTCACTGCTTTCCCCCTCTCTAGCATCTGCTAAAGTCTGGTTGTTGAAAGCACTCATGTTTATCAGTTTGCTGGTTGTTATGTTCAATTGTAAGTTCCAGTTTATGAGAAAAAGGGGTGAACTACTCTGGGGAACTTGAAGTTATTCTGCTCTGTGAATCTCTGTACCTCTGCTGCACAGCTAGAGGAATTAAACCAACATTTTAAAACTCTTCAACATAAAGCAATGTAAACAACCTCCTCGAGGAGGGCCAAGGAACTCTGGGCAAACTCGAAAGACCTGTCCCTACTGGAATAGAACCACTGAATCAATGGGGCTTATGTAAGGACTGACTTACTAAAGTAGCATTATTTTAATAGGTCTATTTTCGATGCAATGAATAATTGGATTCAGACCACCATCCTTCCTACACAGAGAAACCAAGGAGGCTGCCCCATTTTCTGTTCCCCCCTTCTGGGTTTTCAGCATAGAAGTACAGGGGGCTGCTACAACAGAGGTGGAAATTTCCCTCTATCACAGCAGCAGGTATGGTAGAAGTTTAGCTCCAAGAAATTCCTAATAAAAATCAGAAATATTTTAGTTCCCTAAACTCAAGAAGTGACAAGGTCACCATTACCTAATGTGCAGAATTCAAACCACAAAACAATGTATTCATTCAGCATTTGCCAAGAAGTCGCAGTTTCTTCTATGCTTGGATTTTCATAAACATGAAATACAGCATCCCAAGATCACTGAGTGAATCATTAGGGGAAATAAAGAGAATTCCACAATTGCATTCGATGACAGACTTACCAGGCGTCTCCTCTCTTCTTCTACCGCAATCAATAACCTGGCAAACTCCTTCAATGACTGGGCTACAAAAATATAAAAAGAAAGGAAATACTGTATTATTTTTATGTCACAAAGCCATGCTAGAAGTCACAATGGTCTGAATGCTTTAGAACTAGAGTAGGAATATTCTCAGCAAAATATTATCTACAACCACGGCCACAATCTTTCCAGAAAGGGAAAAATCACAACTAGAAACCAATAGGAGAATCACCAAATATTGAAGCCAAATGTTATGTTTTTTAGGAGGCTATGCTGAGGAATGTCATCGTACCTACCCCTCAAATTCTTGCTATAGAAAAAAAATATAATTATTTGTGGTTATTCACCACCTCTCTACAAGGCGATACCTCCTCTTCATTAGGAAGCACAGACCAAGAGCCAGGATTTTGCTGTGGAGTGTCTGTCCTATTAAACACTTCGACATTTTATGTAAGGGGAATAAAGGGCATGTCACAGGATGAATGGGGAATATTTGTCCTTTGAGATATTCCCGGTCTCCTATTTCCAACATAGAAGGGACGTGGTGGCGCTGCGGGTTAAACCGCAGAAGCCTCTGTGCTGCAAGGTCAGAAGACCTGCAGTCGTAAGATCGAATCCACGCGACGGAGTGAGCTCCCGTCACTTGTCCCAGCTCCTGCCAACCTAGCAGTTCGAAAGCATGTAAATGCGAGTAGATAAATAGGTACCACCACGGTGGGAAGGTAACGGTGTTCCGTGTCTAGTCGCGATGGCCACGTGACCAAGGAAACTGTCTACGGACAAACGCTGGCTCTACGGCTTGGAGACAGGGATGAGCACCGCGCCCTAGAGTCGGACACGACTGGCCTGAATGTCAAGGGGAACCTTTACCTTTACCTATTTCCAACATCCCTCACATTGGGCTGTGACAGCTAAGATGAAGCGAGTTCTAGTCTAACAGCATCACAAAGTATATATTCCCCACCCCTCTGGAGGGAGAGACAATTTTCCATGGTTTTCCTCTGTACAAACAATGCAGGTTCCAGGGAAATAGGAAGGAAGGAAGGAAGGAAGGAAGGAAGGAAGGAAGGAAGGAAGGAAGGAAGGAAGGAAGGAAGGAAGGAAGGAAGGAAGGAAGGAAGGCTACTCCCATTAAAATTCTTTCGGCTGTTGTTGTTATTTTTCTATGTATTCATTTTTCAGTACTGACAAGACAAAGTACCCAGGGAGAGGAACACAGTTTCTTTTCCAGTGGAAGATGTCGTATTCTGTCCAGAAAAATATCACCTGTATTATTTCTCTAAAATGTACAATCATATGTCCTTCTAATCAACAGCTACTCTTCTATGCAATGAAGGATAAGACCACATTACATTAAGCCACTGCTTCTGTACCCAGTGGTAAACCAGAATTCTGGAGAATTCAAGCTTATGGTGAATAAGCTACATGCTGCTCCACACAGTCCATTTAGTTCTACTTCTCCTCCCAGTGGGAGTGGTTAAACTATCCAGAAATCAGAAGCATGATATGTCATCCATTCAGAGTTCCAGACTATTGTTCTTACTGGGTTTTTTTCCCCCTTGGCTGTTGGCATATGAATTATATCTTGGAAATGGAGCAACAAACCAGCACAACATGCCCTCCTTGTTACAATATGCTAAACTTCTAATTTCTGCTTGTTTCAGCCACTCCAGTGGAGGGTAGAGAGGAGCATAAGCAAACAGACTGCATGCACTAATGCACAGAACATTCACATTAAGTCATAATTGTAGCTTATCCCTGTGTGGAAGCAGAGTCAATGGTAGGCCGGCAACTTACATAAGTTCAGTGTGGCACAGAATGACACAGCCCAAGGCTGATTTAATATCTTGATTAAGAATTTTACCTTGGTTCCCCCACACAAAGGGTCTATCATTATTCCTGAAGTGCTAAATCTACTCTTCATTTTCCAGAAATAAAACAGAAGGTGAAACCTTTCAAAAAAAATACTATGTAATTGACAAGCCCAAGTAGGTATAGCAGATATGGAATGGCAAGGGCCAAGGAGGAAGGAACAAGAATGGGTTGTTCATTTCCCAGTTTGCAACCAACTACCAATGCAAAAGAACAAGAATATTTTTTACACTTTTTAGAACGAAACAGAGAATAAGCAAAACAAAACAGCAGCGTTAGAGAATTAAAAGCATAAAAGAGCAAGCACTGAAAGGATGGATACAAAAGACAATATACACTTATAACAGAAGATAATTTTAAAAGGTTAACAGTTACATCTGTAAAGTAAACAGTTACATCTGTAAAAAGCAGCCCGCTCTTTCAAGGTTCATCCTATGAGCCTACACAGTGCAACCAGAACAGACTAGTCTTAACAGAATAAATCCAAAGGGCTTATATAATTGTTGACCTGCAATTCAGAAAATGGTTCAGTGGCTGAAACCCTGTATGTTCTGGCAATA
This sequence comes from Intellagama lesueurii, assembly GCA_037013535.1. NCBI lineage: Eukaryota > Metazoa > Chordata > Lepidosauria > Squamata > Agamidae > Intellagama > Intellagama lesueurii. The sequence continues at coordinate 17,330,786 of JBAJHW010000003.1, read as the reverse complement.
CGCCCCTGGACGTCAGTTGATAAACAAAACCTGAGAGAACAACATTGTTCCCGTAGGCATCTGGTTCTCTGCAGCACAGAGACAGTTTGCTTGCAATTGTTATATCAGCCACTTAACATATATGCATATCCAGGAAATGACTGAATTACAAAATAGGGGCACCTAACTCAGATCAAAGCGGGAACCCCAATACAAATCAGCAATACAAATCAGCTTTTTCTTGGGGACTGAAAATCAATGATTTAGGTCACAAGTCTTCCAACATTTTCAAACCAAACAATCTCAATCTATAAGACTACCCTTTAAATATATATACTGTTATTTATAATAACCGCCCAGAGTGGCCTAGGCTGCAAGACGGGCGGTATATAAATCAAATAAATAAATAAATAAATAAATAAATAAAAATAATGGTCCATGACTTTTTAAATTAAGCAATATTTTATAGGTATTAAAAAGCCATATGGACAGAGAAAGAGCTGCAAACTCGGATGGAATAGGCTGGAAAATACTGTCTGTTTGATGAATAGGGACCGAGAAAATTAATTACGCTGGAATCTCCTGCTTGGAGATTGATAGATACACAAACATCCTTCTTACATATCCATGCATGTTTGCACATATACACACAACACACCCAAAGAAGGAAGCATACTTCAACATGGATCCCCAACCTCTCCTTCTGCTGTATCCCATTACATCCCCATTTCTTTTTCTTTTCTGGGCTTTATCTTGCAGATTCTTTAAAAGAACCATCCTTAAGCCAAATCCTAAATGGTCAACTGTCCAACTCTTCCAACCATGCAAGTTTCATACAGGCCAAATAAAGAAAAGAGTGAATGTCATTTTCTGGTGTTGCCCAGCTGCTTGAATCAGGTGCACACATGTTTGGGACTGGTTCCTGCCCCCCAAAGTTCCCACTTAGTGGGAAGGTCAGTAGAGAGCCTGGCATGCCCATATGGAAACCTTCATCAGGCAGGCAGGAATCAGGAATACTTTCAAATTCACTCTCATTCTGCAAATCCAACTTCACAGAATTGCATTTCTAGAGCAGCAGTTCTTCACCAGCTTCTCAAAAGTTGTTCTAATATAATCACCACCAGTAAACAAACCACAATAGCCATCTCCTGCATACTTATTTTTACTGCCAGTAGAAGTTGATATAAAATTATCATGGACATGGGATTATCTCGAATATGCAATTCATACAGGACCAACTTTTTACATTTCAAATTGGAAGGCACAGACAATCCTATTCATTTGTGGCAAAGATGGCAAAGAACATACTGTTTGAATTTTCATTTATAGTCAGAGAAGCACTCTGTAAAACAGTTGAGCTTCTTGTAAAGTCAGCAAAACAAACTGCTTCCAGATTATCTCACGCTAGAAACTAGTCAGTTTTAACCACAACACGCTCTGTAACTAGACACACAAATTGCAATTTCACTAGTAGTTGTTCTTCACCACTTTCTGGTGCGGAGCAGCGTGCTTCAAAACCACTTCTTTAATAAAACAACATCCACAAATTATGCCATAAATGAAAACTAGTACACCATATTCTTCCTCAGTCTTTCCATGTTTCAGGATGTCTCACCGATACATTTGCAAGTGCTGTAAGACTGACTACTAAGCACACATTTAGGAATCTTGGCCTGTTAGGCCTCTATACAAGTGGTACCCAATCTTGGGTTCCCAAATGTCCTCGGACTATAACTCCCAGAAATCCTGGCCAGCACTAGTGGTGAAGTTTTCTAGGAGTTTTAGTCCAAGAACATCTGGGGACCCAAGGTTGTGAACCACTGTTATAGACACTTACTGTATATAAAAAGATACAAAAATAAATTAGTCCTCATATAAAAATAAATGTTTACAGCTATTAAAATACTGCAAAATCACTTATTTGCAAATTATTTTTCATGAATCCCTATGACACCTTTTCAAAGTATGCATAGCCAACACAGCCAGTGGAAAAGGCTTCTGGGAGTTGCAGTCCAAGAACATCTGGGGACCCAAGATTGGGAACTACTGCTTTGTAGGATACATTCACTACATGTTCCAGAATAGTTTTCAGACTTTCCATAAAGTACCTGGTTAGCCTATATGAACACATGGGGAGCGTTTCATATACATGAACTAAGACAGAATTCCAGGTGCCATTTTCTGTGCTACATATCTTGTCAAAGCATGTGGGAACAAGACCTTGTAAATATTACTTTTTTGGGGGGAGGGGACAGCATCATCCATAATTCCTTAGCCAGCATAGCACTTCCAAGCATTTCACTCCTGATGCAAGCATTCTTCTATCAAAAAACCCAGCACACACCCACACCCAAATATTTTCCAGAAGCAACATAGGACTTGGCTTATTCTAGCAGTTATTTCTAGCAAATAAGAAGCTGAAGGGGCAGAGGAAATTAAGACATTATTATGGGGTGCTTGTTTTAAATATCTGAGTGATCTAAAACTATAAGTCAATCACCTCCAATTGAACTTTAGGAAAAGTCTGGTTTAGAGGTGGAGAGTTATCAGTGTGGGGGCCCAGATGAACGACTGACCACATTCTGGTGGCTACAATTCTTGCAAAGATCATATTTTACAGTTTAACTGGCATCCCTACACCTCCACTATGAGTCACAAAACCCTGCTTCGGAGAGCTGATAAACCCTTTTCAGCAGGTGCCATAGTGGACTGCAGTAGGGGGGGAAGCAAGTTCAGTTCTAGTGGCTCGAGATGCACAACTGATTTTCCCCAATGAATAGGGTTGCCAGATACATGGGTACCAAAAGGAGGACATAGAAAGATAAAAGAGAGGATAGAGGAGAACGTATTGAATGTTTCATTTGAATCGTTCTGGATTAAACCCGCAATCAATATAATTTTATTACAATAGCTGCCAATAAATGTCTCTTAGTGAACCGACCAAGAAACAGTCATGTTAAAAAATAAAAATAAATTCAATGGAGGTTTTTTCCAAAAAACCAAAAAACATTATTTAAACAGCCAATTGTACAATTATTACCTTACAATCTTTATTAATTACATGACATATTTCTCGGAGGAGAAGATCTTCATTAGCAACCACATATGCATAAAACTGTTCACAGGTATTATTCTTCAAATTGTACTTCCGATTGGGAGCAAAGCAATCAAACCCGAACCCACCCCAGCCCGGCTGTGGGATCCCCCAGCTGCTCACACTCTGCACAGGCTCAGAGGAAACCTTGCTAATCTGGACGGCCAAACAAGGCTCCGGCGCAGGCAGGGGGAAAGTGGCGCCAGGCAAAGCCGAATGAGGCAGCCTCCCCTTCCCCGAGGGTCATAAGTTCAAGGCTGGGGAGTGTGGGAGTTGGAGTCCCCGAAAGGGACTTTGAACACACACAGTCCGGGCGCTTGCCTTCCCATCGATGCACTCGGGCGTTGTTTGCTCCTGCCTGGCTTGGCAGGCGGCGCTCCACTCGCGCTGCCTTTCTGGGCTCCACGTGGGCTGGACGGGCATGGCGGCGGCGGAAGGGGGTGAGGGCTGCGCTCCAGCGCCAGCATCAGGTAACGGGGCGGGCAGGTGGGGGCGGGGAAAGACAGGGGGAGGGGGTCCTTCCACCTCTCCCCCTCCCATTCAAAAATATAACATAAAATATACAAAAGCTGGACATTTTAAAGGTTTTTATCTTTGCCTGCCAGATGGAGGACATTAGGCTGAAAAGGAGGGCATGTCCTCCTTTTGCCGGTTGTCTGGCAACCCTGCCAATGAATGAAAGGCTAAATTAGACCAAACCAAAAAGTCATTTATTCTCTTTCTGGCAGGAGTGAACATTAAAGAAGGAAGAACCAACAGCTCATGAATTGTCAAGCAAAGTGTTTCCAGGAGAAGCCAACCAATACGGTCAAATGTCTAGGAAACAATATGGTTAAAGGGTCTAGGAATCAAGTCTTATGAGGGACAGTTGAGAAAGTTGGGCATGTTTACGGCGAAGATTGGAGGCTTATATACAGTAGCCATCCACAAATACCTGAACTGTCACATGAAATATGATTGTTTTCTGCAGCTCCAAAGAGCAAGACCCAAACTGATGGATTGAATCATAAAAAGATTTCAACTAAACATTAGTAAGGACATCCTGACAGTGAGATCTGTTCAATAATAGGGTGGGCTACTTCAGACTTCCCTTTGCAATGTTCAAATAGGCTGAACAGCCATCTGTCAGAAGTGCTTTAGCCGTATCAGCAGAAGGTTGAACACGCCCAGGGTCCCTTCCAGTTCTATAGTTCAATAAGTCTAAACAGCAGTCCAAATAAAGGATATTCACTGAAACACAGGAAACTGATTTACAATGTAAGTCCACCCAGCTCAATATGATGTGCAGTGACTGGTAGTTCCTTTCTAGGATTTCCAACAGGTATTCTATTTTATACCTTTCCCAGCCCTGCCTGGAGATGCTGAGGCCTACATGCAAAGCCAGGTGGCCCTCTGCTGAGCTAATGGACTCTCCACCAAGGGGAAATTGCTACCTTAAGTTAATTTATTGCAGATGATTCTTGTAAAGGTGTAAACACAGAGGATGGAAAAGTTATTCTGGGGGATGACTCCAAGAATCCTGCTGTCAGGAAAAGCTGGGAGTCATCATCCACCCCAAAGTAACTTTTCCAAGAAAGACTACATGTACACTATATAAAGTCCATTTCAGAATATGTAAGAATACTTGTTATACTGTTGAGATGGATTGCTTTGATAAATACAAAGAAGCTGATTTATAAATAACAATGCCACCATTACATAGGCTGAACTCCAGTAGTAAGTCACAACTAGAATAGGTCAACTGAATCAGTGAGAATCAGTGGTCCACAAGCTCAGTTGATGAAAAGGGCCTACTCTAGTTGCAACTTACTCCTGGATTTTAGCCCTTATAAAACATAGGCTGAAATCCTGTTCCATAATTTATACCGCATAAGATTGATGACATCATCAGCTGCAGTGATTTTTTTCCCCATAGAAATAAAAGAAATTCAATCCATCTTCAAAGGCCGAATAGGATCCCTTTTGTCATGGGGAAGCTGTGGAGAGACATGGGATGGGGTTATGGTCTTTAATTTTCAAAAATCACAGCTAATAGGATGATTTTACCTACAATGACAATTTTCCAAAATCGAAGATTTTCTCCTTTGTTCCACAGCCCCAAAAGCTTCTCCAAAACAAAAGAGATCCCACAAGAGCCACAGGACCTTGAAGGAGAATCAGTGTTTTTTTTTAATTTAAGAAAAATGGCCACCAATGACGATGTCATCAGCCTTATCTTGTCTCATACCCTGAACAGGATTTCAGACAAAGTATGATAAGAAACCCTTATCCCTGTTCAGGTTTCTGGAAACAGACTAGAACTGTGGTTTGTTTAGAAGACAACCCTTTCTGTCTCTTTTTCCACAGGTGTTGAAAGTGGAGATGAAGCATGAGAGCCTGAGGTTCATCATGAATGATACATAACAGTGCAAAGCTAAAGTCAAAGCATAACTGTTCCTTGCAAGTTCTACAATGTGTATATTTGTCTTCAAAGCTATGGAAAAATGAAAATAGATGTGAAAGAGACATACAGAAATAAAGAGATGGGTAGGTTTTAAATTCTGTGAATACTTTTACAGCCTCTTTTCTATAGATATGTGCTGTTTTTAAAATCAAACATATCACCACATTTACCACTATAATAGAAAGGATGTTTCAAACCAGCTTTAATGTATAAAAACGACTGATTACTCTTTGTTTTGTATGTTTGATGGTTTCTTTCATCAAAGTTAAAACAGGTTTACAGCTATTTTCTCTGGAGCCTTCCCAAATCTAGAAAAAGCTTCCAACAGTCTGAATTGCCAACAAAATTGCAAGCTTTTTATTCTTTCAGCAAAAAAGAGCCCTAATTCGTCTTCACTAGAAAAAACAATATGGCTCTAATTGCCTAATATCAATGAAAACTTACAAGTTATGCTCATAGTAAGGTTTCTGCTGTCTATTAATAAGTAATTTCAAGGTCTGCTCCATCATCGGAAATACATATAAAATATGACCAGACACACTGTCTACTTCAGGATATTTTAAGATCAGTCATATATACTGTACTCTATTTCTAGAAGAAGAAGAAAAATATGTTCTTTCTGTTTTAAGCCCTTTCCTGATATCCCTCCTTAACAGACTTTAAAATAAGACTAACATGACGGATTGTATTTCAGGCCTTAGCCATTCTGTCATGAACGTATATGTAAAATTCCTTCTCTTGACCTCTTTTCTAACTAGGCTATATATTGAAACCACAACAGTTACTTCAGGAGGTCACAAATCAGCCGTGTTCTATTGTCCCCATCTAGATTTTGAGTTCATCCCTTGAATACATCAAAAACAAGTTTTGAATTCGAAAGACATTTGAAAATTCCACTGAAATATTTGAGTCTCGTTTGACAATTTAACAGTACAAAAATACTACACCTAATTAATTCCTACCTCTTTCATATTTCACTTGTCAATCATTGGTTTACTATTTATGTTTTAAGTTCATTAATATTGCTTTGTTTAAGCTATATTAGCAATCTTGGTCAAGGGCACATATATTTCAATAAATAAAATTAAATATATTAATGTATCAAGTAAATATATTATAAGGCCAACATAATATTCAATGTTTACATAAGCAGAACTGTAGCTGTGGAAGTTGCCAAGGTGATCTGATGAGGTGCTGGTCATGCGTCTGCTCATGCATGAACAGCAGCACCCTCTCAGAGCACCAGACGAGTTTCTGCAGCTGAATCTTTGCATTCACATAAATAGTGAAAAGGAAACTGTTCTTAATGTCTGAGGCAAACATATCCTAAACTGAGCTTTATAGGCATACCACAGCCTCCCAGCTAAGACTCTCCCCAAATCCTATAAGGCTTCTGTTTGATTTGCTCATCTTCTGCATGCATGGAGCTTTCTTCATCTCCAATGAAGACGCAAGTGGGAAAACCTACGTGTCCAGAGAAGCGACCGAAAAATCAACGCAATTCCAGACTGGGGAAAATTAATTTTAAAGTTTCATAAAATCACCAATTCGAGCCAATATTAATAATGCTACATAAGATATTTCTTGGTTTCATATTGCGGCTTGATGTAAAGATGTAAATCCTTGTCTTGTATTCACAAGATACTATCTTCCATCCTTTCTTTATTCATATCAGAACATTGCACAATTTTAAATTATATGGACATAGAGGAAATATAGGTAATATAAGATCGACAGCTTTGTCCCTGGTGCTACTCCACAGCAGAATATGCTAGTCCTGGTGATATAAATCAATACATGACAAACAAGTGGATGCAGCTTTTAATGACTCATGCAGGATTATTACTAGCTGTCTGAAAGCTGAAACCCCATTGAAAAAAGTTTATTATTTGGCTGCCCCTCCAGACGTATGTTGAGAGGAGACAGCAAATAATGAACAAAATAAGTAATACAGCACCAAACCCATCTACTTTATGGACAACAACCCCCTAGACAACAGCTAAAATCAAGGAAAAGTTTGCTGCACACAAGCTCTAAATATTAAACCAGAAGAGGTTAGGCTAAACTTACACAGAACAAAAACAACACACCTTGATGAATGCATGGATACTGAAGAGGGTCTCTTACCAGGACAAGACTCTAGCTGAACCATCTGGATGTAACTTAATAGACTTGGTAGTGAAGTAGGACGATCAAAGAACAACCGAATAAAATGGGGCTACTTCAATACGGGACAAATTTTATGTGACTGTGAAGAAATTGCAACATTCAATGCAATCAATGCAACATTTATGTGCATCCAATTTATGACCCACCAGGTGTCTAAGAGAGGATAAGGAAATGCTACACTCCTCTCCTTTGAAAAAGAAAAAGGAATGTGAAGGTGCTCTTGATACCAGCGTTCTCACAGTGGTAAGAACAACACTCAGAGCAAACTACCCAGCTTTATTGTTCACAACTGCACAATATGCATAAAACTAGAACTCCTTTGTTACATGCACTTATGAATCAATGGATGCTTTGTCTGCTTTGTTCTTGAAAATCAATTGTTCTGTGCTTGTTGTGCGCTTCGCTTTTCAGGGAAAAAAGATACTACTTAAACACGTAGAGATATACACTGTCTATCACGGGAATCTTAATGAGGGGGCAAAGAATCTCTTTGTCTCACTTTCGGGTAAGAGAAGAATCTCACAGGGCTTTTAAATTCCTCCTGAAACTATCAAAGATGAAGGATTAAGCAAATATACTTTTCATCCACACTTTGGCTAAGTTACAATTCCCCAGGTTCAACCAACTACAAAAGGCTAGTTTAAAAAACAAACCAACCAGGATACAAGCCCCAAAAGCAAGCATGCAGAGCATGGACTGAGCAATATGATAACTGGATGAGCATAATGCTAATTCCCTGGTCAATATATATATAGAGAGAGTCATCTATAGCAGAGGTCGTCTACCCCCGGTCCGCGGCCCGGTGCCAGTCCGTGGCCTGAGCCGGACCGGGCCGCAGAGACAGACCTCCCCCCCGCACGCACTCCCCTCCCCACAGCTGCTTTGCGCGTGCGCACGCATGCCAGCGCCAGCACTCCCCCACCCCTTCACGCATGTGCCTGAGCGCCCGCACAAAGGGGTGGGCGCGTGCACGAGAGGGCGTGCAGGCACTGCTGCGCATGCACAAAGGGGTGGGGGAGTGCTCACGCCGGCGCTGGCACGCGCACTCCCCCACCACTTCACGCATGCGCCCGAGAGAGCGCGAGGGGGTGCCCCGCCTTCCTCAGAGGCTCAGCCGGTCCACGGTCCCAAAAAGGTTGGGGACCGCTGATCTATAGCAACCCTCCTACTCATGTTTGATAGACAGGGTCAAGAACTCATAATGGGAAAACACATCTAAGTAAGTAGGTTCTGACAGGAATACGAGATCATCCAGAGTAGGCTTCATGGATGATATCATGATAGCAAAACGCAGAGGTAATAAAAAAAAGTGGATGTATCTGAGTGAGATTTTTGTAGAATATGCTGATGGAAATTCAGAAAACAAACTACCTTGTACTTCTCAAACTACTTTAGACACAATAGGGATTTTCAACCCTCTTTAATATAAAGCAAAAATTCCACCGGACATGCTCAGTCCCCTGGCTATGCATAATATAGAAAACAGAACTGCAGCAGCAGCCATTTGATATCAATGTAAGTGATTCAGTGTGTTTTAACTACTTAGCTATAACTATTAAAGCAGTTTGGCTTGGGAATTATTATGGGTGAGCCCAGTTTGCTAACAAGATGGCATCTCCTGGGCGGAGGGTCCACAATGCATGTGACGGGTAGCCAGTTCTGATTGTTTATCAACCTTAAAGGGATTGATTTTTTTTTTAAACCTCCAGTTTTTCAATGTGTGTTATTGTGCTTCTATAGCCACAATTTAAAACACCAGGAAAAGGTCCAATATTGCTGTACGATATTGTGCATGTGTTGACAGCAGGAAAAAGAATGCCAAGCTTTACATAGCAAAGGGGAGCCTTAATGTCGATACCACCAATGGCATTAGTCAAGATGGTCTGCAGCAGCCATTCTCAGTGGGGCCCATATGGCCCCCTAGGGGACCCTGATGCATTTGAAAGGGGCCACAGACTGAAAAACAAGAGAAAAGGAGCCCTTCTTCATCTGCTCATGTTGTATCCTTGTTTGACAGAGAGCCCTGGAACTTGAGAAGAGCTTCTAAAACGATGGTGGTCAAAAGCAAAAAAAAGCTGAGAATGGCTGGTCTACAGGATACCCTCTTCTTCTCACTACCATTCACACTTGTTGAGAAAGAGCCGTGACAATTGTTTATGTTTGGGTGAGAAGTGGTTAACTGATGAAAAAAGGATTTTCCCTTGGTTACTGTCACTCTGTGAATGGTAGTGATCACAAGTAATTTGGTGCTGAACCAAAGTCCTGTTTCAAAGTTATAATTCTTTGGGTTGCCAAATTTTCTGAGTTCAGTTCCAACAGGATTTGTCTGTCTGTACATTACACTATGGCTGACATGATCCACTGTAAACCAAGGAAAGTTAGCTTTGAACACAAAGATAACTTGTATTTGCAGATCAGTGTAAAGCTCTGGTCCCCATCTCAGCCTTCTAGGGAAAACCTCACACTCAAGGGACTGGGGCACATTCCTTATTTCGCTCACCCGTTCATGACTCTGCCAGATTAACCTGCAAAGTGCAGAATACAACAATGAGCTATTGTGTCCATATATAGCATGTCTGGCCTCCCCAGCAGATGTTTTTCCCATGGTTCTTCATGGAGAATGCAACCTTTAAAATGAATGTTTTCATGTTTAAAAACCGTGATTATAGGCTTCAGTTTGTTTATTTGTACTACATTCCAACTTCATTTTAAACCCGGTTCCTTTAAAAAAAGAATTTAAGATTCAATTTAATTACAGGGTGTTTTTTTTTTTAAAAAATGCTTTTAATTTTAAACTCATATCATTTTATTATTCCTTGTCTCGCACACTGAATGAATAAGTCTCTTTTTCATTTACCCATAGCAGTTTTGCCCATAGTAGCTGGTGCAATGTTACATTATATTCCTCTTTAACAAAGAGGGTGCTTATCATAATCACAATCTTAGAACTGCAGAGCTGAAAGGCAGCCTATGGATCATTGAGTTCAGCTCCTGTCAAGGAGGCACAGTGAGGAATCAAACTCCCAACCTCTGGCTCTGCAGACAAATACCTAAAGCCACTGAGCTATCCAGCAGTTTAGCTTAAGGACTGGACAAATCATGAGAGGTCAAGACTAAACAGAAAAGACAACAACATTAGGAAAAATCTGAGGCAAAAACAAAACAAAACCGGGAGATCTAAAATGAGATAGACTGACTCAAGAAAATAGCCATGGTCCTTAATCTGCAACTTACCGTTAATGATAAGACCTCTGAGAGGTCAATAATTTCTAGGGTCACAATAAGTCAGAAACACAACTTGATGGCACATGGTAATAATAGTATCTTCAATGTGGGATGGATAAGACTCTGCCTGGGAAGTACATTTGTCCAACACCAACAGAAGGATGTACAGAAGAAGGTGGGAGGATTACACATCCTGAGAACAGTCCAGTTCATAGATAACACCTACCTCTAAAGACTCTCCACAGTCATGGATGACACAGCAACTTTGTTGAAGCAATGATATGTTGTCTCAGTGTCTCAAGATCTACTTTCTGAGTTCTATGCTGGAATCGATATTAATGCAGGATCTGCTGCATACGGCCCCTACCTCTCTGCCCTTAGACTAGGCAGAGAACACTGCAATTGGCAGAACAGAGATGATCAAGGAAAATTAGACAACCATCTGTCTGATCTGCTTTGATTTAGATTCCTGCATTGAGCAAGGGGGTGGACTCAATGGCCTTATGATGCCCTTCCGACTCCACTATTCTATGATTCTATGAAGCTTGGCTTATCCAATTATTAGCAAGAAATGAGACAGAATGTTTAATGTAAGCCACCTAACTGAAAGTAAATAATTAAAAATCCAAAACAACCGCATAACCCCCTAGCACTAAACACGGAGGTGGGGTAGGAAGAACCCTGAACCAGAGGGTGAAACATTCTTATCCTTTTTTTTCTACAGAGCTGGCATATTGCACAAGTTCTGTTTGCAGGAATTTCTTAGAAATCACAGTTCTCATTCTTACCGAGATCGCCTTCAAGACTGGTGTGAAGCATCTGCAAACACAGCAATGGACTGAACCCTGATTCAATAAGTGCAACAGTCCACTTTTAGGCACATCCTCCTTTCAGCTCTCATTAACTCTTAACATAAATCAGACTTGTCGAAATTAGAAGGTCTCCTGCAGACCATCCAGACACAACTGAAAGCAAAGCTGGTATTTCCTGTTTGCCAGGCATAGTATTTTAGTGTTTATAAATGCACTACACTTTTGCCAACATTTACTTTGGAGTAAATTAGATTTACTGTGTGTCGAATATCATCATTCACTTCAAAGGATGTCTTCATTATCAATCCAAACTTCATTTTGCCTCTTGGTTATAAAAGCCAACCTTTTATATGTGGTTTAGTATAATGAGAAAGAACCCAGATTGAACAAAATACAAAATATTTCAGCAATGTTCTGTGCTGCAGTTGTTTCTGTAGACTTACAGTCCATATTCATATACCTTCAAAATGTGTTGGGCTATAGCTCCCAGCATTCCCAGCCCCAGTGGCTGAGGATAATGGTACTTATAGTCCAACACATGCGGCAGGCAACAGATTAGAGCCAGTATCTTTAGTCATCTTCTGGGTTGTGGGTAGTGAAACAGTTTCCTTTCTTACTTCCTGAACGAATGCCAATTAGATAACAGCTTATAACAAAATAGAAATAGCTGTAGCAAGTCTGTATTACTAACCACTTAGGGCTACAAGTGGGAAACCAGATCTCTGCATCTCATTGCAACATGAGGATGAGTCACACACTCTCCTGGAGCACTAAATCATTACTCACTAATCTGGGAAGAGATTTACTATTTGATGAATGATAGAAATAATGATAGAAATAACAGCATGCCTTCTGAATTACTTCTAGACAGACCCACTTCTGAACATCTGGAGGAAACTTGGGCACATTCAGAGCAGAGTGGATTTTATTTAAATCAAATTGATTTGAATTTTAAAAATCAGATATTTTGAGGATTTAAATCAAACTGGTCTTTTTATTTAGATCATGATTTAAATCAATTTGATTTTTTAAAAATCATTGATTTTAATCCACTTTTATTCAGAGCCACACTAAAAGATCCAAGGAACAAATGACAAAACCCAGATCTACTTGCAAAGCAGATGGACATTAGGAGGCTCCAAATCTAGGTTTGCCCCAGAACGTACACCTAAATGCATACCCGCACAAATAAACTCAGGAGGAGCAGATAAAGACACTCCCAACTCTGAACATTTAACAAGCATAATGTCATGATCCATGTGTTTTCAAACAAACATTTATTATTTTACACAGTGCACCAAATGCACTGTGTGTATAGGAGAAGAGGCAGGAAAAGATATAGATTTGACTCTAATTGCTGGAGTGGCCATACCTGTTGGGGATTCTGGGAGCTGCAAAGTAAAAACTATAGCTTGCCACGGTCTAGTGAAGAGGGTCAACATTACGGAGAGAGACCTATGAATATTCTAGCACAGTGGCTCCCAAACCTGGTTCCCCAGATGTTCTGGCCAGGATTTCTGGGAGAGGTAGTCCAAGAACATCTGGGGAACCAAGGTTGGAAACCACTGTTCCAACAGGTCCACAACCAACTTTCAAACAGACGTGTGGATAATGTGCATCCAGTTATGATAGTTTTCAAATACATGAGGGAGCTGAGCACCATCCTGTATGTAAAAATTTCACCAGTGCAAACATTTCCAATGAGAGCCCTCCCAAACACAGTCTCTTCTAAATATGCTGGGCTCCAACCTCTACTTTCACAGTTAACATGACCAATTACCTTTTTGGCCAAGAATGATACAGACTGTAGCCCAACACATCTAAAGTGGCAAAGATACTGTGAACACTATGTGAGATGGAACAAATGGCCTTTATTCTAGAGACAAAGTCTATAAACTTTTGAGTTCCACTGCTGAGAGCAGCCTGTGCAGAAAAGCAATGGGTATATGTCAGGACAAGCAAATACCTTTGAATTAATCTCTTAACATGAGTTTCACAGCTAGAGTTTTCAAAACAATGATTGCAAACTTTTTTCCTTTTACGATTAGTTTTATGGGAAATAACTTGCATTAACAACCAGCAGTAATCCTGTCTCTATGAAAATAACTGTAAGGAATGGTAGAGAGGACCAACATGCTTAGATCCATAAACAGTTTTGAAAGTAAGCCAATAAAGTTGGCATTATTATCACTTAATCAATTTCTATGCTACTTCCCACAGCTGGGTATCTCAAAATGGTACAGAACAAATAAAAAGTTAACATTAACAAAACCTTTGAACTCAGACAGAAGTAGCCCAAGACAATCCATGTCTTCTAAGAACATTTACAATCATTTGGCAACTTCCCTCTCAATCACTTTGCCCAAGAAAGAGTTACAAGTGACTAGACAGTCTTTATTACACATCTCCAGCTTCAGAGAAGACTGTTTCACTAGTGGATACATCATCACCTCCTTCAGTGTGGCACCCTACTTTGCATATTTAAAAATTGTGTATGAACATATAGAATTATATATGCACTGTGACTTCTAATCAAGCTGAATACCTCAAGCTTTACTTTCACCACAGAGTTGAGTTAGATACTGCAAGGGCATTCACTGAATCATCAGATACCCAGAAAGTCATAAATATCACCTACGTCCAACTAGAATAAGGCAGAATCCTATTCAAGGATTTTTTATTGCAACCAAACTATATATCATCCTGAAGCACTGACATTGTTGCTTTGAAGATCCTTTCCTTAATAACACGAACACTTAATAGATTTTTCACATTTTGAACCAATTTGAACCTAGCCTAAATTGTGAACTTTTAACTCCAAGAACGAGAGCCAAGGAACTGTCCATCGTCGCTTGGAAGATGGATTATACAGATCTACCACACATTTATCTATGCCAAGAATACTGTAACAATTGGTACTTTAAATGACCCATTGCATCAATGTTTTAAACTGCAAGACTGAACCATTAACTTTGTTTCTTTCTCTAGAAATTTAAACACATTCTCATTTTCTGAATTACTTATTGTTTGAGTCACCAGTTAAAGTTCTGTAGAAGGTGAGTTTATTAAAGAAATGAAAGGAGGACAGCTCCACCACAACAGGCATAGGCATGAAGTTTTCCCTGACTTTTCATGGAACAGACTTGACTGCAGAGTTTGAGTGCTGCAGTGGGTAATAATGGATTCAATGCTACTTTCATCTAGCTGCTTCTTTTATCGTCCCTCCAGCTGTTTCTGCTTTCAGGTGCTTGCCTGTGGAGTAAGGAACTAAGCACAGCAAAGAAAGGATCCTGCAGATGGGCGTAGAAATCGCTTGCCCAGACTCCAGTGATGTGTGGCAGAAAATATTCCACTTTTCAAAATGCATTACTGCAGAAAATTAAATATACAGTAGTAGTCAAATCTAAATCAAAGTTAAACTTAAGTCATTTCAGGAGAAGAAAAGTATTGTAGCTCAATGGCAGAGCATATTCTCTGCATGCAAGAAGTCCAACATCAATTTCAAGGAAGGCCTAGGAAAGAAACTTGCCTAAAACCATGAAAATCACTGTCAGTTGGAGTCAACAATACTGGACTAGGTGCACAAAGGCTCTGCCAGAATATAAGGTCACTGCTCATGTTCCATCTTGAGAACAGAGGTTGAGAACCCTTGGTCGTTCCGATATTGGACTCCAACTCTCAGAATTCTCCAAGAGTTCCCCAAACAGAATTCTTGGAGTTCCAGCTGACAGACCCATAACTAAGGACATCTTCATTTCAATCTTCTGCAACCATGACTAGTCCTCCGAGGCTCCATGGATCCAGAATAAGCTACACTAGGCCTTCATTTCCGGCTACAGTGCTTTTTGGGAACAAGCTGCCATAATCCTTCCTGGGCCTGGTAGACTTGCTTGTCTTTAGGATCTATAGAGTTTCCCAAAAAACTACTCTACCCAAGAAGCATTGTGGTAGGAAATGCAGGCCTAGAAGACCTAGAAGAGATGTCGAGATCCACAGAGCCTTAGAGAACTAGGTCGGTTGCCGGAGAGCACAATGAAGATGTTAGTAGGTGTGGATCCATGAGCGCCAACTCCAGAATTCTGTCTGGAAAGTTCTTGGAAATTCCCCCCCCCCCCGAAATTGTGGGAGTTAAAAAGAAAACAGAGAAAGAAGGGCACATCTCTAATGTGCATCATTCCATCAGCATCTATCTGTCAATACCTTATTTACAATTTCTAGCAGGCTTTAAGTGCCCATGCCAATTTTGTAGGAGTCACTGGCCAGAATGCTTTTCCTCCAGAACTGAATCACCAGACAAGGGGCTCTCATTTTCATTCATCACTCTAACTTCACACATAAACAGTGTTTTGAAGAAAGCATGGGTAAGTTACATGCAGAAGGCAGGTTTCTAAGCCAAAAAGGTATCCAAGACTTGTATATGCTTTCTCCCTGTCTTTTTGATTAAGTTCAAAGCAATATAGATGGGCTTTCTTAGCTGTATCATGAGCACAACTCTGGTGCAGATAAGACACAAAAGCATCCCTTGTGTAAGGCCATCCAGCAAGTTTCATGGTTGAACAGGCTGCTAAGCCCAGCTCTTTCTTATCAATCCAGTGCTTCCTTCTCTACATTATACTCCTCCTTTCATAGAACAAATATGAACTCCAGTTTCTACAATGAAACATAACTTAGCCTTAAAAAAAAAAAAGAACCTAGAATGGAGAAACAAATGTTGCTATCCATCACTCCTTAAAGCACGTTAAGATTCTGAATGAGGAGAAACCACCTGATATTTCAATTATTGCAGCTGTATAATCATTATAGGTGGGTGGCTCTGTGTGGGTGAAGCAATAAAAAGCAGTCGATGGAAAATAAGAACTATGAACTACTTTTGTGCCTCATTAAAGAAGCACTGGTTTTAAAAACACACTCACTGTTCAAGGAGGATACTTTCCTGAAATATTTTCTGAGTTTGGAAAGCTGAAGCATTTTAATATGAGTTCTATTTTTCCATAATAAGGGGGGGGGGGAGAGAGAGAGAGAGAGAGAGAGCTTCTGTGGATCAAATCAACTTCTATAGACAAAGAATGCAAATACATGTCCTTTGTATTTAATGGACTGCAGATATTATAGGTCTGTGGAATAAACTACAGATAGTGGTGTAGTACTAAATTTGGAAGTACAAGTGGTCATGTTCACAGTCTCCATTATCAACCCCTACTCAGTAAGGTCTAAAAAATGCAGGCTGCCGGGTCTGTCCTAGTACCTTAACTCCCAATGAAATGTACCCACCATTAAAGAGCAACACTCAGAAAAAGCCCTGAGTCTATAATGCTATTTAACACAGTTAATCATGAACTAACCATCTACATTTCAGCTGATAATGGTAGATCAAAATAATCTGACCACCATGACCATTACTGCTAATCAGTGATGCCTAACTCTCTGCCACATTACAGCAAAGGAATTTTGTCCCATTGTGTGACTCAAACATTCTGTCAACTCTGTGACCCGTAGGTGACTCGACGTTTACAAGGTAAGCTATTCAAACTCCTTGCCATTTACTATTTCAGATCCTGGAATGACCGTTGGCAGCAAAACCATTGGAAACACTTCAGTGTTTGTCACAGTCTTCCTGAAGTAACAGCACTGTAGTTATAGCATCTACTTTTTAAGGATGGCTTTCACAGACAATTACTCAGGGCTAGCACAGAGTATGAAAAACAATGAAGTCAATTCAAAATAAACCAAAAACTATGATTAGAATTAATCTGTGACAATCATTACCACTAACCCTCCTCCACTACTTTTCCCAAATGCCAATTAACAAAATTCTTACTTTCACCCAATTATCTTTTTGCAATCACTTCAGCTTTCTCTTACTTTAACATGCCATAACTCCATGCAATCTTCTCTCCCTACCCTGTTAAACACAAATCCAAAACATATACTGTTACAGTTTTAGTTCTGATTAACTGAGGCAGTTTTCCCCAACTAAATCCTTCCTAGAAATTACAAAAAAAAGTTGAATAAATTGATCAAATACCATCAATTAACCCTAAGATGTAGGCAAGCAGCATTCAAAAAGGATGGGTGATTGCCTCTGCTACCCTAGTTTAAATTAAAGGAAGTAATTTTCATATTCCTGAATCTGTAGTGAAGGAGACAGGGTATAATGCCAGGGATAGTAGGAATAATAATAAAAAAAGAAATATTGTATGAACACAGGGTATTCTGAAAACCTGCTGAGCAAAACTAGAGATTGCTGTCATCAATATTCTACTTCTGAGCAGTTCTTGAAATGCTATGGAATATCACTTCTTTCAGCAAGCACAGTCAAGTCTGACTTATTCGGAAATAAAATCACATCACTTACAAAGCGCATACAAAGACTTTGACAATCTTTGCTTGTTTATTCATCACTTGCCTACACAACCCAATAGCTGGAGTTGTATGGCTAGTTCACATGATAAAAAACGTGTTTTACCTCATTTAAAAAAGAGGATTCCTTTCTGGGATTTGGAATTCAACAATCAAAAATACCATAAAAGGCAACCAAACATATGCATTCTAAAAGACCACAAGAAAATGCGATATGCATATTATAGCGAAAATGAACACTGTCATTAATTAGGACAGATATTTAAAGTGGCTCCGTAATTGTTCATATGACAGGCCTTCAAGTCTTCTGCATAGCTCAAATCCATTCCATGTGATTAGCTAACACAGAAGACTCTCTGCAAACTACTAAGCAAAGTTTGTGAATCTGCAGATGAGATACTAGCCTCAAAATTCTTAACACTATGAAATCTTAACACTATGACCCACACACATTGATAATCTTGAAATCAGGTTATAGGAAATGTGATTTATTTCCAACTGGCCTTACAATTTATTCTGAAGCTAAAACTAATGGAGAATACAGCATAGGGTTATTGGGATATCTAGCCACAGACTATCATATAGTCATGGGTAAGCTGCGGGGAAGCCTGGGTAGCCCTGGCCAAGCTGCAGAGTCCCAGAGGCTCCCAGAACAAATAGTAAACCACTCCTGTGTATTCTCTACCTAGAAAACCCTGGAAAGTGTTGCCATAAGTGAGAACTAATTTGACAGGGCATAATTATTATTAAAAGATCTGTGCTTGCTAATCTGCTACCCAGCCAGGTTTAAGGTATTGGGCCACCTTGAGTTCTTTTAGGGAGAAAGCTGGGATAGAAATATTTTAAATAAATACAGTTTAATAAAATTAGCCATGGAAATTTGGTATTAGCTGATTTTCAGGGAAATGGCTACCCTCATATTGTTAAAGTAGGAAAAGATCAGCATCAACTGTGCAAATAACATGTATGGATAAACACAAAAGTGCACATTTTCACTTTAGGTTTATTGATTTTTTTCTTGAACAAGAACTTGACACAATTGATCTAAATGTCCCCATTCCCTGACAATTTATATTTCTCCTCCGGTTTCCTAGATGAAAGCTCACTTCATGATAATGCATCTTCAAGAGCTAAGACGTTTGCATCCTTTCCATCCATCATCTGTGGCTGAAAGATTACAAGTGTCGTTTTGGAAGATGGAAGAAATATAGTCACCAGCAAAAGGAAGAATAATGTGTTGCACCTTCAATACAAAATCCTTCTAGAAAGGAATAATATACCCACATCATACTACCACACCGATGTCACAACTATTTTCCCCCCCAAATTGGAACAACAGTACCTTTCACATGATTAACATTCTATCATCATTTTCCATCCATCTTTCCAAAGCTGGAATCCTGTCTTTCTTAAAAATCAGTCCTATCTTGTATGTAGAATCAACTTCTCCCTCATATCTCTTAGGTACTCAGGAAAAAAAAAACAATAAAAAAACATACCAAGTTTCAAAAGCATGTTTTTCAGGTCACATTTCAATATGCCATTGATTAAATGTCAGGCTGGCAGGATAGCCATGAATCTGACACCATCATAGTTCCAAAAAGCTTTGCTCAAACTAGCGTAGATCCTTGGATAGCCGTAACATAAAACCTCTGGTAATCTCATCACTGAAAAGCAAATGATCATGTTCGTAACAAAGAATGTATTCCAGAGCTTCTGTACACATTGCCCAACTGAATTAGAAACAGTGAGGCAGAACAGCAAGTATAATAGGATTTAGTGATTCTTAATATTCACTAACAATGAAAAAAAACACAGCATAAGGCTACATATCTGAAGTGAGACTAAAGCTGAAATTCAGAAAGGGAATTATGGACACTCAAGCGAAAGCTCTCATCTTCCAAATGGCCATGGCAACATGCAATACAAATATAGCTGGCTTCTCCGTCTGCATCCACTCCTAAGAGCGCTCCAATTAAAACTCTCAATTTGTTTTTTTTAAGTATTCCTGTACTATCCTTTGGAACCTGATTCTAATCATTGTATTAGTAATAGGTAGTCCAATGACAGTCCATCACCATGCCTATTTTGTTCCTGGCCACTCAATATTCCTAAGAACAAAAAAAGACTGAAAAAAATATCATCAGAAGCATCTGATCAACAAGCTTTTAGAAAGAAAGTCTGGGCTGCACAATTCCAAAGCTCTAGAAGAGCCACATTCTAGACTAGTCTCAGTAAGAGCACTATTCACAAGCTGATCCTAAAGAGCGCTAACGGAAATTGCTTTAGTACATAAAACGTGCAGAGCCAACATTGTTTTAAAAGCTATTGATGAGGCAACAAAGATGTCATTGGAGTAGTACTGAAACAAACAAGTACTTCCGGGAAAGAAAGCTGGCAGAGCTTCAAGTGTAGCAGGCACTGTTACCCAAGAGAAGAAGGCCAGACTTCTGGTATACATATACACTGTATATACACTTGTCAGAGTGACTAACAAGCAGAAGTAATAAAACGTTTTAGGGCTTTCCTCCATTGCTCTGGTAAAATCGTTCTGTTTACCAAGTGGCAGTTCTAGAACCATGGTATTCTAAAGCCGATGAATGATGTCAAGGGTTCAGGTCATGAGATATTCAGTGAGCTAGTCTCTCAATCCAGATGTTTTCCCTGATTTTAATGCATGGATTTGATTGTATCTTGATTCCTACCAAAGACAAGTCAGAAAGGCCACACTATTCGGAGCTGAAGTGTCCAGACACTGGTTGTTTCAGCTTCTTAGTGAAGATGTAGCCTTAGGATGGCAGATTTAGGATTTCTGAATCCTAGAAGATGGCAGACTTAGGATTTCTGAATCTTCCACGTAGGTCTGTTGTTGTTTTGTCTACATACTGCAGACAGCATCCTGGCTGTCTGCACTCAATGAGATGAATTACACTGCAAGACCTACAGCAGATATTTTGTTTAATACAGGAGATCCTGCCAGTCACAGTGCTAGTAGAAGTGACTGTCTCTTTCAGAAACACACAGATTATACTGTGTTTGGAATCACAAGGGTGTGACCCAAGATTGCTGAGGGCAGCTCTTATAAATAATCACTATGCATTTAGCAATTGGCGGAAAGCTATCACAGGAGGCTTACTGATGGCTTTTGCAAGACACTCTGGATTTGCTGATAGCAAATCACTTTCTGTAATTCCCTTGCCATAATTTGGAGATGCTGGATGGATATCTACCATGAAAAGAATACATTGTTCACTATTTACATTTATAAATTCTGACAGAAAAGATTTTCTCTTGAACAAGAAAGCAGAGCTTTTGATTTAAGAATCAATGTTAATTACGAGATATCCTCTGTAAAGCAAATGTTTCTTTGAGTTTATGTACTCATTTTATGTTTTAAGTCATTAACTGTATCCTTTTACAGTTCCAGAAATCTTTGTTGAGATTATATTTAATGCTTTATAAAAAATCAATTATATATAAACACACATTGTACGGATGTGTATGCATGTAATTGATGCTAAACACAAACTCACCTGGCCAAACTCAGAAGCCTTATACATATGCAGTATTTTTGCCCAAAGACTAGGATAAACTATTTTTGAATAACATTGCCTGACAATTTTGACTAGCGATGCTGCAGGTATCTATTCCATTTGGTACCTTAGGAGGGTGCTGGTGACTAAGCATACTAAAGGCCAAAATCTTTTGCTCAGTAATTTGCACACAGAATTTCCATTCTAGCAAAAATTAAATGGGGAAAAAAGCATAAAAAGTCTGTGAGAAAAATCAAAAAGTTTTGGCACTTTAAAGGCTAACTGATTTGTTTCATTGTGAGCTTTCATTATTAAAATACACTTCTTAACACACAAGGACTGCAAACACATTTTCTTGAGTTCGTTTTTAAAGTACCACAGCATTTTGATTTCTCTCTCTCTTTTCCCCCCTTTTCTTTATTCTCCCTTTAATTTTTCCAGTATGCTGAGAGAGATTAACACAACTACTTCTTTGAAAAGAATACTTCTATTCACATTCAGAGAAGAAGCAAAGTCTTCTTCCATGTGCAGTCTTAGAAAGTAACTGCGTTGTGCATCGTGTAATGGCACCTTAGGAGAGCTGGAAAATCTTTGTGTAAGCTCCAAACACAAAATGTACCCGCAATCTTCAATAGTTCAGTTAAGCTGCGTTTCCAATTTTGACGACTTCCCAATTCCATTTCCCCCAATACCTGTGTGTTACCCAGCTGAATGCTGTAGCTTTTTTTTTCAATAAAAGGAGGGGGGGGGGGAGAAAAAGAAAAAGAAAGAAAGAAAAAAGAAAAGAAAAGAAAGAGTCTCATGGCACAGTGGTTAAACTGTAGTACTGTAACCAAAACTCTGCTCACGACCTAGCGGAAGTCAGTATATATGTTTACTGGTTCAATCCCAAATAGTTAGCTCGAGGCTGATTCAGTTTTCCAACCTTCCGAGGTTGGTAAAATGAGTACCCAGCTCGCGGGGGCGGGGGGGCAATGTATAGCCTGTATAATTGTAAACCATCCAGAGAGTGTTTTAAGCACTATGAGGTGGTATATAAGCAGCACACTTTGATCAGTTCTCAAAAAGCTAGTAGACGTCCAATTTCTCAACTTCTACTGGTTGAAAATAATATGCAGCACTACAACATGCACACATGCATGCACACACACACACACCCTATCCTTATGTCTCAGGCACAATTAGTCATTATTCATAAGGCTAGACAAGATACAGCCTCTGCTGACTTAAGGCAGCACAGCCAGTATTCCATTATCTTGGCTAGTTAGAACTACACCCAAAGTCAAGTCTTTACTTCTCTCTCCGGAAGTGTACACTTTGGCAGGGAGTAGTATGGCTTGAGTGTATTCATGAGACCTTTTGCCCAGGAAACTGCTCTGCTTGCTCAGTACACATACAAGGATTACTGGAGGTGGAATCACTATAGGCAAGGTAATTGTGACAAATATTATTATGAAAAGTATACAATAAGGTTATAGAAAGCAAAGCTGCACTTCTGGGGGTGGGATACATGATTAAACTTAGCCTGAGTAGTGATTTAAATTGTGATTTAAACCAATTTGATTGATTGATTGATTTTTATTTAACTATTTAATTTATATACCGCCTGATTAGTGAACTCACACTACTCTAGGCTTAAAACAAGCAAACCCCCACAACCACCAACCCTTCATTCCCATAATAACATAACATAATCAAAATGGCACTGTAAGAGACCTGAATGTGGTCATCTACAGAAAACCTAAAATTCAAACTTTAAAATCAACATCATTTGAGGGTGTGATTTTCTTAAAGGCTGTCTTTATAATTCTGTCTTGAGCAGTTTCTTCAATATTGCGAGGGACAAGCTTGGCGTACCTCAACTGGCAGTTTGTTCCACAAAATGGGGGACTATTACCAAGAAAGCCCCACGCCTTGTTGTTACCTTCCTAGCTTCCCTTTTTAGATCGAATCCAACCTGATGGTCTATCAAGCTACTACAAATCTAAAAGTAACACCATCAAGCCACATTTTATTAGCTTGCTAAAAAGAATGCCATGGATGACTTGGTCAAAACTCAAGATGTACAAAGATCATAGCACTTCCTGATCCAAAATAATAATCTAAATTCCAGATTACTGGAACCTGAATTACACATGGCTAGATGACCCCCAACCCCAAATATATGATAGATATACAGCATACCATGGCATCTAATGTCCCAAACTCTACACAATATTTGAATAAAAACATCTGAATATAAATATAATAGAACACTTACCAATGCTGATTTCATCATCTGTTTCAGCATCTCCAATACATTCAAACTGAAAATCTTGAAGTGACTGAGAAAACTTTTGTACTGCCATTGACAAATCTGTAAAACAAAAATGATCCAAAATTATTGTGGAACTCATGCTTACAATACAAATTTTCATTAGAACACCTTTAATGAAGCAACCTATTCCATTTTTCTAGTACAAGAAAAAAATTTTTTTTTTAAGTTTGCAAAAGTTAAGGCACTATCAAAATTACTGAAAGCCTGGTACCAAATAACTCTGCCCGCAATTCAAGAATGTAGTTATCTGCTTGGAAGTCCAAAAATCAAGTACACGACAAAGCCTAACATTAGAACCATTCAGCCTGGTGACAATGACTGCAAATATAATCATAGGCTGTACTAAAGCATGCAGTTGGAAAGCATGACCAGGATGGCCATCAGTGAAGAACAGGCAGTCATCTCAAGAGGAGAGGAGCTTCCATTGCCAGACACACTGCTGCCTGCATTAGTTAGCCACTGCTGCCACCAATCTCTCTTCCCGTTGCTGCTGTTTGCATGTGTATTTCCATTGGAAGAACACCCCACAGCCTCATAATACTCACCAGGAGACAAGGAGGAGGAAGAGGGAGGCGCAAGTACAGTCATGGCCAAAACTATTGGCACCTTTGCAATTCTGTCAGAAAATGCAACCCTTCTCTCAGAAAATTGTTCCAGTTGCAAATGTTTTGGTACTCACATGTTCATTTCTTTGGTTTGCGTTGGAACAACACAAAAAAACAGAGAAGAAACGTCAGCTCTGATACAATCCCACACAGAAACCCAAAAATGCACTGGCCAAAATTATTGGCACCCTTAACTTAATAATTGGTAGCACCCCCTTTGGAAAAAATAACTGAAATCAATCGCTTCCTGTAACCATGAATGAGCTTCTTACACCTCTCTACTGGAATTTTGGACCACTCTTCTTTTGCAAACTGCTCCAGGGCCTTCAGATTTGAAGGATGCCTTCTCCCAACTGCTGTTTTGAGATCTCTCCACAGGTGTTCTATGGGATTCTGATCTGGACTCATGGCTGGCCATTTCAGAACTCTCCAGCGCTTTGTTTGTAACCATTTCTGAGTGCTTTTTGAAGTGTGTTTCGGGTCATTGTCCTGCTGGAAGACCCATGACCTCTGGTGGAGACACAGCTTTCTGACACTGGCCACTAAGTTGCGCCCCAAAATTCTTGGGCAATCATCAGATTTCATGATACCGTTCACACAGTCAAGGCATCCAGTGCCAGAAGCAGCAAAGCAACCCCAAAACATCTTTGAACCATGTTTGACTGTAGGGACTGTGTTCTTTTCTTTGAATGCCTCATTTCTTTTTCTGTAAATAGTGCCATGATGTCCTTTACCAAAAAGCTCTACTTTTGTCTCATCTGTCCACAGTACGTTCTCCCAGAAGGATTGTGGTTTTGTCACACAAGTTTTGGCATACTCCAGTCTTACTTTTTTATGCCTTTGTGTCAGCAGTGGTGTCCTCCTGGGTCTCTTTCCATAGTGTCCCTTTTCATTCAGATGACGACGGATAGTGCGAGCTGACACTGTTGTACCCTGTGTCTGCAGATCAGCTTGAATTTGTATGGAAGTTAATCTGGGTTCTGTATCCACCATTCAAACAACCCTGTGTTGTAATTTTTCAGTAATTTTGCTCTTCCGTCCACGTCCAGGGAGGTTAGCTACAGTGCCATGGGCTGTAAACCTCTTGATGATATTGTGCACAGTAGACACAGGAACATTAAGATCTCTGGAGATGGACTTGTAGCCTTGAGATTGTCGATGTTTTTCCACAATTTTTTCTCTCAAATCCACAGACAACTCTTTACACTTCATTCTTTTCTCCATGCTCAGTGTCGCACACAACACAAAGGTTGAGTCAACTTTTCTCCATCTTAACTGGTTGCAAGTGTGATTACTATATTGCCCACACCTCTTACTTGCGACAGGTGTGTCTAAATACAAATTAAAGGAGCATCACATGCTTGAAAAGCAATTCTTTCTTACAATTTAGACAGGGTGCCAATAATTTTGGCCAGTGCATTTTTGGGTTTCTGTGTGGGATTGTATCAGATCTGACTTTTCTTCTCTGTTTTTTTGTGTTGTTCCAACACAAACCAAAGAAATGAACATGTGAGTACCAAAACATTTGCAACTGGAACAATTTTCTGAGAGAAGGGTTGCATTTTCTGACAGAATTGCAAGGGTGCCAATATTTTTGGCCATGACTGTAGGTAGAAAGACACTGTTGACTTTCTACCTACTTGTATACATTTGACAACCAGCTCTGGGAATAATATATCCCTGTTGATTAGCACTTGGGGTATGCAGGTAGGCAGTAGTAAGGAGAGGAGTATCATTGCCACCTTCCTCCCACCCTTGTTTGGGGCTAGGGGCAAACAGCGGAGCCCCTCTTCCTGTGTCAGGTGATGGGATAGCTTAGGCTACTGTGGCTGCAAATAAGGTTTTAAAAATATATAATGCATATGTGAAAAATATGCCTTTGTAAAAACACACACACAGGAAACACACTACACAGAACATGCAGAGAGAAAAATGAGGTGGTATTCACGGAAATGGCTTTTTAAGAATGGATAACGACCTCCAGAGAAAAGTATTTACGCTTGCAAACTGTATAAAGAAAAATACTTGAAATGTCTCATTTGGCTGTGGTGATACATTCTTTACGTGTATCCCACTTGGATTATTGTAACACACTTTACGTGGGGCTATCTTCAAAAACGTTTCAGAAACATCAAGTGATTCAAAACGCTGAAGGCAGGCTGCTGACCAGGACTGGTTACACGGAGGATATAATGCAAGTTTCACTGGTTGACGGTTCATATTTGGCATAAATTCAAAGTACAGGTTATGATATACAAAACCCTGTATGGCTTGGGACCAGGCTATGGGAAGGACCGTATGTCTCCATATGAGCTTTCTCGGCTCATAATATCTTCAGGGGAGGCCCTTCTCTTAATCCTTTTCTCTTTACAGCTGTGTGTGGTGGGAACATCTTTGTGGCTGCTCCCACTTTGTAGATTGACTTCCCTCGGATTGCTAGGTTGGCCATCTTCCTCCTGCCCCTCAGGCATCAAAGGTAGACTCTCCCCAAGGTGGTGCTTATAGGTCTTACGTGCGCTTTCAAAGGTTGAATTAGTGTTTGTATTGTCAATTTTTATGTTATCCAATATTTAATTTTTTTTATTGTATATTCACTGTCCTTTTTGGCTTTACTTGTATTTTAATACTCTGAGTTCGTTTACGGGAGAAAAGTGACATAGGTTGAGAAGGTAGCAAAAACTTGTGGGGAGGGAGAAATCCTGTCGTCCTCCAAGGATCACAGGGCATTCTTTCAGCCTCACAAGGAGCACAAGTCTGTGAGATAAGAGATTGGCATGTAGAAGCCTATCTGAAAAATCTTACACTATACCACCATTCTTTCCTTTGCTCATTACACAAGACAAAAAGGCACCGCTCACTGCAGTGTGCGCTTTGTATAGAGAAGGTCCCAAGGTACATGACAAGCACCTCTAGAATTAAATACCTTTCTCAGTGTATCAGGAATATAGCAAATACAGATATTGCATTTTTTGTGTTTTTTATGTTTTGTTTTGAACCCTTTTGTTCCCTTTTATCTTGGTCCTAGAATGTTTTGAAATGGGGGTGGGGGTGGGGGTGGGATTCCTGACTGGCATATTAAGGAACTTCCCCAAGCAAAACATTTGTCCACGTTTAGTTGTCTGGGGGGAGAGAGAAAAAAAAGCTAAATGAGTTCCCTTAGCCCAACGTACAATCTTATCCTGTTATCAAACACCCTTACCATTGAAGGTTTCTTTGGGTCAAATGTTGTAGTTAGTATATAACATTATGAGTATTCCAATACTTTGGCCATCTCATGAGAAGAGAAGACTCCCTAGAAAAGACCCTGATGTTGGGAAAGTGTGAGGGCAAGAGGAGAAGGGGATGACAGAGGATGAGATGGTTGGACAGTGTCATCGAAGCTACCAACATGAATTTGACCCAACTCCGGGAGGCAGTGGAAGACAGGAGGGCCTGGCGTGCTCTGGTCCATGGGGTTACGAAGAGTCGGACACGACTAAACGACTAAACAACAACAACAACAACAATTATGAGTATGAATGGCCCTTCATAAAGAAAACGGGATGTGTCCTCAAGGACCTTGTAATCTAAAACTCCACATAACTCATCTTACCTTTCCCCTCCAATCTACAATTCAACGTTGGGTAAAAATGTTTCTCCCTATTGTTTTAGATCTATGAATAATGGTCTCTGTAGCCCTGTGTTCCTAATTCCTGAAGATCACATTGTAAACTGAATTATGATTATCAGAAACAGAACATCAGCTGGTAGTCCACTTGATGTATTAAGCCCTCATGCCGTTTCTATATTTTACTAAATATCTGCCTTTAATTACAAAAGACTTTGAATGAAATTTCATCAGCCTTGGTGGATGCTTTCTATTTCTAACTATGTCTAGAGAGCAGATGCATCATTTTTCATAGCTGGTGCACATCTGAGATTAGATAATAAAAGCTTAAACTGCAAGTGTAATGACCCATGTTTTGGCAAATAAACACATTCTTCTTTCCAACTGCACTCCAGGAAGACCTGTGTTCCTCATGCAGTTCTATGAAGGGTTTTTCAGTAAGAAAGATCACTGAAATAGTAGACAAGCCTTCCTAGAAGTCAACTACCCAATATCCATGCATAGCTACAGGGTAGTTCACGTGAGCCTAGACCCAACAGATCTAGCAGGCGCCCACTGAAAATAGGAGTCTGTATTCCAAAAGGTACAGGAAGTTTCATGACAATGGATTTTGTGGATACACATGCAATCCACAGTAGGCAAATGAACGCAGTAAGGAGTTTCCGAAAGGTACAACATTTGGAAAATCAAAAGCCCAATCAAAGATTAAGAAAACGAAAATTCTGTTAGTCAAAAACAGCACCTTGATTAAGTGAGATTTAAAATGAACATTTTACCAGTAATGACCAGAATCAGTTTTTCCCTTTAGAATAATTTTTCTCCCTTTTCAAGAATGTTACTGTATTTTTCCATGTATAAAACGACACTTTTTCCTTAAATAATTAGACAAAAAATTGAGGGTCGTTTTAAACACGGAAAGCAGCCGCTTTCCCCTGCCTTTTGCGAAGCCACGGGGCTTAGCAAAAAGGAAGGGAAGGCTCCCTTTGGGTAAAGCAGCCATGAAAGGGCTGCACAATCGTAGCCCTTTGATCCTGAAGCCCTTTCATGGCTGCTTTATCCACTTCCTAAGCCCCGTAGGGCTTAGAAAGTGGGTAATGCAGCCGTGAAAGGGCTGACAATCGCACCCCTTTGATTCTAAAGCCATTTCATGGCTGCTTTGGGAAGTGGGTAACGCAGCCGTGAAAGGGCTGCACGATCGCAGCCCTTTGATCCTGAAGCCCTTTCATCGCTGCTTTACATGAAGGGAGCCTTCCCTTCCTTTTTGCTAAGCCCTGTGGCTTCGCTAAAGGCAAGGAAAAGCGGCGGTCAAAGGGAGCCCTTTGATCCCTGCTTTTCCCTTCCTTTTGCTAAACTCCGTGGTTTAGCAAAAGGAAGGGAAAAGCAGGGATCAAATTTTCTAATTTGGGGTTAGAAAAGGGAGAGTCGTCTAATACATTGGGTCGTCTTATAAACAGAAAAATACAGTATTTATAACAATGTAATAATGCAAACCAATGGAAATCAAAATTAAGAATTAGACAATGTTCTGTCTCTCTCTCTGTATATATACACATACGTACTCAGAGTGAGTGAGTGAGTCAGTGAGTGAGTGAGTGAGTGAGAGAGAGAGAGACTTAATGGAAATGAAATGCTGCACCTATTTTTTCCATGTGATAAAGGTCCCAACCCAGCTCAAATTTTGAATAACAGACCAGATATGACTGTACAGCTTCATCAACATCAAATGGTGCATCCAGACAGTTCAACAGTTTGGAAGAACTTCAAGAAATGGTTGGACATGTATGTGAAGGTTTGCATTCACAGTGGGTATGAATATCTGAGGCTAGATAAGAGCATATAAAACATAAAATGAACAGAGAAATGAATCCAAGTAATGACTTCACAAGTGAGAAGTTAGTGGGTCCTAAAATGAATCTGTGTGCACCTGACCTATGTA
The DNA here is from genome assembly GCA_037013535.1 of Intellagama lesueurii. Lineage (NCBI taxonomy): Eukaryota > Metazoa > Chordata > Lepidosauria > Squamata > Agamidae > Intellagama > Intellagama lesueurii. Next base: position 17,300,706 of record JBAJHW010000003.1, on the reverse strand, counting down.
GTCAACCAGACTCTTTGGGGCAAAAGAATTAAATCTTTATACAGAACTTTTACCTCTCAGCACCATCAATTGTGCAATTAACATGTACTAAGCAGGGGGGAAAGGTGTAATGTTTGATCAAGTCAACAATCTTGAACTTATCTAAGTCAGTTTTCTACTCCTCCTCTTCTGACTAAACAGTAGCAGGTGAGAGTTGACACATCAATGGCAAGGAAGGAATTGACTAAAAATAGAGAGTGGATACTGAAAATATAAATATTTTATTATAATTATAATTATTTAAGGAATGCAGAACTACAAGAGTGTTTCTGGCATTTTTAATGCCACTATTCCTGCCTTAACAGATATTTTATTAATGACTGCTGATCTGTTTCTGGGCACAACTCAAAGTGTTGGTGTTAACCTATGAAGCCCTAAATGACTTGGGTCCAAGCGATCTAAAAGACCGCATCTCCCTCTATGAGCCTGACCGTGCTTAGGGGAGGCCTTTCTCTCAGTCCTACCACCCTCACAGATGCACTTGGTGGGCATATGGGAGAGGGCCTTTTCTGTTGCCTCTCCCAGACTCTGGAACTCCCTCCCACAGGAAGCTAGGCTGGCCCCATCATTGCTGTCGTTCCGCAAGCAGGCAAAGACCTTTCTCTTCAGGCAGCCTTTCCCTTAATAACTGGTGGTCTGAGAGGGGTTTTTAATAGACTGTTGTGGCCTGTTGCTTTAAATATGTTTAAATATTTATCTTACTAAGAAGTACTCCTCAGTGTTGATTTGTTTTTAAAGTCTAGGCAACATAAAAACTGAAGTATGAACATGATGGCAGGCAGAGTGAGAAACAATGAGGTTTTCTTTACAGATATGAAAGCTGTCCTTGAAATATCCTAAAATGCTAAACCTAAATGTATTTCTCTGAAGCTACAGTGGCTTCATGAAGAACTAGTCTGGGGACTGTATAAAGCTTTCCTTTCTGGCTCCTGTTAACACTTTCATTGCTGGTTGTTTATGAATTTGGCTCAACGATATCTGACACTCTCTCTCTAGATGCCGAGCTGGACAAACGCATTGGCAAAGCAGCTACCATGTTCTCTAGACTCACAAAGAGAGTATAGCTTAATAAGAAGGTGACGGCATACACCAAGATCCAGGTCTATAGAGCCTGTGTCCTGAGTACACTCCTGTACTACAGTGAGTCCTGGACCCTTTGTGCACAGCAGGAGAGGAAGCTCAACACGTTCCATATGCGTTGTCTCCAACACATTTTTGGTATCACCTGGCAGGACAAAGTTCCAAGTAGTCCTAGAACGAGCTGGAATTTTTAGCATGTATACATTATTGAAACAGTGACGTCTATGTTGGCTCGGGCATGTCGTGAGAATGGCTGATGGTTGGATTCCAAAAGATCTCCTGTATGGAGAATTAGTGCAGGGAAAGTGCCCCAGAGGGAGACCACAGCTGCGATACAAGGATATCTGCAAGCGGGATCTGAAGGCCTTAGGAATGGACCTCAACAGATGGGAAACTTTGACATCTGAGCGTTCAGCCTGGAAGCAGGCGGTGCATCATGGCCTCTCCCATTTTGAAGAGACACTTTTCCAGGAGGCTGAGGCAAAGAGGCAGTCCCGAAACCAGCAAAATCAGGGAGCTGGACAGGGGACAGATTGTATTTGTCTTCAGTATGGAAGGGATTGTCACTCTCGAATTTGCCTCCTCAGCCACACTAGATGCTGTTCCAAGTTCTCTATTCAGAGCATGTTACCATAGTCTCTCGAAACTGAAGGATGCCTAATTTATCTAATCTGTTTATGAATTTATTGTTGGGAATAAACAATTGATATATACAGAAAAAATTGGTGTCTACAGAAAAATCAAATAATTGAAAGCACTAAAAAAGAGGTTGCCTGTGCAAATGCTTTTACTTAAAAAGGGTATTTTAACAATACTGCCAAATAGCCTGAGAAAGTCTATTACATCTTACAGAACCCAAGCAACAGTTCTGGACCAGCAGAAATAAGGCTGCTTTGGAGAAGTGTTTTCAGACAGATGCCTAAAAACCTCATTCCTGCTTCATACCTCTCCATTCTCCCTTCATGGATGTTTTAGCTTTCCAAAATACCTATTAAAAGAATTATATTGGATCTATGTTCGCTCTGGATTCAACTCTTGAGCGTTTTCCCCTTAAAATCCCAAACATTACAACTAGTAAGACCTTATGAGCAACATTGCTTTAAAGAGTAGGCTTCCTATTACAAAACCTCAACCCACAGACAGCTGGATGCACGAAGCAAGAAATATACAGCACATGGAGGACTTATAAACGAAATTGCAAAATACCAAAAACCATTTGTTCATCAAAATACTGAAAGAAACAGAGGTATATTGAAAGTCATATTGCTTAGTAAAATAAGATTTCATTTAGAGCACAGGTTCTTAAAATATTCTATAAATTCTAACCAAAATGGGGCACATACTGCAGCACCCAGTCAAGTTATAAAGTCCACAGGCCAAGACTTCTGGGCTTCACTGTAGACCCACATGCACCAAGAATACAAACCGAACACTCACTTGTAGTTTAAAATTATGATTAAGAGATCAATAATGGATGCTTTCAAGGCATCTAGCTTTCAAGGAATCTTGTACTTAACTACTGTTTTCTTTAATTGAAAAAAACAACAACCCTAATAAGACTCCAGAAACAGTCTGGAAGTCAATTGAGATGTTAGACACAAAATCATTAAACATACAGGCAATCTGAGAATAAGCTGGGTAGGGCCACTTTTCAAGTTAAATGCAGTGTATCCACTGATATTGGTAGGCTGACCACCAACTGCTGCTTAACAGATTTCTGGCTCCAAGGGCCAGAAATATAAGAAAAAACAGCATGGCATTTAAAAACTGAAGCACATTCAAGTCAGCACTCTGCTCATTGCTTTCTATTTAAGCTTTCTCTAAGGCCTACTCAATCTTAACTCTTATTGTCTGGCACAATCACTGAGAAGGTGTCAAGAGGACACAGGGAAATCCCTTAAAAATGTTTTGCTTATTTTTTTTTTAAAAGGGGAAAATAATGACTACATACAATAGTATTCATATTGACTGTAATGGAGTGAGTTCCAACTATTAAAAAATATTGTATTTTTAAATTTTGAATTCTGAATCCGAATTTTAGTGCAAGCACACATCCCTGTTAATTACTCAAACTGAGAAGATGTCAAGGGCAAAGGTTGCTTGGGTTTCGCTTTCTACCAAGAATCTGCTCAAATTTTGGAGAAATTGCGTTTTGGACAAGAATTCCCAGAGAAGGAGGATTGTAATCCAAACAAGCTTTTCCAAGCTTTGCCCCTACTTCAGATGCTTGCTGCCCTCCCTCCTAGTCAAACCTATTTTATATGCCATTTTCTGATGCCAATATTTTTTTCTGTGCCAACTTCTCCAACAAGGTGCTTGGGGGGAAACTAGCCAAGACCAGTTAAAAATAAATCAAAAGCAATTTAATGAGAATAATCTGGAGGGGAGTGAAGAAATCCCTTCCATAATGAAAAGAACAGAAACAGCAGAAAACTTTGCAGGAGACTTAAATGGCTGTATCTTTTTCCCCATTGGGGGCATAAGGACCTTTAGTGGACGGGATGATTTTTTTGGCAGGAAAATGGCATGAAGGGCAAAGAGCAATAAACCCCTCCTGTGACAGCCTTTACTTCAATTTGCAGCCTCAGGAAACAAAAACATGGAGTTTTTTACTTTGCCATTATGACACAGGCACAATAAAGATGGTAAAAGTATGTACTTCTTTGAATAAGGAGGGCAACAACTCCTAACCAGTGTGGGGTGGCCATGTCTTGTCCCTTACCTTCCCCTCTCCCCACCAAACAGAACCCTGCTATTACTTTACTTTCAAAGTAAATAAAAAAGACATAAAGCTTGACTTCATACTCCCAAAGAACTGTAAGCCAGAAAACTATATCAATAATCAAAAATACACTGAAGGAACAAGAGCCCCTCGCTGACAAGTACTGTGCTCCAACAGCTGCCGTGCCTGATACAGTCAATTTCATTCTAAATAGAACATGCCACAGTGGGACATCTTTTTTCTTCCCCTCACAGCCGAGATTGTAAACACACCAGCTGGAAAAGTGATTCCGCTAACTGAAGCCTGGAAGAATTAAACAGCATTAAAAATACTAATAAATAAGTCTCTTACAAATCATTATTAGTGGAAATTTCTTACCCCGTTTCATATCATGAATAAAACTAGAGAAACTATTTGCAGGAGCTGACAAATGCAATGCTAGCTGAGAAGGCTGAAGGAATTTTGAATGCTGGCAAGCTGGAAAAGACCTCTGTACCTCACTTCTCTGCCACCACCATGCCAATCTCGTCCACCTCAGGGAGCTAGCCGCCTATGGCCCATGTTGCACTGGTTCTCAGGTGGTAGATCTTCCCCCATCTAAAGGATGTGTCACTGGAGACCGAAACCAAGATCATCCACATTACTGCATTTCCTATCACCATGTATGGGTGTGAAAGCTGGACAGTAAATAAAGCAGACAGGAAAAAATTTATTCGTTTGAAATGTGGTGCTGGAGGACAGCTCTGTGGATACCCTGGACTGACAGAAAAATTAACAAGTGGGTCCTAGAGCAAATCAAACCTGAATTATCTCTGGAGGCAAAAATGATTAAACCGAGGCTGTCCTACTTTGGGCAGATCATGAGAAGGCAGGATTGTCTAGAAAAGACAATAATGCTAGAAAGGTGGAAGGCAGCAGGAAAAGAGGAAGACCAAATCCAAGATGGACTGACTCCCTAGAGGAAGCCACAAGCTTGAGTTTAAAAGAACTGAACAAGGCAGTTAAGGACAGGGCATTTTGGAGATTGCTCATTCATAGGGTCACCATAAATGAGAGGCAACTTGATGGCACAACAACAACAACAGATCTTCCCTCACACTACTCTCCCATTTTTCTTGTTACTGTTATCTACCATCAAGTTGCCTCTGACCCATGGTGACCCTAAGAACAAGTGGCCTCCAACGTGTCTTATCTACCAGGCTTGCTCAGTTATTGCAAGCTCAAGGACGTGTCGTCCTTTGTGGAGTCAATCCATCTCATATTTAGTCTTCCTCTTTTCCTGCTGCCTTCAACTTTTCCTAGCATTATTATCTTTTCCAGCAAATCTTCTCATGTTGTGTTCAAATTACAGTAGCCTCTGCACTCAGTAATACTCCAGAAACCACATATTTCTGAGGTGAGCGGTTGACTCCAGATTCAAGCCTCTTAGGCCTAATTTTGAGGGCGCTAAATTTCGTGTACATAACTAATATCGATGACAACACAGCTTAAGTGTGTCCGTTCACTGCTTGTGGCTGCGGGAAGCATAGATCCATGTGGTGAATGCTAGATTGTATACATTACTGCATAATGTATACCGCCCAGAGTAGTCGAACGACTAGACGGGCGGGATATAAATATAATAAAATAAATAAATAAATAAATAAATAAATAAATATTTGGCAACATGTAAATTGAAATCAGATTTTTTTAAAGAAACCCACAGAGCCAAATATTCCTCTGAATCTGACACCACACAATCTGAAAACCAATTAAGACTTCAACAGCCTCAGTATATATTCTTAAAGAATAATCACTTTCTCCAAGACTTAAGGATGCAGACAGCTAGGGTGTGTGTGTGTGTGTTCCAACTTTACAAAATTTTGATATAACTAAAGAGAAAAGGCCAGTTAGCTCAGTGGTTTAGATATCTTGCTGCAGAGCCAGAGGTTCTGAGTCCAATTCCTCACTGTTTCTCCTGCAAGTAGACAGGACACCGTGTCTCCTTGTGTGGTCTTGGGCAAGCTGCACAGTCCCAGGATGCTCCCAGAAGAACGGAATGGTAAGCCGTTTCTGAGTATTTGCTACCTAATAAATCCTAAAACGGGTTGCCATAAGTCAGAATTGACTTGTTGGCACATGATTATTACGATTATTAAGGAAAAAAGAAAGATGGCAAAACATGTAACTCAGTCTCATCCATTGCAACAACGATTTCTGCCAGTTTACAATATCACTTTTACTATTAATCACTCTCTTTATCCACAAAGACCTTTTATATATCAAATACACAGATTCTGAATACATTACTTCTACTGACACAAAAACAGAACTCAGATACACATAGCAGCATCACACAGCTCAGCGAAGCAAGTCTTTTAAAAGAGGATTAGAATATCCAGCAGAACACCATCTGAGTACGATAATATGGGCTACTAGAACCTTAAAATGCCATCACAGACCAATAGCATATCCATTCAGTTTTAGGCCAGCCAGGTTCCAGAGGATTCAGGAACGTTTATTTTTAAAGTTTTCTTTACATTTATATCCCACTTTTCACACACACCCCAAAAAAAGTTCCAGGTGGTCTTTCCCTAAAACTCCTTAAAGATAAACTATTAAGATTGTTGTCACATTACAAGAATCTATGCATGAGTATATATCCTTACTTCAGTGCTGTTTATTTTTTGTACTTTTTCTTTTCTTGTCTCAAAAAATAATACTCACTTTGGACAGCTTGCAGTTGTATCTGAATCAGGCTCTCCCCCCACAGGAAGGTGAGGAAGGAAAAAAAACAGTGTCTATTTTAGTAATGAACACATGAATTGGTGAAAAAAACATGTCTGCTCCCACGGTAAGAAATACCACTAACACCTTACAAGCCACTGCTGGTAACTAGAGAGCTAATTTTAATCACACAGCCTCTCCTAACCTGTCCAATTCCCCACTGCTTTACCATCAGTAATCACAACCTTCTGCAATAAATTCACGAGCTGCCAATCTATTTAAACACATATTTTCCATCTCAGATTAATAAGCAAGCCTGTTTTTGTCAAGGCCCGTCTATAGCTATGATTGGCAAGTGCACATTTAGTGAGACAATATAGCCCTGCTGGTCAGAAGGCTGGAGCAAGCAGGAAACAGCCATCATTCTTTATGCCCTTGGAAATTTCCTAAACAGGACACATGGCTGCTAACTGTCATAAAAGAATGATTAATTCAATGGACTGAGTCAAATCCATTCTTCTGTTCTTGTTCCAAAGTCCTTCCATCTGAAGCGATTTAGGAAAAGCCATACTGTTTTATGGAGCATAACTTGCTTCACATCCAATTTGCCTTCTCCGAGCAGAATTTAACCATGCTGTTGTTCGGAACTGATTTTCTTTTCGAAGATGAAAGTTAGAAATGGTGTACCTTCCTCAGATTTTATTAATGCATTGTAAATGGGTATTAAAAATAAAAGCTTCTGGTAGTGAAAAATGAGGTTACATGCATGAAGGCCCATAAAGGACACTGAGCTCACTCAGCAATAACCAGCAAAGGAAAAAGCCCACGCTTATTTGGACTTGAATGTCTCTCGCAAAAAAAAAAAAAGGACATGAAAAGGCCTGCTAGCCGTCATTGACAGAGCATTTGTTTTTTTTGTTTTTTTCAATGAATGCTCTCTCACATCTTTGCTGAATGCATAGCATTTCTGTCACGTGCCGGCTTGTAAGCAATGGAACAATAACGAGGCACAAGACGCCATCTTGGGATTGACTTTCTCCTCAAATTAGGCATCCATGCCAGGGCTGCAGACAGTAAAGAAGCAGCTTGGAGGTAGGAGGAGGAAGAAGGTTGACTTAATTCCAGTCAACTCCTCATCTTCTAATTCAAAGCTGCTCAGTACTAAAATGGACTTCCTTTAACATAAACTTTACATTATATATACTCAATAATTCCAGTTTTCTCTGAGTGTACACTTCTGTACACCATCTCTGTACCTAATAATGAATATATGTTCAACACCTGGCTTTTAACTGCAATCATTTGAACTTTAATGTTCAAATGCTAACAAAAACAAACAACTTAGTCTACACTGGTTTTAAAAATGCCCTTGTTTCCCCCATTACTGTGAGGTGTTCAGTTTCTCTACGACATATGTGATGTCTACAGCACTAAAAAGGAAACAAAGTGGTGATTCATAACTATAAAATTACAAACTTGATATGACGCAAACTAGTCAAGGTTCCTAAACTTCTCTAAAGTCATACTTCAGTGGCAGAAACCCATACCTAGCTTTTATTTTCTTTTTAAGACATTCATAACCCAAGTCTTCTCAACTGAATGAAAGACAGTTAACAATAAAACGGAACAATTACAATAGTTGTAAACACTCACAGACCAGAAGTGGAAAAGACTACTAAAAACAGCAGAATAAAAAGATTTAAAAATAGAACAGCCATTAAAGGTAATCTAAGTGTCAAGTTTCTGTCAAGTTAAAATTCAGTGAGAGGGCAGCCAGAAAGAAGATTTAATCTCTTATCAGAAAGCCATTATGGAGTTTCCATGCCCTTCTGCTGCTCCCCTCTAGTTTGACCCACTTTGGTTTCCACCGAAGATAAATGTTAGTCAGACAGATAAAAGGAAGAACTTCACACTGATAACAGAACTGTAAAATTTGCTTCCTTTAGATCTAGGGACAGCTGCCAACTCAGCTTTGGAAGATGGCTGGACAAATTCATAGAAGATTGCACTATCAGCAGCCATCATCTTCATCATCATCATGGAGATATATCCTCTCTAGTAGTAGAAACAGAATGCCCCTGAATAGCAGTTATTGGGGAACATAAACACGACGATCTACTCATGTCCCTCTTGAGAGATTCCCATAGGAAACTGGTTGGCCACTGTATAAACAGAATGGTGACAGGTCTTAGGCCTGATACACATGTCTGTGATGCTCCTTCCCCTTCCTGTACTGAAATGGATCTCACACTGGTCCCAATTAAGCTTATTTCTGGGGAGACCGAAATTCATAGAAGGGTGTCTGCTGAAAATCACAGCAGATACACCTAATCATTTCAAAGCAGTCATTCAGATATCTTGATCCTGATTGTGAGGGCTATTAAAGGTTATCACCAACATTTTAAATGTAGGTTTTAAATTTTAAATGAATTAGGTCTGGAAACAAAACAGCATAGCTATTTCAATGAATACTTCTATGCTCCTTACATTTGATCTTTGGCTATAACATAGTGGATGAAATATAATTCTAACTTGTTTGTGACAGATTCTTTGTACAGTCACTGGTAGAAAGGCAGATCATGTCCTACGTATTAGAGAAGGAGCCCTGTACCCACGGGGATGGGTTCCATGATCAACCGTTAATACTTGAAACTGTGGATATATGAACCCTGTATCTATAATATGGCCTGATAGCTCAGTGGTTTAGGTATCTTGCTGTGAAGCCAGAGGTTGAAAGTTCGATTCCCCACTGTGCCTCCTGTGAGTAGAGCCAGCCTGCGTGATCTTGGGCAAGCTGCACAGTCCCAGGGCACCCCCAGAAGATGGGAATGGGAAACTACTTCTGCGTACTTAAGAAACCCTGAAAAGGGTCACCATAAGTCAGAACTGACTTGATGGCATATGATATACAACATGCAACGAGGTGGGACAAAGACCATAAGGTGATGCTCTTGTATGTTGTATTTAGGGCAGTAATAAACCAGAGGAAAGTGAAATCATGGGCACCAGTCCCATGGATTCCAGGGTCCTACTGTATATTTGCTTAAGCATAGACGTTAACTTAACTTTCATTTGAGCCACTGACATTATCCAAAATGTGGAGCATGTACAATACAAAGACTTGAAAGTTTAACAAACAACACACTACCAGTTTTCTAAGATAATGACTCTGTCATGGCAGCTTTTCTAGTCAAATTCATACAGCACTCAGCAATTACAATACCAAGCAAAGACCTATCTCGTCAAAGCTCCATCATCACAACTAACATAAAAAGAAATTTCATCTCATTTACTACCAGGCTTTATATTGTATTTCAGCATAAGCCGTTCAGATAAATAGCTGTGCAACACTGTCTGATTTACATTTACGTGCAACTCAGTCCTTGTTGTGCAATTCTTTTAGAGCTGGTTCATACATTTTCTCTTATATCTAAGGTGGGGAACCTGGGAACCCCTGAATGTTATTGAACTGCAACTCCCATAACTCACTGTCCAAAAAAAGAGAGACCCAGTTATGCAGTTATGAAGGGCAACGATGATATGAATTGTAGCCTGACAACCCACAGAAGGCTGTTATGATCCCCATCCCTACCTTCAGTGACTCAAACACAGTTGGTCAGCCCATGATTTCTAAGAGCATGCTTTCATGCACACCCCATAACAAACAGAATTTGAACTCAAACTAATTAGTGCCAGATAGCCACTTGACAGCTGCTTGACCTCCCTTTGAGCAAATACTGAACATTTTTCAAGACAAGTACTAACAGACTTTCAGATGAACGGGCACTAGTAAAACATGTGTTTGAACCCTCATTACAACCCTAGACTATATCTAAAAATGTATGTGTTTTCTGCTGCTTTGGTTGCAAATCACTCAAGAAATAAAGATTTGTTTCATATACTACACATTTTGCATCACAGGCAACTTTTCCATTCCTCTGTATCCTTTCCTACCAAGGACTTCTATTTAAGAGACACAACCCAACAGTAGGTTTCCTTAGTGCTTAATACATTCAGAGTTACCATGAGGAAGCAATTTTGGTTTACATTAACTCAGAACCCTAAGGCATTTCAGCAGTATTTCTTTATTAACTGCTTGCTATTATTTACATCCCATTGTGTTTGGCAACAGAACTGCAAATTCTCCCCACAGACAAAAGAAAAAATAATAATTACTGTAATCGTACTCTTATTATAGGGCAAAATAAAGGAGGAACTAGCCTTCCTAATTTTGTGGTCCTACCCTAATTTCAAGAGAGGAAATTGTAGGAGTGGGTGTCAATTTGATCTCAGATTGATTTTGATCAAAAATTATTATAGTTCACAAAATTCATATGTGAGAGAAAGCAAAACTGTTAGATTTGCTCATATCCAGAGAATTAAGGATCTTATAACTAAAAAGAGTACTGTAACACTCTCACCAATGCCAAACATTTAAAGAATTTAGTGCCTATGAACTGATATTCAATGAATTGTTCTTTTTTTTATCCTAAAAAGCTTTTCAATGCCTTTTTAAATTAGTTTTAAATTAGATTTAGTTATTTTGATGCTTTTTGTGTATGTGGACTGATATGTTTAATTTTGGTTTTTCATATAGCTATTATGTTTAGTGCCTTTTAAAGTGTTGTCTGTTTTATTGTGTTGTGAATCACCCAGAGTGGCCATGGTAGCCAGATGGGTGGTATAGAAGTTGAATAAATAAACAAAACAAATCAAGCAATGAATTTCATATGCATTGTTTAAATTAGATCTATATTGAAATATTTTTATCTGAAATAGATACATTTTATTATATTCTTACCAAGAAAATCACACTACCCTTCACCCTAACAGACTGGATCCCTGAAACAAATAAGGAGGACTCAACCTAGAGGTAAAACACTGTAGAACTCAAAAATAATTAGAATTCCCTGCTAGGGAACCATAGAGCCGTAGCTGAGACGGATGCACAAGAGCTCTGTAGCAAATAATTCAAGGCACACTTCTCCCTTCAACAATGCTGGGGTTAGGGACACCAGACTCCTGTGTAGTTCAAAATCCATGTATAACTTTTCTGCCCCCCAAAATGTAACTAAAGCCTCTATCACAGGGGGACAATGGAAGTGCAACCTCTCATCCTCCCCCCCCCCCAATGAAGCAGCGCACCACTGTGATTTCCCCCAACCCATGTCAGCCTCCGGGCATACCCCCAACACTCTCCCTGGCCACCACACGGAGCTACCATGCCAGGAGAGGGGTCTGGCCAGGCCGCCACCATCAAACTGGGGGCCCACTGTACTACCTACAAGAGGGGCCTTGGTAAGTGGCCTTGGTAAGTTCAAGACCCACCTTTCTCTGACCACTTCCTGGAGACAAATAGCAGCATAGTATTTACTGAATATTTATTTGTTGAATATTTTTTTATCAGGGGGAAAAATCTGTGTAAAACAAAAAACATGCTGCTCATATCTGTGCAATTCAAGAGAGAAGTGTACTGCACCAAACTACAAATCCTAGGAATCTGTAGCATGGATATATGGCAGTTAACGTGCTTTCTGATTGCTATAATGATCGTGTAAATACATACTGTAATTGCATTCACCTGATCACCTTTATCTCAGTTGGGTTGGAAGCGATAACAAAAAATCCTTTGGCCCTCATAGCATTCATTATGCAATATGCAATTGTACTACTTTACCTGCACTGTCTTGACGATATCTGACAAACATTATCTTCTTACTTCAAGGGAGACAATATTGTACTCCACAAACAGGCAAGTTTTGAATAAGTGAAGAATTCTTGACAACTAGCTCAGTGGTTTAGGCATCTGGCTGCAGAACCAGGTTTGGCATTCGATTCCCCACTGTGCCTCCTTGACAGAGGCTGGACTTGATGACCCATAGGGTCCCTTCCAGCTCTGAATTTCTAAGGTTTTTATTGTTCTTATTACTTTTATGAGATGGAAAATCAAGATTATTCTGAAAGATCTTTATACACAAGGACAGATCACAGGACAGACAAAAATAAAATGATTGGAAGCCAGTGTGCAGAAATCAGCATCTTTCTTCCTTTTTTTAATCTTCATTTTACTTTCTTCTTATTCTCTAAAAAGTTTCACAAGCCTTTTAGTTACTATAGCCTGTGCCACCTAGAGTCCCCAAAGAAATAAAACGCAGGTGTAACTGGAAAGTCATCGGAGTTTGCTGTGTTTAAAAAGTTATTCTACAGCTACTATGTCTAGGGTAGGATCCAAAAAGTAATTTTAGACACACCCAGGAATTCGCACATGCCCAGTGGGATATTTTTTTGGGGAAAAAATTACTCAAAAGATTAATTGCTGTTTAATAGTAAGATCTTCAACACTGCTGAACATCATTAACACCTTCTCTTGAGCTTCCTTTTCAAAACTGATTTACTATGGGGAAAAAGGGCAAACATTTATAAAATCAGAAGCACACAGCTTCTATGAAGCCATAGAAGTGGTTGTATTGTTATTCTCACTCTAGCCACCAAACAACAGCAGTAGAGATGGGCATGAACTGAACTACGAACCTAAAAAAATCCACACCCTGGGCTGGTTCGTGATTTGGTTTGTGCATTCTGTCTTGCTGCAATTAAACGTCAAACTTTTTTTGGTCCAGTGCTTCATTTTGGCAAAATGGATGGCCCCACCCCTTCCTGCGGCCCCCCATCACCACCCTACCACGTCCTGCCATCTCCTCTTCTTCCTTTGCCACCACTGCCATCTTCAGAAACAGCAGCCCAGTTTCCTTTCTGGGAGTCGGGCCTGTTTTCTCTGCACATGCGCTGGTCTATTAGTGTGGTGTTGGAGCGGCATGGCAGCAGCACAACCGGAAAAGGTAACACCCTCCCGGGCATGAATCAAAAACTGAACTGGTTCACAGTTTGGTTTTCTGGTTGGCTTGTGGCCAACCACGAACCATCACAAACTACCATTTTTCAAGTTCACGTCCATCTCGAAACAATGCACTTTTAAAAAATTATTATCATACATGCAATTTTTTACTTCCTCATTAATATTTGGAATGTTCCTGCGTTGTAAATGGCCAAAATCCTCTTGTGTAGCATGCTGGCCTGACACTAGTGGTGTAACTTTTTTTTTTCTGCAGCGGCTTCATCATTGTTTCTTTTATCTACCCTACCTTCTATATAAGGCACCTTTGGATCCAGCCAGGTAAACAAGCAATATAAAGTGTATCAAAACATTACATTAAACATAAACTAAGATTTATTCACTTGACCATGTGCGCACACACACACACACACACACACACACACACACACACACACACACACCCATAGGAACTATAGACCAAAAAGCACAAACTGATCCCAAGATTCGCCAGACAGATCTTCCTTGGGAAAGGTGAGAGACTCGTTTGTTTGTTTGTTTGTGGCATTTATATACTGCCCCATTATTCTGGGTGGTGTACATATAAAACAGCCAAGTGGCACAATACAAGCAAAATAAAACAGCCAAACACAACAGGAAAATAAACCAACATGCCTCTAATTCATGATTCTGTGTATTTTTACTGGCAAACCCAGGTCTGCCACTAAAAAAAAAAAGTGAAACCCCACATACAATTAGAATATCATTATCATCATCATCTTAGAACTGCAGAGCTGGAAGGGGCCCTACGGATCATCGAGGCCAGCCCTTCGAAGGACGCCCAGTGGGGGAATCAAACTCCCAACCTCTGGCTCCACAGCCAGAGACCTAAACCACTGAGCTATCCAGCAGTTTTTACATCTGGATAGCTGTACAAGTAATGAAAAAGTAATGAAAAAGGCACAAAAATGAAAAGTGAACTATTTTTAGGATGTTTATTTTGCAGATATTCAATTAGCAAATATTCAATTATTCAACTTGTGTAAGGCTAATTTTACCATCAGAAGGCGGGGTAATGGTGATGGAAGACATACGAAACTACAGCAGTTATCTAGGCATTTCAAGTAATAACCTCTTTGAACAACAAGGACAACATTTAGAGCAAGGGTCATGGGAAAGAGAAGCTTCATTCCCTCTTTTTCCTGGCAAGATTTTGTATAGTTGGGTGGGGAACAATCTTGGCTTTGCAAGAATGAGAGAAAAAAGGAGGGCAGAATTAAGAGGCATCTCCTTGTTTTAAGTTTTTTTTTTTTTTAAAAAAGTAAAGCACCCTCTTTCTTTAAAGGAAATGAAACACATTCTATGATAAATTCCTTTGAGCCCTAAACAGTCAGTGTGACACACAGCCACAGATCAACAGCCTTTGATCATAAAGCTTGGATCTGTCACATGGTTTTCAGGATTTATATAGCAGTTGGCTTCTCTTAAGCACACATAAAGAAAGCGGATGTGTTCCCCAACTGTTTATGTATAGCTACAGTGAGAACACACACATCCTCAAACCTTAAACTCCACTCCGGGGCAGATGAAAAACTGGAAATAACTGTGGCAACCCACTAAGAAGGCAGCTACGGGTCAATGAGCTGAAAGTAATTGAATTATCTGGTGTGACTAAGACTGGGGAAGTCATCTGAAATTAAGCAAAGAACACTCTTCCTAAACTATATCCGAAATGAAACATTTCAGTTAAGAGAGCTGCTTCTGTTTCACTGAAGATCAAAAGACAGTCACCCACAATCAGGAAGAGAGCAGCACAAGAATTGTGTCTGTGATACCTAGAAATGCGTCACAAAGCCAACACTCTAAACCACACCTCACTGTTTAAACTCTCCAGATGCTTGATACTTTTGCCCTAATCTGGAGTATGTAGCTTTCTCTTCCCTTAAGATTAAGTTAAATTGGGCTTAAGGCCCAATGCAATGCCAATTATGAAAGGCACAAAAATCTCAGGATGTATACAAAGGGTAGATTTACTTCATGTTAAAACCTGTCCAATGCCTTTCAGCCCAAACAGTCTGCAGCCTTTTCCAGGAGTTATACAAAGAAAACACTGGATCCCTGGACTCTGAATTGCTGGATAGCTGAGTAGTTTAGGTATCTGGCTGCTGAGCCAGAGGTTGGGAGCCCGATTCCCCACTGTGCCTCCTTGACAGAAGCTGGACTTGATGATCCATAGGGTCCCTTCCAGCTCTGCAGTTCTAAGATGATGGTGATGATGAAATAAGAGTCTGTCCCCCTTCATTAGTACTGAAATTTTCTGCACACAATCCCTCTTGTAGATGAATCAGAGCAACCCTGAACAACAGCTGCAGCAAGATAACATCCTTGAATATGGGATTTTCTTGCCATGATGTCATCAGCAGTTCAGTGGAGCTGTGAAACAGACCCAAAGAGATATTCACTACATATTACAAATTACTGGTATGTATCAAATAAGATGGCTACATTTGTTAATTAAGAGTGATCAATAATAGGGTCTACGAATGCTCTCGTTGTGAATAATGCATATGAACATTTTAGATGGTTGGATGTAATATAAAAAATGATTTGTCACAGCTCTGTTATTGAGCACTTTGAGTCTGAAGGCCATTGGCTAATAAACCTATCTTATCTATGATAAGAGGATTGCAATGTGCCTATTATAATGTTCATTCAGTGTGTTGCTCCTCTTTGTATGGCCACTGAAGAATGCCACAAGCAGTTCAGGCCAAAATGCACTGGGGAGGTTTTAAAGTGGAACAAATCTACATTTTAAATACATCCTGAGATCTGTCTCTTTTCCATAATTGGATCAATTGGATGCTCCTTTTTTTCCTGTTTCTTCAGATATAATGCTGCCAAATCTTCTAAATAAGTGCTTCCCAACCTTGGGTCATCAGATGTTCTTGGACTACAACACCCAGAAATCCTGGCCAGTACAGCTAGTGCTGACTCGTCCTCCTGCTCCCTGCCTGGAGTGGGCAGCTGAGCGGGAAGAGAGCGGCGCTCCGGATGTGAGTGGAAGGAGGAGCGGTACCAGTGCCGCAGCAAGACACATGAGTGGACGGTCCAGCCCCGGGGGCCAGACCCTCGTTAAGTCCAGATGCGCGGGGATATTCATATTCCTATATGAATACCCCCATCTTTAGTGCTGAGACTTACAGTTCAAGAATATTAGGGACCCAAAGCTGGGAACCACGGTTCTAAGTGATTAAAAGGCAAGAGAGCATCACATCAGCATGAGATGTAGAAAGACAGGAGAGGCGAGGGGAGAGGAAAGTTCACCTGCACTCACACTTATGGATTAAGCAGTTCCTCCTATCTTTACGGCACTGGTCAGGCCTCATGTTGAGTAATGTGTCCAGTTCTGGATACCACAATTCAAAAAGGATGCTGATTGGAACAAGTTCAGAGGAGGGCAACAAGGACGATCAGGGGGCTGGAAACCAAGCCCTATGGGGAAAGACTGAAAGTACTGGGCATGTTTAGCCTTGAGAAAAGAGGGGAGATATGATAGCACTTTTCAAATACTTGAAAGGCTGTTATGCAGAGGAAGGACAGGATCTGTTCTCAATCATCCCAGAGTGCAGGGCACGCAACGATGGGCTTAAGTTACAGGAAGCCAGATTTTGGGTGATTATCAGGAAAAAAATTCCTGTTAGAGAGGTACAGCAATGGAACTAATTACCTAGATAGGTGGTGAGTGTTCCAACACTGGAGGCATTCAAGAGAAATTTAGACAACCACCTGGCAGATATACTTTGATTTGTATTCCTGGACTGAGCAGGGGTTGGACTCAATGGCCTTAGAGGACCATTCCAACTCAGTTATTCTATCATTTACGATAATGCACTACTATATTGGCACTTAGGTTAACTTTCCTTAAGGATGATCAATGTTTCTCAACTAGTCAGGTTTGGAGTATATTACACTCTTGAGTGAATGCCAACATCATATTTACAATACATCCAGTTCTACTGATAAATATATTGTGGAAAGCAAAGCAACAATCAACCCTTATTTTTCAGATTTTAATTTAGTATGCTTCCAAGCACCTGCTTGCCATATCTATATTTTAAGTTACGAAATGTACACAATTTCCAGACCTTGAACAGTTAACAGAAAGTTGGCTGCATATTCAGGGCCAGTGCATAAGTATCAAGCATCCACAGTGTTAAGCCATTGCAGTGTGGTTTGTAATGTTGGCTGTGTGACACGTTTCTGGGTATCACATACACAGAGAATTTGCAAGGTATAACTCAAATGGCACACTTAAAGGTTTGGAGGTTGGGAATCACGACATGATGGTCATTCAGACAGCACTAGCAGTCTGCCCGAAAGCAATCCTCACAGTCCTTACAAACCAGGACCTATGAACAAACACACCTAATTTATCAGGAGAGTAAAATCAGGGTGGGTAAAAATCAATGATATTTTAAAAAATCAAATTGATTTAAATCAAATGCACCCTGCACAAAATCCTGAAAAGTTTTGGAAATCCAAGAGATTATCTAAATTGGGGGTTGGGTAGGAGGACAGAGAAACTAAGCAAGCCACTATGGTATAATTTAAAACTGCTCTTGTTTAGTATAGAATTATGATTCAGATTACATCACAATGCCTAACTCCATCTAGCATCTGTAGCCAATTCATTAACTGCCAAGGAAGAACAAACAGATTTGAAAGTTGCCCAAACCAATCAAATCCGTGGCTTTCAACATGACTTCAAGCTTGGGGATTTGGTTTCAACCCATTCCGTGCACATGATACCATCTTTTGGGACCAAGGCTAGCCACCCCCTTCCTAGAAAGCTCAGCAGTTGGAACCACAAACAAAAGCTTAACCAAGCAATTTAAAGCTTTCAAGAAATCAATGGGCTCAGTCCAACCTTCCGCTGGTAAAACTTTGTTCTTCTCCACTCTGTCTCAAAGTCTTCAGCATTTCCTGAAAATTAGTTCCAGAGAGGTTCAAAGTCCTCCAGAATTGGTTTTGGGGGCACACAAAAGGCTGCAAGGCAGAAGGGTGACCACCCCTCTTTGTGGTTCTGCTATATTCAGGCATTCCCCCAGGGATAAGTCTCTTGCTCAACTGACTTAATATCCAGTACTAGGTGGTACATGAAAATGCCTCACAAGTTTAAAAACAGATACAGATAAAATGAGATTAAAAGGTATAATGTGAACATACCCCCCCACCACCAAATAAGAAGCATAGAATGAAGTCGTCTCAAACTGGGAGTCATACAGAGGAGGGGCAGGATCTGTTCTCAATCATCCCAGAGTGCAAAACATGTAATAATAGGCTCAAGTCATAGGAAGCCAGATTTAGGCTGAATATCAGGAAAAACTTCAGAACTGTTAGAGCAGTATGACAATGGAACCAATTACTTAGGGAAGTGGTGAGTACTCCAATGCTGGAGGCAATCAAGAGAAAACTGGACAACTATCTGTCAGACCTGCTTTGATCTGGATTCCTGTACTACAGGCCCCTTCCAATGCAATTATTCTAAGCCACCTTTTTCTGACAGCAACCAGTCCACTGGCAAAAGGCAGCCTGAATATAAGTTTTTTGCATGCTGGTAGAAAGGTAATTGGAAGACTAATGCAATTTCCCCTGCAGGGAAGCTCTACAGATTAGGAACCACCACCAAGAAAACCCGTTTTAAAAATCCTGCTCCGGATCATCCAGCAGAGGCAAACTATAACTCACTGTCAATCTGCACCCACACACACTTGAAGTGACAAGCTTCAAAATCTGACCTTATCTCTTTGATTTGGCCCTAAGACAATACGGGGATAAAATTTTACTCTGGATGCCACAGGGCAGCAGATATCCTCAAATCCTTGAGGATAAAACATAGCAGTTTTACTATGAGGATAAAGGTAGACACAGATTACCTACAGCTTGTATTTAAATAAATAATAATGGCAAGGATGTGCATGTGAAGATCAAACAAAACTCTCTGAATCTCTCTGAATCTCAGAGTGAGCATGTTTAAAAGAAAACTAGCTTTGTTTACAAAATCAATTTATTTCACGGGAAGTAAACATGATTCACAAACTGCCAAATATGTCATGGTTCGTTGGTTTTTTGGAATTAAAAATGCATGACAAATACTCAAGCTTACCATATTATAATGCATGCATAAATTCCTTATATTTTTCAATAAACATACATACTGATCAGGATTACCACAAGTTATATATAAAGCCATTTCTGAAGTTCTTTCAAGATGAGAACAACAGCTGTTGTTGCTTTTGTGGGAAGAAGTAAATTCAATCTCAATTCTTTCCCACCATTTACTGATAAAATAATCCTGTCAGAAGATTTGGGTTTACAGTGACATTTTCTAGATCCAAATGGCGGAAATGAAACTCAGTGTGACTCTTCACAATCTGCCCCAATGACAAGGCATCTAGAAATGAAGTTCTAGGAACGCTGGTTGCCATAATGACATGTTTGCAAGCAACCACAATCTCTTGGGTGTCTCGGACAGAATTCACTGAATGAGTTGCGGCCATCAGGTGGCAACCAACAACTCCTTTTCCTGAACAGTCACACTGAGCATTAACTCTATCACCTCTCATGGTCTGCCAGCAAGTTTCATGGCCATCACAACTGCTCCCTCTAAAAGTCACTTGGCAACTGAGCCAACAAATGGTATTTCTCAGTGGATGATTATGGCCGTTGGGTCTTCTGTTGCCAACTGGCAAATTACCAACTACAGGTATATTTCTCTTTTGCAGATTCAACACCAGTGGCTGTGACTGATGGGCAAATTTTCCAGATAGTAGCCCAATTTATGCCTAAATTGTAAGATGGGATAACTTATCAAAGGGCACTGATATCAAAGACAAAGGTAATATGCAGATACATCCCAAGACTGCAATAAAACCACACTTCCTTGGTACTAGATCCTACCGCAATCAATGTCACTTCTGTACAGAAATTGTTGGAATTCAGCTGTAAACTTTCTATTATTAAAAAATATTTAAAAGTGGACCTACTTCTAGAAAAAGCTTGGGGAAGTTACTTTTCTGGATTACAACTTCCAGAAATCCTGACAAACAATGTTACTGGCATCAATGCTGCCATCTTTAGACTTTCGTCCTTAAAATGAAACCACCTAAATATCAAGCCCAAGGGAGAAAAACATTACCCAGTAGCAAGATGAAAGGAAGCTGAGGGGGGAAATATTAGTGTTTCCTATAGCAAATGCAGACATGGAGAAAGGTTTGTTTGTTGTTGTTTGTTGGGTTGTATCTCCCAAAATGCACCAACCAGCAAGGCTCAGGAATTCTGTGAGGAATGGTTACAAATAATTAAAAAAGCAATTTTCCCCATCTCTGCATTTACTATACAGTACTGGTAAAATCGCTTTCCCATTCAGTGTCCTTTGAACATATCGTTACAAATCCAAAAGAACAAACTATCAAATGGGCAGAAATGGGTATCTTACAGATGTGTACACACATTACATATTTGGTGTCTCCTGTTGTAATAATAATCATGTGCTGTCAAGTTAATTCTTATTTATAGCAACCTTTTTTCACTGTTTATAACAGTACCTACTGAATTTGTAGCTGGAAAAAAAGAGGCAAAAACACAATCAACTACCACAAAAGGTCTAAGCAACATAAACAGGAAGTGACAAGTTTATGCACACACTGAAACATTTCAACTTTTCTTTTGACTTCCAGATGCAAGTAAAAAGCAGACAGACAATAAGCTAGATATCCGAATGTTTTTTTTCTAAGATACTTAGATTTTTTTTAATAATGGAAGTTTTATACTAAAATACACAGAATGCAATAGTACATTTAAAATAAAAATTCACTGAATAAAAATGAAACAAATAATACTGTACATTCTCCAAGACCTGGGTGAAGAATTTAAGCACATCCATTCTAAACAAATAATGTTACATTTTAAAGCTGATAAACTAAGCTGCTTTGAAGGCCTTGAAAAGACTGAAAACCAACGATAAAAGCACTGTATAATAACACAGAAGCATTAAAAAAAAAACCCAGCAAAAATGGAGTAGAGATGCATCCAAAGACAACCTTAAACTGGCCCTTTTATTTTCAACAGCCTGATGGAAAAGCAAAGTGTGCTGCTTATATCATCCTATACAGCTTAAAGCACTCTCTGGGCAGTTTACCATTTAATTATGCAGGCTACAGATTGCCCCCCCCCCCCCAGTGAGCTAGGTACTCAGTTTATTGACCTATGAAGGATGGAAAGCTGAGCCAACCATGAGCCGACTACTTAAGCCCATTAGGATTGAACTCAGTTTGTGAGCAGAGTCTTGACTGCAGTACTGCAGTTTAACAACTGTGCTACAAGGCTCAAATTGAAAAGAATGGTTTCAGAATGCATGAGACGTTTATGGAAATTCACTGGCACAAGATGTCACTATCACCACTGTTATATCAGTTTGATGCCACTTAAATGCTCGGCTCCCTCGTACAGAATCCTGGAATTTGTCATTTGGTGAGGGACAGAGAATTATCTGTTGTGGTTCACTGAGACTCACTAGCAAGGAAGTCTAAGTACCTTATCGAACTACAAAGTCCTTAGGGGCACAATAGCTAAAATGGTATTAAACTGATATATCTGTGCTGATAAACTTGTGAAGCAGAGATGCAGCTTGATTATCAGATGCTAATGACCAAAGCCAACACATGGAGATGCAGATGTATGCCCTGACCTTGTTAATGAAATTCTCCTTGCCCTTACTCTGCAATATTTGATCCTCAGGGTCACTTAACATTCTTTTTTCTATCATCTGGCTTTAATTAAATAAATTCCATGGTAAGGCACTAGGTTGAGCCACAAGTTCAGTTCAGCAGGACACACAGCTGCGAAAGTAAACAACAAACCTCAGCTCATAAAGATTGTCTGGTGCCTCTCGTTGTGTCACTGGCACCAGTCTCAGGACCTTTTGTTAATCGGGTCTTACTTTAGGGGCCCCTCAGATGCTGGGATCCGAGAGCTAATTTGGGAGGGGCAGGAAGCAAAATTTTGTTTCACAAGCAGCTCTAGTTTTGCTTGAAGTCCGAAAGATACAGCTGCTTAGATCCCAAGATCCTGCAATATAACGTTACCCTAACAAAGCTTTTTCAAACCAGGGAACCACAGATAAGAATGGCAAGGAGATAGAAAGTTTGTTGCTCCCTGCAAATTGTTGCCTCATTGAGCCTGGGATGTCCCTTGTATCCAGATAAGGGCTACTGTTACATCATCCCATCCAAACAATGGAAAACTGTTTCTGCAGGTCCTTATTTCACCCATCTGCCCTCACCATCTCACACACCAATCCAGAACAAAGTTTCCACTTAGCAAGTGAGAAGAAAGAAAAGGAGACCCATCTGAAATCTATAAAATCTGGGGTGTCGGGTCATGCAACAGCATCCCGGAAGAGATTCCAGGTCCTCATTTCTTTCTCTACATTTTATTTTTTGCTGATTTTATGGGGGGTTTTGTTAGCAGATATTGCTTTGTTTTGAAACTTTCGGGTCTCAGCTTGCATTCTACCACCTTCTTGGAAAAAAATGGGGGGAAAAGATTTCCCCCCCTATTCTAAACATGTTTCTTTCCTATATTTGAGGCAGTTTTTAGGCGCCTCTCACCCAATCTCATTTTTTACAACTGGTTATCCAGCTTCAGAGTAGCTTGGGGGAAAAAAACTTTCCCCCTGCAAAGATCTACGTCTTTGTTGATTTATTTTAACACACGCGGCCCTTTCCTTTTACCTTCCAGCCAATGCTTGGCTTCATTGTATTATTTTTAAAATTTGCTCAACTTTCCATCTGGACTAATTTTGCACAGACCTTTTCCCCTGGATTAAACTTCTATCTGGACCTTAAATGTGGGATCTAAGGAGAGGTCCTTTCAATCACCAGCTGGGTCCACAAGAACCTGTCCATTGGAGCACTGCTGTGGATTAGGTACATGTATAAAAGTTTCCTTTTTCCTTTTTTAATACTTGGGATAAATAGTTGTACAGCTGATAATTTGAAGGGTGGTGGGCTAAACTTAAAAGGTGTTTTTATTTAACATCTAAAGGTTTAGTACATTAGGCAGAACTAAACAACAATTCAAACTGTTGCTGCCTTACCATGCCATTTGCAAGCCACCGCTATTTCATCTGAAGATCTAAGATGGCTTGTTTCATATTTTATTTGCTAAGCAAACTTCCAAAATTGAACTGCAGCCAACATTGCACATTTTTATCTTTGCATGTAACCATCCTTGTGGTGTTTAGTTAAAATTCCATTTCCCCCACATAAAAATTATATATTTCCCATTTTATTCCTAGATATAATGTCCTTCTCCCTTTGCTCTCCTTCATGTGTTCAATTTCTTGGATGCTTCTCTCATGTCGCATGCAACATTTTAAATAATGCAAAGAACATTCACTACAGGTCCTGTTCAAAATTCCAAAGACATCTTTTCAATATATTTCACTTAAAGTCTCAGGACATTTCTAGTTACTACCTCTTGCCCACTGGAGTATACAGGAACCTCAGTTTTAATTTTCCCCTTTTTTTAATGCAGTTTTGCCTTCTGATGGTTGTTCATCTGTTACTTCATTTTTAATTGTTTGAGGCTGCAATCCTACACACCAGGGATCCCCAACCCCCAGGCCGCGGACCGGTACCAGTCCATGGCCTTGGAAGGACTGGGATGCCAGGACAGATGAGCGGTGAGCAGGAGGTGACCGGCGAGCAAAGCTCCACCTCCTGTCAGAGTGCTCTTATTAAGCTCTAATGCCGCAGCTGATCTGACAGGAGGTGGAACTTCGCTTCCCACTCCCCTCTTCCTGCTGCTAGATCAGCTGTGCCTGTGGCATTAGAATCTAATAGGAGCCTGCGCTCCTATTAGGTTCTAAGCTGCTGCTGATCTAAAAGGAGCTGGAGCTTCAATTGAAGCTCACCTCCTGTTCCTGCTCGCCACTCATCTGTCCTGGTACAATACATGTAATGAGCTTGATTCAAAGCTATCCTCCAACAACCTACTGCATAACAAGTAGCCCCCCCCCCCACAGTCCTTGGGAGAGTGGTCTTCAACTAAACCGTCCCTGTTGTCAAAAAAGTTTGGGGACCACTGTTACACACCACAAATATGGTGTGTGAGAGATGGCCCTTCTGCCCAGCTGGCTGGGGGGTTACCAAACAGAACACAGGGTGAATTTTAGTAATATAACCATAAACCTTATTGCTTTCAAAAGCAGAGAATCACTGACACACACAGCAGATATATATAGTAAGTCTTGGTGAATAATAAAACAGGTTACTCTTTTATAACTCCAAGTGGAAAATTCCAAACTGAGCATGTGCAAGAAAGCATAACTAACACATCTACCGAAAAGCAACTACAACTCTGTTAGGCTGTTTAGACTCCATGATTAGAATTTTTTAAATCTGTTGTAACACTTCTGTTTGACCTGACCCAAAAAATACAAACTTTCCAGATCTACTCTAATGCCCAGATATAGACATTTTCGCATTCCACTTCTTTCTTCCTCTACATTCTCTCTCACTCTTTCCTTTCAGGGTGTACCCACAAAAGATGTGGACCTATGACTATCCAGATGTTGCCAGACGACAACATCCCTCAACTGGCCTCTAGTCATGTTGGCTCCTACTAGTGTGAGCTGGAATTCAACAATATCTGGAGTCCCACAGATCCTTCTCCCACTATGTACACTAAGGTAGGAGTAACTCCCATTGGATCTAATGGGACATATCCCTGAGCAGACACAAGGTTTATTCCATTTCTTGTGTTGTCGTTGTGAGTTCGCCTAAGAATTCTGCTTCAGAGCACTCTATAAATGCATGAAAACAAACAATGCAAATTAGAGGCTGTTGCCTTATTAATACAACTGTCATCTTTTATGCTTTAAATTGGTACTGATTTTTAATATTTAAAGTCCAAGTTAGTTCCTTATGACACAGTATTGTAGAAACACTTGAGAGTAAGCGCCTCACTGAATGAAGTGGTTTTCTGAGCAAACATAGGATTGCACGATAAACTTGGCTTTTAGCAGCTTTCATATAAGTGATTTTTAAAAGTACGCTTCTCTCTTGGTGCAAAACTGATAAAAATAAACAGACTCAACTTCTGACATATACATGTAAAGAAAGAAAGAAATGCCACCAGGCTATTGTGAACAAAGGACCACTCTGTTTCATAATCCTGAATATTTAATTCCTTAAAATGTTTGTTCTACCAGAGGTCTCAGCGTGCTGTCCTTCTACAAAGGGAAGGAAAACAAAGAAATGCTTCCAATGAGAAGAAAAATAAAAATCTTGTCCTTGGTACAGCTGATGAAAATAAACCTATGCTGCAGAGAACAGATAAAACAGAAAATCATTTTGAATTAATTGTAACAGGAAACAGCCATGTTGCCACGACAATTCCCAGCCTGTAAATCCTCAGGAGATCCACACAGACTCTGTCAAGTCATTTTTCCACTCTAATGAGAACAACATTCACAAAACTACTTTCTCAAAAACCGAAGCTATTTATCTTATTCATTTTGGGTAAAGTTAAATATTGAACAAAAGAAACAAATTTGCAGGGGAGCCTGCAAATCCCATGCCTATTTAATCAGGAATAAGTCCCATTCAACTCAATGGGTCTTCTTTGCACTTATGTACAAGCCTCCACTATAAGGCTGTTAGAAATGAGGGGGGAAACAACCAATGGAAAGATCCTATTATAAATAGTAGTAACTAAAACTGGCTACTGAAATTTAGTATAATTTAAAATTTGGCCTTGGCTTCCTATTCTTCTTCTGCATCCAACATAAGTCAAATATAGGAATTATGCCAATTTTGTGAATGTATAACTTGACCTAGGTAATGCCTTTGTTATTACCTAGGTCAAATTATACATTAAGCAGAAGGCATACTCAATGGTTTATTATCCCATGTTCCATAACACAGTTTTCTGAGATACCTAGCCTTAGCAATCAGACTTGTAGATGAGCTCCCATTATTACCTTCCAATGACCAATCACAAAACAAAGCACACTAAATACAAGATATGGGGGTGAAGAAGATCTTGTACTATGACAAATAGATGTCTTTCACCACTTTGAGAGGCGAGAGCAAATTGATGTGCCTTCTGGTATTACCCCTTGACTACCACCTTCAAATCTCATCTCATGACAAGTTCATCAAATAAGCCACAATTAAAGATACAGATGCCAGAAACCAAGCAGCCCAGAAGGCCCCCAACACTGCTGCCCGTTTTGGCTTCCCATCTGACTCATCACATCTTTGATTAACAACAAGCAACCACTGCGTTTCAAACTCTTATAAGCAACACAAAGGGGGGTGGGGGGTATTTTTTTAAAGGCTATGGTAATCTACAGGAACAGACAAAATATAAAATCAATCCCATAATTTCTGAGCAATACTTTTATTAGGAACAACTATAAATTCATGACATGTGCAAGTGTTTTGAGTCCACCAAAACTCTTTTATCAGGCTAGAACAGTAGCTTTCAACCTTGGTAAACCCCAGTATTCTTGGACTGGATAGGTTACATCTTGGTTCACCATGTTGTGTGAGGCTAGAGGCTGTAATCCAAAAGAAGTAACATTTCCATCCCAGAAGAACTGGGATGATTGGTAGGCTGCGAACTGGGGTAGAGAGGGGTAAAAGGTGAACCAGGATGGGAAACAGGGGAAAGGAAGAAGGAACTGTGGCAGGCCTTATTGGTTAAGTAGTCTGGTGAAAGCTGAATGGGTACAAGGATGTAAAGAGAGAAAAATTCAGGGAGAGGAAGGAAAACAGTAAGCACCAGGGTAAGGAATAAAGTGAGGCACATTTGCAAGGATACAAGTAGTTTTCAAGTATCCGAGTACAGAGGCCCCGCCAAATTGCTTCAATATCTACACCAGGCATTTGGTCAAATATTTGCTAGAGGAAACAGCCGCCCACTGGAAATAGTTTACCAATATTGTGGCTGAACTCTGGAAAAGGCATTTTGCCTGGAGAAGAATGGCAAAATAAAAAGATCTGTCTCGTTTCATAAGAAATGTGCCTCACAGTCACCTAAATGCTGAACTGTGCCTCTTCCCCCAGATAGCTTAATTATTTACTTTATTGTTCTCGGTCAAGGCAAACTTTTACCCAGCTGCCCTGATTAAAGTAAAAGAAATGGGCAGAAATCTGGCCCAATCTGGTGCTTTCCATGTGTTTTGGACTTCAAATCCCATCAGCCCCATCAACAAGGCCAATGGTCAGGAACGCTAGAAGTGGTACACTGAAGAGCACCATGTTGGACAAGGCAACTGAATACACATACACACACATAGAGAATGTTTTATGTGGAAAAACCAGAGCTTGGATTACTTTTTTGGGCGACAAAGCTCAGAATCCCCAAGGCAGGGTGACTGCTGACCATGCCAGCTAGGGGTTCTGGGAGCTGTAGATCAAACAAATAACTCCTCTGGCTCTGGGAAAGAAATTCTGTGTAAACCAGGAGCTCATACCCCATAGAGCTTATGCCTGCTGTAAGGAAGGTAAGGAATATCCAGTGAGATGTACTGGACAGAATGATGGACTAGGACTCAGGAGGCCTGGGTTTGAATCACTGCTCAGACATGGAAGCTCACTGGGGTAAACCTACTCCTTAGATATCTAACTGACCTCGAAAGCCCTATCAGAGTTGCTGTAAGTGGGTTCTGACTTGACTGAACATAACAACAGAGAAGGTAACGGGTATGCTGGCACACAAAGACAGCCGTCAACCCAATGTGTGTCTGAATAGATCCTAGACTGCCAATTGCCTTCAAGGAATGTCAAGACTGCATTTTTGCTTTCTGTAGAAGAACTGCTTCGATCGAAGCATTGACATCAGCTCGATTTGATCCTCACTAGACGTTCTAGTCTTCCTAGTATTACGAACACACGCAGTTACCAGAGTGCTGATTGCGACACTGATCACTCCCTGGTGTGTAGTAAAGTAAAACTGCAAGCAAAGAGATTGTGTCACATGAAAAAGGAAGAAAGACCACGTATTGACATCAGCAAGACTCGCGATCAAAGAAAAGTGGAGGAATTTGCCCAAGGGCTTGAGGAAACCCTTCCAGGCCCGGCTGATGCAAATGCACCTGAATGATGGGAACATTTCAAGAACGCTGTTTATAACACCGCCTTGTCCACATTTGGCAAGAAGACCAAAAAGACGGCAGACTGGTTCGAAGCTCATTCGGAGGAGTTGATGCCAGCCATCAAGGATAAGAGGAGAGCTCTAGCAGCATACAAAGCCTGTCCTAGCGAGTACAACTTACAGGCTCTTCGACTTGCTCGTAGCAAAGTCCAACAGGCTGCCAGGAGATGTTCCAACGATTATTGGCTTCAGCTCTGCTCTCAGATACAGATAGCAGCGGACACAGGTAACATCAAGGGAATGTATGACGGTATCAAGCAGGCTTTAGGTCCAATACAGAAGAAATCTGCTCCCTTGAAGTCTGCTACAGGCGTGATCATCCAGGACCGAGCACAGCAGATGGACCGCTGGGTGCAGCACTACTCTGAGCTATATTCCAGAGAGAATGTAGTAACCGAAGAAGCATTAAATAACATCCGAGTTCCTGCCTGCCTTGGAAGAGTTGGACAGCGAACCAACTTTAGCAGAAATAAAAGCGGCCTTGGATTCCCTCGCCTCCGGCAAGGCACCTGGGAAGGATAACATCCCCGCTGAAGTGCTGTAAAGAGATCATCACCACCGAGCTGTATGAAATCTTTTGTCTTTGCTGGAGGGAAGGTGGAGTACCACAGGACATGAAGGATGCAAACATTGTCACATTGTATAAGAACAAAGGAGACAGGGGCGACTGCAATAACTACCGTGGCATCTCTCTTCTCAGCGTTGTAGGGAAGCTGCTTGCCCGTGTTGTGCTGAAGAGACTCCAGGTGCTTGCAGACAGAGTCTATCCAGAATCACAGTGTGGATTTCGAGCTAATAGACCCACCACTGACATGGTATTTTCCCTCAGACAGTTGCAGGAGAAATGTAGGGAACAACAGTCACTCTTTGTGGCCTTCATAGATCACACAAAGGCCTTTGATTTGGTTAGCAGGGATGGCCTTTTAAAAATACTTCCCAAGATTGGATGTCCACCTTGACTCCTTAACATCGTCAGGTCCTTTCATGAGGAAATGAAGGGCACTGTAGTTTTTGATGGCTCAACATCAGATCCCTTTGACATCCGAAGCGGAGTGAAACAGGGCTGTGTCCTCGCGCCGACTCTGTTTGGGATCTTTTTTTGCTGTCATGCTGAAGCACGCCTTTGGAACTGCAACAGAAGGTGTCTATCTCCGGACTAGATCAGATGGAAAGCTCTTTAATCTCTCTAGATTGAGAGCGAAGACCAAGGTCCAGCTGAAATGCATGCCGGACTTCCTCTTCGCCGATGATGCAGCTGTTGTTGCCGACTCTGCTGAAGACCTCCAACAACTCATGAATCACTTTAGCAAAGCCTAACAAGACTTTGGATGAACAATCAGCCTGAAGAAAACACAAGTCATGGGCCAGGGTGTGGACTCACCTCCCTCTATTACCATCTCCACACAAGAATTGGAGGTTGTTCATGACTTTGTGTACCTTGGCTGAACGATCTCTGACACTCTCTCCCTAGATGTCGAGCTGGATAAACACATTGGCAAAGCAGCTACCACGTTCTCTAGACGCACAAAGAGAGTATGGCTTAATAAGAAGCTGTCGGCATATACCAAGATCCAGGTCTATAGAGCCTGTGTCCTGAGCACACTCCTGTACTGCAGTGAGTCCTGGACCCTTTGTGCATGGCAGGAGAGGAAGCTGAACACGTTCCATATGCGTTGCCTCCGACGCATTTTTGGTATCACCTGGCAGGACAAAGTTCCAAATAGAGTAGTCCTAGATCGAGCTGGAATTTTTAGCATGTATACATTACTGAAACAGCAACGTCTACGTTGGCTCGGGCATGTCATGAGAATGGCTGATGGTTGGATTCCAAAAGATCTCCTGTATGGAGAAGGAGTGCAGGGAAATCGCCCGAGAGGGAGACCACAGCTGCGATACAAGGATATCTGCAAGCGGGATCTGAAGGCCTTAGGAATGGACCTCAACAGATGGGAAACCTTGACATCTGAGCGTTCAGTCTGGAGGCACGCGGTGCAGCATGGCCTCTCCCATTTTGAAGAGACCCTTGTCCAGCAGGCAAAGACGCAGTCCCGAAAGCAGCAAAATCAGGGAGCTGGACAGGGGACAGATTGTATTTGCCTTCAGTGTGGAAGGGATTGTCACTCTTGAATTGGCCTTCTCAGCCACACTAGACGCTGTTCCAAGTGTTCCATACAGAGCACGTTACTATAGTCTCTCGAGACTGAAGGATGCCTAATCTAAGAAGAACTGCTCTGCCAGGCAACCAGTAGCATTAAAAGCCCCTTTATGGTACAGTTGAGTAACGTAGCAATGACGCTGCCCATGCAACCCCAACTTGAAAGGGTTCTTGCCACCAATACAGGATCCAAGAATACAGCCAGGAAGATTCTTGCAAACTACAAGGTGGCTTCCACTTAATTCAGCATTTCCCAAAGCCTGAATGAGAAACAAAAATCCCACTGCAAGTTCCCTTATGCAAACGGCTGTTCAAGTAAACAGATTCCAAGAACCGTGAGAAATATGCACTACTTTTGAGCTTACATTTCAGGGTATTTTTAACAATAACAAGCATGTAACATTCAGATGTGAACTGAAGCTTAAAGCAATGGAATTCTTCACTATATTTGCAGCAGACGCCCACAACAAACTCAGCACTGAAAAGGGAAAGGAGGTCCTTGATCTTTTTATGGGGGAAAAGGGAGGGCTGCTGAAGCCCAAAGGTGATTCCCAAACATATTCAAGCAGCCTTGTTCCAGAATGGAGCAAACGGGTGCCTCATCCCACTGGAGATGTTATTGCCACCATTTCCATTCCCGAAATGGTCTTTTTGATCTGGAATAGACAACAGATATCTCTATTTAAAGAATAGCACCTTGTTTAAGAACAGGAACCATGCAAGAGTACATCCTTCTGAAAAATTTAGTTATCAGGCAAATAATTATCAATAAATAGTTATCAATAAAGGTCTCACCCAGAAGTGCCCCAAACATTTGCTCACTCAAGACTTTTCATTATCACAATCACCTCAATGACTTATCGTATCCTGGGGGTGGGGACAACCAGCCTAAATGACCCTTGAAGTAGCAAATATTAGAGCTCTGTATTATTACAGGCTAGACTTACATTCCATCCTCTGAAAAGCCTAGGTCTTTCTTTTCCATTGGGTCCCCCCCCCCCCTTTCAGTTAGTTGTGTTTTCTACTCAGCCAGCATTAAAGAACCGTGTTTGCTTGCTTGCAATAAGATATTGTTTATTCTGCTTTTATTATGATGAACAGAGCAGGACTGGCTGCTTACTCCTAATGGCATTTTTTTTTTCTTGAGTGATTGATAGCAAAAGGTTAAAACAGTCCTGGAGGAACAGAAAGGCCACTATGCACACTATAGTTAGCTATCTAGCTGGTCATCCAGGTCAGCCATTCTCAACCTTTTTTTGGCCACAGCCATAAACACAATATGAAAGAAATACAGGCCGAATCAGGACGATATAAGCTGCATTTAAAAAACTTATAAAGTGGTGTGTGAAGAATTGTTTCCAATCTGTGACCCCTCCTTCAAATGTGCCATATGCTCTCCCCCCCCCCCCCCCCCGTTGAGAATGGCCAATTTAGCCTGCTGTTGTCAGTTTGAATCACTTAGTTAGTCCTTCACATAACAACCTGTCAAAATTTTCTCCTTCATCGTCCAACACAGAAAATCTAAAGATCAGATACAAGGTTAAAAAGAGAAGCTCTCAACAAGAAGCTAACAAATATATCTATCCCCTAGGGCAGGGGTCCCCAACCCCCGGTCCGTGGGCTTCGCAGAACCAGGCCACGGAGACAGATCTCCCGCCCCCCCCCCGCACGCACACATGGTGAGCGTGGTGCGCTCACGTGCATGCGTGGGCGTGTTCGTGGGTGGGCGTGGCATGCTCACGTGCATGCACACGTACGTGCCCCACTCACCCGTGAGCGCACCATGCCCATCCGCACATGCGCACAAGCGCACCAAGCTCCCCCGCACTTGCGCACGAGCGCACCACGCCCACCCACCAGCACGGGTGCTGCCCCCCGCTCCCCTGTGCACGGACCCCACCCCCCAAATGGTCCTCGATTCCAAAAAGGTTGGGGACCACTGCCCTAGGGGACATAGATATGATTTTAAAAAAATCAAATCCATCAATAAATTTTATTTGGTGTATTTATTTTCCCTGTCTCTTACTAACTTGTTTTATGGACAAGTTTTGGGTTTTTTTGGGGTAGAACCTAAAACTGAAGTATAATTAACCCAACATTAATGTCAAGTTTAGGAGCCCACTGACATTAATGAGGTAGCTCAGCTCATGAAGAACCAGGACACAGAGACAGAACACAGGTGAAAAGAGGACTGCAGGCACAGGCAAAGTCAGGTGTTCGTGCCTGGTATTCCTGGGGATCTTCCAGAAAAAGAGAGAGATTGAGACGCAGATAATTCAACAGATAAAAGATTGCTGCTTTCCCCTGCCATGGCTGTGATATATTCTCTAACAATGGGGGTGGAAGGTGGGTGAGCTTATCTGGCTCTACCCGTCTCCCCCTAATGGCTCACCTGGAAATATGGCCAGTTCACCTAACAAACTACATATTCGTGTTTAAGAGACTGAGAAACATACAGGGTGAGGAAAACCCACATTTCAGTTCTCACTGTCCATAAACTTCACCAGCTGGCTGTTTTTGACATGGCTTACCTTACAGGGTTTTTGTGAAGATCAAGTTAGAGAAAGCAACCATGTATGTGACCCTGACCTCCTCAGACAAAGGGAGGGAATAAGTCCAAAACAGTTTTTAAGTAGAAACTTCTTGTTTCTGAGGTACATCATGTGTATTAACCTTTTGACCAATAAACCCATAAACGTATGTAAACTCAGTAATTCATGTTACGATACTAACTAGTAAATGAAGAGGAACTTTTCTTCAACACTGTCTAATCAGAAGCTACCTGAGTGAGGGCAGGAAGCATTACCCTTGCCTCCCGCCTTCACTCTGATTTGGCTTGAGGGTGATGCACAATGCAGCCAAATCAGAATGATACGAGAAAGCAAAATGAACACATCCAGCTCTCAGCCTGGAATGTTCTGCTGGAGGCAGCAAGAAGGCTAAAAACCTTGGTCTTTTCTTATGTTACTAATGAAAACCACCAAATTTCACACTCCGTGCACAAATGCGCATACACAAACACACTTCATAGCCTGTGAATAGGATGATGAAGTTGGGGATTCAATTCAGTCTCAGTTATTTTTGACTGTGACAAAGAAATAGATTGATTCAAGGAACATAACACAATATCTGGTCAGTTATTCAGACAGAGAATAATGCCTTCCTGCCTGGTACTTGGCACAAGGGCTGAAGTGGGGAGAGGAGGAGAGTGAACAGAGAAAAGGGCTAAATGATCATAGGATGTTGTTGTTATGTGCTCTCACGTCACATCTGACATGGCAATTCTAATAGAGCTCTATAAGATATTCAAGATGGGCTTTACAACTGCAGTTCCCCCAGTGATTTTTCACGGCCCACAGGGGATTTGAACTCAGCTCCTAATTTGATAATCAATCCACTAGTCCTAGTCTGACTATCTACTACACCGCACTGGTTCTGTGTTGGAACCAGTGTGGAAAAGAGAAACAGAGGGAAATGAATGAATGAAAAGACTGAATGGGTACCAGAGTAGATGGAGAAAAAGACCAGTAAAAAAGAAAAAAGATGGGAAAATAAAGGAAGGAAATTAAGGGAATGGAAAAGAGCAATGAAATGGGCCATGAAGTCAAAATGGTTTCTAAATCAGAAAAATCTGCTCCTTCTGCTGGCAAAACTGGAGTCACACAGATCACATCACAAGAAGTTAAAAAGGAACTTGGAAGGAATTGTATTCATGATGTGCAGCTCTAAGCATAGTCAAGGGTCAAAACTGAGCTTCCTGTTCGTTTCCAAGCTTGCTAAATATATTTGTGCCAAAGTCAGAAGTTATGGGGGTTAAAATTATATGAATAGACTCCTCCAGAATCATATGCAAACTCAAGAACTACACACACAACAAGCAGAATCATTCCAAAACTTTGCTTCTATTTTGGTCCCCAACCTCAGCTGTCTACCTGTTATTTAAGAATGAAATAAATTACTAGGGTCATGCCATCGGCATGAAAGCCAGGCACTGTCTTCTTCCAGTGTACGAGTGCCCTTTAGATCAAAATTCACAGAAATCTCATTGTCAAACATGCTTGCTAAGTATCAATACAAAGCTGTTAAATACTGTGCCATTCTCCACCCCTTTCACCTCAAATAAACCGATTATGTACCTGCACCATATGCTGGATGTGATTCTGACTTCCTGGCCAGAATTTCCTTTCAATAGCCATAGTAGGGACTTTAGGTCCATCCTCGTTCAACCTACCCCAGACCTTGGAAATGTAATTTTTTGGGTGTTTACACTCTTCCAAAATGTCCCAGTCAGCTGGCCATAGCCTGGGGAATTCTAAAAGCCTTCATTTTAAAAAGCAACTTTTCCAAGCCTCATTTATTGTCAAGACAAATCAAGATAAGCTCAGACATGGTGGTCTGAGCTGACTATAGAAAAAGGGATGTGTGCAAAGAAAATAGATGAAATATCTATTTGGGGAAGGGTGATATCTCAGTGATTATGTGTATTCGTTGCAGTCATAAATTCACAGATCCAATATTTGCCATCTGCAACTAAAAGAAAGTGGTACCAAGCCATAAGAAAAGACCCTTTGCCTGAATCCTCAAGAACTGCTGTTATTGCCAGTCAGAACACAGCAATAATAGGTCAACAAACAGACTGATTTCCAGCAGCTTCTAAACTGCTCAGCATCAGAAACAAAACACTCCAGGTGTTTTCCCAGACTTTGCAATAGCCCAGATTGAAAACACAGGAGAAAATGAAAGCTAACACCACTTCTGAGATTTAGAACCTAATTCCTAATATGCTTTCAGGGAAACAGTTCTTAGTAAATGTATTTAAGGGTTTTATGCCATTACAGAAGATCAGATGGGTGTGACCCATCATGTACTTACAGTAGGGATCTACTGAGAGATCTAGTGTTTGGAAAGGTTACTTTTTCAAATATCACTTCCAGGAACATGGACAGACAGACACACAGATGGATGGATGCACGCACACCCCAGAATGGCTAGTTACCACTGTAGTCCAAAGAAGCAGCTGTCACAAGTTTGGGACAAATATATCTTTCTGATGCCTTTGCAAATATGAGTGTCTTAGAAAACCTGTGCCTTTGTTACCTTAATAGTAAGCCCAGGTAAATTTGCAGGATGTGTTCCCAAATTAAACATCCATAGCAGAGGCATAATTTGGATGGCTTTCACTCTGCAGTTACTTTTATAATATGTTAAAGTATGTTTTACCAATGATTTGGTAAATTCTTCCCTGTACATTTTTAAGAGTGTTTATTATTGCGTATGTGTTGGAATCACACTAGAGTAGGCCCATGGAACCAGGGGGGATTTAGTGAGTCAACTCCTTCATACACTCCATTGATTCAAATGAGCTTACTCTATCTGCAACTTACTTTAGCACAGTGTTGCAACTAGAATAGGCCCGTTTGAATAGATGAAACTTACAGACAAGCTGACTCACCAAATCCCCATTGATTCAGTGGGTCATTAGGAGCCTCGTGGTGCAATAGTTAAACTGCAGTACTGCAGTGAAGACTCTGCTCATGACCTCACTTCTATCCCAGCCTGAGATAGCCAGCTCAAAGTTGACTCAGCCTTTCATTCTCTGAGGTTGGAAAATTGTTACCCAGCTGGGTGTGTGTGTGTGTGTGTGTGTGTAGCCTGCATAATTAATATGTAAACCACACAGAGAGAGCTTTAGGTACTATAGAACAGTATATAAGCAGCACACTTTGCTTTACTCTACACTAAGCAACAGGCTTTCAGCCACTGTTTTATCTATCATCCAAAGAACATAATAGGAACGAGAAACACATATTATAGTGAATAATAGAATGAATTAAAATGCTTAAAATACTGTTATGGGAAAGACCATGAGGCTCTAATTTTTGCAATATAATTCCCAGGGAGTAACCCTCCTTGACCAAAGTACAATAAAATCCACACCTGCATGAAGGATAGGGCCCAGCCATACAGGACTTGTGACTGTGAACTCCTAGGGAGCGGAGACCTGTTATTCTGCATGGTACCATGTACATGGATGGAGCAATATAAACAACAAAACGACTCAAAAAAAAAAAAAAACGTGCAGAGAATTATCAAAGAGATCCTTGTGTTTGCCTGTGCAGCAAAACCACACAAAGTAGGACTGACACCCCCAGGCTAAATCCAATCAGTCATCCCAGCTGGAATGATTCTGACTTTATTCTTTATTTATTCCTATTTCTTTAAAATGAATGAACAGCACTTGTTAAATTTTTACCAATGTAAGTCTTGCTGATCCATTGGGCCTTCTCTAGTAGGAACTAATGACTGGTGGGCTGAGAGGGGTTTTAAATGGACTGTTGTGCTCTGCTGTTTTAAATGTGCTTTAAAATTAATCTGAGTTACCATTTTACTATAATACTTGTTTAATTCTCTTTTTTTAAAAAAATATTTGTATCCTTACTGTTGTTAAGCTTTTAAATGCCGTTTTAATGATGCCAGCCGCCTTGGGACCTTTTGGGGAGAAAAGCAGGCCAGGAATATTTTAAATAAATACATATCCTATTCGGCCACGAATCTGCCACCGTTCAGGGCCTTTCTCTCAGCCTGCCCTACCTCCCAAGGTTGTCGTAGGGAGAAAGTAGCGAGGGAGAGACCCACCTACCCTGCCCTGAGCTGATGACAGGAAAGGAGAGATGCATTGGCAGCGTAGAAATCAATGGCGTTTCCTGCAACGTCGCCAAAGCTCAGTGTTTTCTCCTCAAAAATGCCTTCTCTCCTCCCCCCCCCCCCCCCCCAGCAAGCCTAAGTTTTTTGTCCCAGCCCGAAGCCAAGGAACGGCCTGTCGAGAAAACTTCTCGGCTTCCACCAGGGGAGCCCTCCCGTCGGAGCCATTCAGACAAAAGAGCAGCCTTCCTCCCCAAACGCCGACCCCAGCTCCCCCCCCCCAAATCTCGCTCCCCTCCGCTTCCAAGCACCCCCCCCTTTTTAAAAAAAAAACACACAACTCACTCCGGAGCGCCCCGATCAGGAGGCTGCCGTCCTTGATGAGCTCCTTGATGAACTTGTTGGTCCTTTCCAACTCCACCTCGTGACATTTCAGTCGCTCCCTAAAATCGGGGCTATCAAGATAGGAGTCGCTGAACTCCAGCGTCGGCAGACCCATGGCAAGCGGCTCCGATCCCCGCCCGGGGGGGGGGGGAGAGACGGGCGCTCCGGAAGGGTGGCCCCAAGCGGCGCCAAGCGAGGTTTCCAGCCGGTCCCCCGGGGCCGGGATCGGGCTTCTTAGGAGGCGGCTGGTCCCCGGAGGGCGCCGTCAGCTGGTCCCATCGCCCAGCCCGCCGGACATCGGCGGATCCGCCGCGCCGCTCAAAAAAGCGCCCTCCTTCCGGCGGATCGGGGCTGTCCCGCCGCCTCCCTCTCCCTCTCTCTCCTCCCTCTGCGCGTTCCCGTTTGAGCCGCCCCTCGCCCGGACGGGAGAGCCTTCCCAGCCTCAGGGCAACCGGGCGGACGCGCCAGGAAAGGAGGAAGAAGAGGGGCAGGAAACGTGGGAGAGAGAGAGAGAGAGAGAGAAGGGGGAGGGGGACCCTACTTCGGAGTCTCGATTCCGACCCAATCCGTCTCGGGTGCCCGACTTGGCCCCCAAGTCAGCTTTTGCGCCCTGCCGCGCCCCCCTTCCCCTTCTGCAGGTTTGCAAAGGAGACCCCCCCCCAGCCCGCCAGCCCCCCAAATTGTAGGTCTCCCAAATGACACCAAGTCCCGTTTTCTTTGAATTTAAAAAAAAATAATAATCTAATTTAAACATTTTCTCGGCCCTCCCAGATTAAGACGGTTTGGGCTGTGCCAATAAAACGATGACTTATAAACTGGTTTTATAAAAGCCTGGCTGTGTGCTTTTAGAGAGTTAATGGCTTTTAGCTGTCTTAAAGTGGCCGCTCCATCCCGAAGGTTGGAGTTAACTAAGAATGAAGCTGCTTAGATTGGGGTTGTGTTTGTTTTTTTTTAACTCCTTGGAAGCACATGGTTGATCTTAATTGTCCTTAGGGAGTAAGCATGTATTAATATTTTGCAAACAGAGATAGTATAGAAGCACAGACGTTTATGGCTGGCTTGAGATACAGCTGTTTTGGCACCTGGGGCTTTACTGCCTTATTGGTTAAGCTTGAGTCATATGAGGGGTGTGAAGGGGGGAGAGGATAGGCGAATGGAGTGGAACAGGTGGGGCTGGGTAGAGAAGTAAAAATTCTGGAAATTCTGAAGCGATATAGAACAGCTTTGGAAAAAAAAATGAGAAAAAGTCCCCCCCCCCCCCCGGCTAATTTTTCAATTTTTCCCCAGGCCTTCCCATCTCTAGACCTGAGCGTGCAACAGCCATATTGGTGCTTGTACTGAGTCTTCTTCTTTCGTGCTTCTTTGTTTGAAGAGCTGGGGTGTGACTTCCGATCCACGACTGCCTCAGCGTAAACCTTAAAACAGCAACCACTGCTTCCTTCACCTCTCCTGATTTCGATCTAAGAAAGATATCTGTGAAGATTCTCAGTCATCCAGGTGAGGTTATCTGGAAGTTGAGTCATGGCAACTGGACTTCTTTCTTGTTAGGCTGAAACGTTTCGCTACTCATCCCAGTGGACTGAAGAAGCGACTTGGATGAGTAGCGAAACGTTTCAACCTAACAAGAAAGAAGTTCAGTTGCCATGACTCAACTTCCAGATCTAAGAAAGATGTGCCTGGCAAAATCCATCTTGCCATGAACTTTTGGACTTTAATTTCTTCGCACTGGTACAATCCCAGTGAAATGGTTGATCCACAAAAGCTCGCATAGGGTATGATGATTTTTTTAGTGGTTTGTAAAGGTCTTGCTTATTCTTGCACTTGGATTCTCTTCTTTCGTGAGTTCTTTTTATCCAGGGAGGATGACTGAGGCAGTGTTGGGGGCAGTGGGTTTGCACCCTTCCAACAGCCAATATTTTTTAAAATTTATTTATTTAAAATGTTTTACACCACCTTTCTTCTTGAAAAGAACCCTAGGAGGCTTACAACACTGAAAGACAACATTTAAAGTTGAAAGTATACAACATCATTAAAAGACAAGGTTTAAAGCTAAAAAGAATGAGGATCAAGAGGCATCTTGCATCGTTAAAAGGTAATATTAAAGCTAAGAACAATAAATATACAAATATTAAAAAAACCACCAAATGCTTCTCTGAGAAATGGAAAACATAAGTAGTGCTAAAAATCCAGTCAAAGCAGTAATGCATCATAAT
The DNA here is from genome assembly GCA_037013535.1 of Intellagama lesueurii. Taxonomy (NCBI): domain Eukaryota; kingdom Metazoa; phylum Chordata; class Lepidosauria; order Squamata; family Agamidae; genus Intellagama; species Intellagama lesueurii. The sequence goes on along the minus strand of JBAJHW010000003.1, from coordinate 17,260,705 downwards.
CCATCTAAAAATTGCACACAGGTACTGAGGGAAGGCTTGCCTGAAGAGAAACACCAAGAGCTGGGGTTGCATCCTGTTAATTTGGGCACCCTGGGCTAAAGTCCTAGTCATCTCGTCCAAGTTATGGCTCTGGAATAAGATTTATTCCCAGAACTGCTGGCTCACAGCTTCTGCGTGTAATCCCCAGTCATGCAGACATCCTCAGGGAGAGATATATTTTTTTCTCCCCAGAGATGGTGATGCAGTCATGGATGGAAATTTTTATCTGTTGTGTTTCTGCTAGGCTTGCAGCTGTTAAAATCACAGCAGACTGGTCTAGTCTATCCCATCAAGTACTCATAAACCAGTCACGGAACTAAATTCCAGCAGCTTTCTGCAAAAGGAGATGAGATGGGAAATAAGGCTGCTTCATTCCCTCTGCTAAAAGTAACAATAGTTTGGTTGTGGTCCTCTATACCCCTAACCAGTTACCTGTCTGGACTGTAACTCCCATGCCCACAGGAGAATTCTGGGAATTATATCCAGAAAATCGGGCAAAAACACAAATAAAAATGAAGAAGAGAAAAACACTGCCACCTTAAAGACTAACTCCTATATTTTAATGTGAGCTTTGGTGGACAAGTTCACTTCCTCCGACATAAGTGTGGGACTACATGGCAAATGTTTATACATTTTGATAGATAGATAGATAGATAGATAGATAGATAGATAGATAGATATGTGGCTCCAAAGCAGAGACAGTATTTGGGCACAAGTTGTTGACCCTGGCAAAGAGCTTTAAGAGCCCTGTTGATGTTCAGTTCCCTATCAGAAAGCATTGTTCTGCAAACAGTAGCAATGATTGGTGACTAAATAATCCCAGGTTACAGATAACAACCAAGAACATCATAGTAATGAGTATCTATAATTATCAATAGGGCTTGTGAGGTGACACTGGTTTGTTGGAAAAGAAATATAGTTGGGGATACAGTAGACACAACACAATATTTTACATTTGATAATGGTCTAGGAAACCTTGGCTTATACTGAGTCCATTCAGGTGGGTTTTAAACATATGTATATATTTTATCTCAGCTCTCTCTGGATTCTTGTCCTGTAATTTTTCTTCTGTAGAATGGCAACTTTCAGATCTTGTGTAGAACGTTTAGGTAAATTTAAATATTTAGAAACAGGTTTCTGTGTATAACCCACTTTTATGTCTGAGGCAGGGAATTTGTTCACGGAGGGTCACATTAAAATACAGCAGTTAGTCTTTGAGGTGCCACAATGTTTTCATCGTCTTCATTTTTATTTTGTTTTTGCCTAATATGCTAGCCCAGAGTAACACGGCTATGTCTTCTAAAAATATCCAGAAAAGTAACTTTTCCAAGCTTTCTCCTAACCTGTCACCTTTCTATGGATCATTGTAGAACAACAATTTAACTTGAAGGATTTGTGCTTGAATAAATAAATAAATAAATAAATGCATTTTCCCTCTACCTTCATTGTTTTTCCCTTTTGCATTGTGAATTTTAGAGTGTAAGTCTGCAGCAGGATGATGCCTGCTTTTATAGCCTGTACATGAGTCACTTTGGAAATAGTTTTGACAGAAGAGCAGAATAAAAATGTTTTAAATATATAAATAAAAAGTCTTTGTGTTCAAAGGTTGACAGTGCAGAGTCAGGATGTGGTTATTCTACTAGCTCTGTGACAAAACAATACAATTTCTTGTTTTCTGATTCAAGTATGTTGAGGGTTTCAGCTATGGACTGCTATATTATATTCAATGACATAAGACTAAGTTCCATCAAATTCAAGATTTCCTTCGAGTCAAAGAGAATCACACTATCAAGTGTCACTTAGCATCCAGAGTTTGGGAAAATGGGCCTTTCTTACACCAAAACTCTCTGGATTCTGCTGCCAGCTCGGCATTATGGGAGCGGTAGTTGAAAAAGTAACTTTTTCAAGTTTTGTTAGTGCAAGAAAGGCAATCCTACGCATAGCAAATATGCATGCTTACTTTGATGGCCATTCTTAAGAAGAGGTTATTGGGTCTGTGACTAAAAATAATAATAATAATAAATAATAATAATAATAATTAATAATAATAATAATAATAGTTGTTGTTGTTAAGAAGAGGGCTGAAGTCTATGGTGGGAACTATGTGCATTAGATAACCCACAGTGTTTTTTTTTAAACTATGGATTATCTGAAAGCAAGTGCGAAAATACCTGTATGACATATCCTGCTTTAATGTGAATCCTTGCATTAGAGCAGAATGTGGAGCTGGGACGCTTCCCACCAGTACTGACCACACCGAAGTTGGAGCAGCCTTGCCCGCTTGCCATGTGGAGGGAAAGGAGCCACTGGAGGTGCCCTCACCCCTGTCAAAAACATTGTCAAGTCAGTCCTGAGGTGGCCAGGATGGAAAACCTTTTGCTGTTCTGTGATGGTCAAAGGGGTTGGCTGACCCTGTAACTTCAGCATATGGAGTCTACTGGTTGTGTGGTCTGGAGAAAGCCTCCAAAGATACAGAGTGGGCAGAAAATGATGCTGACGTATGCCTCAGTGTACAGACTATTGACCCTTCTAGCACAGTATTATCAGTTCTGACTGACTCTCCAGAAAGGTGGTCAGATACAAAAGAGGACTTTTGCATCTTTAATGACTATGCAGAAGCAGAATTTTCAGTAGGCGTAACTTGTAATGAAAAGCATATCGGTTGAAATTCTCTCGTTTGCACAATGATTAAGCGTGTAGGAGCCACCTTGCTATCATGCGTCGCTCTCAGTCCTCTATTTCCATAGGCCAAAACCTTATGTGTAATATTGGGCATATAACTCAAGCAGTTTCTACACTTTTCCTGCATTCTGTTGCACACCATGGATTATGATCCAGAGCACAAGTGAACATGCAACCGTGGCATGTCTGAGCATGCAACAGACAGTTGGTGAAGTGTGATTTCTGGTTTCCTCAGTACAACCCAATAAGATTCTGCCCTGCAGATTATGCACATCTCTCTTCAACAGATGTTCTGCCTGTAGGACTGTTCCAGGCGGAGCAAAAGAAGAGTTGTGACGGTTTTTCTCTAAAATGCTAAGAAAGATGGACATATAGATCCTAGGGTTGTAAAGAAGAATGAAATTTAGCACTCTGCATATAAAAAGTAGGTATACTTGTTCTTGGTAAATGTCTGCATTTCTGTGGAAGGAGAGATGAAAAAAGTTCATATTTAGTTTGTAAATAGAAGAGTGAGATCAAAGCAGGTAAGATTAAAATGCATCTTCTAAAACATACTATTATTGTTATTACTCACTGTATGATATTCTCCATAAATGATTATTATCCATATATGATCATGGTCTGTGGAGGAAGCTAAAGGTAACATAATTAACAACATCAGCTGGGAAAATTGCCTTTTCATATAGTTTTAAGTGCTGTATTGTACTGTTGAGATTAATGTAATTAGGTCTATCGTTCTGGTTTTGCCTTAAAGTGATTTCCTGATCGAAATCTAGAATTTAACAAAGGAAGGTTAATATTGTATAATGTCTATGGACAGTTCCCTGAATGGTCAATTCAACTGCAGGTTTTGGGTCTTAGATGTGTGTCTGGCAGATTATGTGTAGGGAAATAGCAGGTTTTGGAACACATACACAGAGAGAGAGAGAGAGAGAGAGAGAGAAGAGCGATAAATGAAAAATCTTGAAAGCATTTCAAAGTTTAATAGTATCTCTCTGGAGAACTGATGTGATATAAATCACCAGGTATAGCCTGGATGTCTAGCTTTTCTGGACTACATTTTCCAGACATCTTCCCAGTCAACATTATCAGGCTAGTGAGAGGATTATGGGAACTGTAATGTAGAATAACATTTTCAAGTTCTGGTTGACATGGTAGGGCATCCTGCAGCTTTCTTCCATTTATATTCTATCTGTGTAATTGCAAGTATATTTTTTTAAAAGAAAGCACAACCTAAGTCTCCAGTTCAGGAAGACACAAAGCATTAAAAAAAAAACTGTGATGGATTAGACCAAAGACATTTTGTAGTCCATTTTTCTGTTCCCATGTTAGTCAACAGATAGTTGATGGGGTGCTCATAAAATGGGACACCTACTCTAATAGCGCCCTCCTGCTTAATGTTGCCCAGGAACTGGCATTGAGACACCCCCTAGGATACTGGAGGTAATGAATGTAGCCCTTAGGAACAGTAGACTTAACCCTCTGTGCTCTTTGCTCTGCAGTGGCTCCCAAACTTGGGTAACCCAAGTGTTCTCGGACTACAACTCCCAGAAATCCTGGTCAGCATGGCTAGTGGTGAAGGCTTATGGGAGTTTTAGTTCAAGAATATCTATGGACCCAAGGTTGGGAAGCATGGTCTAAAAGGAATGGAAGCCCTCATAGCTCTGCCCCTGGAATATATCACTGTTTGATCAAACAGGAAGCAAGTAAGAAATTCCACTAGTTTCACAAGTGGAATTTATTCTATCAGACAGAATTCTGTTGGTGTTTGTGTAAGGTTTGCATAATTTGCTGCAGGTAGTTGTGGCTAACTAATGAGGTTTCATGACTGAGATGAATTAGCTGCAATTATCTGTGGTGAGTTACTCAAACCTTACATGGACATCAGTAGGGCTCTGGCCGTTGTCATAGAAGAAAAATGAATAGTGTGGCTGAGCCAGAAAAGAAGTAGTGAGAGCAGCATTAATACTCCTAATCAGTAAAAGTCTGGGCAGTGTGGAGGCCAAGTTATAACCTGGAATAGACACTAGTAAGCAAAGTGATGGTGTTGCTTTTGTGCTAAGATGCATCTCAACCATAGGCAAACAAAATAGTAGGTATGGATAGAGCCAATGGTAAGTGAAGCAACAATTCTGGGTTTGTACAGACTAGGGACTATCCCTGTCCCTCTCCATTATTGCTTTCTCTCAGTGGCAGCTGACCTATTAGAGCCAATGGGGCATGTCTTTACCTCAGGCTACTCCCACCAGCCCACTTCTGCTTGCGTCCTTATCAAAGGCATATAATCAGAGCCCCATTCTTCATCTTCCCTTCTTAACTCTCAGCCTCACACCCTCTTGCGGAGAGGGAGAAGATGGAAAGAATAGTAACTAGCAGCAGGTTGTTGTTGCTAGCTCTGTCTACTGTTGGCTGCTGTGCCTTCCACCACACCAACCACAGTGACCACTAGCTGCCCCTGTTTCCTCCAAGGAGAGTGACATGCCAACAGAAGAGAGATTCCTGCTCACTTTTGAGCTCTCCATACAAGCAGGAATGCCAGTCTTCAAGAATCATACTGAGTGCCTAAATGTAACCAGCAACTTTTTCTTTGCATATGTGGCACTGTTCACATGGAGAAAGTGATCATGACAAGTGGAGGGAATCTAGGCAGTCCCATTGTAAGTATGCTGAAGAGAAGTGAATAAGTAGTAACTGAGGAGGGCTACTCTCCTCCTTAATTACAGCAACCAAGCTTAAGCATGACGGTTGTTATTATGTGCCATCAAGATAGAACTAAGTTGCAGTGACCCTAATAGGGTTTTCAAGGCAAATGAGATATTTAAGGAGTGGCTTTGCCAGTTCCACACCCCAAGTGAGTTTCCATGGCAGAGCTGCGGAATCGAACCCAGGCCTCCTGAGTCCTAGTCTGTCACTCTATCCACACCACACAGGCCCTGTGTCACACGGTACCCCAAGGCATGACAGTACAAGTTTCTTAACATCTTGGGCCATGGTATTCAATAGCCCAGCCCAGTGGGAAGCCTGTTCCTGCACACCTCTGAACAACCAAAAGAAAGAGGAAAGACTAGAGTGGCCGTGACGTGGACTTAGGGCCACTTTAATGTTGGAGTCTGTCCTGGATATTAAACACAGCCACGTCTGTAAACACACGACTCTACTTATCTCTGTCCGAACAGCAAATAAAGGCCTCTGAATGAGAAAAAGATCTCAAGACGTATTCAAAGCATTCTGGAAAAGGTAGGATGTTTCTACCTGTATTACTGTCTTGTTTTTGTGTTCTGCTCTTGGTGGAACTGGACTAGAAATGGGGAAACCTAGATCTTAATCCCTGTTTAGGCCATCATTGTCCCGCAGGCTAATCTTCCTCTCAGGACTGCTGTGAAGATAAAAGGGGTGCAGGAATTGTGTTGAGTACTTTTGAGGAAAGGTAAGATATAGCTAATTGAGGTAATAATAATCATTATCATCTTAATCGGCATGCAGAGCAAATTACATTATACCTTTCCCTATTAAACAGTGATAGTGAAATCCCGTATCTGTTTGATTTAAGCTGCCCAGGCCACTATTATATTATTATATTATAATAATATCTGCTCCTCACTCCATTCTAATCCAGACCCACCCAAATAGTAAGAGAAATTTACTGTAAAAACACATTTTTAAAAACAATTCATTCCTCTCTTGATAGGATTTGGGAGGGGCACATTTTCACACATTTGCACATACAAGTAAAGACAACATTTATGGGAAGAATGGAAAATGAACTTCATCTGAACTCTCTGCACCCCTTCTACCTTTTACAGTGCTTTGTTATTTTTTTAGATCCCAGTGTTTTTCTTGCATTATGGGAGCAACAGGAGAGTCTTCATGCAGACAGCTTAATGGTCATCCATTTCCTCATTTTGTAAGCCAGTGGAGAATGGTTTTCACCCATTCTGTTGGTTTTGTATCAATATTTAAAAAGCAAAACAAAACAGAACTCTACAATTCCTCCCCTCCAGTCCTGCCTTCTACCCGTACTGTTGAAAGTTGCCACATTCAGCATTTCCTTAGGAGCCTTATTAGCTACAAATACATCTCAATGTATTTTCCAAACATATCCCATTTATTATCAGTCATCTTGCGGAAAGCAAGAATCTTTCCACCTCAACCGAGCAAAAACAGATGATCACACGTTAAGGTCAGCCCTTTCCTTAAGGTTGAGAATCTAAGGAACAACAAACTGTGGCTGTGTGGAAAAATAAGCAGAACTAGCTTGGGGTGTGCAAAAGCATACTTGGGTGGGCTTTGTAGGGTGGCCACTGAAGCATCACAAAAGAAAATGCATCACACACACACACGTGTGCGTGCACACACAGAGGACTAAAGAGATACGGATTTGCATATTATTTGTATTTGCTCATTTATGAGATGTATATTCAAAAAAATTATTACTATAATTTAAATGTAAATATATAGCAAACCCTAAGGGAGCTGTTTCAGTTCTAGATCAGTGTCTGGTGACAGTAATGGATGAGGGTGAATAAACTGTAACTTATTACAGACAAGACAAAGGTGCTTCAGGTCAGTCAAAAGGCAAATCAAGGAATAGAGATTCAGCCTGTAATGGATGGGTTACTATACTTCCACTGAAAACACAGGTATGCATTTTGGGTGTGTGCCTGAACTCACTCCTGAGCCTGGATAACCAGGTTTCAACAGTGGCCAGGAGTGTGCCTTTGCACAGCTAAAACTAGTGCATTAGCCGCACTCATTCCTGAAGATGCCTTATCTAGTCACGGTGACACATGCCTTAGTTACATCCACTTTGGATTACTGCAATGTGCTCTATGCGGGGCTGCCTTTGGAAAGTGTTTGGAAATTTTAGTGGGTACCAAAACACTGCAATTGTATTACAATTGTTGCTGTTATGTGCTATCAGGTTGCTTCAGACTTATGGTGACCCTAGGAATTCGTTACCTCCAGAAGGCCATGTCAGTAACAGCCTTGCTTAAGTCCTTCAGACTAAAGATTGCCACTTCCTTTATTGGGTCAATCCATCTCATATTCAGTTCTCTTTTCCTGCTGCCTTCAACTTTTCCCAACATTATTGTCTTTCCCAGTATCTCCAAATGCCTGTAGGGAGCATAGATAATAATCATGTGTCATCAATTCTGACTTATGGCAACCCTTTTCAGGGTATTCCAGGTAGAGAATACTCAGAAATGGTTTACCATTCCCTTCTTCTGGGGGTATTCTGCAGATTGTCCAAGGCCACACAGGATGGCTGTACTTGCAGGAGGCACAGTGGGGAATTGAACTCCCAACCTCTGGCTCCACAGGCAGATACCTAAACTACTGAGCTATCCAGCCAGCATAGTTTCTCTATTTAATGTTATTGTATTCTCTCTAACACTCATAAGACTCCTTTGGTCACTTCTCATTTGTTAAAATTCACAGGTCACAAGGATCAGTGTGGTGGTTAACAACTGGGGCTCCACCTCTCTGCAGTTGCCCACTCCTTCCTGCCTTAGGCAGAATAATCCTGTTCAGGGCCATATCCGCCTTGCAAGAGCAACCTTCTGGATTAGTTGTTTACTTTTTTAAAAACTTGAAGTATTTATTAATTTCTTATCTGGTCACTTAAGGTCGTAAACCAATGAACAGCTTACATTTAATTTTAAAAACTTACTGGGAGCAATTTCTAAAATCAGTTTAAAAAAACACAGAGCATAAGGAGTTATATAGTTGTAACAACTTGTAAGCTCAACAAGGATGAGTTGGGAAGACATGTCCACAATCAAGGTGCGATGAAGCTCTGTCTTGTCTACCCACCAATCTAGCTTCAAAGGTTTATAGGAAACAGAACTGGGCCTCTGCTGGGAAGGCTTACATACAAAGAAATGGTCTTTCAGTTGTCATGGTCAAACTCTTTCAATCCTGATTCAAGTGTGACTCAGGAGAGAATGAGGTCAGATCTGACTCAACAGTCCATGCCTGTTGAAACTTCAGGAATGGGACCTGTAATTTCAGGAGGGAGGAAGAGGAAAATAGTCCCCTTTCCTCTCCTCCACCCCAAGGCTTTTCCTTCCTGTTAAATCAAGTGCTCACAAATTCAGGTTTGGGGCTGGCCTTTAATCAGATCTTGAAAGTATCTAGTTACAAGTAATAGAAGAAGTTAGTTACAAGCAACATCGTGTAACAGTACAAATTATATGTAACTCAGTTGCTTATGAGCATCATAGGCATGATCTTAAGTTATAAGTAGCATAGTGCAAGTAAAAAGTACAAGTTACAAGTACCATAGTTACTTGTAAGTAGTTGCTTTTTATTATAAGTAATTTATTAAGTAGTTAAAAAGCTACTTTATGGACAGAATCTTACTGCTGTTTTATGTGCCTATGTAATACTTTTAAGTTCTATGGGGTTATTTGTTTACTTAGATATCTATTGATGAACTTTGCAGACAACAATCTCACAAAATGAGTCACTTCTTCTTCTTCACCTTTATATAACAGACAACATGAGCAATTATAACAACAACAAAATGCTACAATTTGCGCACCCAAGTCCTTGGCAACAGCACCAATGCAGACATTGCTTGTAGAATTGCAAAGTGGAATTGAAATTCAGACAAAAACCCAAGATATCATCCTCAGCTTGGTTGGGTATACATATTATTTATTTTTTCTGTCCTGTCCAGTACATCGATACATTGCTGAAAGTACATTACAGCCAGGATGTTTGTATGTGTAGGCGGAGCCTGCCACCCTTACTGCTGAGAATGTGCCTTTTTTGTATTATTGGCCACTTAAATTGATAAGTGGCTGAATGCACACCTAGGTTTTTAGATAGATGATACCCGCACGGCTTGACTTTTTCTGTTCCAGTAGACATATGGTCTATTGTGTGCAATGCGTTTCTGCAGGATCAACAAGTGCAATGGAGGACACTTCTCAAAAGAGAAAAACCCTTAGACTTATATCGATATATTGATAAAGTAAATAATATATATTTTTAATTCTATTTTTATATAAATATATATATATTAAATTTTTTAAATTTAAATATTTAAATAATTTTTTTTTAAATTGAGGGCATAAATAGACCATTGAAGACAGAGAGAACTTAAGCTAGCAACATTGGCTTGTGTACATTGGCTTGGGTAGCTGGCCATATAGATTCAAATTGGAGGAAAGTGACCACTGCTGCTAAAAGTGCTTGGGAGGTTCATACCAGTATATATATCATGTGACCACAATCCAATTCAACACATGTATGGAAAGTATTGGAAGAACTGCAGAATATTTCCCTTGTGTGACCAGGGCCTAAGATGTAACAGGTAATACCCAGGTAGGAATGTGTCAAATGTTACTTTTCAAGAACGTTTCGAGGCATTTTTGGAGATGCTATTACAATACATTTTCAGGTTTTATGTCATTCTTTTATCAGTCTTAAATAACAAGGGAAGTCATCTTTCATTTTGTCAACCGTATGTCTATAAACATTTCCAAGATGCAATATCAGAACTGACCTCTAGAAACAAATATAGAATTATTCCATGTGTTTTCCTGGCTCGCATGCAATACGATGAATTAATTTAGCAGCCGGAACAATCATGAGAATACCAACCTGGCCATCAATAACTAATAAATGCAACAAATTCCTGTAGTGATCCGAGATCTGCTTTTAACTTGCATATGCTTCTCTCTGTGTGTATCTAGGAAGCTCCTCAAGTATGTGTCATTCATATATTTATTTTTTTAAAAAGAGTGGCCCTATTTTTCTTCCACACTGAAAAGCATTCAGTCATTTGGATTTGCTGTTATAGGGAGTGAATGGGTGAGCATTACTTCTAACTTTTCTTGGCATATTACCCCATAGCTCCCCATGCGTTACCCAACAGAATGGATTTTCCTTCCTGGTAAACACCTTGCCAAATCTAATATTATTGAAAATAATATTTACAGGAGAACATGCTATTCAGGTGATCACATTGTGTTCATTTTGGGAGACATGTTGGAGTAAGAATGAGAAAAAATGTACCCTGTTGAGATGCAAATGCACATAGGTCATAAAATATGTTCTCCACTTTTTGGAGCTCCAATGACCTACACCCATTAGGATGTAACTTTGGTATCCATTTCAACTGAAATGGGTGTAGCTGGATATTTTCTCTCAAACAACAACTTTTTTGTTTGTTTTCCTGCTTTAGAATTATTCCTAAATTTCAGCTGGAGAACAATTCTGTAGAGCAGCGGTTCCAAACCATGGGTGTTCTTGGACTAAAACTCCCAGAAGCCTTCACCACTAGCTGTGCTGACCAGGATTTCTGGGACTTGTAGTTAGAAATGGACATGAACTGCCACTTTGTTTATCAGCCAAACAGGTGTTCAGAGCTTCAAATCCCCACCTCCTCAAGCAGGTGCCCACTCAGACCCAGTGCCTGGAGGAAGCAGGGCAGGGAAGCCAGGCCACAACCTCCTAGTGGGCACCTGCCAGAGGAGGTGGGGCTTTGAAGCGCTGAACACCTTTTTGGCCAATAAACAAACTGGCATGAACCACCCATCTCTAGTTGTATTCCAAGAACATCTGGGGATCCAAGGTTGGGAACCACTGCTGGAGAGGATTTGTACTTTCTTTTGATGGGAACATGCAATGGAATATCAAGGAAACTAACAAAACATCCATGAAATTAGCTGCAGCTGGAATCCAGTCAATGTTCATTTATTCAGTTTTTGCAAGTACGAAGTGTCCCCGTTCGGTGTTCCAGTTTCTTCCCCAATTCCCTTTTTTCAATCTCTCAATCCCTCAAGGTTTCGATTTTTCTCTTTCTCGTCAGCTAAAAAGTATTCTGTGCTCAGTAGCATGCCTAGTCTCCCCTGGGCAATATTTCTGCCAATATCCTTCTATCTCTTTCTAAAAAAAACTTGCTTTCCAAATTTCTCAATTATTTTAATTGCTTTATCTTTTTGATTGCATTTTAATTGTTGTAAGCTGCCCAGACACCTTTGGGTAGAGTGGGCAGCATATAAGTTAAATAAATAAATAAATAAATAAATAAATAAATAAATAAATAAATAAATAATAAATTCTTCTTCCAGTGTTTTCACATTTATCTCCTTAATTTTTTTTTCAGTTTACAGGATTCCCTTATTGTTATTCCTCTTGAAATTGCTTTCATCGTGTCCCATAACAGGCCTAATTTCATACCTCCTGCTTCATTTATTGTCCATAATTCTAACCATTCTTTCTTTATCTTTTCTATTACCTCTGGGTACTGGAAAATGTTAATATCCATTCTCCATCTTTTAGAGTCTTTATAATCTTTTTTAATCTCAATCACCATTGACATCAAAGCATGATCTGTTATTTTTATAGAATTAATCTCAGTATTAACTATCTTAGGAATTACATCTTGAGATGTGAATATGAAATCTATTCTGGAATAACTATTATATACTGCTGAAAAATAAGTATATCTTCTTTCATCACCTTTCATTACCCTCCAAATATCTTTCAAGTGGTTATTTTTTACCTTCTTGCTCAATATTGTATTTCTTTGGAGAACATCATTCCAATCATAAAAAGTTTTATCCTTTATCTTATCCCTAACCATATTGAAATCCCTTGCCATAATAACATAACCCTTCTTTACCTTCTCCATTTCTTTAATAACCGTTTCATAAAAATCTCCTTGTTTATTATTAGGTGCGTAAACATTAACCAAAGTACAGTGGTGCCTCGCTAGACGATTGCCTCGCAGGACGAGGAAATCGCTAGACAATGGCTTTTTGCGATCGCTACTGCGCTTCGCAAAACGATGGTCTCCTATGGGCGATTTTCGCTAGACGACGAGGTTTCCCCATTGGAATGCATCGACTAGCGGTCAATAGCTGTCAGTGCATTCCAACGGGGACCCGCGCTCGCTAGATGAGGTTTCCCTATGGACGATCTTCGCAAGATGACGACTTTTCCCTTGGAACGCATTGAAGAGATTTCAATGCATTCCAATGGGGAAACGCGCTTCGCTAAACGATGTTTTCGCAAGACAGCGATTTCTGCGGAACGGATTAACATCGTCTAGCGAGGCACCACTGTATATTCTTCCAACCCATTTTACCCTGTATTATTATAAATCTACCATTACAATCTTTTACTACCTGTTTCACTGTAAATTCACAATTTTTAAAAATTATGATTGCCACACCTCTAGATTTAGACATTCCAAAGTTTTTTTTTCATAAATGTCTATATTATTCATCCAGTGGTAATATCTCTTGCGACATTTCTACATGATACCCCACTATACCTGTTCACATGTTTGCAAACTGCTCACTGATTTAATGTCCTAAATCAAGCAAGTCCAAATTCCAAAATCTGCATAGAGGGTGATTGTTATATTGAACCAAAAAACAAACAGCAACAAGAACAACAAAATCATGTTTCCCGGTCACAATTTCAGTTCTCACTAATTCATTTCCTCTTCCTTTCCAGGCACTTTAGCGCCACCTACTGTTCACTCCAAGATCAAGATCATCCACACGGTTGCACTTCTGATCCCCATGCATGGGTATGAAAGCTGGACCGTGAAGAAAGCTGACAGGAAAAAAAAATTAATTCATTTGAAATACAGTGCTGGAGGAGAGCTTTGCAGATACCTTGTACTGCCAGAAAGACAAAGAAGTGAGTCAAATCAAGTCTGAACTAGGCAAAAATGTTGAGCCCTGAACCCCCCAGACCCTACTGAATTCCATACCCAAATGGCCCTCAGTATCAGAACAGGAAGTGTATAAACTTATTGATGCTCTAGCAACAGACAAAGCACCTGGCGAGGACATGATCCCGCCAGAGGTGTATAAGAACAACCCGGAATGGTGGGCCCCAGTCCTAGCACAGCTCTTCTCTCACATTAATGCTACAGGAATTTTTCCCGAGGGGTGGAGGCAGAGTGCATTTTTCCTTATGTATGCTTTTTCAAGCGTCTTTCTGTGGTTGTAACACAGTTTTGTGTACACTCTTCAGTGTATGTGTTTTGTGGACACTTTTTGTTTATCCACACATCCAGGAGCTGCATGGCCAAGCTCTGCAGATTTTGAAATACAGCCTTATCTCATCTCTTTTATTTGCTTGGGATGTGGGAAATTCCAGAGAGAAAAAAGGAAGCACTTTCCCACAAAGAGGAAGGGTGAAAAGGGGATTTTGTTACCATAATATGTTTTGATTCCTGGAACTTAAATAGCATTAGAAGAGGATTAAGTAAATTCACAGAGGATGGGACTATCAGTGTCCTTTCCTGGACAGTGATATGTTTTGTCACATTGACTCATGTGCTGGTAAAGTCATATCTAGATTATTGTAACGCGCTCTTTGTGAGTCTTTCTTTGAAGCTGGTTCAGTGTCTGCACTTCTGAGGTCATCAGTAAGGGGTGTGCTTTATAAGTGAGAGCTAGCTGGATATCTAGCTGGTATCTGACTGCAGAGCAAGAGGTTGGGAGGTTGATTCCTCACTGTGTCTCCTGGGAGAAGAGCTAGCCTTTGTACTTTGGTAAATCATTTCTGAGTACTCTGTACCTAGATAACAGATACTACCACCACCCTAAAAGGGTCAACATAAGTCTCAATTGATTTGACGGCACATGATTAAAAGGTTTTAAATTTATGAGTCAGATATCACAGTTGAGCTTTGTGAACCTTACTGGATATGCAGCCGTCTTCAAGGTCTTTTTAATTGTGTATGGAGCCCTAGAGCAGTGGTTCCTGACCTTGGGTAATCCAGGTTTGACTACAACTCCCAGAAACTCAAGCCAGCACACCTGTGGGGAAGACTTCTGGGAACTGCAGTCCAAGAACATCTGGATTACCCAAGATTGGGAACCACTGCCCTAGAGCAAGTGGCCCTCCAGATGTTTTTGGATTTGCATTTCCAGATGCTCCAACTACCATGGCTAGTATGTATGTATGTATGTATGTATGTATGTATGTATGTATGTATGTATGTATGTATGTATGTATGTATATATGTATGTATGTATGTTGGGAAAGTGTGAAGGCAAGAGGAGAAGGGGACGTCAGAGGACGAGATGGTTGGACAGTGTCACCGAAGCTACCAACATGAATTTGACCAAACTCCGGGAGGCAGTGGAAGACAGGAGGGCCTGGCGTGCTCTGGTCCATGGGGTCACGAAGAGTCAGACACGACTCTTCGACTAAACAACAATGTATGTATGTATGTATCTCATCTTTCTGCTCTTTGTTTCCTCCATAGAAGTTTGACCTAAGTAACACATGCTTTGATTATAAACCATATTTACCATTGGCTGAATAGCTCAGTGAATTAGGTATCTAGCTACAGAGCCAGACATTGAGAGTTCAATTCCCCATCGTGTATCCCAGAATAACCACCCTGTGTGGCCTTGGGCAAGCTGCACAGTCCCAAGGAAACCCCCAGAATAAGGGAAAGGTAAACCACTTCTGAGCGTTGTCTACCTGGAAAACCCTGGAAAGGGTCACTGGAAGTCAGAACTGACTTGATGGGACAGAGTTATTATTATATTTAAACCTTACCTTTCCACTACAAAGTAGTATTCAAAGCAGCTTTTCATCTGCATAAAACAATAAAACAAGTATTCTAATAAAATTTCAAATGAACAAACTGAAATTTAAAAAACCAAAATGTCTGACAAAATCACTCTGCCTCAAAGAAAACTGAAATATATCTTCAGTTTGTGATCCTTTAATATTAGAAGATTTACAGACATTGAATCTGAATGTACTTTAACCAAACTCTTCAGAATTTTCCTATTCTTTTTATAACTGTTCTTGACATTGACATGAAAACTATTTCGAATGAAGACAAAACTTGGGTAAAATAATAGAATCCCATGACTTTAGTCAAACTGATATTTATTTCTTGACAATTTTTTTTTTTTTTTGGAAAAGATGGAAGTGTATAATGGATGTGAAAAAGAAGAGCACAAAACAAGGGGAAATTCTGAAACAGCTGCGTCTCAGACCCTTCTTAGCTGAACTTCAAATGTGTAAAAAACTTAAGAAACTAGTATCGGCAGGCATAACCTTTTCAGCTTAAAGAATAAAAGGTACTATTGACAGCTACTGTCCAACAAAGGGAGCACTTTTATTGCAAATGACATGTTTAGAACTAGCTGGCTCAGATATCTGTTGAAGTTAAAATTACCATTTTTAGTCAGTATTCCCAAATCCTTTCAATCAGAAATCAGCAGCCTGAAAATATACTGTATTCTCTATTTGCATAACTTGGTCCTGAGTGCCCTCTAGTGGGAATAGATAGAAGATACAGTGAGTTAAAATGGGTGAGAAAGAACATTTGAGGTTAGTAAAAGGGAATGTGTACTTTGTAATAATCTCAGAACTGCAGAGCTGGAAAGGGCCCTGTGGATCACTGACTCCAGCCCCTGTCAAGGAGGCACAGTGGGGAATCGAACCCCCAGCGTCTGGCTTTGCAGCCAGTATATAAAAAACAAGCAAGCAAGCAAACCGAGGAACACAGCAGCAATATCATTGATACTTCAATGGCCAGTGTTCATCTTTGCCTAGAGAACTTGCAGCACGTGAAGAAAGACAATGCAAAGGGCGAAGGGAAAGATTTGCTTTTATTTAATTTAAAATATTTTAAAAAGAATCAGCTTTAAAAAGCCACACACTTGCCAAGTGCATAAAAAAAAAAAAGCCAAAGGATATGTGTGAATGTTTGCTTAATTTTTGTTCCTTTTGCTCTGTTACTATAACTAAGGTGATCCTGACACATCAGCATTGGTCCTGTAGCTAAATCCAAGATGATGTAATAGAGTAGGAGCTTGGGAGAAAAATCAGTCTTTTTACATCTGAGTTTAAATGCCATTATCCTTTGAAATTTGCAGTTCCCTGAATTTTGCTGAGAAGTTCCCTAGTCAAAAGATGAGTCAAAAAATGCATGTATTATGGGAAAGTGCACAAAAAAGCTGGTTTCTAAGAAGAATATTGAAGATGTTTTATATCAGAACCATAACAGTAAAAAATATTGTGTTTTTTTTTCAACTTATATACCACCCCATAGTGCAGTGATGGCGAACCTTTTTGAGCCCGAGTGCCCAAATTTCAAAACAAACAAACAAACAAACACAATGCGGCGGGTGGCGGCGGAAGCGAAAGTGGTGGCAGCAGAAGTGGCAGTGGAAGGGGGAATCCTGGGCATGGAGGTGCCTCCAGACCCCACTCCGGATCCGCCTCCAGTCGTGCCCAACCCCGCCACTGCCTATAGCTCGGCTGGCCTGCCGCCACCAGGGCCAGCTGCTCCGGATCCTGGCCCGCCGCCTGTCGGGGCACTAGCACCGCGGCTGCAGCCACCTCCTCAGGTTTGGCTGCCAGGGATAGCGATCCAGTGACTTATGGCTCGCGTGCCCACAGAGAGGGCTCTGTGTGCCAGCTGTGGCATGCGTGCCATAGGTTCGCCATCGCTGCCATAGTGCTACAGCACTCTCTGGGAGGTTTACAACGTAGTTCTGTAAACAATACTTTGCTTCCTCTGCCAGTTGGTTATTCATTTTACCGACCTCAGAAAGATGGAAGGTTGACTCAACCTTGTTCTGTTCTATCTGTACTTTCTATTTTAACTCCAAGGAATCAGTTTTGGTTCTAATGGACAGGATGAAGTCAAAGAAATTGACAGTCGATCTAGATAAGATTAGGGATGTGGTGGCGCTGCGGGTTAAACCGCAGAAGCCTCTGTGCTGTAGGGTCAGAAGACCAGCAGTCATAAGATCGAATCCACACAACGGAGTGAGCTCCCGTCGCTTGTCCCAGCTCCTGCCAACCTAGCAGTTCGAAAGCATGCAAATGCGAGTAGATAAATAGGTACCACCTCGGTGGGGCGGTAACGGCGTTCCGTGTCTAGTCGCGCTGGCCACGTGACCACGGAAGATTGTCTTCGGACAAACGCTGGCTCTATGGCTTGGAGACGGGGATGAGCACCGCCCCCTAGAGTCGGACACGACTGGACTAAATGTCAAGGGGAACCTTTACCTTTACCTTTACCTAGATAAGATAAAGATGACCTGTCAAGAGGCAGATTAGGAAACAGGGCTTCAGTCTGTGCTGGATGGAGTTACCGTACATTCTCCCTGAAAACTCAGGTCTGAAGCTTGGTTTAGTCTTGGATTAAGCCTTGAGCCTGGATCCCCAGGCCACGGTGGTCCCCAGGATTATGTTTGCATAATTAAAGATAGGGCTCTAGCTGTGCTCATTCCTGGAGAGTTCTGATCTGTTAATGGTGACACATGCCTTGATTATTGTAATGTGTTCAACGTGGGGCTGCCCTTGATCAGAAATCTCAGATGGTGCAAAACAGTGTAACCTGACAGCAGACTGTAGCTGGTTTCAGGGACTATATAACTCCCTCGTTACAAAACTCCACTGGCTTTCTGGTTCCAAGCCCCATCCAAAGTATTGATTTTGCATTCTGAATCCGTATATGACTTGGGTCCTTCAAAACTGTGTCTCCTTATATGAGACTCCCTAGTTTTTAGGATCTTCCTTCTCTCAGTTCCACCACCTTTGCAAATATATTTGGTGAGGACATGAGAGGTGACCTTTACAGTGGAGTGCCCTCCCCCAGGAAGCCAGGTTGGCCAGCTTCCTGCCTGTACTCTTTCTATGGATGGATGGATGGATGGATGGACAGTGTACCGTCAAGTCAATTCCATCTTATGGCAACCCTTCACATGGTTTTTAGATAGAGAATATAAAGAAGTGGTTTACCATCCCCTTCTTTGGGGGCATCTTCCAGCTGTGGAGCTTCCCATGACTACACAAGTTGCATCTACTCACAGGAGGCACAGTAGAAAATTGAATTGCCAACTTCTCACTCCATAGCAAGATGGAGTGAGACTACCTAAACTACCGAGCTATCCAGCCAGCACACTCCTTATAGGAAGGTAAAAACCTTCTTTTGACAAGCATCTAACAATTAAATTAGGCAGAGAGAAGGACTCTTGTTGTGCAATGTTGTACTTTTTTTTAAATGGGCTGTTTCCAAAAGGATTTTAAATGACTCATCTTTTTACTATCATTATATGCTTAATATATTATTAAACGTTTAACCTCCTCACTTGTTTGTTACTGGCCTCAAATAACACCTGACCTATACTGATCGTAATAGAGTTTTAAAGGTTTGTGAATATTTAAGGAATGGTTTTACTAGTGTCACCCCAGTGAGATTCTATGACTGATTAGGGATTTGAACTCTGGTCTTCAGAGCTCTAGTTGGTCAGTCTATTTGCTCCACCACACTGGCTCTCAGATGTTTACTAAAGCATAAAAGGGAACACCTGGATACTGCTTAGGTCATGATGGAAGCTAAGGTTGACCCAAGACTTCTTTTTGCCAAAGGAAGGGCACTGCACGGTTCCTCCCATACTCCAAGGTCAAGATGCACAGTACCCAAAGTCATTGAAGTTATTTCAGTACATGAGGCAGGAAACTATCTGTGCTTCTCTCAGACATAACTAATAATTTGCTGCCTTTTCATAGTTAGTACACCTAAAATCTGGAACCGGCGGCTATCACTTCTCTTTGCCTAACAACAGGACCAGATCTGATCAAAGCAACTGGCCAACTCTCTCTTTTTCCTCTGTGTTTGGTAGGCACTGAACGTTTGATGTTGAGAAAAACTGTTGACAGAAGAGCACTCTGAGTTTCATATCGGTTTCCCAGAAGTGTGTGGTTAGCCATAGTAGAAAGTAGGGCAACGAACTAGATTCCCAAGCTGAGTCAGAATATTTGGCCCCTCTAGAAACTGTCTGGATAGCTCAGTGGTTAAGGTATCTGATTACAGAGCCAGCGGTTGTGAGTTTGATTCCTCACTGTGTCTCCTAAGAGAAGAGCCAACCTGGGTGGCCTTGGGTAAGCTGCACAGTCCCAGGGCACCCTTAGAAGAAGGGAATGGTAAACCACTTCTGATTTATCTCTACCTGGAAAACTCTGAAAATGGTCACCGTAAGTCAAAATTGACTTGATGGTGCAAGATGATGATGATGAAGTCATCATTGTCAGCTCTGACTGGCAGCACCTCTCCAGGCTTTCAAAGTAAGATTTTTTCCCCTAGCTCTGCCTGGAGATAACTTGTTTTCCCTGGTGGTCCCCCACCCAAATAGTAACTGACCTGAACTCTTCTTAGCATCAAAGATCAGACAAGATGATTGTGTTCAGGGCGTAAGGCTGCTGAGCAGGTTTTGTATTCAGCAATGCTTCTATTGTGTTCTTACATTCACTGACAGTTGGAGATCTTTGAATAGAAATTCTGGCTCATTCATCCATGCATTTGGGCACTTAATTCAAGCATTCAAAGAAACCTGGGTCTGATCTTTGTTTAAAGCAAGTGATTTTCAACACAAGCCAATCATGTTCGCTCATAAGCAATAAGCAATTATTCTCAGCTTCAGAGATCTCTGCCTTAATCCCAATAACTCCTGCTGTGAAAAAAAATGTATCTTTAGCAGTCTAATAAAAGAAGCCAAAGCTAATAAACTGTTAATGCTTTCTGAACAAGTGTGTATCTCTTAACTAGGCTATTCCCCAGTTATTATCAAAAATCTTGCCTGTTGCTGATAATAAGGTATTCAGCTCTGCTAGAGCAGTTAATCTTCAAATGTCTTTCTCTGAGAAGAATGTAACATTGATTAGATGGCTGTAAAGAGATTGTCATTGTATATAATTTTTCAATACGTGGCTATGCTGACAGGGTAGCAAAAGCAGCACCAATACCTTGTTATCGATCATGTTACCTCTTGATAACCTGTTCAGGTGCAAATCAGGAACAGGCAAGGTCCTTCATTCCATACTGCTTTCTATTTTCTCAGTGACTTAATCAAAATCTCTGCTCCTTTCCTGGAGGTTCTCTTTTTTAGAAAACCATTTAGATATAGCCCCAGGCAACAGTGACACGTACTCAACAATATTTATCTCAGTCAGCTTCACATGAACCTGCTTCAGACAGAATAGCACACACTGTCTGTTGCGTGAAGGTTAAACAGGTAATAGACATGAGACTTGTACATGACTTTCAGCTTGGATTTTGCTGGAAATGACAGGAGCAAGTCAGCTCCCAGTGAAGACACACGTGTTGCATGAGAAGGAGTAAATAGGTGTAGAAACACCCTCTGTTTTTGTAGATTCTCCCTTACCTGCTCTGACGTATGTTGACTTTTTTTTTCAACTTTGACTAAGGGTGCAATCAGATGGGTATTTGTCCTGTAGTTTGGTCCACATGACATATTTGCCATTGCGAATCAGCCTATTCTTGATTGATGCCGACTTGAATTTTTTTGGGTCCCTGTCAAGAGCTTCTCCTTCTCCTTCTCTTTCTTCTTCTCCTTCTTCTCGTCCTCCTCCTTCTCCTCCTCCTCCTTCTTTGTACAGGTAGGATTGCTCCATTTTGGTTTGGTTCCAGTATGTGT